>JARHVA010004270.1:0-1200000 GCA_037957365.1 Torreya grandis | reverse complement strand
TATATTTTGGTTCCTTATACCATAGTTATTTCTTCAAATTCAACATATGGACTCTTTATTAGGAGTTCATCTTCACAGCCATCACTTGAAGTCTTGTTTAATTCTTTGTCCAAAAATAGAACAATATTAGAACCCATGTTATCTCCACATGGTTTGATCATATTGAACCCTTGTCACCTTTATTTATAATAAAGCACACACTACATAGTTAGGTATAGATATGAATTTAACTCTAGTGCTTTCATTTTATCACATTAGTAGAATAAAATGGTAATGTGGGTGGGGACAAGGGGGGTAATGTAATTTTGTCTGGAAAACATAAGTATTATGTCTTTTATGATTTTTTTAATTTATAAGCTCCTAATGTTGAATCAAGGTCCCATTGACGTGTGTTTTTGTCGTCATATGTCTTCTTTTATCACTTTTTCACACTAATTTCACTATATTTGGTGGAGTTTTAGTCTTGTATGTTATTTCTTATTTGTGTCATAGAGATCCTCAGTCCTTCCATTCCATTCTATTATTTCCTTGTGTTTGGATAGGAAATCTCTATGTGGACAATCATGCTTTGATATGCTATCCAAAAGTGCCAATATTGGGCCTTTATTTTTATACACATTTCTTTTGGGTTTGTTTTTATGACTATTATACCCTTCTTTAAGTTATTTGGTGCATTAATGGGGTTTTCAAATTCAAAATTTTGAGTCTTTTAATTAAAGATTCCCTAAGGTATTCTAGCATGAACACTTATCAATTTGGGACTAGAATAATAAAAGAAAACATACTAGAACAAGCTAAACACCTAAATTTATCTAAATTGTGTACATATCACATCTATATTGCATGTTTGGACCAAGAGGAGGTCCTAGGTGAAGATCATTTAGATCTACATTACATATGATTGAAGAAATCACACACACATTATAGGGAGAACTACATCATCTTGAGATCCCTATTTTAGGGATATGTAAGCAACACTCCATACATAGGGGTTTTGAGGCTATCTTGGCCATTCCCACTTCCCCATTCCACCCCCACACCTTTTACATTTAATCTTAATTTTATTTATGTGTAGGATAAAGCTAGGGTTTTTCCAAAAAAGAGAAGGAAACAAAGGTTATATCATAAGTTTATGCATCCATGATAGGATAAAAATCATATATAAGAAGAATCAAATAGAACCTTAATTTATGCTTTTAATGTAGGAGTAGCCTAGACAACAATGCCACATAAGGACAACATAATAGAGTGCTTCAGTCCTAATCTACCAGTCTTGTCCCAGATAGACATGATAGTCACATAGTCAAACTGAAAGGAATCGTAGTCAACCTTAGATTCATACATAGTCATATGTATTCTGCATTTTATATAAAAATATAAGTTACTCATTTCTCCTTTGTAATTTAGTCAAAACCCTAGTTGCTCATACATCAATTGTTTGAAGGTAAATGTGTGTATTAATGTAAATTTTATCATTCATTTACTTTAATTAGTTATTTGACATGTTTATATTTTAACTCCAATAATTCCAAATTTGATAAAATAGTATCATGGCATAACAAGCTCAATAGTAAATCTAAGATTTATACACACATAGAAAATGGAGTCAACAAGTCACACAACAAACAATCTAACGTCAAACTATTAGGAATGTTCATGTATAAATTTTAATTTGGAAATGTAAATATAACAATTATGAACTAACTAAAGATAAAATAAGATGGAAATGTTGTATTGAAAGAACAAAAGCATGCCATAAAATATTGTGGACCTATTCAAGGGTAAAATATCCTTTGAGATGGATCAATACAAATATTAAATTGATGCCTTTTCATCTTACATGAGATGTATATTAAAACTAATCTACTTGAGATAAATAATACTCCATATACATGTGTGATGATTACAAAATAGATAATAACAAGAATTACAAAGCATATGCATAGAAATATTTTAATAATCATAATTAATATAAAAAGAGATGAGTTAGGAGGAAGGGTTCATAAAATATCCTACCCCTTAAAAAATATTTTTATTCAAAGTTTGACATGAGGAAACTATTATTTCAAATGGAAGAGGGGTTCCCACATTACATCCTTTGGCTGCATGCTTGGCCATTGTAGCAAAGGCTATGTGAGAGTGGGGTTAGGGAGCAACCATATGTGCCTATGTAAGATAGATTTGGGTTTTATTGACCAAATTTGACCATGTAGGTTAAATTGGGACCCATATAGGTAAAAAATTATTCTTTAGGTGTTTTTAGGGGTCTACTATTATGTCATAGGGTGTATTATAATTATTTTTATGTCATTTCATGTCATATTAGCCTTGGTCTTATTCATTTTAATCCTTGTCTTTTTTAGCCATTTAAAGGTCATAAAAGGAGAATTTAATGAATTATACAGCATAATTAGGTAAATTTAATGTGTTAAAAGGTGATTTCATATGCCATGTGTCCTATTATACCTTAATCAACTATTTCTAACTAGAAAGTGGCAAGTTCTTCAGAAGAAAGAGCAGTTTTCTTAGAAAAAAGAAGAGTTTGGCACTTGTATAACCCATAATAGAGTGTGACACATGGGAAAAGGTTGTGAGATGACTCTTTATCTTCCTAAAAATACTCTAGAAGTTACAAGCTTGAGATAAAACCATTCTGCTCCTTCTTCACCCTTCTAGACACAGAGAACTAGTCAGCAAGTTTATGCTTGGTACGACTAGTTGGAGAACTTTTAGGTCAAACACATTTGGGAGTTGATAGTAAATTAATAGAGATTAATTTCCAAAACAAGTTTTCAAGGATTAATAAACCATAATTTATGAATAATCTCTAACAAGTTGACTGTGTTTTTTTGCTCACTATTTCCTACACCCTATAAGTTTTGCTTTGGTTTGGAGAAGTCTGTACAATCCAGTTGGAGATATTATTTCTAGATGATTTTGGATCTCTCAAATTATATCCATTATTTTTTATTATTTAAATATGTTTTTAATATTAAATAATCTTAGGTTTGCATTTTGGTCTCATTTGAAGATATCAGACATGTTTCCACCATTTTCAATATCTTCATGCTTTATTAGTGATTTCAAGGGATTATGGGTTAATTATCATGTTTTAAATGTTATCTTTATCTCCTACCTTATAAATATCATTCTCCAAAGCAATATTCCATTAGTCTGAAGTCATATGCAACATATACAGTTATGCAGCCATAAATGTATGTCTGCAGGCATCTCATTGAAACAAATATTGTGGAGAAGGAACATATAAGTTGGATAGGATTATATATAGTGAAAATATTATATTTGAAACTTTTTAAAAGTTCCAAACTGCATTTGAAACCACAAACTATGCATATTTATCCAATTCTGGTCATTGCTTACTAGTAATTCAAAATGCACCTCTAGGTGCCCTACAGGAAGATGACATATGGAAAAGAATACTTGAATGGTCTTTATCTCTTCAAGGTTTCAAACATGAATTTGAAGAGAATATAAGGGAATAATAGTGATCAAATGATTATACATCATATATTGTTTGAAATATATTCACACCATTTGCCTATACATTAGAATGCCCACCTATAGGTGGTGTTAACAGGGAGCCAAAGAGTCATTTTAAGTATTGAAAAAAGTGATGGAACCCTTTCCTAAAGTCATATCATGATGAGGAAACCTTAGAATACATTATTTGTATGTTATTTTGGTAAATTAAGGAGTGAGTAACCTTTCTTAAGTCAGATGAATGAGTTTAGGGACATTTTCCCTAAAAGGTGAAAATAGAGGTCCAAGACATTTTGCCAAATTCATATAACAACGTCACAAAGACTCTAGGTGAATTTAAGTGGATATGTCTTTTATTATCCACATATAATAAGGACTCTAAAATTTTTGTAATCTATAATATTAGTAGAAACTAATTGTTGGGGACTTCAAAGTTATTATTTGATCACTAGTTTTCTTCATTGACATTTATAGGATTAGAAGTTTTGAGTGACATTGTATTTCAAATTGGTAGTCTAGACCATGTTTCCATGACTAAAAGGTTATAAGTAGTTTAAAAGAGAATTTATAACTTAAACGTCATTCAAATAATTTGATAAGTGGATTTTTGATCATATTCACACCTATACATGTGCCTAACTCCAAGGTTATTCACCTACAGCCAAGGGTCAAAATCCACATCATCCATTGCAAGGGATTAAGAATGAAAACATCAACATTTGTTTATGGAATATTATTCAAAATGGATTAATGGATATAAAGGTGATTTGTAACATTTTTCAATATGATTTCTCACCCATAGGCTTTTATTTGTTCCAATTCAATCAACTGTAGTTGATTGTATGTAACAATTGGCTAAGGAGTAATGTCTATGTGTTGATAGTGCATAAGGATGATAAAAATGGGTATAAATAGATAAAAAAAATGACTCTAAGGTAATATATGGATGTTTTATTCATTTTATCAATCTTAAAACATGCAAAGCAACCTACAAGTGTCCCTCTAAAATAGAGACATAATCAGAAGTTACACACAGTCTTGACCAGTCAAGTATGGGAAGAAGGATGTAGGGTGTTAAAGTGATGAGAAAACCTAAAACACCTTCATCATGACCATGATTTTCTCTATATGCTCTTCATAATGTAAATTAGGTAGAGGGAAGGTCCTAATCAGGTAATACATAGTCCACATCATAAATCATGCACACAGTCTACCTTCTAAGAGTATATTTTGGGTTTTGCAAGAGTTGGGAGTTCAAATGATATGACCAAAGGCCAAATATTGTAAAGAGTGTCTTTGAAACTTGGATAATCCTCTCCAACATTCACTTGGTCTAATTAAATAGGGGAATTTCCATTTATTTTATCTCAAATAGAGAACTCCTTCTCGTACACAAACCCTGCAGTCTTAGAAATAAGGGATGAAAGGTTGGACCAAGAGATAAATGGGATTTGAAAAGAGGTGTAGGAATTTGAATTCCATATAAACCAGAATTTTAATTCATGCATAGAATAAGGAAACTCAACAAGGTGCTCTAGACCCTTAAGGTTGCAAATAGGCTTGTTACGCATGGTTTAAGCCTAAAGCCAAATGGAGGCTCACTTTCACTTAAAAATATAGGAGAGCATTGTAATAAATTTGGACATGTTACGGGGCCATAACATAGGTGATCAATCTTTTGGTATGTAGATAACCACAAGGAGAGCCATTTTTGTCATAGGACCATATCATGTCCTATGTAAATGGAAGAAAAGGTTTGATATGGAAATTTTGGAGGTTCGTATCTTCTTTGGGGTTATGCATGGAGATCCAAGGAATTTGGAGAGGTTATCAGGGGAACTTAACATTGACCTTGTGGATTTTTCTTGAAATTTCAATTTTCCATATTTATGAACAAAGCTTAAGAGCCTAAAAGACCTAAAACCCTTGTAAACCCTTAGATAAGGACCTGACTAAGAAAATAAGGAGGGATAGTTATCCAAGTGATATGGAATGACCATGAAAGTATTTGGAGGTTGTATAGGACTCTTTATGTCTCCTCCTCATCAACTTTTATGCCACCCTACCTATACATACATGGTATAAGATGGCTTTCTTTGAATGTTTGTGCATTGTGAAAATTATAGGGACTTTAAAGAGATGAAAAAAACTTTAGGAGAATTATTGGGACTTAGTATAACCCCTCATGTCCATTTCATGATTTATAAAAACTACTAAGTGTTCTTACCAGCTTCATCTCAGCCAGTCAAAATTGGCATAGTGAGAAGGGTAAAAAAAATTAAGTTATTTTTAAGGTGTGCTTGATGCCTATAAGGCCATGTATGGTCTTGACACATATAATTCACCCATTTTAAATATTTACAGGAGACACTAAAACCATTCTGGAAGCCAAGTGTGAAATGTGTGTGAAAGAGGAGTTTCTTTGACTGTAGGCAATGATGGCTCAATTTTAGAGGAATCTAGGTGATTAGGAATGCAGATAATGCATGAAGTATCATGTCTACAACCACTAAATCTTAGTCAAATCATGATATCTATCCCTAGTTATGATCTAGGAAAAACTTCATGCAATGATCTGGGCAACACTTTAGGTGACAATTTGAGCAACAGTCCTAGCCCAATTGGTGGTAGATCTTCTAGGAGCCATAACTTTTGCACCATAGCTGCATTTGACTCCCCATTTAAACTGTTAGAAAGATAAGAGTGAGGGGAAAACCATGAGATGCAATATAGATCTGTTTAGTGGGTTTTGACCTCTAAAAACCAAATAAAAGTGCCCTAAATTTCAATTGTAGTAGTGTAATCTAAAAATAGTAAGTTTTTAAAAATAATAATTTCTCAAAATATGTAATGTTGTAAATCATGAAAGTCAAACCACTTCATCTCCCTCGAGATTGGTGACCTTCCACATCCTCCTCCTACTTTCAAAATATGTATAAAAATAGATGTAGCCCAAAAAGGCAATTAGACATCTCTTTCAAGAGATAGGCATATGTTGTATCTATAATTTTGAGTAATAAAACATCTCTTCTCAGAGATAGCATTATTATTTATGTGTTCTTGAAATATTATTCAACCAAGACTTTTTATTTTTAGATTAGTGGTATCAGAGCAGTTTGTCTTAAGAGTGTATTGTCCCAAGGATAAGGTCAAACTACAAGAAGCTTGGGTGAAAAATGCAAGATCCAGTAGACTATCTACCTATTCACTCCAAATGACCTCAAATGGTAGACAACACTGAGACATATAATCCTTTCAAGGAAATGGTGAATGAAGCCTTCCAATAGTAGCAAGTGTAGATGCTATAATAATTCACCCAAATTTTCCAACAAATTTTGATGAGAAATTATGGCTCTTCATCTGCAACCTCACATCTTTTTAGTGCCCCAACACCCTTTAAGGTTTAGGTGAATTTTGATATCCCTACATTTAAAGGAAAAATAAATGTTGATGCAATAGAAAATTAGTTGGATCATTTGTCATCATATTTTTCTATAAATAAATTTATTGATAAAGAGAAGATCACTTTTTCTCTTTTAAAATCATCATTGCCTGTCAAAAATTGGTCGAAAGTGTACAAGAAGAGATTCAGTATGAATGATATTGGCCTTGAGGTGGAACCTACATGGAATGATTTCATAGAAGTTATAAAAGAAGAATACTGCCCCATTGAAGCATATGATGATTTGTACATAGAGTGGCAACAACTTCACCAAGGTAAGGAATAGTCTATTCAAGATTAAACTAACATTTTTCATTCTCTATCTACGAAATTGGGCATCCAGGAAAGTGAGAAATACAAGGTTCTCAAATATCGTGGTGGACTACAATGGTATATATGGGGGCAATGAAACTCTTCAATTTAGATACCCTTGGTGAGGCATACAAGTTCATAGTAAAGATTGAAAAGAATGATAGAAAAGTGACAAAGAAGGTCAAACACGAGGCCAAAATTGGAAGCAAAAGGAAAGGAAGACTAGGAAATGGTGTGATTACCACAAATATGGAACTCACTCCAAAGAAGAATGTTGATCCATCAAGTCCCTAATTTTTAAGTAACAATCCTCAATATCTATTACTCTACCTCATACACACCCTACAGTCAAAGAGGATGAAGAAGAGATTGTATATGTTGAGCCTGATGCCATCGTTTCTTCATCATAGACCCACGAGGAGAGGCTAGATGACAAAGAAAGGTTATTTCACTCTAAGTTATGGGTGAAAGGTAAGCCTCTACATTTCATTATTGATAGTGGGAGTCAAAAGAATTTAATCTCTGCTAATGTTGTGAAAAGTCTAAATCTATCCATGAAGCCTCACCCAAAACCATACTGTATTGGATGGTTGAGTTTAGGGAGAAACCTTCATGTCACCCACCAGTGTCTTCTTTCATAGGTAATATAACGTTTCCAAGATGAGGTCTTGTGTAATGTGGTCAATCTGGATGTTTTTAATGTACTCTTTGGTCAGCCATTCATGTATGATCTACATGGCATCTATGAATCAAGAACTTGAAAGATCACCCTCACTCTTGGAGCACGGTACTACAAGGTACCAAAGGTACCACTTTCTAAATTTATCTCCCTAATCAATGCAAAGAAATTCATTCTCATGATGTTCTAGCCACATAAATCCAAAAGGGTCGATGTTGCAGCCCTAACTACACAATCAAGACAACAATAAAAGTGAAGGGATACCAAGCTGAGGAAGTTCATGGCCTTCCATCCACAGATTGATGGTAAAAAAAATGGTGAATAATCAAGCCCTACATACCTCCACAAAGCAAAATCTATTCCAAGTATGCATTGAGTTCCAACCCATGACACCAAATGATGTATCCATTCTAGATCATCCAACTCTATTGAACACTTCAATCATAGAAAAATAACTAGACATTGGTTAGCTTGATCTGTAGAGTTTTGCTCTAGTGGATGAGAATCAGATCAAGACACAACTACCACACTTGATAAAAAATCTTGATGCTATGGGGACAATTGCTTCTCAAGGAGGGAGGAATGGTCTAGACAAAACTTCATGCAATGATCTGGGCAACACTTCAGGTGATAATTCGAGTGACGGTCATAGCCTTATTGATGGCAAAACTTTTGGGAGCCATAACTTTTATACCATAGCTTTGTTTGACTCTCTGTTTGAATTGTTGGAAAGATAAGAATGAGGGGAACACTGTGAGATGGCATAGAGATCCACTTGATGGGTTTTGGCCTCTGAAAACCAAATGAAAGTGCCTTAAATTTCAATTTTAGTAGTGTAATCTAAAAATAATAAGTTTCTAAAAATAGTAATTTTTCAAAATCTGTAATGTTGTAAATCATGGAAGTCAAACCAATTCATTTCCCTCGATATTGGTGACCTTCCACATTCTCCTCCTACCTTCAAAATATGTATAAAAATATATGTAGTCTAAAAAGTCAATCAGACATCTCTTCCCAGAGATAGGCATATGTTGTATCTACAATTTTGAGTAATAAAACATCTCTTCTCAGAGATAGCATTATTATTTGTGTGTTCTTAAAATATTCTTCAACCAAGGCTTTCAAGTTTTGGATCAAGTTAGCTTTTCTAAATACCAATAGGGGTGAATGATGAAGATAGTCTCCTTGTGCAAAATAAGAACTCTTATGCCACATTTCAAGAGTTTCATGACTTGGGGAGCAACTTGCCTATTTTAACTTTACATGATCAGTTTCACATTCTCTTCTCATGCATATGTATCTACTTTTCTCATCTTGACACTTATCCTTGTGAACTTTGGAATTATTTCTTCACTTCACTCTCTTAATTTCTATAAAAACTAGCCATTTTAGCCTTTGTAAAATATGCTCCACCTGAGTATGGTGAAGCCCTGCTCATTTGCATACCATGGATTAATAAATACTACTAATTTTACCTCCTCTATGACTATTCATAGTGTGTTCACTTGAATGATTTATTTTACTTAGTGATGAATGTTGTTTTCTTATCATTGTTGTCTCATTCTCTCACCTATTTATAGCTTGAAAGCTTCTTTTTATAAGTTGAGTGAGTTATTCTATTCAACAGTGCCATTATAGGCATCTTGTCTTATCTTCCTAGCCTAAACATTCACCACAATCTTATAATGAAATATTGATGCGAGAATATTTAGATTATAGAAGTGTATGCCTAGTTAGTCTCTTGGTTTCATGTGTGACATATAGTTGGTTCATAGTTATTAATTAATTTGGTGTATCACTGCCTTTAGTATAGTTTATTTTCAATTTTCTCTCATTTTTCTTGAAAACATAGGTGTAGTAGTGAATTAAAAGTGGTACATCAAGGGAGATATCCCTATCTAGAGATTCACCTCATTTGTAGGCTACCCATAGCCTAGAGGTGTTTCAATTATGCCACTTGGATGAGGAGAGATGATACATCTCCTAAAATCATGAAAATACAAGTGATAATAGTTTTTGGCACACCTAGTAGGATTCATTTTCCAAAAACTTGAAAGATTTTTGGTGTTATCTTTCAACACATCAACCTTTAGAGGCATCTATACAAGCATTAATGGTGACTCTAAAGTTATATAAACTATTCAAGTAACCCAAGTTTTCCTTTTGAATATTGTTGGTAAATTTTTTCTTTGTGTTATTACTTCTCAATGAAGTTCTATGGCTAATTTTGATGTTGAGTATTTTTTTACATAAATTGATGAGATATTTCAAGCTTATGGAATTCCCTATCAACCTTTGTATGATTCTTATTAGATTTTTCATGATCCTTACCAGCTTCAATATGGCCATTATCAATATTTTCATGAGTTGTATTAATCCTATAACCAACCTTCTCAATATCTTGCCCCTCCTAGTCAACCTAGTCACTTCTCAAATTAGTCCATTTCAAATTTCAAGAAAACTCTATTGGGATATGAGAGGTACATGATAGATATTGACACGCAAAAGGGACATGGTCAAGATTTTCCTAGTAATATCATTCATAACGTGAGATATGCATTAAATTTGGTTAAAAGAGAGTGGGAACCTATTGAGAGAGTAAATTAGAAAAGGCTCACAAGTGAGATGTTACATGTGAGTGACCTAGTTGCATCCTTAAAAGATAAACTAAGAATTCAAGAAGAAAAAACTCAACAAATATATCATCCCTCATATCCACCTCCCCAATATTTTTATCAAATCTACTTTACTCTTACTCATGAACCCAATCAAGCTTATCAAAGTTATCTTTTTCCCAATCAGCTGGAAGAGATAATTGGAAAGACAAACTTTGTTTTTGAAGCATATATTGATAGGTAGATTGAGTTATCCGATAATAATATGAATTAGTCCATCTTATCACCAAAATAATTTTAATCTAATCCCTCATTTCCCTCGCCTGTTACATCCCCACCTCAAGAAGAGACTTCTAGATATGAATTCCCAAGTTGGAAACAAGGTGGAGAATCCAAACATAAGAAGATCCCAAGTTTCTTGAACACTTCATCCACTCCTAAAATTGCATCACTACCTCAAGAGGAGAGTCCTAATCTTGACATCCTAAGCTAGAATAATGTGTTGGAATCATGGGAAAGGAAAGGAGATAAAAGCTTAGATAAAGAGTGTGAAGTTGAAAAATATCTTGATCCTATGCAAGCCCCTCTCACCCTTCCTTAAGATACCTCTTGTTTTCCATTTTATCCCTCTTGTACTCCTTATCCTCATGATGATTCCTATCAAATTCAAGATAGCCTTTTCTAAGATAACATATCCAAGCAAATTGAAGATTTAGAGTCAATAATGAAATTGTTGAGTCAAGATGTGATGAAAGGTTTAAAACCAAAAGAAGATCATATGCCCAAACACACCCTATCTAACCTTTCTCAAGAGAGTGCTCAAGATGAATCATATGTCAATGAATTGATTCTCAAATGGAAGGAATAAAACCAAGCTATTTTATCCCAAAAGGATCCCCTACAATTCATTCTCAATTTGATGGTGAGTTATATGTTCCACCTCCACCAACTAGTTCGTCTTGTCCTCGCCCTATCACCCTTTTCGTTGATGTACCTATGGTGTGGGAACCTAAAGAGGAGCATTTGGTTGATAATAATCAAAACTTTTGCTTGAATAAAACATAACTCTTTGGCAGCCTCATTGAACTAGGTCACATAACTACAAAATGCCTAGCATTGGCATCACCAAGAAGGAGAAAGAAATTGAGGATCTTGTAGTCCTTGAGGAGAAAATTTAGGTTATAATAATTGAGATATAACTTAATAGTCCTCAAGAGGTTCTAAATGCTGAAGAAGAGGTGATTTCTTGTGTTGAATCTTCTGATTGTGTTGATATTGAAGAATGTCTTCCTTATGTAAAAGAAGAGGAAATCATCATTGGTTCTTCTATCACTATACAAGATACCATATATGGGAAATAACAAGTCTCTAATTAGCCTTGGGATGTTTTGTTTGAAATCATTGGAGTAGGTTATACTCCCCTTTAAGGAGGCTATGATCTAGTTAAAAATGGAGAATGTAGCATTGACACTCAAGTGGGTATGCAAAGAAGAAACTTTTCGAATTTGTTCTTCCAAAATTTATATGCATCCCATGATGATATGTTTGAAATCATCAAAATGGGTTATCACCTTCTCAACCAATTGGGATAAACACATTAGCTTTTGAAAGATAGGACAAGATTCTATTAGCCTCAATCTTCTAAGAAACAAGAAACTACTCCACTTGAAGCCATGCCTACTAAGAAGATACAAGTTGATCATGAGATGAAGAGTGGGTAATAGTATGAGGTATGTGTACAAATTCAATAGGAATACATTCACATTGGATACCTATTAAAATATGATATAATTGAAAGCAAATCAAGTGAAGTGTCAAGGAATAGGTTTGATCTATAAAGCATCCAATCTAAGGAAAAATATGCTTGGCACTATGATTCATCTCATGAAGAAGAAGATTCAAGGAAATTTCCTTTTTATCCCTTAAATAAAGTATGCTTTATTTATAATTATGCATAGTTGTTTGTTTTATGTTTTCTCTAAGTGTTTTGAGACATGTGTGTGTCTTGTTAGTGTGTTTGCTTTAGTTTGTGTGTGTCTTTTGTTTTGTATGGCTGAGGTAATTAGTTGACTTGTCTTGGTAAAATTTTTGCTGTCAAGTGTCAGGTCTTCTTGTTTTATTTTAGACTTTAGATGACTCCCTAAGCCCATAAATAGGATAAGGCTACTGATCTTTAGCATAGTAGGCATGCTACCCCTATGAGTCACCAATTTATTGGACAAACTTGACCCTATAGGTCAAATTAAAACCCATATAGGTAAAAACATGATCTTTAGGTGTTTTTATGCATCTATTATTATGTCATAGGGTGTATTATAAGTCTTTTTATGTCATTTTATGCCATATTAGCCTTGGTCTTAGTCATTTTAATCTTTATGTCTTTTTGAGCCATTTAAAAGTCATAAAAGAAGCATTTAATGATTTTTATGGCCTCATTTGGTAAAGTGAAGGTGTCAAAATGTGATGTAACATGATATGTGTCATATTATGTCTTAATCAACTATTTCTAACTAAAAGGTGGTGGGTTATTTAGAAGAAAGAGCAACTTTCTTGGAAAAAAGAAGAGTTTGGCACTTATATGCCCCATAAGGGAGTGTGACACGTCAAAAAAGGTTGTGAGATGAATATTCAGCTTCCTCAAACTAATTTATGCAATTGACATACTTTGGAAGTTTCAAATTTGAGTTAAAACCATTATGTTCCTTCTTCACCCTTCTAGACACACATAACCAGTCAGTAGGTTTATGCTTGGTATGGCTAGTTGGAAAATTTATAGGTCAAAATTATTTGAGAGGTGATAGTAAACTTAGATAGATTCATTTCAATAATAATTTTTCAAGTATTAGTCAACCATACCTTATGAATCACCTCTAACAAGTTGACTATGTTTTTTTTCTCATTGCTTCTTGCACCTTATAGGTTTTGTTTTGGTTTAGAGAATTATGTACAATCCAATTGGATATGTTACTTCCAAATGATTTTGGATTTGTCTTAAAATTCTCTCCATTCTTAGTTTATTTTTTCAACATTTTTTTATGATCAAATCATCTTAGGTTTGCAATTTGGTCTCATTTGAAGATATCAAACATGTTTCCACCATTTTAAAGATTTTCATGATTTGGTAATGATTCCAAGTGACAAGATGGGTTCATTATCACATTTTCAATGTTATCTTTATTCTCCTCCCATTTAAATCTCATTATGAAAAGCAACATTCCATGAGTTTGAAATCATATGCAACATATACAACTAAGTAACCATGAATGTACGTCTATAGGCATCTCATGGAAACAAATCATGTAGATAAGGAACATCTGAGTTGGATAAGATTCTATATACTAAGAAGAGTCTATTTAATTTTTTTTTAAAGGTTCAAACTACATTGGAAACCACATACTATGCGTATTGCTCCAATTTTGCTCACTGCCTACAAGCAACTCAAAATGCACCTATAGGTGCCCTACAGGAAGATGAGATATGGAAAAGATATACTTGAATGTATTTGTCTCATCAAGGTTGAAAACATGAATTTTAAGATAAAATAAGGGACTAAGAGTGATCAAATGATCATACATCATATAGTGTTTGAAATATATTCACACTACTTGCCTGTACATCAGAATTTCCACCTACAGGTGGTGTTAACAAGGTGCCAAAGAGTCATTTTACGTATTGAAAAAAGTGATGTAACCCTTTCCTAAAGTCCTAGCATGATGATGAGACCCTATCATACATTATTGGTATGTTGAGTGGTTAGGTAAGGAGTGAGGAACCTTTCAAAGGTTAGATGATTGAGTTCAAGGACATTTTCCCTAAAAGGTGAAAATAGAGGTCTAGGGCATTTTGTCAAAGTCATATAAAAAGGTTACAAAGACTCTTGGTGCATTTAAGTGGATATCTATTGTATTCTCCACATAGTAGAAGGACTCTGTAAAGTTTGGAAGGAAGAAGATTAGTGTAAACTTATTGTTGGGGACCTCAAATTTATTATTTGATCACTAAATTTATTCATTAACATCTACAAGATTAGAAGCTTTGAGTGACTTTGTATTCTAAATTGGTAGTCTAGACCATGTTTCCATGACTAAAAGGTTCTAAGTAGTTGAAAATATCATTTATAATCGAAAGGTGATTCAAACAAGTTGATATATAGAGTTTTGATTATATTCATGCCTATAGGTGTGCCTAACTCCAAGGTTATTCACCTACAACCAAGGGTCAAAATCCACATCATCCATTGCAAGGGCGGAAAAATCAGCATTGGTTTATGGAAGATGATTCCATATGACTCAAGGGATTTAAAGGTGATTTGGCACATGTCCCAAGATTATTTCTCACCCATAGGGTTCTATTTGTTCTAATTCAATCAACTATAGAAAAAGAAAGGGGTGGCCGAGTTTTCTCCATATGCACTAGGCAAGTGGATGCTACCTACATAGTTTCATGGATGTAATATCCAATTAAAAACTTTGAGCCAAATATAGTTCTCTCAAGGAATGGGAAGAATGTGATAACTAAGGAAAACAAATAGAATGGACATGATAGAAGAATAAAAATGATCTTATAAAATGGTAAGTGCGTGAGAGAAAAAGGCCAAGAAGGATGGGGAAACTAAATGACAAGTGATTTGCTTGTAACTTAGTAATGGTTCCCAAAATCCTTAAGGCAAAGAAGTGGTCAATGTTTTTGTTCTTTTCTAATGATTTTTTTGAAATGTTTTTAGAATTATTTTAGAGTGTCATAACTCAATTGAGAATGATGAGACACTAAATGGTTCAATCTCACAAAATGACAAGAGCGTGTATACTTAGGTTTCTCACTGAATGACGAGAGCATGGCTTAGGTTGCTCACAAAATGACTAGAGTTTGGCTTAGGTTGCTCTCAAAATGGTGAGAGCATTAAAAAAAGGGGTGACTGAGCTGACCTCAATAAGTATTGAGCATTGCCTACATAGTCCTAGAGCAAGACCTCAAGTCACTGTAGTTACACTATTTTAGTGAAGGAATTTGACTAGTGCAGTAGCCAATTCAAAGAAAATAGGCATAGAAAGTGTTAAATTGGTATGTCAAGGCTTAGTATTACCCCTAGTTTGTCCATAGGTGGTTATAACTAGGACATAATCACATATATCAATGGTACTAATTTGCTTAAAGGTAGTTATATGAAATGATTAGATACCTTGATGCTAAAACTACATAATGAATGACAAAAACCAAGGTCAAATGGGCTAGGTTTTAGAACATACTGGGTTGATAGGTCAAAAAATAAAAAGTGGATATGGAAAAGAGGACAAAAGTAGGTAGTATGTGTATAAATAAGAACAGTGACAAATAGGCATAACTAAAATGGTCTTTACAGAAAATACACCTTAGCATTAAAGAATAGTACCACTCTAGATGAATAATATTTGTTAGTTCTAGAATTTTGTCATTGTCTAGTGTGCCAAGCTTGTATGCTCCTGATCCATAATCTGTAGTGATGATGAAAGGCCCTATCTAGTTTGGTTTGAATTTCTTTTTATATTTCTTCTTGGCCATGGTATTCTTTTGGTTTTCCTTAAGAACAAGACCACCAAATTTAAATGTTTTATAATTTACATGTTAATTATAATGGCCTTTGAGTTGATTCTGATATGATTGAATATTTTTGAGTGTAGATGTGCATTTTTCATCAGGTAGATCCAGTGCTTGCAGGCAAACTACTCAATAGTTATGATAATTATGGACATGCTTGAAAGAAATGCATAGTGAAGGAAACTCAACCTCAATGAAAAGGATGGCTTTAGTACCATAAATAAGTGAGTATGGAGTGGCTCATGTGGGGATACGATGATTGGTATGGTATTCCCAAAGGGCAAGGAATATCTAGAGGTGTCAGTCATGACTAGCATCATTGACAATTTTTTTGAGAATGTTGACAATGGTTTTGTTGGATGCCTTGCCCTGGCCATTACCTTGAGGGTAATATGTTGTAGAAAAGTGTTGGGTGATTTTTTATTCAATACATAATTGGTCTACATATTTTTTCTTGAATAATCTTCCATTATCAGATATAATGTCAAAGGGGATACCATAATGGCAAATGAGATGGTTAAAGATGAATTTGGAAATTTGCTTTCCAGTCACATAAGTGAGGGGTTTAACTTCAAACCACTTAATGAAATATTTAATGATGATAAGGTTATGTTTATGGCCATCAGATGAAGTGGGATTAATCTTCTCAATTAGGTCAAGTCCCCATGTAGAAAAGGGCCATGGTGTTAACATTAGTTTCAGAGTTTTTACTGGGTCATGAATCAAGCTAGCATATTTTTGACATTTGTCACATTTCTTCACGTATGCAATGTTATCTATGTCTATTATGTGCCAATAATAACCAGTATGCAAGAGCTTTTTGGATAGGATTTCCCTACTAGAATGGGCTCCACATAGTCCTTCATGAACTTCTCTTAACGCTAATGTAGACTCTGCTAAAGTTGAACAAAGAAGCAGAGTTCTATCAAAACTATGATGGTAAAAGGTGGATCTGAATAAAGTATAATGAGTGGAATTATTAATGAAGGCTTTGGTTTGTTTTCAAGATAGGTTAGGTGGCAAAACTTGGTCATGAAGGTAGTTGTAAAGGTCTAAGTACTAGATAGAATTAGGACCAACAATATCACAAATCATGGCAATGATTGAAGGTTCATGAGTTGGTGCTGATAAATTATTGATGAGAAATTGATACTCTCTAGCTTTATCTATTTGTTGAATCAGTGAGCCAATAGTAGCCATGGCATCTATAGTTATGTTACTAGCCCTTGGTATGTGTTCAAATTGAATGTTGGCAATTTGATTTTTAAGAGTGTCAACCATGGCTTTATATGGAACCAACTTATCATCTTTGATTTGAAAATGATATGTGACTTGATTGATGATTAACTAAGAATAACCATAAACTTAAAGATGAGATATATTCCAATGCACTACTTATCGAATTCCTACAACAAGTTGTTCATACTCAGCCATGTTTTTTGTACAAAGAAAGCTGATTTTGAATGATTTAGAGATTAGATCCCCCTTTGGTGTAATAAATAATAGGCCTTCCCTCGATCTAGCATAGTGAATGAACCATCAAAATATAGCTTCTAGGGATAATCATCAAGGGGTGTATCAATAACGGTCATGATGGATTCATCAAGAAATGGAAACTTGAGTGGTTGTGTGTCTATAAGAGGTGCTTCAACAAGTTAATCTGCAAGAACTTGTCTCTTGATTACTTTCTGATTGACAGACTCTATGTCAAACTCACTAAAATGCATGATCTATTTAGCCATTCTACATTACAAATCTGTTTTGGATAGTAGATACTTGAGCGGATCTACTTTTGAAATGACTATGGTTTTATTATTCAACATGTAATGATGTAGTTTTTGTTCTAAAAAAACCATGGCTAGATAATTTTTTTCAGTAGGTGCATAGTTATGTTCATATGTAGCCAAGGTACGGCTTAGGTAGTAAATAGCATGATCCTTTCCATTGTCATCATGTTAAGCCAAGAGTGCCCCCAGATCATAATCGATAGCTTATAGGTATAACAAGAATGGATTTTTTGGCATAGGAGGTAATAAAATAAGTGGATTGAAAAGCTAATCTTTGAGTTGTTGAAAAGATGTTTGGTAGTGATCATCCAAGTGAAATGCAACTCCTTTCTTCAAAAGGTGCATAAATGGATGGCACTTGTCTAATAACTAAAAGATGAAGCATCAGATGGACTGGATCCTACCTTGCAAACTATGAAGTTGCTTCAAATTGGTTGGTGGTAGCATCTCAATTATAGCATGGACTTTAGCTGGATCAACTTCAATACCTCTATGAGACATGATAAAGCCTAATAATTTGCTTGAAGTTACACCAAACACAAATTTCTTTGGATTTAGTCTGAATTTGTACTCACATACTCTTTCAAATATCTTATGCAACACTATTAGATGGTTGGCTCTAGTCTTAGATTTTCATAATATGCCATCGACATAGTCTTCAACAATATCATACATCATGTCATGGAATATGATAGTCATATCTCTTTGATGTGTAGCTCCCACATTCTTAAGGCCAAATGGCATAACCTGATAACAAATTGTTCCCCATGGAGTTGTGAACATTATTTTATACTAATCTTTTGGTGTTATTCTGATCTGATTGTATCCTAAAAATCCATCTATGAGTGAAAACATTTCATAACCTACCATGGATTCGACAATCGTGTCAATATTAGGCAAAGTAAAATCATCTTTAGGATAAGTTTTATTAATGTCTCAAAAATTAGTATAAATTTTGATATCAGAGTAGGCCCATGCAAATATATCTACAACCTCTCTCAATAGAGCTATAAAAACATCACATTCCTCCTTAGTGAAGGATGCACCTAATTTTATCCATTTTAGGTCTGATAGAGTCCTGATGTTTACCTCTATTTTATCTTCAACTAGGAGGGTTGAACCATCTTCTAGGATAGTAGGCAGTGACTTGAACTATTAGACTATTTTAGGGTCTTCTGTTAGGACTTGATATTCAACTTCTCCTAGGCATGATGAGTCTGAGTCTCCTAATGGTAGATTTGGCCATGTAAGAAAATAGTTATAATTTTTTGGAGGATTTGATCAAATAATCATTGTTACTCAAAATTGAACTAAGATCCATAGGTAAGTTCGTCATTAGTAGTCTTTTGGTCTAAATTTGAAGAATAATGAACACCCCTGTCTATTGGGACCTGAAATAGGTTTTCACCTCTAGACTGGCCTTTATCTTTACTTTTTTCATGGTCAGAAAGTGCCTCAAAGAGGTTTTAACTTTGGGACCTCAATGTTTTATTTATTTATTTTTGGCTAAGGGTGTTCACTCGCTCTCCAAAATACGTTGTAGGATCTAATGTAATTAAGAATCCCAATTTGTGATCTCCTAATGGAACATTGTCTCTAAGGATTAAGAAATCATAGAATGCCTCATCATTCTAGAACTCATCAATCAACAGACTGGATTCTTGTTGGTTCCAATATATCAATTAGAGATAATATAATGGCAATGGATTGTGATGAAAAACTTGGGTAAGGGTAGAAATGGCATTATTATCAAACAAATTAGTTTCAACTAGGTTATCAAATGTAATGTTATGATTAGACTCTGCTTCATTGTCAACATCATCATCACTAGTCATTGGTGATAGATTTTGAATAAAATATGTGGGGTAACCCTCAAGCAGTTTAAATCTAAGTCCATAAGGTCTTTCATACTTAGTCATGAAAATTGGCTCGATGGTTCATTGTTGATTTGGTTTGAGGCCTCTTCCTTCATAATATTGATGCTCCATGATCCTATTGGGAATAGGATACTTTGTATTTTTATAACAATCGGCTTGATCATCATTGTATAATCATGATTCATCCCCTTTAAGAGGGTTAGTTCCTAGGCTAGATGCTAGTACAAATGTGACAGGTCCTTATCTTTGTTATTTTGTTGCCAATGCATATGTGGAATGATTTTAGGTCACCCAAAGGTTTTTGGATTTTGAGGAAGATTGGTGATATGAAACGTATCATGAGTCACATATTCTCCTAGTCATTATCTAAAATGGTGAAATGATTGGAAGCTTTAGGAGGTGGCATGTAGGAAAGGGAATCCAAGGTATTAGGATGTATGCAATTATTTGGCGAAGGATCAATCAATATAGCCTTTCTTTTATCCTACTTAGAACTTGGATTCATGTCACTAATAATTATAACTTTAAAACTCAACCTCAAGATGCTTACAGTGTTCATACGGGTGTAAATCTCCTAGAATATTCACCTCCATCCTTAAGTGGGAAAACTTGATACATTGGTGCAGTTTTGACGAGCCTACACAAATCTCATGTAACCAAGCCCTACCTAGAAGCATGTTGTATGATTACTCAAGATCCAACACATGGTAAAGTGTATCATGGGTCAAAGGCCCAATGATAACTATCAAATTGATGGTGCCTTGTGATTCTCTTTCCTGATTATCATAGGCTTTGATAGTTATTATTTCTGGCTAGAGATCTGTCATTGTGTACCCAAGAAGCTTGATGAGCTTGAGAGACACTATATTAAGGCCAGATCTATTACCGATAAGGACATGTTTCACTTTATGCCATCTTATATAAACTTTTATGTATAATAGGTTATTATAGAGAGGGCCAAGGGAAGACATAGCTCTTTAGTTGAATGTGACTTATTGGGTTGGAGCTAGGTGTCCAACCAAAGCTTGAAATTTATTAGAGGATATGTCACTAACAATAGTAGATTGGGTCAAAAAATAATTTATGATGTTTTTTGGATTATTGATATTCATAAGAAATTCAAAATCTAAATTTGTGCTAGTGTCTTTTGCAATTGGTCCACAATATCAAACTTTTTGTCTTGGTCAGTAGTGAATGATTTATTCTGAGGCTGAATGGTTGGTCAAATGATAGGAAAAGTGGTAGATGGTTGTGGGCCTAGGATAGTAATCTTTGATCTCTGAGTTGTGATTGCATAATCAGGATTAAATACCAAACCATTATTACTAATAAATATTGAAAATGGTGTGGGACCAAATAGGATAAGTCTCAGTTGTCAGTGCACTTACATGTGGTCACATGGCAAGAACTAGTTGTCATTATAAGATCCAAAAGTGGGAGTCCTAGTTTACTGGTTTGCTTGTATGTACTCCCAGGTTAAAGAAGGATTATCTATGTGATTTGGTTGAATAGTGTTGTTTAACAATGGTCTATGTTGATTAGTGTTTGGTCTAGGATTAAGGAGATGGTATTAATGATATGCCCTACAATATGACCTACAACCTTATTGTAGTCATGTGCAACTACATGGTAGGTTTGTTGGTTGTTATAATTATGACCTTGGTTTTGTCCATTGTTTTGTCATTGTAGATTTTTCTATTTATTTTATTGGTTCTACTGGTTCAGCCTTTGATTTTGATACTGTTGATTTTGTTGTTGCACTGGTCGTCATTGTTGTTGTTGTTGATTATTCTATTGTTGTTGATTGTTATGTCAAGGAAAGGGTTTTGATAAATCCCAAGATTTTTATTGGAAGTGGAAGTACCATTATCTAGTTTTATCTCCCCATTCTCTAACATATTTTCAATTAAATGTTTGATTTGGACACATTTTCATAAATTATTCCCGTTGACCTTATGATAGTCACAAAATTCATTTTTATGGTACCAATCAGGGTAAGGGATGCCTTGCTAATAATATTTTGGTACAGTCCAACTAATTAGATTAGTGGCAACAAGCTTTCAAAATACAGACTCAATAGGTTCTCCTATGTCACTAAAGACATGACGTGTATGGATGGTTCTTCTAGGAGGAGGGGTTTTCAATGGTAAAGATTGTTGTATTTATTATGCAGGTCTTGGTTGTTGCACTTATGACATTGGTTGGAGAGGTTTTTGGGTAGGATTAAGATGAAAATGTGGTGAAAATGATGTCTACACAGTTTGGACATGATGAGATTTGATTAATCCATTTCCCACAACATTCCTATTTCAGTTGAATTGCTTCGATCTTTCATAGTTATTGGCCTATGGTAGTTGTGATGCTTGCATTTGATTAGGATGTTGGTCATTTCCATGATTGGTACCTTTATTTTGATTAGTTGAATTAATCTTAATGACCCCTTTATTGATGAGCACTTTTTTGATCAACAAACATTTATCAATGATCTCTTTGAACGTATGTGCACATTGCAGTTCTAGATGATAGGCTATCTAATGATGCAAATTTTTAGTAAACATAGTAGTTAATTATTTATCTAGTAAACTATGGGTGATATGGCTTGAGAGGGCCCTCCATCACTATAAATAACTTGAAAAACTCTCCCTAGCTTTTTGCTTTGCTTGTGTCAGGTCTAATAATGAAATCTCATGCTTGAGATTATAGGAAAAGTGTTGCACAAATTTATCAAAAAGATCATCAAAGTCTGTTACTAAATTCTTGGGAAACTTTAAAAACCACTCCAAGGATTATCTAGCTAGGCTCCTTGAAAACAATAGCAAAAGGTATATGTCACTATATGCCACTAGTTGACATGTGACAAAGAATTCACTCAAATGAGCTTTAGGGTCACCTTTCCCTTTATACTTATCAAATTTGGGTGATTCGTATCCTAGAGGAAATGGTATGTGAAAAAACTCCATGTTGAATGGATAGGAACACATGTCATCCAATTTGAACTTCTTAGTATACTTTCCCATCTGAATGGTAGCAATTGCATCCTTCATCTATTGTAATTCTTGGGATAAGAAACTGGATGGAATATTGGTTTGAGGGAGAATATTGGTTGAATATATGGTTTGGAAGTCAAAACTGGAACTCTTTGACTAGGGTATGATGGAGACACATGTTGGTGTATATTGGCTTGATTAGGGAATGGACCAAGAATATGCATATAGGGATTGAGATGCATTTGAAATTACACATTTGGTTGCACGATATTCTAGTTTGAGTTGGTGATAAAAGTTTGTCCTGGGAGATTTTATGGTTGGGATGAAGGGATATAATTATAATGTGCCTATTATGGTTGAAAAGGGGCATGATGTCAACTAATCAAACCTTTTTTTTGAGTGAGAACTTACAGACCAAGACCCTATCTTTGGATTTGTGGCATATTTTGAACCAATGGTTGTCTAGTAGGTACCTAAGAAATGTGGGAACCTCCTTGTTGCATGAATCCTTATGAGGAAGTTAAATTAGGTTAAAAATTTGGCATATGTCATTGACTAATATTTACATGTTACTGACTAGTCATTACTTGGTTTTGGACTGGCATTTAATTTTATGGTTGAAGAGGTATGTTTGTCATTACTTGGTGAGATGGAATATTAGTTTCCCCTGGTTGAGGTGGTAATGTACTCATCCTCTATTGCATTAATACACTATATTGTGTCTATTGTTATGGAATGTCACTCACTACTTGTTGAGGGGGAGTAGGATTTGTCATATTCTGTCATTGAGGTGTAACATTAGCCATTGTTGGATTATCTAATCTTGTAGGTTGTACACTTGAGAAAGCGACTGGTTGAGGCTAGGGTATAGAAACTCCTATTCCTTGGTATGGTGATCTACTCATGGGATTAGCTATAGGCACACATTGTTGGCTAGTTATTTGTGTGTTAGTACCACTTTGATCAAGATTGGATGTTGTTTGCACATTGTCTACTACGTTTGGCTCACTATTCAGTGTAGACACTAAAGACACTTATTCAATAACTAGCATATGTATCAAGTTATCTATCGAAGTGATATATATAAATGAGTTAGAAAATGGATTTTCTTGTCCATTTAATTTCATTAACACTCCTATTCAAGGTACTAGGTCAATGAGAGGCTTACTTACCATGTTCATCTGATTGAAATCATGTACTAAATTTAGGTAGGTTTGGTATGTTATTTGTATTTGGTTAAAGTGATATTCAATGATTTTTTTTCCTCGATTGAATATATTGAGGTTTTGGAATATTGTTTGGAATAAAGCCATAGGATTTATAGAAGAATCTTGTTGATTGTAAATGATATTATGATTCACTTTTACTAGACTTGGTAAATTTTCATGGGGGAATTCTACGGGAAACTTAGCCCCTACCTCTATGGCCCTAACCAAAATCTCATCTTTGTTCTCTAAAAAATGTTGTTATGTCACTCAAACAAAACTAGATCATACGTGGAAACTAAATTAATAGAATATGGCTATTGAAGTACTAGCTCATCCATCATGGGTATTGTAGATAAGTATTGTGCGATTTGTTCTTGGTCTTATTTTGTGTAAGGTGGTGTGTTAACCAAATATTTAGCCAATGGATCTTGGCTTTCTGCCCCTGATTTAGTAGTATAAGAGGGATAAGAATCCATCTCATAAGCAATGGTATCTGCATAGGGGTCTTGCACCATTTCTTCTTGTGTAACTACTTTACTAATCCCTTGATTGTACATAAGTCCACTATGAGTATAGGAATACATGTTAGGATCCATAGTCAATGCTTGGTGATAAAAGGTCAAAGAGTTCTACAAACTCTAAAAAGGACAAAATCTAAAACAAATAATGCCTCCAACTACTTCTAGATTTGTCAAAAGGATCAAAACATTTATGCAAAGATTTGTGAGGAAACAAGCTAGTGTAAAATATCTAATGTTTCACTTTTCACATAAATATGAGCAATTAAATGGACCAAAAAATCAAAATTCCAAACTCTAAGGTCGAAGTGTTTTAAATTATTCTAATCTAGGAAATTAAAAGTTGCTAGGTATTTTGGCCAAACGTGGCATCAAAATCTAAGCTATAAAAAGGCATGTGTTAGGACTCTTGGCCAAATGGTGCCAAAAGCTAGACTTTGAAAATAGATGAAAGTTTTAATCTAACAGATTTGAAACACTTCTAACAAACACTGGGAATTTGATTCTTGAACATGAACTTGGTCAACTAGGTATAAGGTATGAAACAAAAGGCACTTTAGCAATAGTTTATTTTCTCATAAATAATGGTATAAAACTTGGTTCTTTTTGACAAACAAGCTAGTCAAAGGTGAATAGTATAACTATGCTTTAGACAAAAGATCTAAAGTACACTTAGATCAGTTTGAATATGTAGGAACAAATTTGGAATTCTATGTAAGAGGGTCCATAAAACAAAGTTTGAAATGATTTAGGTAGCGTAATGATGCTATACTACCCAAAAGGTGTGATAAAAAAGTTTGTTTCAAAAACTCTCTATTGATTATGAGTCTTAAATGGCCTTCAATCCAAATTGGAAATTAAGCCTAAGTTCCCTCAAGTTTAGTGAAAATGGCGAACCAACTTAACACATCAACCCTATGAACCTGTAAAGGTGTAATTTCTAATTTAAATTATAAGTGAAGGACTTAAACAACTTTGGTAAAGGTCTAGACTCAATTGGAAGCATAACTATGCCAAAGTGGATGATATGACTCTCAATATTTTGATGATCTTTGAACAAGGTAAATTGATGATCTCACATGGGCAACATAATGCCTCTTTGTTTAAAGAAAAAAATTGGACCATGTGTTGGATTTGGATTGTTTGTTTACACCAAGTTTTGACTCCAAATAAGACTTTAATTCAGGACAAGACCAACTAATTAATTTCCCTTAGATCCTAAACTGATAAGGTTGCTTGGTACTATTAGAATCCATCAATATACATCATTTGAGAGGATTTTAAGTATTCATCCAAAAGTAAATGCACATTATATAGTAGGGTTTTTACACCCCCCCTTCTCTCAAAAGATAGTATTATGACATGGAACTTGAGGCACACCTTGCACCAACAATACTTCCATGACAAGTGGGGATTTGTCTAAATTCTAACAAGTTTTTGAATGATCTAGGGGAATCAATTGCATAGTGACTTTCATGCCAAACAATGCAAAATAAAAACATGGATTTTGGGTTTGTATCACTCAGTTTATTATAAAAAGGTCTAGTCCTTTTTGCAACCACTACATCCTATTGTTCATTCAATGTAGTGCGATGTCCATAGTACCACTACGTCCTGTATACAACTCTAAAAGAGTTAAATGAAGTCAATGCCAGAAGATGAAACCCCAGATCAAAACTTTCTTAAAGAACTTGCAGGAGGTGATGAAGTCCCCCTTGCAAGCCAAGATGCATAAATAAATAAAGCATAAAATAGAAAGACTTTAGGGTCATTTTCAAGATCACCCAAACTTTATTGATTTTTTGGGGAGTGATTTAGATGACTTTCTTTCTAAGCCTTTGACTAGGCTACTTACAATAGGAATGGTGCTTTTTATTCTAAGGGTTCCCTATAGGAGACAAATGGAAGAGCATACATGCAACATTCCTATCTTTGCCAAAAAAAATCTAATTAAACAACTATTGCAAGTAAAAATTGACAAGTGTGTTCAATTTTAAACCAAAATAAAATGTTTAGAGGTGTTTTTTTTGACCCCTTGGTCTTAGTTGCAAACTTTGAAAAACATTCATCAAAAATACCTAAATTCTTTTTTAAACACCAAAACAAAGATTATAATCAAATTTTAAGCATACAAAAGTGATTTAAACATGTTTTGAGTAAATATCCCTCTTGGTCCTGCAACAAAATTGTTAGCATGTCTTTTAGCTTTGAAGCTCTTTTGAGTTTGTAACAAAAAACTTTGGAAAATTAGCTCTCGGGTCTACGTTTTTTGAAAAACATAGTGACCAATATCGATCAATACCACTGACATTAGTTACGGGCAACCAAGATCTAACTGATGTTGGTTCTGCTGACCGACGTCGGTTAAGCCAAGTAACTGATGTTGATATTTCTGTCGATGTCAGTTACTATGTAAAAATTGTGGCAACCAAAAATTGCAAAATAAAGTTAGAAAATCAATTTGACAGAGTTTTAAAAGCTCAAATAAGTTTTTTCAAGATTTCAAAAGGATCTCCTTCATGTGTAAGATGTGTCTAGTCCCATCGGTCATGCCATAACATGATCTAGGAATTTGACTCAAGAGATGTTATGTTATTAGTGTGTTTATTTCATTTTGTTTTAATTTTGGAACTAACACAATACTAACCATCCTCTCTTGAGTCTAATTCCTAGATCACAGATTTTAGTGTTGACCAAAGGTTTAATATTCATAATATATTAGATAATGAATATATTTTTTAATTATTAAGGGAAATCATTGTGTTTGCATAGTGTTTATTTGTGGATGGCATGGTAACAATTAACAGTAGTCTTTTAAATACATATTTAGTCATTATGTTAAGTATTCGATATTTGACATTACATAGAAAGTTAATAATTAATCGACTAAGTCGATAATCGACATTGCATTAATTAACATAGCGATTATTGTGACTTATTATTTAGTCAGTTTGTGAAGTGGATGTTGGAATTATTTAAGTCAATGGCATGCATATTTTATAAAGGATATAAAATGATTGTTTTATTGAATCATTAGAATTTTTGAGATGATTAGGGTTTTTAATCACTCATTCACTCTAGGTTAACCATCATTCTTGAAAAAATCATGATGAAGTTTAGTTGTTGGCTACATGGTGGTGGACTATAGCTTACTGAGGGTTCTATTGAGCTATTTTTGCTTGCATATTATCAGTCAATTTAGTCTATTGTGAAGAGAAGAGAAGGTGGTGGTGATTAAGGTAATGGAAATGAATAAAAGAAAGAGGAAGGAGGATTAGGAGCATGCATACGAGGAGTAGTAGGTAGAAGGAGAAAATATAATGAATTTAAGCTAAGAAAGGAAGGAATTTGGATTTCTTGGTAAATTAAATATTTTTTTCAAGTCAGTATTTTAATTAAATTATTGTGTGATAATGTTTGTTGGATTTGTGAAAATAATTGATTTGGTTGAATGGGGTTTCATTTGTTTTTAAATGAATTAGAAAAATAATAGGGATTTTATGTAGGGCCTTGTGAAAGGCTCGACATCCATATAACCCTACATCCAACCCCATAACCCAAAGGTAAAGGGGTAGGGTTGTAAGTGTTAACCATGTTTGTATACATCTCTGTGAAATCTCTATCTTTAACCCTTTTATCAATTCAAAATTTTGATGAATTCATTGATTATTTATTACATTTTAAAGGCATATGGATAGGATCTTATGATTTGGGTGTAGTTGTTGAACCAGTCTAGAACCTAAGCTATATTGATGAAGTTTAAATAAAATAGGATCTTATTATAGTTTTTGTTCATAGTATTAATGTTGAACATTTTAAAGATGTTTGTTAATTGACCACATATATATGAAAATTATAAGATGTTTGTTAATATATATATATACTTTTATCGAGCACTTGGCCAAAAGTATACATATGTATACATCAGTGTATATATATATATTTTACACAGTTGACCAATTTTGAAACACATAACGTGTACACACACACACACACACACACACACACACACACACACACACACACAATGAAAGGTTAAGTTTTCATTTAATTTTTTTGGTAAATATTTAACATGGTTTTATATGGGTATGAATATATACTCAGTGTTATTATTAAAGCTTGTAGCTTATATTATCAAATAAACTAGAATTATATCTAGTATATAATGACTTGATAGATTTGCATTTATCAACTAAACTTTATATTCAGGGATTGAGTATGTTTAAAGGTTGAGTTATGTATATATATTGTTCAACTATATATTTACTTTTATAAGAGATATTTATGTCTGAGATAGAGGAATTAATTCATAAACCAAATAAGTTTCATAGTCTTTATGCAAAATGAATTAGATAATACATTATATATGAATTGGTTATTGGGTTTCAACTTTACCATTTTTTGGACTGTGTAAACTTTGGAATTGAGATACATAGTCGTAGATTTCATAATGTTTGTTATAAAATGACTATGGACAATGGATGTCTTCTTAGAGTATATTATATACAAGAAATTATTTATACTTTTGAAATCGTACTTGTGAAATCTAAAAATATAAATATAAATGATATAAGTTATATGTATGTTGACTATGTAACCAATCTGAAAAATATTGTACCATTTAGATAGAGAGCGAGACATTTACAACTGTGTTATGTTGAAAACATTATTATCATATCAAGTGTGAAAGTGGGTATTTGTATATATTCTAATATTGATTAAAATCATTAAAATAATGTATTTAAGAGTTTAAACATAAATCATATTAAGATATTTTGGACTGACTTTTGTTACATATGCGGAATATGATCAAATATATAAGCATGTGTTTTAATGTTTATTTCAGGGATGAAATAACATTATAAGTTATTTGTAATCTGGGTAACTAATAGTTTAGATATGACCATTACTCAGATGGTATGTTATATTAAGGACTATTTTTTACTGTGTTTATTATTTTGTAATAAAATATATGACATTAGATTAAGTACATTGCATTTGACAGACTAAATGTGTGTATTTAATATTTTTGTACTTAGCCTATTTTTATCATATAAAGGAAAATATTATGAATGAATCTATTGGTTTTTATAATATTGTATATTTTAACCAAATATCACATTCATGACTCTAAATAAGTAATGGATAGATTCCATTGGCTTAATTAGTGCCATCAATGTAAAATGAGGTGTACTATGATTGAGTGGTGTGTATGAAATTGACTGATCTTAGATATCATTAATTATTGAAAACTTTGGCCAAAGTAATGTTTTAATTTAACATTGTTATTTTATATGTTGATATAGTTTTCATATTTGTGCGATATCATGTTAGAATAAATTTATTTATGATACACATTATGTATTAAATATATACAACACAGCTTCAGGTTTGTCACTCTAGACTCCCACATTGTCATTATCTGCCCATCCATGAAGGGAGGGCCATCTCTTTGTTGGTAGATAGTGTGGGGGATATATGGTCTATGGTTGGTGTGGAAAAGAGATTGAATGATGTTCTTCCTCCCAGCTAAAGTGCTACACTAGAGACTATACTTGAGATTACATAGTGATATTTGAGTCTTGGAGGCTCATGTTCTGTGGAGTTTTATATCATATTTTATTATTTGAGATATTATTATGTATTTCTTAAAATTGTAATATTTATACAGTATACTTTTAAAATAGTGGTTGTAATGTTGTATTATTCATGGTTTAATTCATATTATTTCATTTATGATTAGATGCAATATTTATTGTTTAATCAACTTTGTTCTTCATGATTGTTATATTTGTTCATGGTAATCTTTAGCTAAGTAGGTCAGCTATAAACCTATTAATTAACTAAATGAATGAAATTAGTTAAAGATCACTAATCACTAATTATATTTATTGTAGTGAAATTTGTATGATGAATATGTGTAATTAATTTTTTAAAAAGTATTATATTTTAGTAAATCCGTTGTTACATGAATTAGTCTTATTCAAGTGTTCCTTATCATATGCAAGATATTGGAGAAGTGTCATACTAAAAACATTAATTCCAATGTTTTATGTCTATGTAAGGGATCATAATCAAAGGTTCTAGATATGAGGAATGATGTTTAGTTATCCCCTTAGAAATCATGCTTGTGATATTAGTCTTCTTATGTACGTCTTGATTTTGAACTTCCTTCTTAGCCAAATATGTTTTTTTACAACTCATTTCTTAGAAAATACAATCGTATCAAAAGTTTCAAATTAACATAAAATATTAAGTGAAACATAATAATATTAAATATTTGTCTATAAAAAAAAGAGATTTTTCACTAGAATTAAACTCTTATTAAATAAACAAAATGTAATTAATCGTATGCATAAATAACTAACATGGGGTCGAGAATGAGATTTGGAAATTCCTTATAGATTAAGAATAATCAAATAAGAAAAGTTACTAGCATATGTATATAATACAATGTAAATTAATATTGGATTGTAGATTAAGTTTTTCCTAACATATCAATAAAATAAATGAATTTTATCAGCATTTATCTAAAGTCTATAATTCATTGTTAGGTTAAAGGATGAAATTAGTTCATAATAATATTTTTAGTAACTTACAATAGTAATTTAGACATGAAAGAAGAAAATACTTTTAGAATTATAATAATAAGATAGGATGTCGTGACTAGGGATTGAAAATAATTTATTTAAATACATTATGCCACATCAATGTTTTTATTTAATGTTTTTAAACCTTCATTAAATGCCACATTTATGTGATCATCTAGTGGCTTAACATCAAATATTGCTTACTAAAAACCACAATAAATATTACATTTTAAAAAGATGCACAAATAAATAAAACTATTATTTTACCTTAATTTGGATTAAAGTGATTTAATAAGATAAAATCTTTGTATAATTAAGATTGTCCAATATGTTACTATAACATAAAAATATAAATGTTTAAGTAGAGTATGTTTTGAATGATTTAATCTTACTATAAATGGAAATGACCAAAGATATTAAGATACTTAGTTTATTACTCATTTGTGTAAGACTTACACTATATATAGATGATAAAAAGGGATATAAATAGATCAAGAGTCACTTGGACAAGGAATACGACTGTCTGAATATTATTGGATGAATCTCTTAGGATCTAGACATATTTCTCTCATGTAAGTGTCTATTATTTTTGGATTCATCTTATGAAGTTGTGCCTCATTGTTTTGGTACATGTCACAACATCTACTAGAAATTGTCTTCTTATGTGATATTAGGTTCTCTTTGTGTACATAAATACAAAAACATTTATCCTTATCTTTTAAGTCCTATTTCACTTTTGATACTATATTCAATCTTACAAAAGGTGAAGAAATGTGCGCTGAGCCGACCTTAATCATTCCCTAATCAGTATCCAAGCATTTCCTACATATCCAATAATCATAAGAGGAAATTCAAATTGTGCATAGTTCTCCCGATGAGGCATATGCATGAAATGGTGTTCCTTTTATGAATGCAACCTATGATCTCACTTGAGATTCTTGACATTGTAAAAAGTGGTTTGGGCCTATTCCTTGTGACTAATTTCTAATTTTGGAAGTTTAGGGGATTTTTTTTTCTAATATGTAAGTGATATAATATTATTTTTTAATATTAAAATGATAATGTTAGATGATGATAGATAAATCAAATAGTATTCAACCTATTATGTATTTACATGGGACACTTTGGGTAATTTTTCACACCAATGACATGAAAAACATATGGATTGACACATAAAGATAATTTGAATTTAAAAGTTACCATTATTTATTGTAAGGATAAGTCAACTAAATTTGGACACCACTATAATTCCACATATGTTTGAGTTTGAAAGATTCATATGAAATTTAAGAATGATGATTTGATGATTTGTAGACAATATTAGTATAATAATGAATAGGTTCAAACCCATAGAAAGCATGTGGATGGGAGATAAGGGTGTGAAAGTACCATATGTGTATGCACAATTAAATAATATGAAAGAAGGTCAAGATTGATATTCTCAAGTGTCTAATACTATATTTTAGTGTTTACAGCTATTAACTAATATATAATTATAAGCACACAAAATAAATACTAATATATCCTTGTGGGTCATTTTTTTATTTATTCTACATCCTCTTTGGTGGCCTTACATTAAAATTTCATACATGGGTCTTCTTTGCTAATATTAGTGTTTCCAATTACATGCTTCAACAAGGGCATAAATATTTCAGTCATGTGTGGGGTATATGCTTATCATGGAAATGAATGTTTCACTATGAAACATGACTGGATGATAAAATTGATTGAGGATTGATATAAGTGAATATTCATATGCATTAGTCTCTATCTAAAATGGTTGTTCAAGATCATGTAACATGAACATCAACCACAAAAATTTGACATTTCATCTCTTCTAATACTTTTTATTAAGTGGTGAAGTCCACCTAAAGATTGCATTGGTGTGACCTTTAGTAACTTAGTTTAAAGGCCAAGTAACATGATAAAAACCATGTACATATATTTTTGAGAAATATTCTTATCCAAAGAAGCTGCAAAGTTATGCGAGATTTTTTGATGTAGGTAATTTTTTAATGATGCAGATCTTCAATAGATCCCACTAAACTCCATGCATTTAATAATATATCATGTATATTTTGTCTTGTACATAGAAAATTAATATTTATATATATTATTAAATGACTTGTGATGCACAAAGTGTTGATAATTTTTTGAATATGGCATAAACATTCATACTAAGTTTTGATAAAAATTAGGATGTCATAAAGCTAAACCATAAAAAATGAAGTTGTGAATGGATATAGGACATTAATAATCATATAAATGATTTATTTATTTATTTATTTATTAATTAACTTGAAATTCATAATCAAAAAATAAAATGAACCTTCCATATCTTTGAAGGTTATTTTCAATATGTTTTAAGGTCCAATAGGAATATAATACAACCTAGATTTAAGACCATTTTTTGTTAATAACTTGGCACCAAGAATTTGGTCTAAAAGGTCTATTATGCCTATTTTTGGCACCCCTTCTCTTTTCAAAAAATTCAGTAACCCAAGCCATTCTATCATATTAATAACCCAAATCCATGACATTTAAAACTGTTAGTGTGGGTGTATTAGCTCATTGTTCCATTTGAATATTCATTACTATGTTGAATGTCTAGCATGATTGTTGCATTTAATGAAGTTTTTACTATAATGCAATAAAGTGGTTTCAAAATCATGGTTGAAAATATAATCAATAATGAATAATATATTACAGTTCAATACATATGTTCTGGGTTACATGGTATTTGTTTTCTTGAGGAATTATGGGTTCAAAAATTAGTCTGCATGTCTTCATTTAAGATTTGAAGTTGACTATATCATTCTTGAAGATCTTTTTGAATAGTTGGTTTCAGTTTTGATAATGTGAAGATGTTGGATATGATGGAAAATATATTATTATTGTTTGCTATTTCATTTGAAATTCATAGGGTTTCTTTATTTTCATTGAAACATTTCAAAGGTGATTATTACAAGTTGATGCATGCAGAATAGTTTTGATTTTTTGGGTATAATGAATTTTGGGTGTTTGGTCAAAGGTTTTGAACATATTTTCTCTATTCAAAATTGTTTTTGTTTATCTGCATGTTTGTATTTCGATTTTGGGAGATATTTGTTGGTCTTTAGAAATTCTCATATGAAGGATTGATTTTGGCATTGACAAACATAAGGAGTTTCAAGGTATTTGGCCAAACTCAAGTATTGATTTTATGTTCAAAGTTGGTTTGAGTTGACTTTCTATCATATGCCTTTATCATTCTATGATGAAATATGATTGATTGATTTGCATATATGCTTTATATATAGAATATTTTCTATTTGTTGAAACATAAATGCATTTTGCGTTTTGACAGAGTTTGTGAATTTTGGTTTTCTCTTTATATGTTTTGAAAGATATAAAAATGGTATATTGAATGAAATACAAGTTATTTTTTGGTTTATAAATGATAGATGGTGATATGTTTGTAGAGATTTTAGTAGATAATTTTTGTTTCTCCTTGAAGATATAATGGTTTTTTATAACAAGGATATCATGGATTATGGTTGAACATTTTTTAATCCAAAAGGAATCTCAAAAGTTTTTTTTAACATGTTATTTCAAAGATAGGGTTGATATTTGTAGTTAGGCCATGATAGTGATTGATGAATAAATGATGGGTTTATATTTGATTTTGAAAATTGGTCAGATTTCCTTCTGCTATACAAAATTTGTATTTGATCACCTATAAAAAATTTAGGGTGTTAAATTTGATGGCCAAATAACCATCACATCAGTTATGTTTTTTCATAGTATGATGGTCATTTGAACATCAAAATTAAACTTGCCATTAAACCTAATAAAGTGGTTTTCAAATCAAAATGAGAGTTGTTTTAGAATCATGATATTTTAATCTTTTAGATCTTTCAATTTAACACATGGTTGTTATAAGGAATACAATCATATTTATGGTGTTTTGTTTGACAAACAATGAGTTTTCGATGGGATACAAATTCAATGATTTTGATTTTTTTTATGGATATAAGGTTTATAGTTATAGTCAAATTTTTGAATTTTATATCATAAATGATATAGATATATGGACCAATATATACATGTGATTCAATTTGAAAATAGGATACAATTTATTATAGTTATTGTTCATAGTATTAATGTTGAACATTTCAAAGATATTTGTTGATTGGTTATCAAATAATCAATGGTTGACATACTTTGTTTCAAAAAAAATACATGTATCATTATATTATAAATTGAAACATCGGCATATTATATTCTAATAGTTGTAAGTGGATATTTATATTTGATACATTTTTTATTGAGGTTAAAGGCAAGGATTATTTTAACTAAGGACCCCAATCCCTAAAAAGAGCACAGGTACAAAAGAGAACCAAATTTGTAACTAAGTCCCCAAGAGAAATAGAATAAAATAGATATAGAAACAACTAAAAATTTGCCAAAATACATCCTCAAAATAATTGAAGAAATACCAAAGATAAAAATCTTCCATAAAGGAACTAAAAGTCTTCTACATATCTAAGTTTCCTACCACATCCTACCAACAAAGTTTTATGAGTTTTAGGTTTGATTCAATCTAAAGAAGCAAATTTTTCTTATCTATGTCTTTAGATCATTCACTACATTGATTGTGTTTTCCTTTGTCCTTAGAAGAGGTCCTCATAAAAAAAAATTATCCCATATGAGCACTTAAATTCTCCACATTTTGAATTCCTAGATAATTAATACAAATCTTCTGCACTTTCCTAACATCCTCTTTACCTTTATGGGGATTAGGAGATAATTGTTTGAGCATCTTCCACCATTTTTTAGGCAAGCATCATAGGTCCTAACAATGGAACTCAAATGCAGTGTTTTCTTTTCTTTACTCAAGTATAACTTACCTTAAGCGCATGCACCAAAGTAAATAAGACCCTAACATGATGGTACATAGGCATTTCATAGAAGAACACATTCTTCCATGCTCACCCAAAACACATAGTGAGGAACTAATTCTTATTGGTTTTATCACATGAGGGTGTACAAACAAATAGGGGTGGTAGAACACATACACATTACTATGCTCATATTATATTCCATCTTAACATGTATATTACTCAATGATCAAAAAGAAAAAGAAAACATAAATGGTAAATATGAAACTAAACTGAGTTAACTAAATAACAACATACAAGATAACTAACAACATTATCTCCATAGTCCTCAGAATAGCAATATTAATGTAACACAAGTTCCATTCATCATATTGATAATTAATTCAAAGATTACATAATTTTAGTGTATAATGCAACTCACCTAGATAACTTTGTCAATACTATCTGAGTAAAACAATAATAACCTCAATCATCACATCAACAAAAATAACCTTACAAAGTTCTATCTAGGGGTATTTATACTTTTTTCCCTGTCCAAGTAGTTACAGTCATAATTACACTCACAGTGACTCACCAATGATCATCAACACATTTGAGTTATGGTGGCTAATTACATGGATTTATTAAGGACCTAAGTCTTTACACCCCTATATTCTCTATTTGATGATATATCCTCATCATCGAGCACCTATCTTCTTGTAGGCCAATGATAGATTCATGCTTGACTATGTCTCTTTCATCCCTACGAATCACTTCCTAACCATCTACCACTTCATGTGCACTCCCCAAGTCTTCCACTAAGTTTTGAGTCCTTTGGTCTCAAGTTATCCATTTATTATGCACATTTACTCTAACTTGGTCCTCCTATACCATGGACTCCTGTGCCATGGTCTTCTACATCGTGCCTCTCTACACTAGTTATTCCAAAAAGGACATAGCAAAAAATTAGGGTCTAACAAGGAACATTTCATAAGTATTCTTGAAGAATATTATTAGTTTAAAATTTCATTCATCATATTATTTTTTGTCCAATATCTCTAAGATAATACAAAATTCTCAGATAGATCAATGACATATTCTCTGATGGTTAAGTGATACACTTAATCAACGTAGTTATATCTAGATTTTTTACTTAGTTTATAAATTGATTATCTAAAGGATATTAGGTTTAATATATTATATTGATTATAGATATGTATTCATATGATAAAAATTCACATTACTTGGCCTAAATAATAATGATTATATCACTATGTGCGACATGTTATTGATCCATTTAGATTGCATTAGTAATCATTTTCAAAGATTTTTTGTACAGAAAGATTATTTTTCAATATAAACACTTTATTTATACTAATATGACTCTTATTTCAAGAATCACAATTTCTATTTCATATTTATGTTCTTTTCCTTTCTAAGATTTGATCTTTTCAATAGTTTTATTTAGTTTTATATTTAAATCTTTAGTCAATTTTAGGTTTTTTTTTTGAATTAGTTTCTTTGAATGTTTAATAGTTTGCTTACATGATTTTTGATTCTTGTAATCATAATTTATATCTCATTAATTACAATCTTAATTCATAATTAGTTTTAACTTCTAGATTAGCTTTAGTTTACTTATTTTTTGTTTAGGTGTTTATCTGATTTTCTTGATTGCTATAGTTTTATTTCATCCTTGTAGTGTGAGAATATCATATAAGATATTATCTTTTTTTAATCTAAGTATTATATCCTTAAAGGGATTTTATAATTCATAGGCTATTATCTGACAAGTAGGTCAGATATCAGTTATAAATTAGATTGAGATTGACTGGCAGAACATTGAACCAATGTTTAACATATTTGATTAGAGCATTTGTTTATATGTATATTGTTCCTAACATGATCGATAATAATGTTATGTTTGATTGATTTATATAAACTTGATTTAGATTTATTGTTGATATATTAATCCCTAAAACTTTTTAAAACCCTTTTGTGGATCTTTGAAATGAATTTTATTCCTTAGACCCTTACAATTAGACTAGTACGATTCCACCTTACTCTTCACAATAGGTAAAAGGGTTGATTCGTTGATGTGACATTTTTCATCATCAAAAAATTTGAAGACTTCATTGGGGACTTTTAAATCAACTTTCCTTCTTTATTTATTCTTGTCTTCAATAATTCATATCACCATAACTTATCGTTGGTTTTAGTCCATAGTTATCATAACTAGTCACCCAAAGGTTGATTCTAATTTAGTGACTATTTCTTTTTTGATTATAGAAAACATGGGTAAACTCACGCGAGAATGGATGTACATCAAAATCTTAATCTAAAATCAAGTATACCCAAGTCTAACAATCTAGTTTACACTTTATTTGGGAAAAAATGAATCCATTAGGGAATATTTATTGCACTTTCTTTGGAAATTAAATGAAATACCTATTTCTTTCAAACTTGTCACTAGTTTTAGTCCATATTTACCATAACTAGTCACCTAGATTTTGAATCTAGTTTAGTGACTATTTATTGTATGGTTATAGAAAACATGGGTGAACTCACTCAAGAATGGATTTACATCAAAATCTTAATCTAAAATCAAGTAAACTCAAGTCTAATAGTCTAGTTTACACTTTATTTGGGACAAAATGAATCCATTGGGGCATATTTATTGCACTTTCTTTGGAAATTAAATGAAATACCTATTTATTTCAGACTTGTCACCAATTTTAGTCCATATTTAATATGATTGGTCAATGAGATTTTGAATCTAGTTTAGTGAATATTTCTTGCTCAGTTATAGAGAACATGGGTGAGCTCACTTGAGAATGGATGTACATTGAAATCTTAATAAATAATCAAGTAGAACTAAGTCTAATAACCCAATTTACACTTTCTTTGGGAGAAAATGAATCCATAGGGGAATATTTATTACACTTTCTTTGGAAATTCAATGAAATCCCTATTTCTTGAGGAATTTTGGGTTCAAAAATTAGTTTGCATGTCTTCATTTAAGATTTGAAGTTGACTATATCATTCTTGAAGAGATTTTTTAATATTTGGTTTCAGTTTTGATAATGTGAAGATGTTGGATATGATGGAAAAGATATTACTATGGTTTGCTCTTTCATTTGAACTTCATAGGGTTTCTTTATTTTCATTGAAACATTTCAAAGGTGATTATTACAATTTGATGCATGCCTAATAGTTTTGATTTGTTGGGTATAATGAATTTTGGGTGTTTGGTCAAAGGTTTTGAACATATTTTCTCTGTTCAAATTTTTTTTTTTTATCTGTATGTTTGTATTTTGATTTTGGGAGATGTATGTTGGTCTTTAAAAATGCTCATATGAAGGATTGATTTTGGCATTGACAAACATAAGGAGTTTCAAGGTATTTGGCCAAACTCAAGTATTGGTTTTATATTCAAAGATGGTTTGAGTTGATTTGCTATCATATGCCTTTATCATTCTATGATGAAATATGATTGATTGATTTGCATATATGTTTTGTATATAGAATATTTTCTATTTGTTGAAACATAAATGCATTTTGGGTTTTGACAAAGCTTGTGAATTTTGGTTTTCTCTTTATATGTTTTGAAAGTTGTACAAATGGTATATTGAATGAAATACAAGTTGATTTTTAGTTTTTGAATGATATATGGTGTTAGGTTTGTAGAGATTTTGGTAGATAATTTTTTTTCTCCTTGAAGATATAATGGTTTTTGATAACATGGATATGATGGATTATGGTTGAGCATTTTTTAATCCAAAAGGCATCTCAAAAGTTTGTTTTAACATGTTATTTCAAAGATAGGATTGATATTTGTAGTTAGGCCATAATAGTGAATGATGAATAAATGATGGATTTATATTTGATTTTGAAAATTGGTCAAAATTCCTTCTACTATACAAAATTTGTATTTGTGCACCTACAAAAAAAATTAGCGTGTTATGTTTGATGGCCAAATGACCATCACATCAGTTCAATTTTTCATAGTATGATGGTCATTTGAACATCAAAATTAAACCTACCATTAATCCTAATAAAGTGGTTTTTGAATTAGAATGAGGTTTGTTTTAGAATCATGATATTTTAATCTTTTAAATCTTTCAATTTAACACATGAATGTTATAAGGAATACAATCATATTTATGGTGTTTTGTTTGACAAACAATGGGTATTTGATGGGATACAAATTCAGTGACTTTGATTTTTTTCATGGATATAAGGTTTATAGTTATAGTCAAATTTTTGAATTTTATATCATAATTAATATAGATATGTGGACCAATATATACATGTGATTCAATTTGAAAATCAGATAAGATTTATTATAGTTATTATTCATAGTATTAATGTTGAACATTTTAAAGATGTTTGTTGATTAGTTATCAGATTATCAGTGGTTGAGATACTTTATTTCAAGAAAAAATGCATGTATCATTGTATTATAAACTAAAACATTGGCATATCAAATTCTAACACTTGTGAGTTTATATTTATATTTGATACTTTTTTTATTGAGGTTAAAGGTGGGGATTATTTTAACTAAGGACCCCAATCCCTAGAAAGAGTACAGGTACAAAAGAGAACCAAATGAATAACTAGGTCTTTAAGAGAAACACAACAAAATAGACATAGAAACAACTAAAAATTTGCCAAAATACAGTCTCAAAATAGTTGAGGAAATACCAAATACAAAAATCTTCCATAAAGGAACTAAAAGCCTTCTACATATCCAAGTTTCCTACCACATCCTACCAACATATTTTTATGAGTTTTAGGTTTGAGTCAATCTAAAGAAGCAATTTTTTCTTATATATGTCTTTAGAGCATTCACTACATTGATTGTGTTTTCCCTTGCCCTTAGAGGTCCTCGTATAAAAAATTTATCCCATGTGAGCACTTAAATTCTCCACATTCTGAATTCATTCATGCATGTTAGCTTTATTGTAATTAACCAAATAGCTGGCATGGTTTTTAAGTTTGGCATTTTTGCATTCTAGGGCCCCAACCCTATCTCTAAGCCCTTGAACTGAATGTTGCGATCATTATCAATATCTTTCTATTTCAATCTATCATTTCCCTATTGAAGCATTTTCACTTTTCCTTTGAGCTCAGATAGTTCCCTCATAATTCACCTCATTGTTGATTTTTGTAACTCTAATTTTTCTTCAATTTTATCTATATTTTGCTTACCTTTTAGAGAGTCAACCATGGCATTAAAATTTTCATTTGGATCATGGGATTGGGTTCCTAGTTCTTCTAACTCTTTCTCTTTAGAGAAATCCCTTGCTTTCCTGTTGCCCATATCAATTTTATTAGTTAGAGTAATGTTTTTCTCCCTTTTTGACATAATATGTGCATTGGTCTCCTCCTTATCTTTAGTTGCATCTTCAATAGTGATATATTGCCTAGTTGAGAGCCTAGTTTTGCCAATGTCTACAACCTTCTGACTAGTAGGTTGAGGATCTTTAGTAGCACTTCTTAGCTAGGTGTTAATGCCTAAACCTTGAGATGTTGGTAGGTTCTTGGCATTACTCTATTCTTTATCTTTAGAAGGATTACTTCCTGAATACTTAATACAAATATTTTGCACTTTCCTAATGTCCTCTTTACCTTTGTGGGGATTAGGAAGTTTAGGAGTAATTTGATTCATACCTTCAAAATATTTATTTATAAATTAATTAACTTTATTTAAAATACAATTAAAATTAACTAATAATAAATTAAAGATAGTTATAACTTATTATTTAGCTATCTCTTGAAGAGATGATTATATAAGAAGATCAAAGTGACATATCAAAGGGGAGAAATGTTGTGGTTTATTTTCTTTACTCAAGCATAACATCCCTTAAGCACGTATGCCAAAGTAAATAATATCATAACATGTTGGCCTTTTAGAATTTTATGCAAGAATGAATTCTCATTCACTTAGCTGAAGCACATAATGAGGGACTGGTTCTCATTGATTCTGTCACATGAGGGTGTACCGATAGACAAGGGTGATCAAACACATACACATTAATATGCTTATGATATAATCCATCTTAACACATTTATTACTCAATGATCAAAAATAAAAAGAAAGCATAAATGGTAATTATGAATCTAAATTCAGTTAGCTAAACAACAACATACATGATAACTAATAGCATTATCTCCATAGTCCTCAAAATAGTGATATTTAGGTAACACAAGTTACATTCATCATATTGATAATTGATTCATATATTACATAATTCCATTGTCTAATGCAACTCACTTCAATACCTCTATCAATACTATTTGAGTACAATAATAATAACCTCAATCACATCAAAAATAATAACCACCTTAAAAAATTCTATCCAGGGGTATTTATACTTGTTTTTTCCCAACCAAGTATTTACAATCATAAATACACTCATAGTGACTCACCAATTATCATTAACACAATTGATTCATGGTGGCTAATTACATAGATTTACTAAGGATCTAGGCCTCTATGCCCCTATATTCTCTCTTTAGTGTTGGATCCTCATCACTTATCACCTATATTCCCATGGGTTGGTGTTATATTCATGCTTAAATTAATATATTCCATTCTTATGAATCACTCCCTAACCATCCCCCACTTCACATGTGTTCCCCAAGTCTTCTGCTAAGTTTTGAGTCCTTCATTCTTAGGTTTTATGTTTATTATGCACATTTATTTTGACGCAGTCCTCCCACACCATGGTCTTTTACACTGTGCCTCTCCGTGTTGAATATTCCAAAAAGGACTTAGCCAAATTTTGGGTTCCAACATCACCCCACATTATTCCATTAGTCCATCCCATGTTAAGAATTGGTCTCAAGATCAACAAAAACTTTGATCCAATCTACTTGATCCACTTTTTGACACCTTCACAATGTGATAAGGTGTTTAGTATATTAGTTTTTATTCATTCAATTGCCACTTTTAGCTTCTTGGTCTCCTCGAGTTGGTCGATATACTCATCTACTTTATTTACCAAATGTTAAAGGGATGTGGAAGAATTCTTATGAATGTCTTATAGCATAGTGGCCTTGACAACAACCTCTCTTTGGAGTGTAATGAAGTTAGAATTTATTTCATATTTGTGAGTGTTAATTATTTCCTCCATGTCCTCCATGTTGTCCCCCAAAAGTAACAGTCATTTTTGGGACAACATTTGAACTATTTTGGTCTTACAGACCAAAATTGTCTCTTCCATTCCAAAATTTGTCCTAGACATTCAGATTCCTTATTTTCCAAGCTTCTCAGGAAATCTATAGACTTTGCAAGTCAAGTTCCATGGGTTTTACATGTTGATTTCTACGGACTTTGTATCTCCAGATTCTACAGGTAGGTTCATTTATACAAGTTCAAAGGCTTTTGTAGGCAGTTTCAGTCAAAAGAGATGGTTTTCAACACTTAGTCATTTTCCAGAATTGGTTTAGAGCTTTGGTCCAGTTGAAAATCTTCATCGACAAGAATCTTAGTTCAAAAGGAGACTTGAACCATTGAACCATTGAACCATTGAACCACTTTGGTTCAAAGGTGCAACGGGTTCAAGGTTTAACAAGTTCAACGTCTTTGGCAAGAGTTAAACGCTTCATCAAGGTTCAAAGTTCAATCGCTTCAATTGGTTCATCAGCTTCAAGACACTTGGCCAAATCAAGGCGGCTTGAACCATTGAACTGTTGAAGCAAAACTTGGTTAAATGGGTTAAAGGTTCAATGGCAGGTTCAACCAAAGGAACAGTTCAAATGGCTCGATTCAACCAAGTGCTTTAACTCTTTATTTCATTCAGTTGGTTCATTCTTTCAGTTCATCCTTTAGTGCAATGTCTACAGGTTCAATAACAGGTTCAAAGACATTTTTTAAAGCTTTGTTTGAACCATTGAACCAAAATTTGGCTCAACGTCTTGGTTTAATGAATAGGTTCATCCACTTGTTTCATTCACTCAGTTCATTTGATTGAACCATTGGCTTGAACCACTTTGGTTCAAAGCCTTGGTTCAACCGATTAGTTTAATGAGATGGTTCAACTATTGGTTTAAAGGCAAATTTATATGTTTGGTTCAATGCTTAGTTCATCGGCTTGTTTAATTCATTAAACCATTAGCTTGAACCATTTTTGGTTCAACCGATTGGTTCAATGTCAAAGTTCAAAGGGGTAGTTCAATGCAGGAAGAGACTTCTCGAAGGATAAGTGCCCTTGCAGAGGACACTTAATCAATAAAAGCACAAGGAAGCTGAAAGGTAATTCTTTTGGATTTGTTTAAGGCATTCAAAAATTGGCTAACACTTAATTCTTTCAGACTTTTGTCTGAAGGAATTCCTTTGCACAAAAAGTTTGAAAGAATTCTAAGTAGCAAATGTAGGCAAAGTCCGAAGACCAGTCAAAGATTTCATGGAACAAATTTTTGTAGACTTTTGTCCACGGGAATTTTCCCTGGGCAAATTGTCTGTGAGAATTTTCCGCAAGACAAATGTTTGAAAAAATTACCCATGGGAGAAAACACCTGGGGAAAATGTCTGCGGGGAACATTCATGAGAGAAAGCCTGGGGATTTGTCTACAGGAACTGTGAAGGCAAAGGGCTGTCGAAGGACCCCAAAGGGCATGTGCCCTTGCGAGGGACTCTCAGCAGCCAAAATAAAAGGCTATTCTGACTCAACACAGGTCATTTCTCAAGGCCCAAAAGGGCAAGTCCAATCTGGAAGATTACAAAGCCAAAAGCCAAAAGGAGACCAAGGGGTGACGCCCTCGAAGATGTCAAATTCAAGACAGTGAACTAACCATTGAGAGCACATTGATGGGCATGTGAACGTCAATTTTAAAGATAGTGAAATAGCCGTTGATCCTTTGAATTTATAGACCCGAATGCATTCCCAAAATTCAAGACCAAAACCAGCTGAAAGACAGAATAATGGATGAATCCAGGACCCCATTCAATTAACCAGAAAAGGAGGAATGATGAAAACAAGATCAGACTGCCAGGTGGACATTGAAAGTTACAATATTTCAATTATACGACTTATTTATCTACATTGAGAAGATCAAATGGGTAAAAGGCCCCAAAGTTCCAGCTTGTCTTCCTAACATTTCCCAATGCATCATGATGTATTACTTTTCCCAAGTCCTTCTTTAAATGGCTATATAAGGGACTTTCTTTCATTGTAATTACATCTCTTTTTTGACAATCTGAATGAAACTCTGCCCAAATTGAGAGGCATCATTGAGACTTTGTGCTCAGTCTGTTTATCATATTTTGTTACTGGAATAAGAAAGCAAGAGACTTTTTTAGACTTTGTGCTACGATTTCTTTTATTGTTAAGGAAACTATTCTTATGTCTTTTTCCTTGATATATTTTATGCCTTATTAATACAAAAAGGAAATACTATTTATAAAAATATGATCATAACTAACTATGATTGAAATGACCAAGAAGGTATTCACCATTGAGTCACTTTAACCTACACATGTTAATGGGATGGATACTATGAATCATGAAGAGGACATCCTAGTGTACATGAAGCTTTTTTAAGTGGCATGTGAACTTGGAGTAATAAACTAAAACTTGAACTCTATGAGTAAAAGTCTTGTTCTTTAGATGGCGATCATGCAATGTTTTTTGTTTGCATTTTCCACTCCTTGAATCTATTGTGTAATAAATTAGTTCTCATCCAATAGTAACAAAGTTTTGAGGTGCATTTTCAATGATAATTCATCATCCAATAAACCAAATCATGAAATGCAAAGAGAAGGAATAAGGAATTCCACTGGAAGAACTAATTTAGTAATGAACATAAGATTAAATGGTATACTCTTATTTAAGCACTTGTAAGTGGTCTGATATGCCCATAATACTGTAGACACATGATCATCCTAGTCATTGAATGAAATATTACATACATTAGTCAATTTAATATCCAATATCTTGTTGAAAACCTTAGCAAAAAACATTGATCTAGGGATGATATGGCATTATATTATGGTGCACGATAATGAAATCTACCAAGAGGATACATATAGTCTCGTTAAGGAAATGGGTACCTTGGTCATTATTCAAACACAATAAACTTATGAATTGTGTAATGATGTTTTCCCAAATGAATCTTATAAAATTTATAGCAATATAATCCCTTGTCAGCATAGCTTCAGCCCAAAAAATAAGATAGTCAGTAATAGTGATAAGATAGCATGCACCGATATGCCTCCCTTCTATGTTGATGGGGATATTAATGTGAATGGACCATTTTTTAAATGGTTCTTATGATATATAGGATGAAGGGGAATCATATCCCTCTTGTTCATATTTCCCATATACTGGCACATGTCACACTAGCATGCATAAGACTTATCATCCTTAAACAAGGTAGGCCACAATAAGCTAGCTAAAAGGACCTTTCATGTTATAGCTTCGCTAGCATAGTGTCATCTAGTTACACCTTCATGATCTTCCCAAAGTACCCCTATGCACTCATCCTTCATGATACAACATCAGTGCACTTCATCCTAGCCAAGATTATAAAGGTCTCCCTTATAAGCTGAAATGGAGTGGCTCAAAAAACTATATGCTTAATTTATGGAGTGTTGAGGTAAGCTCATGTTGAGCCTATATTCAAAAAGGAAGTAATATCTTCCAACCCCTTAGGTATGTGTGAGATATGAAAAAACTACATGTCAAGCAAGTCATCTTCTATGGTGTGTACTGATTCACTAGATTCAATGCATGAAAGATGATCTGGACCATAATTAGCCTTTCTTGGCTTGACCATTACAAAAAATTGAAACTCTTCAAACAACACAATCCAATAGTAAATTCACCCATGTAATACCAATTTATTTATTAAGTATTTTAATTCCTCATGGTCCATGAAAAAGATAAATGGAGTTTCCAATAAGTATTGATGGAAATTTTAGAGAGTGTAAACCATAGACAATATTTTGCACACGGTAGTTGTGTAGTTTTGTTCAGTTGGAGTAAGCTTTCAACTTGCAAAATAAATATGGTGGTTCAAGTTGTTGTCACTTGGTTGAGAAATAATAACATTGACCATCATGCTTAAATCATTGACATGGATGTGAAAAGGCTTTGTCTAGTCTAGAAACTAGAGAATAGATGAAATGATAAGCTTATCTTTGAGATTAATAAAGGATTGGTAGTGAGCACTGGTCTAAACAAATTGACAATTTTGTTTCATTAATTCCTATAGAGGTGTATCAATCCTAGAATATCCATGAATAAACTTTATATAATATTTAGTATGCCCTAGGAAGGCAAGAACCTCTCTCTGGGTGGTCAATGATGGAAGTTAAAGTATAACAACAATCTTAGTTGGTTCCATTAAAAGTCAATCATGACATATGATATGACCAAGGAGAATGCCAAATGGGCTAGCAAATAGACATTTTTTAAGATTTAAATAAATCTAAAGGTTCCAGCAATACTCAAGCATTAGTCAAATATTGGAATAATGGTCCTACACTAAGCCATAAATAGTCTAGTGATTAAGGTAGACCTAATGGAACTTATGAATAATGTCTTTAAAAGCTTCAACTGTGATATGAGAAAACATAGTAGGAGCATTCTTCAACCCAAATGGAATTACATTGTAAGAAAAAAAATCCCCACTTGGTTGCAAATGTCATCTTGGGATTATCCTCTTTTATGATTTGAACTTGATGGTACCCAAAGAAGGCATTTGTAAATGTATAGATTTCACACCCAATAACTCCTTTGAGTATCTCTTCAATGTGAGGTGTCAAGAAGGGATCAGTATCATAAGCAATGTTAAGGACCCTGTAATCTACAAAACTTTGTATGCATCCATCCTTATTGATACTTATAGATATAGGACTCACCCACTTAGACTTGTCAATAGGAGTAATTACTGTTACATGCAACATGTTATCAGTCTCTTCCTTGACTAGAGCACACGAATAAGGATTCATTCAATAAGGCCTCTTCATAATAGGTTGAGTGCATTCTAACAACTTTATGTGCATTTTTCCCAAATAATAATACACACCCTTTATTTAAATATAGTTCCATGGGAAAACATCATAATACTCTTTTAATAGCTCAAATACCTTAGTGATCTTGTTATCATACCATTAATCCCCCACTATATGTTAGATGTGGAGCTTGATTGTCCTCCAAGATTAGAGGTTAAACTTTTGATGGTATTGTATCCAATTTTTGGATCCCATTCTTTGTATCCTTGATGGTGCAGGGGGGTTTCAAGGGGGGGAACCCCCCTTGTAGGGGTTAGGATTAAAATTCCCTTGTAAAATTGTAATTTCATTGTTAATCTAGGCCATTGATTAAAGGTTTCTAGATCTGATGGTAGAGGTTATGTTTAGGTATTTTTTTCCCTAAAATGTATTGATACATGGTTGAGATGAAATAAAAGGTAATGTACATAGAGAGGATGTAGAGAAGGTAGAGAGATGTAATAGGTTTTGTTGTAGGATTTGTTTCTCCCTTATATTGCTAGAAATAATAAACTTGATAAGTTTGGTGGATGTAGCCCATCTTGGGTGAACCACGTCAAATCTAGTGTCTGCTATTTTGTGCATGTTTATGATTATTTTTTTTTTGTTTGATTTATTCATTTCATAGTTTCTATTGTATGTGATTTGGGGATAAATCTATGTTTTATTTTATCCTAACACTATACCCATCTTGTGTGCTTCCTTTATGCTAATATTTCATTAAATAGTCTAGAGCAACTCCAAGTATGGGTTTTGTTCATCCTAAATGGTGTCACAAACATTGTGTGTCATACTCCATGTGCATAGCCTAATGATCATTTGATAGGTTAGGCAGATTAGATCTAACACCTTCATCAACTTATTATAGACTTTTTTATTACCTATGTGAGTTTATTACCATAGTGTATGGTCCAGTAGAGGTTAATTTGGTGGAGAGGATGCTTGATCATTAAGTTCATGAAAATAGTCAAGCCTTCCTCCCGCATGCTATAGATGTATTTGATATGATCTTCAATAGGGGTTGAGTCACCTACAATATCTTGACACATGGTTTGTAGTGTAAGGCATAAATGCATTAATGGGGATGAATATGACAATATTGTAATCATGTTACTCTTAAAAAGATGCCAAGAACTCATGTCTAGATGGCATTTTTTGTGGACATACCATGCTCTTACCCAAGTGTCTAGAGTGATATAAAATGTGTGAACCTAGAGGCACTCAGGTAAGAAATTTTCATCTACCATTGACATAGTCTCACAAGCTTCAAGGTGAGGTTCTGGAGATCGAATGCCACTATACCTAATGGTGTCACATATATAGTTATCATGGTGAAAGTGATGGTACAAAGTAGAACAAACTTGATCCCAAGTAATAAAATGTTCCTAATGTGTTATCCACCATTGAACAATTGTGCCATCAAAAATATGAATAATTGATCATACATGATCAATATCAAAGTCATAAAAGGCTTCTAACTACTATACAAACTCACAAACTTCCATTTGACCATGGAACATTAGAGCTTCATCTCATCTTATTGGTGGTGCAACCATGATTTGTTCATGAAGGAGATGAACAAATTTATGGAATTTAAGATACTTCTATTGAGTATCATCATGACTACCTATAGAACCACATATTCTCTTAGTAAGATCATTGTCACCTTGAACCCATTAATCATAGGCATTGCTAGTGGTATCAAATAGATATTGTGAATTTTTCCAACAAAAAATACCATCTAAGGTGGGGTCATGGCATTCATTACCTCGAGCTATGACACTATACATGTGGTTGATGTCCTAATCAACATTGATCAATTCAACAAAGGGAGGCTCATGAGCATGGTCCAAAGGAATGATAATGCTCTGCTCATCATACTCAAAGATGATGTACTACTTCTTAAATCTCAAATCAACATTATTGGCATAACACCATAGGCAACCCAATAGAGCTAGGAAGTCATTAGCCTTGACCAACTCTATGATTTCAAAATCAGATTTGAAAGTGACATCAATGATATCCATGATGGCATATTTAAGTACACCAATGGGAAAAGTGCATGTCTCATTATCCATAAATAACACATGGGGCGAAGGTTATAATATCAAGTTGACCATGTTCTACTAGGCATCCTTTGTAATAACATTCACTTCAGTGCTAGTGTAAACTAAGATATCCAAGATAACCCATCCATCTATGGCAGCATTAACCAATATATCCTTGTCGACTTTTAGTCTAGGTTTGATGGGAGTTTCCTTCCATCATGTATGATTTAACCTGTAATAATCGATAGGCCTAGGTTTATTATGACTTAACTAGTTTGATAATGAGGGTATAATGTCTTCATCCTGTATTCATTTGCACAAATCTTGAAATTCATCCCACACCATTCATAAAGGTCTATAGCTTTTTACATATTGGCACATGAAGTGGCATCACGATCCTTATGGAACTAGATTTCTCCCTACAATCATATTACCAGATTCATAGTGTCATTGAGCACCTCCTTCCATTGTTGAGTACTGGGATAATGACTAGCATCAAGGCTCCTCTTGTTAAACTTTATAAATAGGTGGATTAGACATAGAGTGCAAATAGCCACCACTCTGTGTTTTAATATTGACTTTTGGACCCATCAGAGTTACAGAGCACAATCTCCATTGTGGCTTTTCAATACATGTCATGCCAACACCCTTCTCATTTATTTCATTTGTAATAATAGTGTACAAATCAAGGCACTCCTCTAGAAGGTGTTCATTTTTATGAAAGGCACATATACAAGATATTAGGTAATGGTGTTGGTAGTGCTCAAGCAAATTGCACTTATAACAAGTTATGGTGGAAAGAATCCAACTCCACACCCACAACCTCAATATTAACCATGATAGTCACTTCCATTCTCTTCGTAATTATCAACATAAGTCTTATGCATACCATGTGCATGTACCTTAAGAATTTCACTAATGAGATGACAATCCTTGGTATCACTAGTGTATGTACCACACATCTTATAATAGGTTGATACTTTTGACTGAGTGGTGCATTTCAGTAGAGAATAATCCTAGATATTGTGCTCATCCTAAAATATCACAAGATTAATTCAACATAGATCAAATGTTCTTATAAGGATGATTATTCCAATTGTGGCCTTCAGACTCATAGTAAACACACCATAATCCACTATAGGTTTGATGAGTGTTGTGTCTAGTAATATTTTATAGTTGATATACCATTGCAGTGATCTAAGGCTCTATGAAGGGGTTAATCCATGTGTCAATACTACCAATTAATTTGGTGCAAAGGGAAACTTCTAAGGCCTCCCATAGGTTGGTAAAAGTTTTCTATCACAAGGTACATCTGAAGGGAAGTAATAAGCCATTGGGCATGTTGAGTAATGATAATATCAAAAAAGAGTTTAGAAATAAGTGTCTTGAAATGTGTATCATACTCATGCATGCTCTTAGTGAGTTCTTACTTGATATCCTTCAGGGCAGTTATACTTTATCATTCAATTTTTAGGATATCATATTCCCCTTGAATGCTACCTTGAGTTGATCATAATCCACCAAAACTTATTTAGGATCATATTTATGGTATCATTTATGTGCATGATCCATAAGGGTGGTTGCCAATTAGGTTGCTTTTAATTTATAATAAATGATGTCATGCACTTTTTAGATAAGTTCACACTTGTGAACATGCTCTATGACATTCTCCACACCTCAATACTTTGACAATTGGAGTGTCATCTCATAGTATATAGTGGGAAGCTGAGGTGCTTGTGATGGTGGCTACTAAGAAGCACTTCTAGTCCCTCTTGTACCTTGGTGGGTCCAACACTACCTCCTACACCTCCTTCAAGTCCTCCAACCCAAATTCCATCGGTTCTACCTCTAGATCCTCCCACAACAATGGAGGCACCTGATATGTTAGGTGATGAGGTAGGTCGAGTAATTATGGTTAAGCCAATACTTTTCTCACTAGTTATGCTTGGTCTACCAAGCATTCCAAGTTGGGCCATAGAATTATTATGTAAAGAAAAGAAAAATCCAATAAACTACTATATAAAACTTTTTCTACAAATGTCTCTCTCATAAGTTTGATTTTTGACTCTACACTCTATATCCTAGTTGTGTACAAATCTATTATCTAAGTCAAAATCATGAGCTAGCATTATGGGTCGAGAACTAGGCCCATCTAGCTCAAGTTCTTTAGTCACCACTTCCTGACTTGTTTCTCCTAATATACTTGAGTTGGTGTTGGGTACATTCCCATGGTTTGGGAATCCTCCTTGTGCTTTTTTGCTTCCTTTTGAACCCTTATAACACTTACTAAGTCCTCTCATTCCCTTCTTAGATCGCTTCCACTCATAATGCTTCACCAAGCTTTGTCATACTTGCAATTCCATAATTATCATTGACTGGATACCATACTAAGCTAATAATTCTACTTCACAAGTGCCCCTGCATTTCCCCACCAGCTATGTTGTTCATACAAGAAAGAGTTTAGCCTTCCATGGAAAAATTCTCAAGTTCAGAATATACAAAGGGATTCTTAACCTTTAGCAGAAAGTGTCTGATTATATACAAAGGGATTCTTATCCAGAGGAAGATCAGTTCCATTTATTTTAAGATCCACATTATATATATATAATGTGGATCTTAAAATAAATGGAACTAATCTTCCTCTGGATAAGAATAGGTCAAGACTACATACTCCAAAATGTAACTATTTAAAACCCTATGCCACTAAACATCAACAACACATGTCCAAAGCACTCCTAATTATGTTAGATTTGACTGATGTTCTATTGTCTAAGCTATCTTCTGTCTATGGTTAATTAACTTATCTTAATTATAAGCCACCATCCAAGCATGAAGATGAATAGTTAACTCTATAAAGAATGTCTCATACAATGAGTTATATAAATTTTGTTGAACCCACACACGTATAGAGATTCCTAGTTCAAAACATAGTACAAAAAAATTATCCTCAATTCTAGTAATCCATCACTCAATATTCTCAAGAGATAATCATTTGAGCATCTTCCACCATTGTGTAGGCAAGTGCCATAGGTCTCGACAATGGAACTCAAATGTTGCATTTTCTTTTCTTTACTCAAGCATAACTTCTCTTAAGCACATGCACCAAAGTAAATAAGATCCCAACATTATGTTCCATGGGCATTTCATATAAGAATGCATTCTTACGTGCCCACCCAAGACACACAATGAGGGACTAATCTCATTGGTTTTGTCACATGAGGGTGTAATAAAAAACATGGGTAGATGAACACATACACATTACTATTCTCATACTATAATCCATCTTAACACGTATATTACTCAATAATCAAAAAGAAAAAGAAAACATAAATGGTAACTATGAACCTAAACTCAGTTAACTAAATAACAACATACAAGATAACTAACAACATTATTTCCATGGTCCTTAGAATAGCAATATTAAGGTAACATAGGTTCCCTTCATCATATTGATAATTGATTCAAAGATTACATAATTCCAAGGTATAATTCAACTCACCTAGATAGCTCTATCAATACTATCTGAGTAAAAAAATAATAGCTTCAATCATCACATCAACAAAATCAACCTTACAAAGTTCTTTCCAGTTGTATTTATACTATTTTTCCCTGTTCAAGTAGTTATAATTATAATTACACTCACAGTGACTCACCAATGAGCATCAACACACTTGAGTCATGGTGGCTAATTACATGTATTTATTAAGTACCCAAGCCTTTGTACCCCTATATTCTCTCTCTAATGATATATCCTCATCATCGAGCACTTCTCTTCTCATAGGCCAGTGAGAGATTCATGTTTGACTATGTCTCTTTCATCCCTATGAATCACTCCCTAACCATCTCCCAGTCCTTGTGTGGTCCACAAGTCTTCCACTAAGTTTTGAGTCCTTTGGTCTCAAGTTATCCATTTATTATTCACATTTAGTTTGACTTGGTCCTCTTGCACTAGGGACTCTTGTTCCATGGTCTTCTACATCATGCCTCTCTGCACTGGTTATTCCAAAAAGGATTTAGAAAAAAATTAGGGTCTAATAAGGTACATTTCATAGGTATTCTTGAAGATTATTATTTGCTTAAAATTTCATTCATCATACTATTTTTTGTTCAATATCTATTACATAATATATATTTTTTCAAATAGATCAATGACACATTCTCTGACAGTCAGTGATACGCTTAATCAACATAGGTATAGTTTTATTTCATCCTTGTAGTGTGGGAATATCATATAAGATATATATTTTTTGAATCTAAGTATTATGTCCTTAAAGGGATTTTATAATTCATAGGCTATTCTCTGATGAGTAGGTTAGATATCAGTTATAGATTAGATTGGGATTGATTAGCATAACATTGAAGCAATGATTAACATATTTGATTAGAGCCTTTGTTTATATGCATATTTTTCTTGACATGATTGATAATAATGTTATGTTTGATTGATTTATATAAACTTGATTTAGATTTATTGTTGATATATTAATCCCTAAAACTTTTTAAAAACCCTTTTGTGCATCTTTGGAATGAATTTCATTCCTTAGACCCTTACATTTAGACTGGTATGATTCCACCTTACTCTTCACAATAGGCAAAAGGGTTGATTTGTTGATGTGACATTTTTCATCCTCAACAAAATTGAAGACTTTGTTGGGGAATTTTAAATCAACTTTCTTTCTTTATTCATTCTTGTCTTTAATAATTCATATCACCATAACTTGTCATTGGTTTTTAGTACATAGTTATCATAACTTGTACCCCAAATTTTAATTCTAATTTAGTCCATAGTCTATTGTTCGGTTATAGAAAACATGGGCGAACTCACTTGAGATTGGATGTACATCAAAAGCTTAATCTAAAATCAAGTAGACCCAAGTATAACAGTCTAGTCTACACTTTCTTTGGGAAAAATGAATCCATTGGGGAATATTTATTTCTCTTTCTTTGGAAATTAAATGAAATACCTATTTCTTTCAGAGTTTTCACCAGTTTTATTCCATATTTATCGTAAATGGTCACCTCAATTTTAGATCTATTTTAGTGACTATTTCTTACTTGATTATAAAAAACATGGGTGAGCTTACTTTAGAATGGATGTACATTAAAATCTTAATAAAAAATCAAGTAGAACCAAGTCTAATAACCCTATTTACACTTTCTTTAGGAGAAAATGAATCCATAGGAGAATATTTATTGCACTTTCTTTGGAAATTTAATGAAATCCCTATTTCACTTAGACCAAATTTGATCTTTATTGCCACTTTATTGCACTTGATTCTAGTTTTGATTTAGATTCAGAATTAGAGCAATCTAATTCATTTGATCTACCTGATAAACCATCTAATAATGGGGTCTCTCCTAATGTTGATTTATTTGCTAATGATGACTTTTTATCAAATAGAACTATTTTTTATTTTTCTTTGGATTTACCTAATGGAGAAGATGACAATGTTTTGAAAAGTTTTTAACTGGTAAATTTTGATTTATATATGGAAATTCCTTAAAATTATAGTATGCTTATTTCTCAATAGAAATAATACCTCTCCTTATGATTTCATTGTTGTCTATAAAAAGCTAATATCAAATTATGATTCTCTGATCATTGTCCTATCATGCTTGATTCAAATGACTACACTCAAGATGAAATTTTCAATCTATATAATGTTAGATTTAGTATTATGACCATAGAAAAGAAAGTTGAAGACCTTGATGTTGTGGATACTGGATTGAGCAATCAATTGAACAGAAGTCAAGTATGAAAGGATTGATTTTATAGATTGTCTATATCACAATGTGATATCCACAAATAAGTGTGACACCTTTTATTGTTATTCTTTTCAAAATTTGGACTTACAAATATTTTATAAATGATGTTGACTATGAATGTTTCACATTTGATGATTCTCTAGAATTAAAAAAATAATTTATATTGAATGTGTCAAATAAAAATCATTCAAAATTATTTATAGATACATGGACAAACAAACAATTTTCTTGATCTATATCCTCTCTATCCTAACCTCAAAAATCTGTCTCTTTTCGAATCAGGCAGATAATCTATCCTTTATATTACAAGATTGAGAAATGGCCAAAACCTCGCATAATCATGATTTGATTCTACTTATTCAAGGTTATAAGATATGTCTATCAAGTTGTCTTTCTATTTTTAAGGCTTATAGTCTGATGTATGATGAATTTATTCATGATGAAAAAAGAAACTTACATTATGATGGTACTAAAATAAAATACATACCTTTTATTTAATTATTCCTTTTAAGGGTTAAAACTTATTTCTTTACCTTTGTTATCTTTCAACATTGGTTTATCCTTTGTTTTGTCTCAAAGTGGAATATTTTTGATATCAGATAGTTGTTTCATTTCTCTTTAGTTTATTTATATTTGTTTTTTTGTTTTTTTTTTGTTTTCCCTTTCCATTCGCTACTTATTTTTTGTTTGTTTTTCTTTTCCTTTGTTATTTTCTTTGGTATGAATCAATATTGGTTACATATTGAGGGAAAAGAGCATGGAGACTTATATATCACTGTAAGTATACAATGATGGTTAGATATTTTACATAATACGATTTAGATTCTTTCTTTATAAATTAACATGAGCTGATTATTAATGACTTGAAAGTATTACTAATTTTCAAATTATGTGTTTGAGGCTTCTTTCATTTGATTGTATATCTAGCCTAAACTTTCTTTACTAATATATTCTATTTTTCATGCCATACTAATCAAACATTTCATCCCTTATCTTATTAAAAATGGGTTCGTGTGTAGCTTCCTAAGAAACAAATTAACTTGGATTGCATTCTTAGGTGATTTGTCTTTAATAGGCAATTTATTATTTTATACCTCATCTCATTACTAAGATTAACTAGCAAGGTTGTCAATGTTATACCTATTTTTAACACCCCTTCTTTTTTCTAAAAATTCAATAAGTCAAGTCGTTATGTCATATTGACAACCCAAAGTCGTAACATTTAGATTTGCTAGTGTGGGGGTCTTTGTTAATTGCTCTATTTACATATTCATTACTATGTTGAATGTCTAATATGATTTCTATGTTTAATGAAGTTTTTACTATAATATTATAAAGTGGTTTTGAAAACATGGTTGAAACTATAGTCAATAATGAGGAATATATTGCAGTTCAATACATATGTTCTAGGTTATCCAATATTTGTTTTATTGAGTAATTATCAGTTCAAAAATTGGTTTGCATGTATTTGATTAAGATTTGAAGCTGAATATATCATTCTTGAAGATCTTTTTGAATAGTCGGTTTCAATTTTGATAATGTGAAGATGTTGGATATGATGGAAATCTATTATTATGGTTTGCTCTTCCAATTACATTTCATAGAGTTTATTTATTTTCATTGAGACATTTTGATGGTGATTACTACAAGTTATGCATGTAGGATAGTTTTGATTTGTTGGGTATATTGCATTTTGGGTGTTTGGTCAAAGGTTTTGAACATGTTTTCTTTATTTATAATTGTTTTTGTTTATCCCATGTTTTTATTTTGAGTTTGGAAGATGTATGCTGGTCTTTATAAATTCTCATATGAAGGATTAATTTTAGAATTGACAAACATAAGGAGTTTCAAGGTATTTGGCCAAACTCAAATAGTGATTTTATGCTTAGAGGCAGTTTGAGTTGACTTGATATCGTATACCTTTACCATTCTATGATGAAAGATGGTTGATTGATTTGCATAGATGTTTTGTATATAGAATAGTTTCTATTTGTTGAAACATAAATGCATTATGGGTTTTGACAGAGCTCATTAATTTTGGTTTTCTCTTCATATGTTTTGAAAGTGGTAAAAATGGTATATTGAATGAAATATAAGTTGATTTTTGGTTTTTGAATGATAGATGGTGTCAGGTTTGTAAAGATTTTGATAGAGATTATTTTGTTGGTCCTTCAAGATATAATGGTTTTTAATAACATGGATATCATGGATTGTGGTTGAAATTTATGAATCTAAAAGGCATCTCAAAAGTTTGTTTTAACATGTTATTTCAAAGACAAGATTGGTATTTTAGTTGGGCCATGACAATGAATGATGAATAAATGATGGGTTTATATTTTTTTTGAAAATTGGTTGAAATTATTTTTGCTGTAAAAATTTGTATTTGTGCAACTACAGAAATTTTTAGGGTGTTAAATTTGATGGCCAAATGACTATCACATTAGTTCAAATTTTCCATAGTATGATGGTTATTTGAATGTCAAAATTAAACTCACCATTAAACATGATAAAGTGATTTTTGAATTAGAACAAGGGTTGTTTCAGAAGCATGATATTTTAATCTTTTAGATCTTCCAATTTGACACATGGTTGCTATAAAGAATACAATCAGATTATGGTGTTTTGTTTGACAAACAATGGGTATTTAATGGGATACAAATTCAATGATTTTGATTATTTTTGGATATAAGGTTTATAGTTGTAGTCAAATTTTTGAATTTGATATCATAAATGATACATATATGTGGGCCAATATATACATTTCATTCAGTTTGAAAACTGATAAGATTTGGTATAGTTATTGTTCGCAGTATTAATGTTGAACATTTCAAAGATGTTTGTTGATTGGTTGTCATATTGATCAGTGGTTGAGATACTTTATTTTAATAAAAAATATATATCTCATTGTATTAGAAATTTAAATGTTGGCATATCATATTCAAATAGTTGTAAGTGGATATTTATATTTGATACTTGATAGCAGTTAATATTTAGATATTAAACATATATTACTAAAATTAAATGGATTAATGCATATAGATTTAGTATTATATGCATTTAATTTTAATTAAATTTCTTATGTCGTATTGAATGTTTATCCTAATTTGATTATTTAAGTGGTAGTGATGTCTAAGGTCCCCCCACCTATTTAGAATTTGTCCTTAATCAGTCTGTTAATAGTTTATTTTGATCTTTAAATATTTATTTAAGTCTTAAATATAAGTTAAGTTATAAATTAATTAAATTTATTTAAAAGTCAATTAGACTTAACTAATAACTAACTAAAGTTAGTTATAACTTATTATTCAACTATATTTTGAAGAGATGATTATATAAGAAGATCAAAGTGACATGTCAAAGGGGAGGAAATTTTCAAAGGTATTCTTGAAGACTTTAATTTGTTTCAAAGCTCCTTCATCATACTCTTTTCTGTGCAATATCTCTGAAAGAATATAAGTTTTACAGATAGACCAATGATACATTCTCTGACAGTTAAGTGATATGCTTAATCAATGTAGGTATATCTAGATTTCTTATTTAGTTTATAAATTGATTAGATGAAGGTTGTTGGGTTTAATATCTTTGGATGATTACAGATATGTAGTAATATGATCAAAATCCAAATTAATTGGCCCAAATAATAATGATTACATCAAGCATATGACATGTTATTGATCCATTCAAATTGTATTAGTTGTCATGTTCAAAGATTTTTTGTATTGAAATACTATTTCTCAATAAAACCTCTTTATTTATGCTACGATGACTCTTGTTTCAACACAATTTATATTTCATATTTTTGTTCTTTTCCTTTCTTAGATTTAATATTTTCAATAGTAGTTTTATATTTAAATTTTTAGTCAAATTTAGTTTTTAATTTTATTTAGTTTCTTTGAATGTTTAATAATTTACTTGCATGTTTTCTAATTCTCATAATCATAGTTTTTGAATTTTATTAATTTCTAGCTCATTAACTATAATCTTAATTCGTAAGTAGTTTTAACTTCTAGATTAGCATTAGTTTACTTCTTTTTTTTTAGGCATTTATCTCCTTTTCTTGTTTGATATAGTTTCCTTTCATCCTTACTTTCATCAAATTTGAGTATTATTTCATTCAAGGGATTGTTTAATTCATAGGCTATTCTTTGTGAAATAGGTTAGATAACATTTATAAATCAGATTGAAATTGATTTGTAGAACATTGAAGTAGTGATTAACATATTTAATTAGAGCATTTGTTTATTAGTATATCATTCTTGATCTGATCAATAATAATGTTATGTTTGATTGATTTATATAAACTTGTTTTAGATTTATTATTGATATATTAATCCCCAAAACATTTTAAAAACCTTTGTGTGCATCTTTGAAATGAATTTTATTCCTTATACCCTTATTTTTAGACTAGTATAATTCCACCTTAACCTTTGTAATAGGCAAAATGGTTGATTCATTGACGTGACATTTTTTACCATCAAAAACTCCTCTATCTTGAGAAGACCATAACATTTCATATATTTTAATCCAAGTTTACAATGCATTTTTAAGTCAATTTTAGGTCATGTTTAATAAAAAATATTTTTATCATCATAATTATAAATTATTTTTTAGGAAAATTGTGGTGATATATCTCAATCCTAACATTCTAAAATTTCATCAAAAGTACATTGTTTTAAACCATAGGAAAATAAATTTAAATATTCCATCAAAAAAATATATCTTTTTTTGCTATTGTTTTAGATTAAGGTAAAAACAAGTTTTGAAGGGGCCCCGAAACCCTGTACAGATTTTGAAAGATAAGCGTTACAAACTGTCAGAAGAGGCATATGCACCAAAAAATGGTAACTAAACTAGGTTTTACATGGCCCTGAAACCAACAAAATAAACCAGTTAAAGCTCCCCAGGTTTTACAAGGACCTGAAACCTAAACAGAACCAGGCAAATAACTTGAAAGCACCAGAACAGTGAAGGCAAAACTGCCAAACCCATCAATTTTAATGAGCAGGGCTCCTCCACGGCTTAGGGTATCTCCATTTTTCTCTATGCAGGGCACCGTGGCTCAAACACCAACCACTGAGGAAACAGAGTTTCCTCCATGCAAACACTATTTTCTTCGCATACCAAAATAGGATGGCCATCCAACTCAGGCAAGAGATCCCACCCAGGTTCCATCCTCCATCCGGTAGACCAAAGCAAAATAAGAAAAACATGCAAAAAGATAGATCACTACATTAAGCGCCACGTGCCAATGCACTGCCCAAAGCAGACAGCACCACCAACAAAGAACCTACCTCCAGACCTGTCGCCACCACCACCCAACCCATCCACCCTAGTATCTGCAAAGATCTCCCCCTTACTTAGAGGAATCACTGCCATGGCATTCCAAATATCTCCAAAAAGAAACATTGATCAGCTCAGAACAGGGTAATGGTCAACACGACGGCCACCAAACGGAAATTCGAGGTAAAAGAACAGATCCGTGCAAAAAGAATAAGCTTCCAGTGATGCGCCTCTACACCAAAGATCCCACCAACCACGGGTCGAGATCTGGTCTCCAATGAGCATGGAAGCATCTGCAGAGGTTAGGTTTTTAGGGCCACGTCCACGTCCGCGCTCCCCTTCCCCCGCGTCCGCGCTCTTCATTTTGCTCTCAATTTTTTTGCTATTGTTACTATGTCACACATCTAACTTAATGGGTGTCATACGTGTATCTTCAAGGTGTTTTTAATTTAGGATCCACTTTTATGTATTTTTATGTCCTAATTAAAAAAAAAAATGAGATGGAAAAAATTCAAGGCCCCCTATCATTTTTATTCTTGAAAAGGATCAATCATAGATTACACTCCACCATTGATAATGTTTAGAGATCTGAAAATAGATTTGGAGGGGTAAATTTTCATTGAAATGGATAAAAACATAAAGATGAAGTTGTTATGTATTTGATGTCATCAAATTTTTTTAGGTTTATTTATTTTTATTAAGGGATCTAGGAGAATATTTTAATTTTTGTTGACAAATGATGTTTGTAATATTTGTATGCAAGGTGCATGAAGGTGATGCAACATCACATTTATAAAAAAAGAAAAGAAATTGATTGTGCTTTGATGGATGTTCATAACATGTTCTAAAATTCCTATAATGAAATTACTTAGATGATTCTCATCAAGCAAATAATATATTATATAATTATGAGTAGAATAATCAAACCCACAATAATAATTGACAAAAGTGCATAATAATTGAAAAATATGACTGAGTCACTTCAAGGGAGAACCTTCACAACAATGTAATAATAGAAAAGTTCACAATATGATGATCAAATACTAAACACTACCTCCTATATATACTCTACTTAAGTCATGGTTATATTATACAATTACCCTACTAACAATATAAGAACATAGATAAATGTGACAATATAATATGAAAGGTTACATAAGCCTAAGTTGGCCACACATATCCCTAGACATGCCATAAGTTAAGGGTGTATTTAAAAGAGCATATCCCTAAACTTTGAACAAATCTAGATGTTGCTACATAAAATCTTCATCCTCCCATGTGACATATTCATATTTTAGATTCTTTAACTTGATTAAATACACATTAACTCTCTTGTTCTTAGCCTTTAGTGCATGTTTGAAGGATCTCCTCAGTATATAGAATGACTCAGCCTTCTTCATCTAGTTTTGGTAACTCATTTTGTGAAAAAACTCTCTAATTGGTTACCTTCTTTAGGAAAGATATATGAAATACATTTGTATGTAAGTGGACTAGGGTAGATCCAACATGTATGCAACACTACCAATTTTTTTAAGGATCTTATAAGGGTCATAATACCTAGGATAAAGTTTGTTATCCTTTTTATTATTGTTTCAGAGGCATTTTCTTATATGAATCTAAAATTTAAAAACTACTTAATCATTGATGTTAAAATTCCTCTCACTATGGTGTTGATCCACTTGATGCTTCAATCTATTTGGTGCCATTGCCAAATTTTCTCTCAAACTAGTTAGTATCTCTTATTGATGTTAAACAAATTAAACCTTGGGCTACACCCTCAAATATGATATGATGGATGGGGGAATATGAATATAAATTTCCACAAATGGAGACATTTTTGAAGAGGTATGGAAGTGTTATACCACCATTTTGTGAATGGAAACTAATCAACCCACCATTCTTATTTATCTAATGTAAAACAATGAAGATACCATTCTAGGTAATATTTGACCACCTTTATTTTCCCATTAGATTAAGGAAGATATGGATAAATATGAGAAAATTGAGTACCTAGACATGAGAATAAATTAGTAAAAAAAATACTGGTAAAGATAGGATCACAATCACTTACAATGATCTTGGGAGTATTGTGAAACTTTTGACTTATATCCAAAAAAGCAATAGCTATTGTACTAGCTAAATATCGTTGTAACAAGGAGAAAAAATGAATATATTTTATGATCCTATCCATAATTAGCATTATGAAATTTTACCTTCAAACATTATCATCCCCATAATAAAATCCATAGAAACTTCCTCCCACATCTAGCTAGGGATGGATAAAGGCTACACAAGACCTAGTGTTGTAATTATTTCACACTTTTTATATTAAAACAAAATGAATTCAACTACAAAATTGTGTATATCTCCCTTGAGTCCTTCTTATAATAAATATTGCTTGATTCTATGATATATTTTCTAAAATCATGAGTGCCCTTGTATTGCTAATATATGAATATCCTAAAGGATATTGTTATTGATGATAGAATTATTAATAGGTCTAATTAATTTTTATACAATAATACATTCCCTTTAAACTAAATTTTTTTATAAGCACTCGAAAAGTGTTGGAGATTCTAAATTATAACTTATGTATCCCTATCATTCCCTCATTTTGATATTTCCTCTTCCAACCAACCTTCTTTTCAAATGGTCTTTATACATAATAATGTCTTAGTGGATTCATCCCTCCTAGATAGTGTATGTGCTACAACCTTCACTTTTCCTTTCTTACATATTATTTCAAAGTCATATCCCAACATTTTAGTAACCCAATTTGTTTTTTTTCTAGTGATAATCAATGTTCTAAAAAATATTTTAGCCTATCATGATGAGTCTTTACCTTAAAGTGTTTACCTATCAAGTAAGATCTCCATTGCTTGATTACATGAAGAATAGCCAACATAACTTTATCATAGATTAGATTTTTCATATTTTTACCCTTGAGTTGATGACTCTCAAATGCAGTGGGTCATCCTTATTTCATGATTACTATCCCTATCCATATCCTGATGCATCACATTTAATAATAAAAGTTTTGTAAAAATCAAGGGTATCCAAAACTAGAGTGGTGCACACAGTGTCCTTCAGTTGTTTTAGGGATATCCTCATCTCTAAGATAAATTTGATAGTACCTTGAATGAAGATATAATTTTGTAAAATTAAAAATACCATGTAACTCAACTATCAAATCATCAATTAATGAAATGAGTAACTTATCTTTGATGGTGTACTTGTTAAATTCTTTGTAGCCTAAGCAATACTTCAAATGTCATCCTTATTATGTACCATGACACTAGGGATGAATATTCATTGTGGCTATGTCTAATAATACCTATCTTTAGCATATCTAGTACCATATTTTTAATTTTACTCTTCTAGGCATATGGATGCCTGCATGGTCTGATGTTTGGTGATTAATATGTTGGAAGTAGTCATATGGCATGATCATGTTCTCTTTTAGGTGGTAGTGTTTTTGGAATGGCACCAAATATAATTGGTTGGTCATCAATAATCATCCCTATAAAAATATGTGTAAACACCTTTGTTGGTTGAAATTTTAAGGAAAAAAATCATGTGACAAATTATTCAACCCATTTTTTGATAACCTTTGACATCTGATGAGAAATAACCAATTGTGAAGATTTTTCTAGTATTCCATGTAATGTAAATGTCTTCCTTTTAGATTTAAATCACATGAATAGTTCCTAGAAAATCATTTTATTGTGCACTAAGTTATGATCCATTTGTGTTTCAAAACAATGTCTACCCCACCCATAGAAGTAACAAACAGAGGATAATATAACTTGTAGTCTACCATAGGAAGCTTAATCATATGACATTTACCATAAGAATTGATTATGCCACCATATTCAATCATGACCTAACATTTTGGAGTTGGGTAAATGAAATAGTTTAAACAAGTATCCAACTTATTGTTGATGATGTTATTTGTACTCCCTAAGTCAATCAACACTATCACCTTCTATTTCTTGAGTCAACCCACAAACTTAAGGGTTTGAGAAGTGATAATACCTGAAAGTGCATTACAAGACATATTAGGGTGGGAATATTCATATTCCTCCTCTATCTCTTCCTCACCCTCATTTGAGGTCACATCATCTTCTTCATATTTTTTGACTCCTTCAATGCAGAACAAATTATTTTTAACATATTTTTGTCCTTTGCTTCACTTGTTATCATAGACGAAACATAACCCTTTTGCATTCTTTTCTTTTATTTGATAACGGGTCAATCTCATACGCTGAGGAAATTCCTTGTGCTGGGGGATTACATTCTTAGTAATTAGGTAAATCCCTTCATTTTAAAATATCTCTTTCCTTTGAATTATGTGTTAATACTATGGATTCATATACTGAATTTGGATTAAACATATGAACATCAAGTTAGATGTTATCCTTGAGGCCACCCAAGAATAATTTATTCATGTTATCCTCATTTATGTCATTCACAGGTGAAGATAAATTCTAAAATTACTGAATATAATCCTTGATAGGTCTATTTGTCATAACTTTACTAACTGACTAAAGTAGTTTTATGAGATATTTTTCTAATAGTGCATCTGTAGTTCATCAGTAAACATTTACCAAGTAACAAAAAGGCCCTTCTTTTTCTTTTGAGTACACAAACACCAATACCAAATGAACTACTCAAGTTCCAAATACAGAGATGCCATGGCCACCTTTTTTAAACATGGGGTCTGATGTAGATCAAATAATATTTCAATTTGATTGATCCAAGTGATTGGATCCTTACCATAAAAATTTTGCACTTCTACTTTTGACACCATGTTCTTCGAACTAATATTTTAGTTTTGATTATTTTGATTGAGGGAACCTAAATAGAATACAGGAGGATTATTTGGCTATGGAATACGAGACACAAGAGTGTTCAATGTCCCATTGAAAGCTACCAACTAATAATTCATATCATCCATAGCCCCCTTTACCACATAAATGTCCCATTTTATCACATTGAGGTCACTTTACATCATCCATGTCACCCTTTTCCATGTTTTACATATCTTACTAAAGTTGGTAAACCATCACATAAATGTCAGAATCTAAAGTTTTAGACTCCATTTCATCCTTGTGAGGTGTTTTTATTAGACTTTTTTTTCCCTTTCCCATGGCCATGAGTGTTTGGACCAACCATGCACTAATTATAGGGTTTAGGGTTTTTATATCAATAAAAAATGTACTAGAGGATTATACCATTATGATTATCTCATCGAGATGAATCCAAATACTACTATTTTGTACAAGGGTGAAAATAAATTCTAGAATTTTGTTACAAAAAAACCTTGAACAATACTCTGATGACAAAAAAATCTTGGATTATAAGTTATGTTTTTTCAATCCTTCAACTCTAAAGACAACAACTTCCCCATATCTAAAAAACTATTATTTAAAAACTTTCCAAAATTGAAGTTATAATACTACTTTTAATGAAGTTACTTAAATGATTTACATCAATGGAATACTATATTGTAAAATTATGATCTAAATAATCAGATCCATAAAAATAATTGATGAAAGCACATAATACATGATAAATATGACTAAGAAAATTTGATGGATAAACCTAAAAAATAACTTAATAAGATCAAAATTTTCAATATTATAATCAAATACTAACCACCACCTCTTATATATATTCTACTTAATCCATGGTTATTCCACAAGCTAACTGTATTGACAATATAAGAACATGGAGAAATATGACAAGATAATATGAAAGGCTATGTAAGCCAAAATCCATCACACATATCCCTATATACCTATATGTTAATGACATATTATTTCCTACTTTGGGAGGATTAATGATGGTGAAAGAGTTAAGGAAGAATCAAACTTGTAATTTGCTTATGAGAGAGAGATTAGGCTTACAAGCCTTATTGAGAGTAAATGGATGCTAAAAAATGGATTATTTATGATTCAAGAGCCTCTATTAAATTAATTATATATTTTCTCAACTCATAAAATTGATTTATACCTTTATCCAAATTTAAAAATGTAAGAAATAGTGAAAATAGGGTTTCTAGACCTTATTTCTAGGTCTACAAACTAATTTTAATTAATAAATTTATCTATTGGTATCCTAAATTATTGAAAATAAATTTAAAACCTCAAATTTACCTTAATTCACCTCTCTAAAATGTTTTATTGCATTTGGTTATGTTGTTTTCAAGTTACAATGATTTTAGTGTTTATATTGCTCTAAATAGGCTTGTTTTAAACATGTAGTCTAAGTTTTTTGAATATATTGATATGTAGACCTCTCAAATTATTTAAACCAATTTAAAACCTTGAAAAATCCTAACACACATATACACAAAATTATATGCAAAATTTAGGGTTCTTTTTCAAGTTATAAGGGTTTTAGTCATTTAAAACCTTAGTTGACTGTGTACAGGATGAGATCACTAATTCAAGATAAATTTAAATTTTAAGATATATTTTTGAATATTTTAAATTTTTTAAAAGTATCCACACATATATCCCATTCTTACACTCAATTTTTCACTTTTAATAATATTTAAAAGTGATAAAAAGACACTTTTACTTGACTATAGAAACACTTTCTTGACTGTAATAGACCTGTATTGTGTCTTGAGACCTAAAAAATGAACGGAACTCTTTCATAGGAAAATATATTATTAAAATAAAAAAATAATACTAAATTACACAAATACTCATATTTAATTTTCAATATTAAACTCAAATGAAGCAATATTTCATTATTTTGGTGCAAACTTGTTACACATTCCAATCAATACCCTATTTCTCAAAATATTTTTAAATATTAGATTTTATTGGTATATATATATATATATATATATATATATATATATATATATATATATATATATATATATTATCCTCATACATATGTAATTATATCTTCTTCCTCTCTCTCTCGTCCTTTGTTTCTAGCTCCTAAACTGTCTAGCTAACTTTCTAAACTCAATTCAAGTCTTAACCTTGATTGAGTTTGACAAAATCAGTTATGTGTTAAGACATTTTAAATATTATTAAACATTTAATAGACCTTCCTTTACCCCTCCATGAATTATAATTACCATAAAATACATTAAGATATGATAAAATCTCTTAAAACACCCCAAAGAAATTTAAAGATTTAAATTTTCAGTTTTGGTGAGAATTTTTTTTAAAAATCTAGAATGACCAAAAAAAAACAAGGTGAAGCATGAAAAAGATTCAAATATACACAAAGACTAACATTTTTAAAAATAATAAATAAAACCTAATGCTCCTGCATCAGGCTCCCTAAGTATAAAAATATTCATGATCTCATGTTCACGAGATATTTAATGTTGTTCCCAATCAAGGAGTTGTTAATCAATAGTTATATATTATTACCATATATAAATATATAGGTATAAAAATCAATAATTCATCTTATTTCCAATCTCTTTCACTTGTCCTTGTAAGAGTCTTTTCTCCCACCTCTAACTGTTGCAAATGAACTCCCTCTTGCATGTCCTCTTGAGAACATTATTGTACATTCATTTTTTCATTTTATTTTCAATCCATGTTATTATGAAGACACTCCTCTTTTGTTTCCATTTTCATACCAACCAACTCCACAACTGCTGAAGACATTCCTCTATTGTTGCAACAGTTAACAATAATATTTTCTTATTTTATCTCTTCACTTTGCTTCTCATATATATGAACATAATGAACTAGACCACACTTATGTATTTTATTTTCTCTCTTCTCCATTGTTGTATGTGCACATAAAAAAAACATATTAAGGGAATCAAGAGCTCATAAAAATACTCCTTCAATCACTTCATCATGTCTTGCAGACATGTTCAACTCTTCTCCACTTTTAACATGTTGTTCATGCTCTCCACCAACACCATGGATTCTCAAATGCTTTATATCAGCCATATCCAAGGTTTTATTCTCATCATCTATATTTTTTATTTCAACTTCTTTGTATATTTGATCTTCCACTATCATCTTCTTATGTACACTAGCTTGTACAACTATCTTCCATGCTTCCTAAATGAATATTTGTAACACTACTTGGTTTCTTCTTTCATTCATTTAAAAGTAATCATAGCTACCATCTTCTTTCTCCAATTGTATCACATATATCTTATCCTTCATGATAACTCCTTCCTCTATGATTTTCTAACATATTTCTTGCTCCTTGTTATTTTTAAAATTAGCTTTGAGCTCTTCACATGAGAACCTCACTCTCTTATTATCCTTCAAGATAAATTTTTCCTCCTCATTCACATGGTTATATTTTATATTTTCCAAAATATATCTTAGTTTCTCACATGGAAACTTCCCTCTATTATTACCTTTTATGGAAACTTCTTTTGATTGGTTGGATTTAACTAATAGTTCTTGTACTTGTCTTTTGATCATTTCATTCTTCTTAGGTGTCATTTTATAAGCTACTTTGTTTGGCAAACTAGTTCCTAGAATAAATCAATATGATGGATTATGATCCTCATTGGTGGCAAATCAATGGAAAATTAGTCAATTTAGTAGCTATAATGACTATTTTAGGTTTAGAGATCAATGCACAACCAACCTCTTCTTTCTTTATCAACTACAAGAATTCTTTTCCACCTATTATCAACACCTTAGTATTGTTTCTAGTTTATTCATTATCATGTTTAAATGGTGTCATTGTATGCTTCTTACCATCCTTCTCCAATGTAAAGGTATTACTCCTTATAATATGTATATCCCTCATATCAAACTTTCAATGTTTACCCAACAACACAAGGGAAACATCCATAGGCATAATATCACAAAGTACTTTATCTTTATAGCTACCAATTTGAAAATAAACCTTACATTGCTCATTAACTAGCACTTGATGCCTCTTTTGAAGTCAAGACACTTTATATGGTGTAGGATGTATCAATATTTTTAATCTTAGTTTTTCAACCATTTCTAAAAAAACTAGGTTGTCTATAATACCACTATCAATGATGACTTTACAACATTTAAATTTAGATTTACATGTAGTCCCAAACAACGTCTTCCTTTGGGTTAGTTCCTTCACCTCTTTATTTAGCTTTAATAATACTTTATTCATCAATAAGTACTCTCCCGCTTTAGGTTATTCTACATGTGATGGTGATCCTACACTTTTTTCCTCAGCATAACCAACTTTATTGCTTCCTTCAATTTTTATATGGCTTATTTGTAGATTCTCAGGACATTCATATTCTCTATGGCTAGCATACCTATTACATTTGAAGCATTTTCCACAAAATATTCATATTATGCCTCTTGTATATGGTCTTCTTATTTTATATGAGTAGCCTATTCTTGTGGGTTCAGCTTAACTTTGAAAGTTACTTACTTCTTCATTATGAACCTGTAACTAATTTCTACCACCTTATTGTCCTCTAGCTTTGAAATTTTTGTCTGTTCATCTATAATGTTGAGTTTGTTTTCTTGATAATTTCTCTTATGCTTTAAGAATAAACTGATAAGTTTCTTCAACTGATCTTGATGATAACAAACTAATCTCATCTTGAATATTGAACCTCAAACCATTTATATATCTTGATTTTTTCTCAAAATCTTCTTTTACATGACTAGCTCTGATTGTGAGCTTGTAGAGTTTTTCCGTGCAGTCCTTTACACTTATGTCTTTATGCTTCAAGTTTTGTATTTTCTTGTATAATTTTTTTTGGTAGTCTACATAAATGAATATTGATTTGAGTTTTGATATCATTCTATCCCATGACTTGATTTTCTATTTACCTTTTTTCTTTCTTTCCTCTTGGGCATGAGATGAATGTCCCTTCAACCTTGTACAAGTAAACTTGACCTTATTGTATTTGGTTATTCCTAAAAATTCAAAATATTTGTCTAATACAACTAACACATCTACCAATTCCTTGACATTTAGATTGCCTCTCTATACTGGAACCTCTAATTTGGGCTTGGATCCTACTCTTGTGACTCATTTTAAGAGTCTTTCTTCCATTCTTTCTTCCTCTTCTTAAAATCAATCTAATTTATCAACAATTTTATCTTGTTTATGGTTATACATAATCAACATAACATAAATAAAAAGCATGGCATCATAAAGGTAGAGAGGCATGGAATATGTATGCAAGGGAGCCTAAGTGGAAGTGCCCAAGATTTGAATCATAGGGTGACATTATGAACACCCATAGTTTGATTTGTGGCACTTCCAAGAGTGACCTTTGTAGTTGGAGATATGTAAAATAGTTTATTGGGGTTGTGTGTACGAATAATAAATTTTAACACCTACTTAAACTGACCCTATCTAGACATAATTATGTGAGATTAATATTTATATTAATTATAGATGGCATTAGCATTTGTGTTATAATATTTAAATTGAATAATTGGAAAAGTGCATTATTATTCAATCTACTTTAGACTTGCATAAATCTCATGGTGACCAAGACAAACTATCCTATAATGATGTAACAGATCTATGATGGTGCCTCTTACTTTAATGTCAATGAAAAATATATGTGAATCCTATACATTGACTTGTCATTCAATAATTATACAATCATTGTGTTATATTAGAAAAAATAAATATTATCCATTTTATATTTTAAAATTTAGATCAACATTATGACATATTTATGACATAATACTGACAAAATTATTTTAAATTTAATAAATTTATAAAACCCTTGGGTTAGAATTACAAAAACCTTAAAAATAAATTTAAGACAAATTTACAACACCATTAAGTCACATTTATGACACCCTAATGACACTTATCCTAATGACATGCATATTATTTTTCAAGTGACATAAACACATGATAAATGCAATTTAAATGAAAATGTCATTGAAATATTGGTTTATGGAACCTTTACAACATGTTATCTGTCTTAAATATGTAGTAAATTTGAATTGGGAAATTGGAGAAAAGAAAAGAAAATTCTGATTTTTGTTTTAAATGTGACTTAAATATTATTAAAATCCAACTAAAATATAGCTTTAAATGATTAAAATTTAATAGTGTATAATTATTCATAGTGATCTTGTTGACAACTTTGTAATTGATACACAACTTCCATGTGTGATCCTTCTTTGTCACAAACATAAAGGGGATGCCACAAGGTGATGAGCTTGGCCTAGTGTATCCTTTATCTACAAGTTCATGGATATAATACTTGGTTTCTTCATTATCCAAGAATGATATTTGAGTTTATTAAGGGTAATATTCATCGAAAAATAATTTATTAAGGTATTTGGATCCTCTTGTATGGGCAATTCTTGTGTGAATTTCCATCACATTTGGGTCCTACATTGAAACTCTATTTAAGTCTAATAATCACACACCAAAGTTCCTCATGCTCCCATCAAATAGTATTATGCTTAAATAAAATCCTAAAAATCATTCATGGCATGATGTCATTACCAAGAATAAACCAAAAATTTAGCATTATTGTTATGTCTAATTTCCCAAATCAAATTATCGCAAGTATACTGTTAGGTTGAAGTTCTATATGTGAGAGCCCTACATAAGTTGAGTTATTATGAAACATATTTTCACTACTGAATATTAGATAATTATTATAAGCATAATCATCCATGGATGGTCCTATTATTCATATATTCTCCAATAAAGTTTGGCCCCAAGCATTTATTATGAATTCAAAAATATTTTATTCTTGTTCCACTCACATTTTTTGTGTGTACATACTTAATTCCATTTCATGATGTGGAATTTCATTTTATTCAAGGCCTCTTTACATAATAATGTTATGATTGTTTTATTTATTTGAGTCATCATTCCTTTTAGGGATTATAGGATGACTTTGATGAATTTATTCCTTATTTCCAAGATAAACAATTTTTCTTTTGATGAAGTGAGTTTTCTTTGCATATATTCAATCATTATGCTTAATTTTTATATTTTTGTGTCTTTATGAAGAGAGGGACCCAAAGATATTACTTAGGAGGTGGTCAATTTGAAATCATATGACATCAATAATTATATGTGGCTTCTATGGGAAACATTGATGAAAAAAACTCTAGATTTCTCAAGACTAACTTTTTAACCTTGTGTTTCATAGCTTATATGACTTATTTGAATCCTTTTACCTCTGTAATCTCCACACAATCAAATAGGATCATTTCATCTAAAAACTATGAGTAGTAGGTTGAGGATTTTGGGGATGATTTCAGGGATTTAACTTCCCCTTCAGCCATTATTACTTTTAGGGATCAATGCGAGGATTCAACCATGATATTGAAGAAGCAAGGGGATATTGGATCCCCCTACTTGATACCTTAGGATTTTAAAAAAAAAAACACACAAGGTCTTTGTTAACTCTACTAGACCCTTTTTTAGTCATTTATTAATTTGATTTAGAATATTAAATAAATATAATTTTTATGCCTAAGACATTCACTATGGTTGGGTTCAATTTCATTTTTTAGCTATGGTGGGACTGCAATCATCTGATGGCTACTAAAACCACCTATATGTTTTTGATTGTTAATCAATCATGAGATGAGTATGCCACACATGAGGAGAATATTATCATCCTCATCATTTATTAATCAATTAATCCCTCCATCTTATGGGATTATATCACTATTTGTTTATTTATTTGTGACAACTTTACAACTAAGCCACTAAAATTCAATAGAGGCATGAAGCAATGTATATTCAAATATTGTTACATTCTTAAAACATTGAAAAAAATCTCGAGTGGAATATTTATTAAGTATGGTGTGCATCTTGTAGAGAAAATGCTCACATTCATGGTCAGAGTGTGTAACATTCAATGCTTTAGAGACATGTAGAAAGACATCATACCCAAACACCTTTTGAATTGTATCCAATTTTAGTTCATCATCCTCCTCAGCTTGCATGACTATATAGAGATATGACCACTATCCAAAACCTCTACTCCACCCTCCATCCACCACACAAGCATCAAGACTTATTAACTTGTTGAAAACTCTATATGCATTGACATAAATTTTGTATAAATGTCACTATTTGGTATTTTACTTGTGAATATTATGACACACACATAAAATAATGTTTAATCTTAACAACATATGTAAACACTTTTTTTCAATTTTTTAGTGATCTCAAATTTCATTTCCGATCTCCAACCATCCTTTTTGGAGATAAAATTAAATATGTTATACAAATTTATTTTTATATAAAAAAGAATCCATTAAAATTTCAAGTTTAACCTTTTTAAATCTTATTATGCTTCTTTAATAATTATACAATTTGTATAGTACATTTTACTAATTATATGATTTTTATTGTAAATTTAAAACATTAACTTCAAGCATATAGTGTAATTATCCAATCAATAGTCGATTAAAGGTGATAAATCAACTTCAATCCTAGTTTTCAATTGATCGACATTCAAAATTTTAGTTTATTATGCTTTTGTAAATTTTAAATTGCATACCCAATCATGTTTGAATTTGAACCAATCCCATGTCTGGTTTGTAAGTTCAACTCCATTTAAATTTTATATAAATTTATTAGCTTTATGTTATAATCATGGTTATTGAATCAAATATTTCTTGATAGTTGGCCTTTGAACCATTGTAACTAGTTGAAAATACGTTAAATTTTTTTATCATATATACTTAATAATAATTCAGCTTGAATATGCTCTCAACTACTTTGAAAACATATTAACATTTACACACTTAAAATAGGTATACAACTGCACCATGACCCTTGTTGTTTATAGACAAACTTTTTCTTGTTGTTTTTTTCTTAATTTATCAGGATCATAATATTTTGAGATTTAAGTTTCTCATTCCAATGTCAAGAATTATATTAATAAAAGCTTAACCAAGCAGTGGGCAATACATGTATTATTGAGGGATATTTTCTAATAGATTTTTTTTATGATCTATAGACCTAAAAATGATCACAACCTAGTTATTAATTACTAAATTGCATTGTTTTTTAAGTTAGTTTATTTGATAATTATTTGTACAAAGTACAAAATATGCAAGCAATTTTATTGATGATTGTGCTAGCATGTTTTCCCTTCTAGTTATCTCCTCCTCTCTCCTCTCTCTTCCCTTCGATGCCTTTTTGCTTTTTAATTGTTTAATCATAGTTTGGGTGCCAATAAAGTCTTTATATATATCCAATTTGTCTATAAATACATAAGTATTGATTTTTATTTATACAAAAAAAATTAAAATAATAAATATATTGGGCATTCATTATTAAAAAACTGTTAAAGTATTTATTATTGAAACACATAAAGATATGTTAGAGAAATCATTAGAAAAGATAAAATCACATACATATTTATATAATTAAATATATCCCTATTTTTAAAAAAAATTATAGTAAACTTTCTTAAATTAAACATTATTAGTCCAGTGAGGTATATTAAAGCATTCAGTTTGCTTTAACCTCCAATTAAAATTTGCATCTTCTACCAATCAGAATTGATTATTGTATTTATATTAAAAAAATAAAAAAATTCTATAGTCAAGTTGCATATTATTTAACAAAAAACATTCAAAAAATCATTTATCATTATTTTGATTGCTTGAAATCCCATACATGTTATTAAAGGGCAGGTCGTTGACATCATACACAATAGATAACAATAAATACTTGTTAATGCACACTGCTAAAAAAAAAAAGGAAATAAATATGAATCAAAATTAAAAATAGTTTTTCATGAAATTTTTAATGCATTTATGTGCCTGCCTGGCCACCAATGGGTGTGACTACATTTTTAGATGTAAGGTTGTCACATATTTTAGATTCTGTACTTGAATCTAAGCGATCATTGAAAAAGGAAGATTGATAGATGTATAACAATAAATATATGTAGATTTGGTGGACTAAGCATCTGAAATTAACCACACGTCTTGGTAATAAATTATAATAGTGAGTATTGGCATACGTGGTGGATCGGGCTATACGGATGGTGCACAATATGGGATGTCAAATATTGCATCTCGTCAATCATATCTAGAATAAATCTATGGTATGCATGTGGAACATGTTTATCATGATAATCATGGATGGGATTATGACTCTGTTTCAGGATCAAAACATCCATTTACCACTATGGTTAGCTCCCACTACTTGAGATTAATTCTTGTTTGTGTTCTTCTAGTTATTTTTGTCTTGGTTTTTTCAAAAGCAACATTATAATTTGCAAGACAAGCCACCCAGATATGTTGCTATGGTGAGGTCTCATCTCTTGAGATTTATACTCCCTTTATAGATATTGTTGTCTTGATTTTATATGAAATCAATAAAATATATTTCTATTTATAGGATGAGCCACTCAGATATGCCGACCCTTCAATTAGGCACTCTAGAACTTGTATGGAATATGGTGTAAGTGTTGGTGTTGGCGATTCACAGTATGGGGATTATGGGGACTCTGACAAGTGGGATTCAAGTGTGTTTCATTTTGAACTACTTTTAATAGTATTTTTGCCATGGTTTGAATCGTGACCCTAGACCTTTTATTGTTTAGACTTGGGCAAGGTTCTCAATTAGGATATGGAATTAGTGCTAGACAAGATTCTTATGGCTTATAAGAGGAACATCGATATAGCATGGGATATGGACATAAGCTACATATTTGTATAGTCCTCTTTGTTGCATGTTTTATTTGATATTTGATTAATACTCTAATTATTGTTGATTAATTATTTTGCATTGTTTGGCTATTGTTTTAGATTCCCTTGGCAGTGAAGTTGGAGTATACTCATCTAGTGATGGCAATGACTATTTGTCTAGTGGCATTGATGTATGCATTACCCTGTTTATTTAATTTGATAATTTTCCTATTTTAAGTGTTTTATTTTATAGTTTTTAAATTAGTGTCAACTAAATGAATGAAATATTTTAATGACGTCTACGAGGCCAATCAACCTGAGGGATCTGGGAAAAAATCCTCAAGATATTTTTAACCTCCTTTCGAGATCAGAGCTCTTGCTATGAATCTTGACTAGTAAACTTGAAAAGTCCTTTTATTGTTTCTAAACTTGTTTTTTGATATTATATTCAGATTGGTGGAGGTTCTTACCCTTCTCTGTATTCAAGCCTAGTATGGGGGGTGGATACTTAGGTGGGAGTGGCCCATCCTATTATTGAACTATAAGTCTTTTGTTTTCTTATTTTGATTGTCAAATTTCCACTTAACTTTTTACTTCTAGTGGTTCTAACTATGAAGACTAATTTTGCATTTGTGAGTGATTATTGGGGTTTGAATAGTAGACCATAGAGTTGTCTTAGTATGATATCTCCTTACATGTCTCTATGGCATACAAATATGAGTTTTTGAGGCTGCCATAGTCTGGAATAGATTTAGAATCTAAGAGACATGTGTTTACCTTTTAAAGGAAGCCTTATTTGAATTAAGTGCTAGAGAAGAAGCTTTTGTGGCTTGAGGTGGTTGGATGAAAATAAATATGCATAGGATTATACAATCTGCTAGTTAGTGGTTTAAGAATTTGAAGAAATTTTGGTGGTAGCATTTATTTATGTTATATATTAAAGATATTTAATATCTCAGTATGGGATGGTATAAGATGAAAGGTAGAAATAACCACATTATTGTTTACTTTTCTCTGGCACGTATCTTTACTTGATAGAATTTTTTGTGCAAAGACCTTGCAGATATAGATTCTTTACATCTCCAAGTGCATGTTAAAAGTACATTTCAATATTATGGAATGTACATGTTACAAGTACATTTTAGTATTATGGAACTTAAGCTGATCTACAAATATTTGCATGTTATTACCATTTCAACACTTTTAATGATGGGATTTTTTTAGAACAACAAGATATATATAAGTTTGAATTGTTAAATGGTAAAATGGGAAAGTTGTTGAGTTTTTAATTATGCCCTTGATGCTATCAAATCTTTGACATTAGAGAGAATGCTAGATGGTTTGCTTATACTTTATATTTGAACTAAGTTGGAATAAACCTTCCCTTAATGATATAGTTGTTAGTATTTAGATGTCAGTAAAAAGCACATAAGATCCTCTACCTTAAGGCCCATGTCGGTAGAGAGGTTAAGTGGTCCAACCTATAGACTAATTTTTTGATACATATAGATTATGATCGGTAAATTCTCGTCCCACTGGTTTGAAGATTAATGATCTCTTCAAAAATCAGGATATGACTTAAGCATTCAAATAGGAAAGCAAAGACTACACTTTATTTATCTGTTTAAAGGTTAATGCAACACTCACTTAGTAAGGTGATTTTCTAAGGATCTTGAGCTCTCAAAAGGGAGAGAGTCAAACATTTTATACATTGTTTTGATTAATAGGTGAGGCTCTATGACTGAAGAAATTTAAATTGTGTACAACTATGGAAATTGAGTCAAACCATAATTAATAAATTTATTTTTGTAATGTAGGTTTGGGTTTATGTTATTTTTAAGTGGCTTCATGTTTCCAAAGTAGAAAATTTAGGAACACCACTTTTTAATGGAACCTATTCAATAAAGAAGGATGATAAGGAAATTCTTTGATGAGATGATAAATAGTGGGATTTTTGACTAAAGAAATCCTTAACTCTGATTTTGGAAATTGTGTCAACCTAGATTGATCAAAACTGTTGAGTATTGTAAGTGTGGATTTATGTTGTGTTTTTGGGTGGCTTCATGTTTCAAAAGTAGCAAATCTAGTAACACCACTTTTAATAGAACCTATTTATTCGAGAAGGATGACAAGAAAATTCTTCAGTGAGATGATAAATAACATGGGCTCTTGACTGAAGAAATCTACCCTCTGTATGAATATGCAAATAGATTCAACCTTTGATTGATCAAATTTATATTTTTTGTAAATAAGTTATGTATTATGCTACTATTTTTGAGCAACTTAGGTTTCCAAAAGTAACACAAATAGGACTACCTCTTTTGATGGTTACCCATTCAATCAAGAAAAATGATAGAAATTTGTTGGTTAGATGGTAGTTAGTGTATGATCTAACTGAATAAATCTAACTTGTGAATGATTATGGAAATTGAGTTGTCAACCTTGATTTGTCAAAATTACTTGAAATAAGCATGGGTTTATGTTGTTGTTTTTGAGTTACTTCATTTTTATCTAAGTAACACTATGTTTGAAGGAACTTATGTAATCAAGAAGCTTGCAAGGAAATTCTTCAATGTGATGGTAAATTGAGGGTACTTTTACTATGAAAATTACATGTTAGTAAAGTGGTTACACTTTTCCAATCAAATTTTGGATGATTATTTGAATGTTTATGTTGACTGGTGCAGGGTAAATTTGAGTGAAATGCAAGACATTTAAAATTTTCAAGGCTTGATTTTGAGGTCCATGATTTAGATTTGTCTAGCCTAGTAGTTTTACCCACTGGAAAGTGGAGTTATAGAAAGGGCTCATTGTTATAACTTAGTATATTATAAATAAAACTAGTATGGATATCTTAAATACATCTATTTGAAAAGCACTCAGAGATATTAATTGAGGTGTATATCTTGGATTTGACTAACTCGTGACATATAACATCAATCTAGATGTACCATTGAGTTAAAAAATCTTAAGGTAAAAAATGAAACTTAAAATTCCATTGTATGCCCAAGATATCACTATTTTTTATTGCAATTCTCCCAACAAGAAAACCCTATGTATAATGATATGGTCAAATAAATGTAAAAAAAAATTGCATCTCACACTACTACAATTCAACTCCACCACACCCTTGGTTGCCATTTTAGATTACTCCTATTGGTGTGTAATTAATCCTCTTCAATGGGACATACTTTTTTGTAAGTCAGTCTTAAGGGGTTATTCAAGTGTTCATTAAGAGAGATAAATCTACTAGTTGTGTTCTATTTTTTGTGTGCAATATATACACCTCAATGGATGAGACATATTTGAAATTATTATGTGCACAAAGAAAAATATTATTTCAACATATCAGCAATAGAGGGAAGAAGTATGCAATTTCCATATATGTTTTCAAGATATTTGTTTTCTAAAACTAAATATGATAGGATTTGATTTGAATGGTGTGCACTATGTTTTTTTGGTAAGCAAGGTTTATAGTGGGATCTCCTAGATTCATATGCAATCTTAAGATATGCCTCCAAAATAGATTATATCTATTTTGTGATATGGAGCCAATGTTCCTAAACCATGTGAAGCATTAGATCGTGTAGCAAGACTTAATGATGATGCAATTTTCATGCAACTAGTAATTTTACCCCTCAACACACATTTTATTAATAGCATTCTACAACACACTCTAAATGCTAGTTATATTTCATTATATGGGCTAACCTTGCAAGTGGCCATTAGATCTTCAATTTGAAAAAAAAGGATGTGTTTTGTGAATGATTTATCATGGATTTTATTTTCATTTTTCAGTTTGTATAATTCTCCTATTATTCCTCTACCATGGGCTAGGGCAGGTTAATTTAGGGATATAATTGTATGTAATCTCTTATTCATTCAACCGTACATGCATGCTCTATTGTGATATATGGCCTAAAAAAGTATTGTTGTTGTGTATAATATATGTGTATGATATTTGTTTATTTATATGATCTTTGATTGTTGAATGCTTTACTTACCATAATATAAAAGCACTTTTTTGTTCAGTGCTACTCTTCATTTAGTATTTTTTGTTGGTACATGTTGGTAAATTTTATTTCTTTTAAATTAAAATGGAAAAGGTTGATGCAATCAGTTGAAGTTTAAATTCATTACTTTAAAAATGTTAGTAGCATCTTTATAATTTTTCATTGAAGTAACAAAAATAGCTTGTTGGTAGATATTGGCCGTTGAAATTATGGAGTTTATTGAAAGGGTTGTAGTGTCTAAATAATGTTAAAAGTGTTGTTGTATGGATTTTGGCAACTTTATATGCTAAATGGGTCCTGTTTAGTGCTAATTTTCCATCTTAAAAATCATCTTATTCTATTTTTGCATTCTTATTATCATGTTTGTTTTTCATTTTAAAAATGACCAATCTATTTTGTATTAATAAGTCTATCTATAATGATTCTAAAGACATATTGATTGGTGGTGGTTATCCATCTTGAATGATGACTACATTTGGTTAATTTCACTACTTGTTTGGGTGAGTAAGCTGCTATTGTGCATTTATATGTATCTAGAACTTAAAAGTGAGACGAGAATAACTTTTGTTAAGTGAGGAACTTTTTTGGTACAATATATTAAAAATTTGCCTAATAATGGTTACATGCTACTTGCCCAAATGTACACCATCTTAGCTATATGGTCCCTAAGCTTCAAATTTCATTCTTAAATTTACAAGTAAACTTTATATTTCATGATTAATCACCTCAGTCTCAACTTAGAAGAGGGTTAATAAATCATTGAAATAATGAATTCATATGATTAATTTTATTTCCTTAAAAAAAAAGACTTTATCAAGGAACATGGGGTTTTAGCAAACAAAATTTTAATAGAAGAGGCTCCACTCACTATCATGGAGGTTGAATGTATTAAATACAGTAAGAGGGTTCTCAATGAAAGATTCCCATGAATTTTTGAGTTTTCAATAAATGACAAATGGATTTGCACGTTGAAAATGAGTCATTTGGCTAGGGAGGATTAATGAAAAGTGTAAAAATTATTTAAAATGCCAGTAGTATTAGATTAGTCTGCTAGAAGGGTTATTACTAGTGTAAAGCTCACTTCATTATGTTAAATAAGTTAAAAGTTGAAAACCATGCCTTTGGTCAGGATTGATACATGATAAGTATAGAATATGTAACCTACTAGTCTTACTAAATGGGTTATTATTAGAGTGAAGCTAGCTTCCTGCATAGATATTAAAGATACAAAAGGATACACTCATTATATGGGTTATCACTAAATGGGATTGTATCGCTAGAAGTGGTCATAATGGTTGAGGATTATGCATGAATGCACTGTTTTAGTATTGTTTTTTAGCTATTTTTATTTTTAATAGGTTTTGTGGGCTAGGGATAAGATCTTTCATGTTTGTTATTTCTTTAATCAAAAGACAAATCTCAAAATAAAAGGTGTATTCATTTTTGCATGATCATAAAAAATATGAACATTATTTGAAATGTTTTTGGAGGAAATGATATTTCTCTTCAATCATCTGAAATGAATTTGAAAGAAGTGATATTTTTTTGCCTACTTCACATGCCTTGTGAACTAGGGAGAATTATTTCTTCCCCATTTCTTCTTTCCCCAATCAAAAGGCAATGATGTCTTTATCTTTTATCTTCAAATGTTCAAAATTATGGACAATATTATATTATCTGAAATGTATTTTGAAAGAAGTGATATTTCTTTGATCTATGTTGTCTCTTTTGCATGCTTTGTGTCTGGATGATTACAAAAGGTTTAAGGATCTTGATGATTTTGAAAATGTTTGAGGGCCCTTTGATATCAGTGGAATATGCTTTTTAATTTGCTTTCCATTTGATATGTGTTATTGAAGCCATAGTAGCCAATTAATGGGTGAGTCAGGTGGCATTGTAATCATGAATACAAATGTTGTGGCCAAACTTTTCAAAGTAGCTTGGCTATTTAAAAAAGGATTATATTTGTTTAATATATGGCATGCATTATTAAAGCAGTAATGGGTTTGTAAGGGGGAAAAATGAGGTATTGCAATCATCCCACATGACATGTTATAATTTACATTGTGCCAAACAAATATTATTGCCAACACTTTCAAAACCTTTAAAGGCATTGTTAGCATCCTCGAAAAAACAATACTAATTGATTAGATAGGTTATGATTTAAGTTCCATATTTTATATATTGAAAAACTAATATACCTTATTTAGGTAAGGTAGAGAAAAGATAGATTGTGTATACAAATCTTTTGATATTTTTGGTTAGAAATGGATTTTAATCCTCTAGGATATTTTTTGGTCTTTTAGTTTAGTGGCACTAGTCTCCTTTAAAGTTATTGACAAGATATTGAAGTTCCAAAATAAGAAATTGTGAGATGTTCTTTAAATGCCAGGATTGACTTATCAAATATGTTTGATAGGGATTTTTTTGGTGACAAAGGGAAATAACTAGAATTGAAATGTGGGATGAGGTCATATCCATGATGTATTTTCCATCTCCTTTAAAGTTATTGAGGAGCTACTTGTTTTTTTTTTGGTTTTATGAATTTATTCTCATCATATCTCCAATTGTTTATTGTGTCTACGATGTTTATATTAGGATTTTGAAAGTGTGCGCACATCCATTTCACACAAAAAATTATTTGAGTAGAGGATTTTATAGATGGTACGCATACTTACACATTTTGCATTCATAATTGTTGTTCTATGTTTCAGATTGATTAAGTAATTGTTTAATGGCATTTTGGCATTTAAAAATTTCTTGCTAATGCGGTGGTTTCTTTTTGCCAATTCTTATTTTGAGTCATATTTTGAGAAATGTTAGGTTGGAGACTATGTAATATTTTAAAAAAATGAGAATGTGTTGTGTAGAGGTAGGTTTAATTGTAATGCACTATCTCAAAGATAAGTTACCTTAGAGGTGGTGGAATTCTTTGTATACACAAGTTGCTTGCATGTTGCTTAACATTTTGTCCTTTTGTATGTGTAATATTATAGATTTCACATATCAAACCTTTGAAGGTGGGAAAAGGCATAAAACAAACTAGTCAAATGGAAATGTCTATATTATCATACTTTAACCAAAGGGTATTGTTTGAGACCATACAACGATCTTCAAAGTGTGTAGACAAGGGAAGAATCTTAAACATATATTAGTTGCTTTATGTAATTTTATTCTTATCAATATAAATGCAATAAGGTGATCTTCACATCCATTTGGTTTATTGCTCAACCATGGGAAGCATCAAAGGAAATGAAAAGGTAGATAGAGGTCATATTTTCAACTAGTGTAAAGGACTTAAAATAATCAACCCCTTTGGAGAAACCATTCACTATGTTGGCATTCAAATTTGCACTCTAGATTTTAGTGCAAAAGGGAAATGAATATTTCTTATTTTAACAATGACCTTATAAAAACTAATTTTTCAAAACAAGTCTAAATTTAAGGTAACATGGAAGAGGTGGCCTACTCTCCTTGATGTAAGGCAAATCATACGATGTGTAATCATTTTGGTCACATTTATTGTTCAGATATGCAAAACTCAAGTTAAATACATAATTTTTTTGGCATATCCAAACAATAAATCTGACCACAATGATTACACATCTTGTAATTTGTCACTAATAATGTAATCACACATAACTTTCTAAAAAAGAGATTTAATGGTGATGCTCATAACTTGCTCGCTATCCCTAAAATAATTTGACACGAAGGTCATCAACTAGAAAACATCAAAACATTATTTCAAACTCAACATGAATTCTTACAACTAACTTAATGAGTGGAACTTATTAAAGGAAAACCACAAAGATATAGTGATGCAAGGGTAAGGAATGGACACAACTTTCACCACAACATACTTGTTTGAATTTTTAATGGAAACTACTTATGATAAATGATTCAAATAAATGTAGATTGAAGAAAGCACAAGAGTCCTTGCATATGACTTCCATCATATATGTAACATACTTGATCAAGTGTAGTGAAACAAACTCAATAAACAACAAAATTAAACCACACAAGATACATGTAATAAGCATTTATTTAGATTACTAGATGCAGTACATGGATCCTTTAATATAACCTTGCAACTCTTTACACACATAAATTCAATTTTATAACCTTTTCCTAATCATATAAAACTTAAAGCCTCTATGAGCTTTACAATTTTCCAACACCAATTTCCATGACTTAAGTAAATATAACATTTTTGAACAATAAGACATCGCAAACATTTATTATTCAAATGAAATAATGGATGTATGATCATCATCATGGGTGTACCATATCATTTGTCATAGTTTAAACCACTTGTGCATCATTGCTTCTCTTGGAAAGCATGTGTAGACACAAAGTTAACATGATTATGAATTTTACAACAATGTTGCCTAATTGTTACACCATTGTGTAGCCCTTAGAACCAAATTTTTGATACATCAATTGTACTTGAATCTCAATGGCTGATGAAAAAGGAAGATTGATAGATGTATAGTAGTAAATATATGCATATTTGGTGGATCGAGCATCTGTAATTAACCACACATCTTAGCTGTACATTGTAATGGTGAACATTGACATAAAAATGAAGAGTGAGGTTCACTATAATTGCTATATAGACTTCCAAGCCTTGAGAATGGGGTTGGTTAATAAATCTTAAGAGTGACTTATCCTGACGTACAAATAAAATATTAAATTTGCTTTTAAGCAAGATATTTATTGTAATCATGATCAAAGACATAACACTATTATATATACTAGAGTTAATTAGGTATGTTAGGGTTCTATACTTGAAGGGAAATTTAAAATATAGTTCATTATCATTGATATAAAAAATATATACTTAACCTAGAACTGACTCCAATAGGACTAGAAAATAGTTTGGCAATCCTCTATGGTAAAATTTCTTATTAAGCCCAAGCATACTTAGATTGATAAATGAAGATTCAACCTTATTACTAGACTTAGAAGTTAGCTCCTATTTCTATCCCTCAACAAATGCATAGGTAATAACGAAAAGCATATGGACTTGTATCTTTTGGTGTCCTAAGATGTTCTGATTATTCATTGGGTTGGATAAATGTTGTAACAGACCCTCAATTTTTGTATACAAATCATTTTTATTTGTTATTTTTAAAAATATATTAGAAAATATTGTAAACATTATTTAGTCAAATGAAATCAATTGATATAATCTTATTGATAGTTTGAAGATAGAAAAGGAATGCACAATTAAAACATGGAATTGTTATAGGAAAGTGTAACTAGTTTAGTAATGGAAAGCCTATTCTGTGTTTTTGAGAATAATATAAGTTGGTTGGTTTGATTTATCTTCTCAATCAGCGTTGTTTTCACATTCCTATTTATGACTGCTTTAGGATTTTCCAAAAACCTTTGATGTGTATTTATTGTGTGTGTGTGTGTGTTTTCCCTAAATTTAAAGTATAGGCCTTAATGATTATTTTGTCCAATTTATCATGCATGTTTATGGACAAATACTAGTGTCATTGCCAGAAATAATTTATACATATAAAAAAACAAAACAAAGGCTTGCAAAAATAACTAAATCATTTATAAATAAAATTGGAAAAAACAAACAAATTTATGATGAGAACCAACCAGGGTATATTTGTTTTCAGAAGTTTAGAAAAGACCATTCACTATTGCAACATTTTTCAATACACGAATCTCGTTAAAAAGAAAATTGAGCTCTAAAAGGGTCATGTAAAAAAACACCATTCAGTAGTTTTGTGATTCCTTTCTAAAAGATTCTATCAAATTTTCTCATTTGGCCAATTATTTTTTACAATAGGTTCAAAAAGGTTCTACAATATTATTAAAAACTATTTTTCCTACAAAATTGAGGGTCTCTTACTACAAAATTGAAAGGCATGCATAGTTAATGGACCTCAAATGTACTTACCTCTTGGAGATCAAGGGTTTTGCACCTAAATTCTAATATACTAACAAATATCAAATTAGATGTTATATTTTTTTTATTTTCCTAAATAATTGTAGAATTAATTTTAAAATAGATGTTGTATTTTCTTAATTTTCTTAAACAATCGTTGAATAAATTTTAAAATATATCTTCTCTTTTCCTAATTTTTTTAAATAATTACTAAAGATGTTCCTTTTCTTGATTTCTTTGAATTAAGATTATACAAATCAATTTCTTTGTATTTAGAATTTTAGATGCATTTAAATTGAAATTTTACAAATGCATTTCTTTGTATCCAGACTACAACGCTAGAAATGCCACATCCATATATAGAGGGCGGGACCGTTACAGCTGGAGGAGGAATAATGTTGTCAATATTTGTAGAAAGAGACAACTAGGTGGGGTCTATTCAAATTAAATTACAAGTATTCCTTAGTAACATGACACTGCGATCAACAAAATGACCAATTTGAGACACTTGGCTAATGATCGATGTCTCTTTATGCAATCTGTTTGCCAACAGTTGCAGTGTGTGGGGTATGTTATGTTGATGATTACAAGCTAGCAATTGTCATTAAGTCAAAACATGCAACCTGAGTCTATGTTTGTTTCTGCACTTCAGAAACGAGAACATAATTTTTACTTTGATTATGATACTCTTTTAAGTCAAAATATTTTTAATTGATTCCCATGTCAATAATGAGCATACATTTTTACTTTCTCTATTTAAAATAAGAATATTTAACATGTGGCTTTGATTTTAAAAAAAATGTAATATCTATGTTCTGCGACTTCTTTATCCCACAAAATTGATTTCTTTATGCTGTGACCATAAGTATGATAATGAAAAACATAGTTTGAGTGAATGTTCAATTATAATAATGACTACCTATATTATACAATACATTTAATGACACAACTTATAACAAAATTGATTTTATCCTCAACCTTCATAAACATAACATATAACACCCTTGTTATCTTAAAATTTAAAAAACAAATAATTTTTTTAAAATAAATAAAATACTTTTATTATACTTATGAAAAACTACAAAAACGGACTTTAAAAAAAAAACCTTGGGCCCCCGGCGCCTCCCCCCCCCCTTCTCCCTAAATATGATGAATAGATATATTGCATTTATTTTGCACGACTCTTTTTATAAGTCAAGTTTTATTTTTAAAAGTTATGTAAAAATGCAAAATTTACTGTTATATTTCTTAAAGCTTAAGAAAGAAAGGGAAAAAAAGCAAGCTGGAAAGGACATCGCTTATGATTTTGTCCGTAGCAATGGATATAAAAGCGGTGTGTAGTTACTAGTACTAGTTGGGAGCATTACGCAGCAGATCCGGCGCTACACAGGAGCGGCGCACCACGACAGGACAGGACAGACAGCGTAAGGCAACTTCAACCTCATCTCTGCCATAGTCTTTGATTTTCCCAGTTCAAATCCCCTCATGGCGTGCCAAATCCTGCTTTTCACTGTAAGTGATTTTAACCTCCGACCTCCCTCCCTCTCGTACTTAAATATTAGCTGTAGAATGGCCAGTTTGTATTTTGGCCTTAAAGCTCATATAGTGCTATTTTCTTGTCTGCTTATTTTTCTCTGTACCATGCAGCTATTGGCACGGCAAGTACGAACCCTGTAATTTTATATTTAATGGTGAGATTTGCGTTTGTGTTTAATGATTAGAATTTGTTAGGGTTAGTAAGAGGTTGAATGGAGTATTTAATGATGATACCTGTAACCTATTGCCTCATCCCATCTTTTCTTTCTATCGATTGACTAATTTTTAGTAATGTTATATTTCTTTGTTTGTAAAAATATAGACTTATAAACCATGAAAAAGTGGAAGCAAAGCAGGAGGAGCGGCCCCCAATTGGTAGAGCTCTGGATTTGGTACTAGAAAATATAAAAATCTATGGACATTAATTATTTTTTTTATTTTTCTGCAATAACTTGTCATTAGATTTTGATATTTCAATAACTTAACACAGTGAGGTGCGGTAACTTGTAGCTATGAATATCATATTTGCATTAAAAAATATAGACTTATAATTTCTGCAAAAATTGACCAAATTGGTGAAAGAGTTTTCCAAGTGTTAGCTAGGGCAGATCGTGGATAGATAATAAACCCAATGGCAAAACTCATAAACCATGAAAAAAAGAGTCTCCCTTAGAAGCTGTTAGGGTTAGTAACAGGTTGAACGGAGCATCGAATGCCATGGCATACACAGACGTTGCCGTCGGGCCTCACCTCCCATCTCAACTTTCTGGGTTGAGAGCACTGATCACAGCAGCATTCCAGCTCAATAAACGACCCGCGATCAATTTTCTTGAAACCCACAAGACCCTTCAGATTGTCAAACTTACGCTTCACAATAGATTTTATCAGGAGGGTATGTCTCAGAAGCTTCCTTAATATACCTTGTTACAGCATCCGCTAAAGGGGGAACCTCCGGCATTTCCTGCACGCCGTTTTTCATGTCTAAAGCGATCTGTAAGAAATCATTCTCCAAAATTTTATGGTGAAGCGTGCGATCGGTAAACTTGGCGAATCCTTTTTTCTGTTTCATTTTATCGAGTAAAACGATGAGCCACGTCGGCTTCAACATCAGTTTTAAAGCCTTTGATGTTGATGTTCACGGAAACCGACTTAACCCCGTTCGGCGAAAAAGGTGAAAATTGACCGGTTCTGTGATTGTATTTCCGGCGCACGCCGGAGAAATAGGATGATGATCATCTGCACCGCTGTCGCTGTCGCTTTCGCTTTCATTGGCTGCCTATTTTGCTACTTCAGCTTTTCCCTTTTTGTTTGGGTTAGGGTTTGGAGTTCTCTTTTGTTTTTTTGGGGATGAGTGTAACTCGCAGTTGTCGTCTTTGGCAAAGTTGTAATCATTGGCTTAAACAGGATGATGATCATGGAAGAAGTGGTCCATGGTTGTGTTGAAGTGTGTGAATAGAGTTCAACACAGAATGAATGGCTTGCAAATGCAATCAATTGTGAGTGACTGCAGTAATTTGTAGGTATTTGGGTAGGGACGTAACGTTTGGGTATTTCTTGTTTAATTGCATAAATATTTCGCTAACCTTAATTGCCGTTTTACCTAGCTACGGGAGGGAAATATTGTCTGCACACCACACTCTCAGAATCACTACACACTTATGGGATACCATGAACATAGCATATTGACCTTGAGGATTTTATGCATACTGAAGATGCCAAGTTTAAAGCGCTGTGAGGAATTTGGGATGTTTTTTTTTTTTTTTTTTAATTAGTTTTGTTTAGCGATTTTCGCTTGTTATATTTGCTCATTGATTAAGGTTTTTAAAATATTTTTGTTGGGTAGGTGTTTTCTTAAGCATAATGAAGAAAGGTCGAGTTCGTGGAGGTGCTTCTGGCAATAGAGCCGTCGGTGGTAAGAATCGTTGGAGAGAGTCATTTTATGGAATCACAGTAGAAAACAGTGCCTTCTCAGTTTTATTTTGACGAGGCTGAAGCAACATTGAATTGTGAGGATCCCAGAACGACTGTCATGATTAAAAACATTCCAATCAATACAAGTTAGTCGCTCTTGTCGAATCTGTGATTTTTGTTCTTATAACGATATAGCGAGTAAGTTTTTAAAATATGGCAATGTATTATTTATGTATGTGTTTTTGGTGATGCAGAAACAAATAGAATTTGGGTTACGCATTTGGGATTTTTGGCATGAAAGATTTTTGAAGAATGTTTATGAATGTTATCTTTGAAGTGTATTAAAATACATTAGACATATAGTTCTTATATGTTTTTGACTAGGTTACATGGTTTCTTTGTAATTTGAGTTTGAGAGGAATCTGATTTTTTTTTTGGAGTTCCTTATTGCAGCTTTTGCAGAAGACGTATGATACCCAATACTCTGTGTTGAAGGGAGACAAACAAATTAAGGGACAATAATAATGGGGCTTCGATGAAGCAAGAGAAACAAATTAGGGACACTAATACTTACAAAGAGGTAGGCTTTATTTTTACTTGGCCACTTTTTATTATTTTAGTTTTTTTTTTTTTTTGGGTCGTGTAAATTTGAATATTGGAAATAGAGATTTTAACATTTTATATTTATTTTAGTACCTGTTCATCTAAGGGGCCCATCTAGAGTCTTCATGCCCAAATCTAAATCATAATTCCCCCTTATTTTTTAAAATGAAGTAATAAACTTAAACAATAATAATTTATGAAGTACATTTTTGAATGTATGATCCATTTCTTTTTATTTTTTTCATGAGTGGTAAAACACATTTGTCATGATAGTGGGATTAGTTTACCTATGATTGATAGAAAGGTAGGCAAAAAGAGTTGAATTTACATTTTAGATTGTTCAACATCATTGAATTTTTAGTTTCATAGTCAAAATATAATTTAGCAAAATAAAATTTTATTTTATGTGATTGTTTATCCTCACCTGCCTTTAATTTCATGTAAATGATAAATTTGTTTTTCAAAAAATAATATATAATAGGAATATTTTATAATTATCTTGTGGAAAAGTTTTAATTTCATCTAAGTGATAAATTTGTTTTTCAAAAAATAAGATATAGTAGGAATAGTTTGTAACTATCTTGTGGAAAAGTTTTAACTAAATTTAGGTGGATCTTGTAGTGTTCTCACACAAATTTTTTTGGATATCAAAAGTGACTAATCTATTTAAATGAAAACAAGTGTGTAAGTTTCCATAAATGGTTTGAACAATTTAGTGGGCAATCAAACTTTCAAAAAAATAAGTGTATCCGATAATGAGAAAAGGGACTCTTTGTCTTCTAGTGCTTATAATAGTTTTTCCATTCCAACTAGACAAATTTAGTCTTTTGGTTCATTGTATACATGTTATTCATGGTGAATACAAGAGCATTACTCCAATATATCATTGTCTATCATGTATTTGTAATTATTTTCCATGTTGCTTTTATTATACATGTTCATTATAAACTAGCTAGTCTAATGCGTTGTCCTCTTGCAACCTTCACAATCCCTATGGGGCAAATCAAAGTGGGAAACCTTTGTTCTCATGCCATACTACAATTTATGGCATTTGGATTTGGGTGTTTTTTGTACCAACACAACTTTGTTGAATGCATTTTAACACTCTTGCATAGCAATAGGAGTGAGTACAACTTGGCCACATTTTGGTCCAAATGAGCATTGCCATAAGAGCAAAATGGTTGACTTTGAAGAAGACTACCAAACCTCAGTGGATATCTAATAACTCATTAAGAACACCTTAGAGGGGTAACCCAAGACACTCTTTGATCAGTTATTGAAACTTCATGCTTTGGTTAGTGCATTCAAGTTTTATATCACATGCTAGCATGTTGTTTTAGTTCATTAAAATTGTTTGAAGGTTTAAGTAAATCTTGTCATACTAGTTTCCTAAGGAAAGATTTATGTTGAAACCATAGTCACAGAGTTCGTCAAAATTTTTGATAAAAAATCAGAGTCTGTTGATTTTCGTTATTTTGATTAAAGATTCGGTTAAGTTCAGCCCATTCGGTGAATTTATTGCAAAAACGACGAAAAGATTATACTATACACGAATTTATTACTCAATCAGCATAACTTATGGGAAATAATGAGCAACAAAAATAATCTAATGACTATCTATAAACCTTGGGGCATTTTCATTCAAATCCACAAAAAAAAAACCTTGTTTCGATATTTCTGTTGGATTGGAAGGGTTTTTTCATGGAAAAAAAACATCATGAATCTTTTAACTGTGATAACTTTGATGTGAAGGGCTCATTAGCTTATTGACGATATTGGACCCAACTACCAACGACACACCACTCAATACTCTACATTGGCAACGATGACCCAACCACCAACGACCCACCGAGCAGTGACAGGGAATGGCACAGGGAGCAGTAATAGAGAACGACACAAGTAGTGGTGATCGGTAGGTAGGGTTTAAACTTTTTAAAGTTAAACTAGGTTTTAAACTTTTAGGGTTTTTCATTGTTTTTAGTTTTTTTTTTATAGTTTTAAACTTTTAACTTTCTAAATTATTTCTTGCGAATGTTTATTTTTATTTATTTATTTTTAGTTGTTTTTATTTTATTTTTTATTTATTTTTATTTCTTAAATTTTTTACGATATTTTAAATCTTTTTAATTTATTTTTGTTATTTATTTTTATTATTTATTTGTAATTTGTTTTATATTTTTTATATTAATAATCTTTTAAATTATTTAATTTATTTTTTATTAAATTTTTTAATTTTTATATTAGTTGTATTTTTTTAATTATAGTTTAATAATTATTTTATTTTATTTTATTTTCATTTAGATAATATTATTTTTAATTTATTTTTTTATCTTTTATTTCTAAATTTATATTATATTATATTTTTTATATAAATTATATTATTTGTTTATTATTTTTATTTAATTTAATTCATTATTATTTTAATAATATTTTACAAAAATTATTTAATTTTATTATTTGTTTTTAATTTATTTTTTTGTTTTTTATATTAATAATCTTTTAAATTATTTAATATAGTTTTTATTTTTGATTTAATGATTATTCTATTTTTAATTTAATTTTTATTTAGTTATTATTATTTTTATTTTTAAATTTATATTTTATTTTATTTAAAATTCTATTTTTTGCTTTTATTTTTATTTAATTTATCCTAATACTATTTTACAATTTTATTTTTAATTATTTGTTTTTAATTCATTTTTTATATTAATATTATTAAATTTAGTTTTTATTTTATTTTTTGTATAGGGTGTGCTTTTTTAAAAAAAATTAATGATTATTTTAATTTTTATTTTTATTTAGTTAATTTAATTTTTATTTTTGGTTTTTATTTTTAAATTAATCTTTTATTTTAATTTTTATATTATTTTAATTTTATTGTTTTATTTTTATTTTATTTATATTTTAATAATATTTTAAAAATATATATTTTTTATTTTTTTCATTTAATTAATTTTATTTTTATTGATTTTTATTTTATTTTTATTTTTGTAAACTTTTACATTTTATTTTATTTTTTTAATCTTTCAAATTTATGTTATTTTACTTTTTATATTATCAATTTTTTATTTAGTTAATATTATTTTTATTGATTTTAATTTTAATTTTTATTTAGTTAATTTAATTTTTATTTTTGGTTTTTATTTTTTTAATCTTTTATTTTAATTTTTTATATTATTTTAATTTTTTATTTATATTTATATTTTAATAATCTTTTAAAAATATATATTTCTTATTTTTTTCATTTGGTTAATTTTATTTTTATTGATTTTAATTTTTTTATTATTTTTGTAAACTTTTACATTTAATTTTTATAATTTTTCAAATTTATATGTTATTTTACTTTTTTATATTTTTATTTTTTATTTAGTTAATTTTATTTTTATTGATTTTAATTTTTTTTTTAAACTTCTACATTTAATTTTTACCTTTTGTAAGGCCATATCCAGCTGCAAAGATCACCTTAAAAGGGGTATCTTGTGGAAAATTGGTAATGGTGAGAAAATTGACTTTTGGGAGGATGCATGGATTTCTCCCACCCCCCTCTCATTACAAGTGACATGGGTCGAATGGTACGATCAACGCAAAGATAAATGGGGCTCCAAGATTTAGGACTACTAGGAAATTAGGGATGGAATGAAGTGTTGGAAAGCCATAACCAACGAAGTCCTTCCCTTGGAAAAATCAAAAGCTATCCAGAATCTCAACCAGGGTCTTATTCATGTTCATATCCATATCCAAAAAGAGGATCATTTTGTTTGGAGAGCAGAAGATAGCAGAAAATCCTCAGTGTCCTCGGGCCATGCCATTGAACTTAATCTGAATAACAACTGGGATCACTAGAATTTTTTTTGGGTAAAGCATCTAACCCCCAAGATTAACTTCATTTGGCTAGTAGCTCAAAACAAAATTTTAACAATTGAGAATCTCGCCAAAAGGGGACTAATCATCCCCAATAGATGTCTGATATGTAAAAATGCAGAAGATTCCACTCAGCACCTTTTTTTGGAATGCCCATTCAGCTTGACTTTGTTCAACAAGATCCTTAATTGCCTCAACATATCTTGGGTCAAACCAAACAACATCATGAATCTCATTTTACGATGGAATCCTCCATGGAATATCCCCTCTTTGACTTTCCTTTGGCACCTTGCACTTCCTCAGTGGTTCTGGTGCATTTGGAAAGCTCGCAATGACAGTTTATTTCAAAAAAAAAAGGTATCATTGGAAGAACGCCTTTCACAAACTCTGTCAAGCCATTTCTAAAAATTGGAAGGCCTTCCCTCCCAAGGATAAGGAGCTTGACCCCCCTTCGGCATGGCTTATCCTTAACAAATGAGACCTTTAAGAAGCAATCAACTCCTCCTCAAAAGACATCATATGCAAGCAAAATAAATGGAAGGCCCCTCGGAGGGGTGGATAAAATTGAACTTCGATGGGGCCTCTAAAGGTAACCCAGGCCCTACTGGCAGAGGGGGCATTATAATAAATACTAAAGGCAAAATGATGGTGGCCTATGCGGGCCCCATAGGTAAACAGACTAACCATCTAGCTGAAGCCAAAGCAACGCTCTAGGGAATTTAGCTAGTACAGAGCCTCAACCAGAGCATAATTATAATTGAAGGGAATTTACTCAACATTCTAAATCCCCTGAAAGGAAAAACCACTCCTTCACATACTATCAAGGATCTAATTGATGATGTGAAGCTTATCCTTCACACCATTTCTCAAGTCCAACTCAACCATACTTATAGGGAAGGTAATGGGGTAGTTGACATTCTAGCTAGTACCAGAGTGGAACTCCAAAGTTTCATTAACTATCATGATGAAGGTAGTGTCCCCCTTAAGGCGCTTAGCATCATTTGCACGGAAGGTACGCATGCAACGTAAAACCATCATGTCCTCGCACGTGCAACCCCTCATCTCGACGGGCTTAATCACAATTCCACACACATGCATTCATTTCAAGGCAAGGGAACACAATTATGATAAGGAGGCTTTGGCGGGCGGTCCACAAGACTCAAGCCCTAGCCATTTAGCTCGAGCCTAGAATTCTTGGCTCACTCCCTCCATCCCTACTCCAGATACCATGGGCAGTGACATAGACTGGCAGGAGCCAACATCTTACAAAGATGTTCAAGAACAAAAGGTATGGAGAAAGCTTAAGAAGGGAGGCCTAATTGAGTACATGGAATGCATTACCGAGCACAACCCTATGGTGGTCAGAGACTTTGTAGTTGCTTGGACAAAAAGGAAGGTTACAATACGGGTTATTTACATAAACATCTTTGAAGAGCTTATTGGAGATGTCACAGGTATGGCATGTACTAGTGCTAAAGAATACAAGGACCAATCCAAAAAGCAGGAATCCCTTTAGTGCTTCTTTTGAACCAATGATTTCATGCAAAATGAGAAGGGCTTTTCCCATGCCAACCTACCACGGTATTGGCTCGATGTTTGCTTACAGGCCATGAGATACATGATCTTGGAAGGTAAGTACACCTGGATTTTCTCACACCATTTCTTGTATAATCATTTCATCAGTTTTAAGATCATCGTTCTCTATTTTCTTCTGAAGTCCTTGGAAAGCACCGTCTTTCTTCACCAAGTTAATGACATTAACCCTATCCTGCATCAAGGCCTCATCCTTCTGTTTGTGAAGCACAAACAAACCCTACTTGGTAAAAAAGTCCTCCTAGGGGAGGATCATCCTCTGAGGACTCCTAGGACAACTCCTTGGAGGAGGATCCTACTATGGGATACCTCCTTCCCCCTGAACACTCCCTTTTTAACAATTTGTCCAAATCCCCACCTAATGACTTACCCCTCAAAATGTTGTTCATTCCTAAACCCAAACCCATTATATTTGGTAGCCCTTTTACCTCTGACTAGAAGGGCAAGGCCATTGTAACAAAAAAACATGAGAAGAACAAAGAAATGATGAAAAACTTCAATGTAAAGGTCCAGTAGTCGGGCTTTTATTTGGCTTAAATTAATTCAAGATTGGAACGAGCTCCATTGGGTCGCGGAGGCCACGGTTCAAACATTGATGTAGTGTGCTCAACCCCTTCCCAATCCTCAGCTTTTTCAAATCCCCCAAGGTTCCTAAATCCCCCCCGGAGTCTCCCCAAGCAAACCTTCCCACAGGGGAAAGGCAAGAAGTGTTCAAGGATGATTTTTTCAGAGATATATGTTGAGGGTCCTGAGAATCATACCAGAGCAAAGGTTTCAAAAGATAAGTCTAGCATTCTGATAAAGGATAATTCAGCGATGAAGGACACCCAGGAGGGTCCTTCCAATTATCCTGTTTTATTTTCTGTCTTTTTTTTTGCTTTGTTTTGTCTTTAGTACTCTCTTTTGTTTGTTCGATCATGTAGGGCATTTTTATAACTCTGTATTTCATTTTTTGTTGTTTTGAGTCCTTTTAAAACCCAGGTTTAACTTTTCAAGTTAAAAAATATATTTATTTTTTATTTAGTTAATTTTTATTGATTTTAACTTTTTTATTATTTTTGTAAACTTTTATTTTTTTTTTAATTTTGTTTTTAATTTTCATTTAGTTAATTTTAATTTTATTTTTTGGTTTTATTTTTTTAATCTTTCAAATTTATATGTTATTTTATTTTTTATATTATTTTCTTATTTGCTTATTATTTTTATTTAATTTAATATTTGTTTGATTTATTTTTATTTTATTTATATTTTAATAATCTTTTAAAAATATATATTTTTTTAATTTTATTTTTAATTATCTTCTTTTTATTTTGTTTTTAAATTATTTTTTTAATTTTTAATATAAATTATATTATTGTTTTATTATTTAATTTATTTTATTATTATTTGTTTTTAATTTATTTTTTTATTCATTTTAAATTATTTTTTATATTAGTAACTTTTAAATTATTTAATTTAATTTTAATTTTTATATTGGTTGTAATTTTTTTAAATTTTAATTTAATGATTATTTTAATTTAATTAATTTTATTTTTATTCTTTTAATCTTTTAAATTTATATTTTATTTTGTTTTTAGTTTTTTTTTTGGCTTTTTATTTTATTTGTATTTTAATAATCTTTTAAAAATATATATTTCTTATTTTTTTATTTATTTAATTTTATTTTTAATTTTGTTTTTATTGATTTTTGTAAACTTTTACATTTAATTTTTATTTAATTTTTTTAATCTTTCAAATTTATATGTTATTTTATTTTTTATATTATTATTTTTATTTAGTTAATTTAATTGTTATTGATTTTAATTTTTTACTATTTTTTGTAAACTTTTAAATTTAATTTTTATTTATATTTTAGTAATCTTTTAAAAATATACATTTATTATTTTTAGTTAATTTTGTTTTTATTGATTTTAATTTTTTATTATTATTTGTAAACTTTTACATTTAATTTTTAATTTTTATTTAGTTAATTTAATTTTTAATTTTTAATTTTATTTTTATTTTTATTTTTTTAATCTTTCAAATTTATGTCATTTTATTTTTTATATTATTATTTTTTATTTAATTAATTTTATTTTTAATTTAGTTTTTATTAATTTTAATTTTTTAATTATTTTGGAAACTTTTACATTTAATTTTTATGTAGTTAATTTAATTTTTAATTTTTTAATCTTTTAAATTTATATGTTTTTTAATCTTTCAAATTTATATGTTATTTTATATTATTTTTTTTTAATAATCATATATATATATATATATATATATATATATAATTTTATTTTTAATTTTGTTTTTTTTATTATTTTTTTTAACTTTTTTTTATTTAATTTTTTATTTTTTAATCTTTCAAATTTATATTATTTTTTTGTTTGTTTATTTTTAGATAGATACGAAGCTTTTTAACTAGAGCAACAATTGGTTACAATTCAGTGACCATAACTAGTCGATACCAGTAATACGATCATAACTGATCAATACTAACAATATCGTCACAACTGATGAATACCAACAATACCACATAATATCGCCACAATCGGTTAATACCAACAATATCACACAATACCACCATAACCGACAAATACCAATAATATTGTCACAACTGACGAATATCATTGAAATAGCCACAATTGACCTAATTTTAACCATAGGTCACAACCAACCAAAACCAACAATACCACATAATATCGTCAATACGAGCAATAGGATCACAACCAGTCAATACTAACAATACCACCACAACCAACGAATACCAACAATACTACACAATACTGTCACAACCAACCAATACCAATAATACCGTGACAATCGATGAATATCAATAATACCACACAATATCATCACAATCGATGAATGCCAACAATACCGTCACAACCGGTGAATACCATTGAACGGTCACAACTGGCCTAATACCAACGATCGGTCACAATTGACTAATACCACACAATATCATCAATCTCAGCAATATGGTCACAACCATCCAATACCAACAATACAGTCACAACTGACAAATACCAACAATACAGTCATAATTGACGAATACCATTGAAACATCGACAATCAACCTAATACCAATGAGAGGTCACAACCAGTCAATACCAATAATATCACACAATATTGTCAATACCAACAATATGACCACAACCGAGCAATACTATCACAACTAGTGAATACCAACAATACCACACAATACTGTCACAACCAGTTAATACCAATAATATCATCACAATCAGTGAATACCAACAATACCACACAATACCATCACAATCGATGAATATCAACAATATCACACAATACCGTCACAACCGATGGATACCTATAATACCGTTACAACTGGTGAATACTATTGAAATGGTCACAATTGGCCTAATACTAACGATGGATCACAATCGGCCAATACGACCAATGCTACACAATATCGTCAATACCAATAATACAACCACAACCAACCAATACCGTCACAACTAGTGAATGCCAACAATACCACCCAATATCGTCACAACTAATAATACCACACAATATCACAACCAACGAATACCAATAATATCATCAAAACCGATGAATACCATTGAAACAACCACAACTGGTCTGATGCCAATAGTACCACATAATTCCGTCACAACCAGTGAATACTATTGAAATGATCACAACCGGCCTCTGGGTACAACCAGGCTCCAATACCTCTGAAATTTGGACCTAGATGGCGCATGTGATAACCAAATTGCTTTACCAACACACCCCATCTCATGAGTATTTTCTTATTTGCTTATTTTTATTTAATTTAATACTTATTTGATTTATTTTTATTTTAATAATCTTTTAAAAATATATATTTTTTATTTTGTTTTTAATTATTTTATTTTATTTTTAATTGGTTTATTATTTTTATTATTATTATTTAATCTTTTATTTTTAAATTTATATTTTATTTTATTTTTTTATATAAATTATATTATTTGTTTATTTATTTTATTTTATTATTATTTTAATACTATTTTACAATTTTATTTTTTACTTTTTATTATTTATTTTATTTTTTTATTCATTTTAATTTTTTTTTTAACTTATTGTTTTTATTTTTTGGTTTTACTTTTTATTTTATTTGTATTTTAATAATCTTTTTAAAATATATATTTCTTATTTTTTTATTTAGTTAATTTTATGTTTAATTTTGTTTTTATTGATTTTATTTTATTATTATTTTTTTAATCTTTCAAATTTATATGTTATTTTATTTTTAATTTAGTTTTTATTGATTTTATTTTTTCTACTATTTTTTGTAAACTCTTACATTTAATTTTTATTTATATTTTAATAATCTTTTAAAAACTATACATTTCTTTTTTTATTTTATTTAGTTAATTTTATTTTTTTAAATTTTGTTTTTAGTAGTTTTAATTTTTTATTATTTTTTAAACTTTTACATTTAATTTTTATTTAGTTAATTTTAATTTCATTTTTATTTTTTTAATCTTTCAAATTTATATTTTATTTTATTTTTTATATTATTTTTTTATTTAGTTAATTTTATTTTTTATTGATTTTAATTTTTATCATTATTTTGGAAACTTATTTTTTTATTTTATTTTTTATTTTTTAATTTTTCAAATTTATATTATTTTCTTGTTTATTTATTTTAGATAGATACGAAGTTTTTTTATTAGAGCAACAATCGGTTACAATTCAGTGACCATAATTGGTCAATACCAACAAAACGATCACAATTGATTAATATTAATAATATCGTCACAACTGACGAATACCAACAATACTATATAATATCACCACAACCAATGAATACCAATAATATCACATAATATCATTACAATCGGTCAATACCAACAATATCACACAATACCACTATAACCAATGAATACCAATAATACCATCACAATTGGCGAATACCAATAATACGGTCACAACCGATGAATACCATTGAAATAGCCACAACTGACCTAATTTTAACGATAGGTCACAACCAACCAAAACTAATAATACCACACAATACCCCGCCAATACAAGCAATATGATCACAACCAGTCAATAATAACAATACCACCACAACTAACGAATACTAACAATACTACACAATACTGTCACAGCCAACCAATACCAACAATACTGTCACAACCGATGAATATCAACAATACCACACAATATCGTCATAATCGATGAATGCCAACAATACCGTCACAACCAGTGAATACCATTGAAATGGCAACAACCGGCCTAATACCAACGATAGGTTACAACCAGCGAATACCAATAATACCACACAATATCGTCAGTACCAGTAATATGGTCACAACTATCCAATACCGTCACAACTGACAAATACCAACAATACAGTCACAATTGACGAATATCATTGAAACATCAGCAATCAACTTAAAACCAATGATAGGTCACAACTAGTCAATACCAATAATATCACACAATATCGTCAATACCAACAATACGATCACAACTGATCAATACCAATAATACCATCACAACCAACGAATACCAATAATACCACAATACCATCACAACCAATTAATACCAATAAAATCATCACAATCGGTGGATACCAACAATACCACACAATACCACCACAACTAATGAATATTAACAATACCACACAATATCGTCACAATCAACAAATACCCATAATACTGTCACAACCGGTAAATACTATTGAAATGGTCACAATCGGCCTAATACTAACAATCAACCACAACCGGTCAATACCAATAATGCTACATAATATTGTCAATACCAGTAATACGACCACAACCAACCAATACCGCCACAACTGGTGAATACCAACAATATCACCCAATACCGTCACAACTAATAATACCACACAATATCACCACAACCAGTGAATACCAATAATATCATCACAACCGACGAATACCATTGAAACAATCGCAATTGGTTTAATGCCAATAATATCACACAATTATGCCACAACTAGTGAATACCAACAATACCATCACAACCGATGAATACTATTGAAATGATCACAACCGGCATAATACCAATGATTGGCTACAACCAGCATCCAATACCTTCGAGATTTGAACCTAGATAGTGCATGTGACAACTAAATTGCTTTACCAACACACCCCCATCTCATTGGTATTTTCTTATTTGCTTATTATTTTTATTTAATTTAATATTTATTTGATTTGATTTGATTTTAATTTGATTTTAATAATCTTTTAAAAATATATATATTTTTATTTTGTTTTTAATTATTTTATTTTTTTATAGAAATTATATTATTTTTTTATTTAATTTATTTTATTATTATTTTAATACTATTTTTACAATTTTATATTTTATTATTTATTTTATTTTTTATATTAATTTATTTTTTACTTATTGTTTTTATTTTTTTGTTTTGCTTTTTATTTTATTTGTATTTTAATAATCTTATTAAAATATATTTTTCTTATTTTTTTATTTAGTTAATTTTATGTTTAATTTTGTTTTAATTGATTTTATTTTATTATTTTTTTTTTAATCTTTCAAATTTATATGTTATTTTATTTTTAATTTAGATTTTATTGATTTTATTTTTTTTTACTATTTTTGTAAACTCTTACATTTAATTTTTATTTATATTTTAATAATCTTTTAAAAACTATATATTTCTTATTTTATTTTATTTAGTTAATTTTATTTTTAAATTTTGTTTTTATTGGTTTTAATTTTTTATTGTTTTTGTAAACTTTTACATTTAATTTTTATTTAGTTAATTTAATTTTTATTTTTTTAATCTTTCAAATTTATATTTTATTTTACTTTTTATATATATTTTTATTTAGTTAATTTTATTTTTAATTAGTTTTTATTGATTTTAATTTTTATTATTATTTTTGTAAACTTTTTTTTAATTTAATTTTTAATTTTTTAATCTTTCAAATTTATATTATTTTTTTGTTTGTTTATTTTTTGATAGATACAAAGCTTTTTTACTAGAGCAATAATTGGTTACAATTTAGTGACCATAACTGGTTAATCCCAGCAATACGATCACAATCGATCAATACTAACAATATCGTCACAACTGATGAATATCAATAATACCACATAATATCGTTACAACTGGTGAATACCAATAATATCACATAATATCACTACAATCGGTCAATATCAACAATATCACACAATACCACCATAACTCACGAATACCAATAATACCGTCACAACCGACGAATATCATTGAAATAGCCACAACTGACCTAATTTTAACGATAGGTCACAACTAACCAAAACCAATAATACCACACAATACCGCCAATACGAGTAATATGATCACAACCAATCAATACTAACAATACCACCACAACCAACAAATACCAACAATACTACACAGTACTGTCACAACCAACCAATATCAACAATACTGTCACAATTGATAAATATCAACAATACCACACAATATCATCACAACTGACAAATGCCAACAATACCGTCACAACTGGTGAATACCATTGAAATGGCTACAATTGGCCTAATACCAACGATCGGTTACAACCGGCCAATACCAATAATCTCACACAATATCGTCAATATTAGCAATATGGTCACAACCATCCAATACCAACAATACCATCACAATTGACAAATACCAACAATACAGTCACAATCGATGAATACCATTGAAACATCGACAATCGACTTAATACCAATGATTGGTCACAACCAGTCAATCTAATAATATCACACAATATTGTAATACTAACAATACAACCACAACTGATCAATACCAACAATATCGTCACAACTAGTGAATAACAACAATACTACATAATATCATCACAACTAGACAATACCAATAATATCGTCACAATTAGTGAATACCAACAATACCACCACAACCGATGAGTATCAACAATACCGTTATAATTGACGAATACCCATAATACCATCACAATCAGTGAATATTATTGAAATGGCCACAATCGGCTTAATACAAACGATCAACCACAATCGGCTAATACCAACAATGCTACACAACACCGTCAATACCAGTAATACGACCACAACCAACTAATACTATCACAATTGGCGAATACCAACAATACCACCCAACATTGTCACAACGAATAATACCACACAATATCACCACAATCAGTGAATACCATTAGTATCATCACAACTGACGACTACCATTGAAACAGTCACAACTGGTCTAATGCCAATTATACCACATAATTCCGTCACAACCAGTGAATAGCAACAATACCATCACAACCGATGAATACTATTGAAATGATCACAACTGGCCTAATACCAATGATTGGCTACAACCAGCGTCCAATACTTCCGAGATTTGAACCTAAATGATGCATGTGACAACCAAATTACTTTACCAACACACCCCCATCTCATCGGTATTTTCTTATTATTTTTATTTAATTTAATATTTAATTGATTTATTTTTATTTTAATAATCTTTTAAAAATATATATTTTTTATTTTATTTTTAAATTTTATTTTATTTTTATTTAGTTTATTATTATTATTATTTAATCTTTTATTTTTACATTTATATTTTATTTTATTTTTTAATATAAATTATATTATTTGTTTATTTAATTTATTTTATTATTATTTAAATACTATTTTACAATTTTATTTTTTATTTTTTATTCATTTTAATTTATTTTTTACTTATTGTTTTTAGTTTTTTGTTTTGCTTTTTATTTTATTTGTATTTTAATAATCTTTTGAAAATATATATTTTTTATATTTTTATTTAGTTAATTTTATGTTTAATTTTGTTTTTATTGATTTTATTTTATTATTATTAAATCTTTCAAATTTATATGTTATTTTATTTTTTATATTATTTTTTTAATTAATTAATTGTATTTTTAATTTAGTTTTTATTGATTTTATTTTTTTTACTATTTTTGTAAACTCTTACATTTAATTTTTATTTATATTTTAATAATCTTTTAAAAACTATATATTTCTTATTTTATTTTATTTAGGTAATTTTATTTTTAAATTTTGTTTTTATTGGTTTTAATTTTTTATTATTTTTGTAAACTTTTACATTTAATTTTTAATTTTTATTTAGTTAATTTAATTTTAATTTTTATCTTTTTAATCTTTCAACTTTATATTTTATTTTATTTTTTATATCATTTTTTTATTTAGTTAATTTATTTTTATCGATTTTAATTTTTTATTAGTTTTGGAAACTCTTATATTTAATTTTTAATTTTTATTTATTTAATTTAATTTTTATTGCTTTTAATTATTTTATTATTTTTGTAAACTTTACATTTGTTTTTGGTTTAATTTTTACTTTTTATTTAGTTAATTTTATTTTTATTTTTATTTTTTATTTTTTATTTTTTTAATCATTCAAATTTATATGTTTTTTAATCTTTCAAATTTGTATGTTATTTTATATTTTATTTTATTTACTTATTAGTTTTATTTAATTTAATATTTGACTTATTTTTATTTTATTTATAGTTTAATAATATTTTAAAAATATATATATTTTATTTTATTTAGTTAATAATCTTTTTAAAATATATATTTTTTATTTTGTTTTTAATTATCTTATTTTTATTTTTAAGTTTTATTTTATTTTATTTTTATTTATTTAATATTATTTTTATTTAGTTGATATTGTTTTTATTTTTTATTTTTATATAAATTATATTATTTGTTTATTTAATTTATTTTATTATTATTTTAATAATATTTTATAATTTTATTTTTTATTATTTGTTTTTAATTTAGTTTTTATTCATTTTAAATTATTTTTTATTTTAGTAACTTTTAAATTATTTAATTTAATTTAATTTTTATTTTATTTTTTATATTGGTTGTTTTTTTTTAATTTTAATTTAATGATTATTTTTATTTACTTAATTTTATTTTTATTCTTTTAATCTTTTAAATTTATATTTTATATTATTTTTAGTTTTTTTTTTTGCTTTTTATTTTATTTATATTTTAATAATCTTTTAAAAATATATATTTCTTATTTTTTTATTTAGTTAATTTTATTTTTAATTTTGTTTTTATTGATTTTAATTTTTTATTATTTTTGTAAACTTTTACATTTAATTTTTTTAATCTTTCAAATTTATATGTTATTTTATTTTTTATATTATTATTTTTATTTAGTTAATTTTATTTTTAATTTAATTTTTATTGATTTTAATTTTTTTACTATTTTTGTAAAATTTTAAATTTAATTTTTAATTTTTATTTATATTTTAATAATCTTTTAAAAATCTATATTAATTATTATTTTTAATTTTGTTTTTATTGATTTTAATTTTTTATTATTTTTGTAAATTTTACATTTATTTTTTATTTTACATTTATTTTTATTTTTTAATCTTTCAAATTTAAATATATATTTTTTTATTTAGGTAATTTTATTCTTGATTTATTTTTTATTGATTTTAATTTTTTTACTATTTTGGAAACTTTTACATTTAATTTTTAATTTTTATTTAATTTAATTTTTTAATTTTGTTTTTATTGTTTTTTTTTTAAAAAATCTTTTACATTTAATTTTTATGTAGTAAATTTAATTTTTATTTTTTAAATCTTTTAAATTTATATGTTTTTTAGTCTTTCAAATTTATGTGTTATTTTATATTTCATATTATTTTCTTATTGTTTTTATTTTAATAATTTTTTAAAAATATATATTTTTTATTTCGTTAATTTTATTTTTATTGATTTTATTTATTATTATTATTTTTGTAAACTTTTTTTTATTTAATTTTTTATTTTTTAATCTTTCAAATTTATATTATTTTATTGTTTCTTTATTTTTAGATAGATACGAAGCTTTGACTAGAGCAATAATCAGTTACAATTCATTGACCATAACTAGTCAATACCAGCAATATGACCACAACTAATCAATACTAACAATATTGCCACAACTGACGAATAATAACTATACCACATAATATTGTCACAATCGGTGAATACCAATAATACTACATATCACTACAACCGGTCAATACCAATAATAGCGCACAATACCGTCACAATTGATGAATACCAATAATATCATCACAACTGGCGAATACCAATAATACTATCACAACTGATGAATACCATTGAAATAGACACAACTGACCTAATTTTAACGATAGGCCACAACCAACCAATACCAACAATGCCACCACAACCAATGGATACCAACAATATCGTCACAACCAACAAATATTAACAATACCACATAATATCATCACAATCGATGAATGCCAACAATACCATCACAACCGGTGAATACCATTGAAACGGCCACAACCGGCCTAATACAAACGATTGGTCACAACTGGCCAATACCAATAATACCACACAATATCGTCAATACCAACAATATGGTCACAACCATCTAATATCAACAAAATCATCACAACTGACAAATACCAACAATACAATCACAATCGACGAATACCATTGAAACAACCATAATTGATCTAATACCAATGATAGGTCACTAGTCAATATCAACAATATCACACAATATCGTCAATACCAACAATACGACCACAACCAACCAATACTAATAATACCGTCACAACCAACGAAGACCAACAATACCACACAATATTATCAATACCATCACAATTGGTGATTACCAACAATACCACCACAACTGATGAATATCAACAATACCACACAATACTGTCACAATTGATGAATACTCATAATACCATCACAACTGTTGAATACTATTGAAATGGCCACAATCGGCATAATACTAATGATCGATCACAATTGGCCAATACCAACAATGCTACACAATACCATCAATACCAATAATACGACCACAACCAACCAATACCGTCACAACTGGCGCATATCAACAACACCATCACAACTAATAATACCACACAATATCACCACAACCAGTGAATACCAACAATATCATCACAACCGACGAATACCATTGAAATAGTTACAACTAGTCTAATGCCAATAATACCACATAATTACACCACAACTAGTGCATACTAACAATACCATCACAACCGATGAATACGATTGAAATGATCACAATCTGCCTAATATCAATGATTGGCTACAACCGGCCTCCAATACTTCTGAGATTTGAATTTAGATGGTGCATGTGACAACCAAGTTGCTTTACCAACACACCCCCATCTCATCGGTATTTTCTTATTTATTATTTTTATTTAATTTAATATTTATTTGATTTATTTTTATTTTAATAATCTTTTAAAAATATATATTTTTTATTTTATTTTATTTTTTTAAATAAATTATATTATTTATTTTATTTTTTCAATACTATTTTACAATTTTATATTTTATTATTTTATTTTATTTTATTTTTTACTCATTTTAATTTATTTTTTACTTATTATTTTTATTTTTTGTTTTGCTTTTTATTTTAAATATATATTTCTTATTTTTTTATTTAGTTAATTTTATGTTTAATTTTGTTTTTATTGATTTTATTTTATTATTATTATTTTAATCTTTCAAATTTATATGTTATTTTATTTTTTATATATTTTTTTATTTAATTAATTTTATTTTTAATTTAGTTTTCATTGATTTTATTTTTTTTACTATTTTTGTAAACTTACATTTAATTTTTAATTTTTATTTATATTTTAATAATCTTTTAAAAACTATATATTTCGTATTTTATTTTATTTAGTTAATTTTATTTTTAAAATTTGTTTTTATTGGTTTTAATTTTTTATTATTTTTGTGAAATTTTACATTTAATTTTTAATTAGTTAATTTTATTTTTTTAATCTTTCAAATTTATATTTTATTTTTTATATTATTTTTTTATTTAGTTAATTTGATTTTTAATTTATTTTTTATTGATTTTAATTTTTTATTAATTTTGGAAACTCTTACATTTTATTTTTATTTTTCATTTATTTAATTTTATTTTTATTGGTTTTAATTTTTTTATTATTTTTGTAAACTTTTACATTTGTTTTTGTTTAATTTTTAATTAGTTAATTTTATTTTTTTAATCTTTCAAATTTATATGTTTTTTAATGTTGCAAATTTATATGTTATTTTATATTTTATATTATTTTCTTATTATTTTTATTAAATTTAATATTTGATGTATTTATATTTATATTTTAATAATCTTTTAAAAATATATATATTTTATTTTGTTTTTAATTATCTTATTTTTGTTTTTAAATTTTATTTTATTTTTACCTTTTTTTTTCTTTTTCTTTTAGTTGTATTTTAATAATATTATATATATATATATATATATATAATTTTATTTTTAGTTTTGTTTTTATTGATTTTAAATTTTTATTATTTTTGTAAACTTTTACATTTAATTTTTAATTTTTATTTAATTTTTTTTTAATCTTTCAAATTTATATGTTATTTTATTTTTTATATTATTATTTTTATTTAGTTAATTTTATTTTTAATTCAATTTTTATTGATTTTAATTTTTTTATTATTTTTGTAAACTTTTAAATTTAATTTTTAATTTTTATTTATATTTTAATAATCTTTTAAAAATGTATATATATATATATATTTTAACTAACCGAGGTAAAAATTTATTCAAAAACAGGGGAAGCCAAAACCATTACACAGCATTATCCTGCTCCACCAGAAGACTCAGCTTCTAGGGGAATTGCAAAGGCAGCAGTTTATAATCTAAAATCTCCCACTGGGGCCCCTGTTCGGAGACCCATTTGGCCAGACAGTCAGCAACCCCATTCCATTCACGGGGAATATGCTTGAAACTAACGGATTCCAACATAGAACTTAACTGAAGAACCTGTTGCACAACCTCCGCCAGACGCCACTCGGCATTATCAAAATTACGATTAATTAACAGATCAATCACTACCTGGGAGTCCGACTCACAAATAATGTTTTGCCAGCCCTGTTGACAGCACTGTTGCAACGCCTGAAGGATACCCAGCGCCTCCATATAATTATTGGAATGCCAGCGTTTATAGACGGAGAAAATGAATTGAAGATTTCCGGAGCTATCACGCCCAGCACCACCGATTCCAGCATCCCCTGGGTTTCCTCTCGAGGAGCTATCGGTATTGATCTTCAACATTCCAAGAGGAGGAACCATCGACCCATTCTGCAAACTGGTTTGTGCCTCCGCCTATCTCTATTCCAAGAGCTCATAGAAGGAGCGGAGGGAGTTGCGCCCGACGGCTTACCAGCAATGCTGTAGAAAGTATTATAATCTTCAACTCCCAGACCTTCCACCTTTGACTCCTTTCACAGCGAGTGTCTCCTGCAGTGACAAGTGAACCTTCTCCCAAATAGCGTCGAGGTTCCTCTGTTCAGCTCGAAAAACGCGCCTATTTCTTTCAATCCAAACGTTCCAAAGAATAAATGCAGGTCCTGCAAACCAGGCAATCTGGAGGGCAGGCGCTTTGGAAGTGGGAACACTTAGACGATCCCAGAAGTCAATTAAAGAGGAGGCGTGCCAGCAGGGTCTGCACCATGCGTTCCACCATCTATGCCAAATACTCTTGGCAAATGGACAATGAAAGAACAGGTGCGCCCCTGTTTCCTCCTCCCTACAACAGAACACACACCTGGAGGGCCCTTGAAATCCGCACTTGCATAAGTTGTCCCAGGTGAGGCATCTATTGTACACTAGCGTCCACAAGAAGTTGCATTTGGGCCAGGTAAAGGGATTCCATATTTTCTTCCTCCAGAGGAAATTAGCATCCCCATAAACTTGCTTAGACAAGGCCTGATATCCCGTCGAGACAGAATAGCTACCAGTAGACCCGCCCCCCCAAGCGAGCACATCCTGACCTTGAAGAGAATTACAGTTCCTAGAAGCTAATAACTGAGATAGCTCAGACCTGTTCTCCAAGGACCCACCCGGCGGCCACTCCGAAGAATTTTTCCATCTAAATCCCGTAGCCAGACCCATGCTATGCTCCTCCTTGTAGTGAGCCACATTGGTCCAGCCAGCATCTTGGAACACATCACATAAGGACTGTAGGTGCGGGTGAGAGGACAAGAGCGAGGGCGACCCATCCCACGAGTCTTCCCAGAAGAGAGCCTGCTCGCCCGTCTTACAAATCCAGAACAGGCTGCGTTTAATCAACTGAGCTCCAGCTTTGAGGGTACTCCAAATCATGGAGCCACCCCTCTCAAGAGGCATCCAAACAATGACAGAGAGATCCACCCCCGGAAAGTACTTAAGAGCCAGGATACGGGCCCACAGTTGGGATTGATTAGAACACCATCTCCAGTATAGTTTGGCAGCCAGGGCCTGGCTAGCCAGGGTGGCTGAACGCAGTCCAAGTCCCCCATCTTTCTTTGGCCGGCAAACAGTTTCCCACTTGACCAGGCTCCATTTGGTGCACCGGAGGTTACCACTCCAAAGGAATTGGCGGGACAGGGCGTCAAATTCCTTAAGAAAATAAATCGGGGCAGCCTGCACCAAGCAGCGGTACACAGGAAGAGCTTGGATCACCGATTGCAACAGAGTAACACGCCCAACAGTAGAGAGCCATTTGTGAGTCCAATGATTAACTTTTTGCCTCAGCTTATCCAAAACATTTTGCCAAAAAAGCCATGGCTGCCGACCAACCACAATGGGAATCCCCAAATATATAACCGGGAGAACATGAATTTGAAATCTCAGAATGGCCGCTATTCTCTTCTGTATCGGTCTTGGTGTGTTACAGAAATAAATAGAGGATTTATCATCGTTGATTTTCTGCCCAGTAGCATCCAGATACGTGTCAAGGGTTTCCTTGAAAGCTTCCGCCTCACGAATGCGAGCTTTCCCAGCCAGAATAGTATCATCAACAAACTGAAGATGGGACGTGATTAAGCCATTCCCCCACTGCCAACCCTGCACAATGTTCTGAGAAACCTGGAATTTGATAAGCCAGCCCAATCCTTTCGCCAGAATGATAAATAAATAAGGGGATAATGGGTCTCCTTGACGAAAGCCTCTCGCTGCCCCAAACAACTCAGTTGGATGTCCATTGATGAGAACAGAGAAGGAGCGCGTAGTAACACAACTCAGCACCCATTGGATCCAGGCAGGGCTAAAACCAAAGGCCCGCATGATTTTTTCCAGAAATCTCCAGCTGGCCCTATCATAGGCCTTAGCCAAGTCTAGCTTTATAAACATGGCCCGCTCCTGAGAAGTGCTCATAGAGTGGATAGCCTCAGAAGCAAATGACCATCTCGTCCAAAATCTGCTTGCCAGCAACAAAACCCCCCTGCTCCTCTGAAATAATCAGCGAGAGGCAACTTTTGAGCCTCCCCGCTAAGAGCTTAGTGATAATTTTGTATATCACATTACAAAGCGTAATAGCCCTGAAGTGGTCTAGCTGATCCGCCTGCTCTTTCTTTGGGATAAGGACCAGGAAGGTGGCATTCAAGGCCCTCAGCATTTCTTTATTGGTAAAGGATTCCTGTATCACTTCAAAGAGATCCTGCTTGATGACATCCCAGAAGTCCTGATAAAACTCCACTGGAAAGCCATCTGGCCCAGGAGCTTTACCTCTTTTCATGCTAAAGACCACCCCCTCCACTTCAGTCCTCTCTATAGGCCTCATAAGATACTCATTCAGCTCCGGAGTCACCACAGAGGGGATGCAGGACAGCACTGTATTTTCTGCTAACTCGGAAGGATGCAGCGCTTCAGAGAAAAGACTAGAGAAATGGAGAACCGCTGCTCTAGAAATGTCCTGAGAGGTACTCAACCGTGATCCATCCGGGCACACCAGGTGGGTTAAATAGCTTCTATTACGCCTTGCCTGAACTGACTTGTGGAAGAATGCAGTATCCCTGTCGCCTTCCTGGAGCCAATCAAGCCTCGCCTTTTGCTTCTAGAAAATCTCTTCTCTGAGTTCCCACTCTGCAAGGTCTTTCACCGCTTGGGACTCAGCGAAATGAAGCTCCTCAGAAAGACCGCAGTCTCTAATCTGCCTAGTAATCCCGTCCAGCTGATCCTGGGCTTTCTTCCTCATAGTATGGAGATTCCCGAAGCTGTTGAGATTCCAATACTTCAACCTCCCCTTGACATACTGGAGTTTTTTTGCAAAATAGAACATGGCTGTACCATAGTTGGGTCCGCCCTGTCGCCACCACTACCCCATAAGCTCATGCAGGGAAGGCTCTCTGAGCCACATGAGCCGGAACTTAAAGGGGGGCTTCCTTGGTCCAGATATGTGGTTAGTGGACAGCTTAATCGGCCAATGATCCGATCCACCCCAGTCAAGTATCTTCGAAGCAAGGGACGTGAAGCTATAATGCCAGTAACAAGACACCAGGAATCTGTCAAGGCGTTTCGAAATACCAGCCTCACCACTCCTGTTACTCCAGGTGAAGGTGCCATTGAGGGATTTGACATCCGAGAGGCGTAGAAGGTCAATATTTTGTCGGAAGATCTCCGCTGAAGGCCCAAGCTGGGCCAGTCCTCTCTTCTCCTCCATGTTGAGAACAGCATTAAAATCCCCAGTCAAGATCCAGGGCAAATAGGGGTGACAACTTCTAATATACCGAACATGGTCCCACAACTTCCGCTGTCCAGGAAGGTCCACAGGGGCGTAAACATTAGTAACAAGAATGGTTTCCCCTGATTCCTTAGAAACAACAGTCATTGTAAGAGCTGAATTACTGGCCAACCAGCAAAGAGGGGTTATGCTCTCCGGATTCCAACACATGGCCAGCCCAACGAAACATCCAAATGCCCCCACACATTGGCTATGACTGAAGTACCAGCGTTTTTGCATACAAGAGAACCACGAATCGACTGAAAATTTAGTCTCCTGGATACAAAGGATATCCGGAGAATTTGCACAAACCAATTTAGATATAGCTCTTTGTCGGGGAGAGCTATTCAAACCCCTCACGTTCCAAGAAAGGACAATCATTGAGGAACATGTGAGAAATGTTCGTCCAGGGGCTTAACATGCCCCGCCTCTACTAGAATATCCCCTGCAATTTTAAGTCTCTCCTGGTCCTTCCTGCGCCCAGCTCGTGAGGGATTGGAGCCAGTAGCCTTCTTAAATGGTCTTGGCATAATGCCAAGGCTGGAGGAAGAGCCTTTTTCATTTCTGGACACCTCCATCTCCTTTGCCAGGTCGGCCCAGCAAACCTCCGTGTCACCTTTAGGCAGCAAATCTGTGTTGGGAGCATCCTGCATGACCCGGTCTATCTCTTGGGTCGGCCGATTCACCAAGGCTAGAGTTTCATCACTTGGGGCGAGTGGATCCATTGTCCCTTCTTCCTCCGTCTGCAGCGACTCCGGAATGCCATCCTCTATATTCATGCTGTCCAAAACTTCAAACCTATTAAAGTCTACCTCATTTTGTCTATCAAAATTTGTCCTCTTCAGCCCACGAGACTTCCCACGGCACCTGACTGTAGTAAATCCATCCTTGTCAGGACCCCTGGAGCCATTCGTGCCATGAGCTGTAGCTGCTGTATAAAGCGGGTTTTTTCCTTTATTCGAGCCATCTGATTGTTCTTGAACCTTCCCAAAATGTTTCTGCTATCCGGCTCCTCTGTCACCATTGTCCACCCGAGTTCCAGACACTTCTCCTTGTATAGCATTCTCTTTGACCGCCTGCAGACACTGTCTATGCAAATGGCCATACACATGACAAATGCGGCAACGGAACGGAATGGCTTCGTAATCAATTTGTTGGATCCAAGATGAGCTTACCAGACAAATCTCAAGAGAATCCGGAAGGGGATTATTCAGATTAATCTCAACACAAATGCGCGCATAGGATATTACCTTTTTATCCAGAGTTTGGTGCGCTATTGCCATCGGTGCTCCAAGCACGGTCGTTATCTGACAGAGGATATCCTCCCGCCAAAACTTTAGGGGCAGTCTCGGCAAACGAACCCAGACAGGGACACAGGCTGGAAGATCATCCGCCGAGTTGAAACCAGCATGCCAAGGTTTAAGGAAGAGACCAATTCTATCATAGAAGTAAGGCCCTCAAAAATCCTATTCCGGTCCGCTACAGAGGAAAAATTCACTATGAAATAACTGTTTCCCGCCAGCATAATGTCAAAATTCCCATCAATCTGCCAAGTCTGCCGAATCTAGGCTTCCAATGCTGCTAACGAAATACGGATGCCCAAGAATTTGCATATTAGAGCGTGAGCAGTCAAGTATTCGACCTCATCTTTCACTGAATCTTGGGAAATTACCAGGACCGGTCTCTCTTGACTTCTAGGCAAACAACCATTGAATTTCCTAAGCTTGGAGCTCTCAGTGACATAAGTCTTCTCCGCCTCCTGCGCTATCCCCCTAGGCAGGGGCCGCTCGTTCCTGGGGGCGCCATTCTGGCCGCCCAGCTTCAGTCCGTCGCTCCCATCCATTGTCCACCTTAGAGTCTTATTCTATAAATGATTTAAAAATGTATATTTATTGTTGTTGGTTAATTTTAATTTTATTTTATTTTTATTGATTTTAATTTTTTATTATTTTTGTAAACTTTTACATTTAATTTTTATTTAGTTAATTTGTTTAATTTTTATTTTTTTAATCTTTCAAATTTATATGTTATTTTATTTTTTATTTAGTTAATTTTATTTTTAATTTAGTTTTTATTTTACATTTAATTTTTTTACTATTTTTGAAAACTTTTACATTTAATTTTTAATTTTTATTTACTTAATCTTATTTTTAATTTTGTTTTTATTGGTTTTAATTTTTTTAGGTAAACTTTTACATTTAATTTTTATTTAGTTGATTTTAATTTTATTAATTTTATTTTTTTAATCCTTTAAATTTATATGTTTTTTAATATTTCAAATTTATATGTTATTTTAGATTTTATATTATTTTCTTATTATTTTTATTTTAATAATCTTTTTAAAATATATATTATTTTCTTGTTTATTTATATTTAGATAGATACGAAGCTTTTTGACTATAGCAAGAATTGGTTACAATTCAATAGCCACAAAGTAATACGGTCACAACTAACTAATACCAACAATACCATCACAACTGACGAATACCAACAATACCACACAATATCATCATAACTAAAGAATACCAATAATACCACATAATATCGCTACAACCAACCAATACCAATAATACCACACAATACCGTCACAACCGATGAATACCAACAATACCGTCACAACCAACGAATACCAATAATATCATCACAATCAGTGAATACCATTCAAACAGCCACAACCGACCTGATTTTAACAATAGGCCACAACCGACCAATACCAACAATACCGTCAATACCAGTAATATGGTCACAACCGGTCAATACCAACAATACCATCACAACCGACGAATACCAATAATACCACACAATACTGTCACAACCAATCAATACCAATAATACCATCACAACTAATGAATATCAATAATACCATCACAACGGATGAATATCAATAATACCACATAATATCGTCACAACTGACGAATACTAATATCATCACAATCGATGAATATCATTCAAACAGCCACAACTGGTCTAATACCAATGATCGACCACAACTAACCAATACCAATAATACCACACAATATCGTCAATACTAGTAATACGGTCACATCTGATCAATACTAATAATATCATCACAACTAGTGAATACCAACAATACAATCACAATTGGCGAATACCATTGAAACAGTCACAATCGACCTAATACCAACAATAGGTCACAACCGATCAATACCAACAATACCATACAATACTGTCAATACCAATAATACGGTTACAACTTGCCAATACCAATAATACCATCACAACCAGTGAATACCAACAATCTCACACAATACTATCACAACCGATCAATACCAATAACACCACCACAATCAATGAATACCAACAATACCACATAATAACATCACAACCGATGAATACCAACAATACCACACAATATCGTTACAACCGATGAATACTAACAATACCGTCACAACCGGTGAATACCATTGAAATGGCCACAATCGACCTAATACCAACGATCGACCACAACCGATCAATACCAATAATGCTACACAATATCGCTCATACCAGCAATACGACCACAACCAACTAATACCAACAATACCGTCATAACTAGCAAATACCAATAATACCACCCAATAGGATCACAACTAACAATACTACACAATATTACCACAATTAGCGAATACCAACAATATCATCACAACCGACAAATACCATTGAATACCGTCACAACTAACAATACCACATAATATCACCACAACCAGTGAATACCAACAATACCATCACAACTGACGAATACCATTGAAACAACTACAACCGGTCTAATGTCAATAATACCACACAATACTGCCATAACTAGTGAATACCAACAATACCATCATAATCGATAAATATCATTAAAACGATGACAATCAGCGTAATACCAATGATCGACCACAACCAACCTCCAATACCTCCAATATTTGAAGCTAAATGGTGCATGTGACAACCAAATTGCTTTACCAACACACCCCATCTCATCAATATTTTCTTATTATTTTTATTTAATTTAATATTTGATTTATTTTTATTTTAATAATCTTTTATAAATATATATTTTTTATTTTGTTTTTAATTATTTTATTTATAAATTTTATTTTATTTTTATTTAGTTTATTATTTTTATTTTTATTTTTTGATATTTAATTTAATTTTTTATATAAATTATATCATTTGTTTATTTAATTTATTTTATTATTATTTTAATACTATTTTACAATTTTATTTTTTATTCATTTTAATTTATTTTTTATATTAATATCTTTCAAATTATTTAATTTAATTTTTATGTTATTTTTTATATTGGTTGTAATTTTTTTTTGCTTTTTTAATTTTTATTTAGTTAATTTTATTTTTATTCTTTTAAATTTATATTTTATTTTATTTTATTTTTTTGCTTATTATTTTTATTTTTTTGTTTTGTGTTTTATTTTATTTGTATTTTAGTAATCTTTTTAAAATATATATTTCTTATTTTTTTTATTTAGTTAATTTTATTTTTAATTTTGTTTTTATTGATTTTATTTTATTATTTTTTTAATTTTTCAAATTTATATGTTATTTTATTTTTTATATTATTTATTTATATTATTTATTTATCTAATTAATTTTATTTTTAATTTAGTTTTTATTGATTTTTTTTTTTTACTATTTTTGTAAACTCTTACATTTAATTTTTAATTTTTATTTATATTTTAATAATCTTTTAAAAATATATATATTTTTTATGTTATTTAGGTACTTTTATTTTTAAAAATCATTTTTATTGGTTTTAATTTTTTATTATTTTTGTAAATTTTTACATTTAATTTTTATTTAGTTAATTGTATTTATTTATTTATTTTTTAACTAAAAAGGGGTAAAAATTTATTGAAAGCGGAAAAGAACAAGAGAAATTACATATCTTTATCCTGGCTCACAAGTTGAGCCACCTTTTGAGAAAGACTCAAGGGAAGCATCATATGGTCAGAGATGTTCCAAGATGGTCCGTATTCGGAGGCCCATTTGGCCAAACAATCGGCAACCCCATTCCACTCACGGGGGATATACGTGAACACCACAGAATCCAAGGATGTGCAGAGCTGGAGAATTTGCTGAGCCACTGAAGCCAAGTGCCAATCTACAGTTGCAAAATTCCATCCATTAAGTACGTTGATAACCACTTGCGAGTCCGCCTCTCAAATTATCCTGTGCCAACCCAATTGGCAACATTTTTGCAGCTGCCAGGATAGCCTGGGCTTCCATAAGGTTGTTAGTATGGAAGCCAATGTAAGTCGAAAAAACAAACCTGATCTCTCCTGAGCTGTTACGCCCCACACTGCCTATGCCAGCTGCTCCAGGATTCCCCCTAGAGGAGCCGTCCGTGTTCACCTTGAGGACGCCAGCAGCAGGGGGCGTCCAATGCCCAGCCCGATTGGCAGGCTGCGGACGTTGTCTAGATTTGCACACCCAGCGCAAAGGAGCGCAAAATGCACTACTGGAAGAGGACGAGAATAGGCGCGAATGAATGGCTGCATCTCCAGGGTCCAACTCCCCAGCAGCTTCACATCTGGCGTGAAGGGTCTCCTGTATAGACTTGCTAATCCGCCCCCACAGAAGCTTGAAATCAAGGGATCTATCATGGAAAATCCTCCTGTTCCTTTCCAACCAGATATTCCACCAGATGAGGGAGGGGCCGATTAACCAAGCAACCTGGAGGACAGAGGTCTTAGCAGGCGAGTGGCCCATCCCAGAATTCAACCAAAGAGGACGCGTGCCAACATGGGCAATCCCATAGACTCCACCATAGATGCCAAATTTGTCTAGCAAAAGGGCACTGGAAGAAAAGATGGGAAGCGGTCTCTACATTACTGCGGCATAAAAAACATATAGACGGCCTCTGAAAACCACGTTTGCAGAGGTTGTCCCAAGTAAGGCAGCTATTGTAAGCCAGAACACAGGAAAAAATTGCATTTAGGCCATGAGAAACAATTCCAAACTCTCTTCCACCAAGAGATTTCCGTATCTCCAAGAATTTGCTTTGTCAAAGCAAGGTAGCCATAGGAGACAAAATACTGCCCAGAAGGGGCACCTCCCCAAGCCAAGACATCACGACCCTGTAATAAGCTGCATCTTCTAGAGGCCAAAATTTGGGACAGCTCCAGCCTATCATCCACCGAGCCCCTCGACGGCCAATCGGAAGAGTTTTTCCATCGGTAACCAACTGCCATGCCCTGGTTAAAGGCCTCTTTGTAATGAACTACCGTGCTCCACCCAGCGTCAATGAAAGAATCACAGAGAGCCTACAAGTGCGGGTGAGAAGAATAAGAGGGGGCGATCCATCCCAGGAGTCGCTCCAAAAGAGGGCCTCAGTGCCACTGTTGCATATCCAGAAAAGACTGCGTTTCACAAGATGAGCTCCCCGCTTGAGGGTATCCCACACCATAGAGCCTTTGCCCTCAAGAGGCATCCTGGCAATACCAAACGGATCAGCCCCAGGATAGTACTTGTGAGACAGGATCCGGGCCCAAAGGTGAGATTGACTGGAATACCACCGCCAATAGAGTTTGGCAGCAAGAGTTTGACTAGACTAGATAGCAAAGCGCAAGCCTAGGCCCCCCTCCTTTGGCCGACAGACAGTGTCCCACTTAATAAGGCTCCAGTGTGTACCTTGCAAGTTACCGTTTCAAAGGAATTGACGGGAGAGAGCATCGAATTCCTTAAGGAAGTACACCGGAGCAGCCTGAACCATGCTCCTATATATGGGAAGAGCTTGGATCACTGATTGCAGAAGAATCACCCTGCCAACAGTAGAGAGCCACCTATGAGTCCAATGGTTCACTTTTTGTCTAAGTTTGTCAAGCACATTCTGCCAAAAAAGCCTAGGCTGTCTCCCCAAAACAATAGGAACCCTCAAGTAAGTGAGGGGGAGGTGTTGAATCTGAAACCTCAGGATAACAGCAATCCTCCTCTAAATGGCTTCGGGAGTATTGAAGAAAAAAGAAAGGACTTGTGATTATTAATTTTTTGCCCAGAGGCGACCAGATAAGTATCAAGGATAAGTCGAAAAGATTCAGAGTCCCGAATTCGGGCTCTCCCAGCAAGAGCGGTGTCATCTACAAACTATAGGTGGGTCAGCACAGGTAAAACATTCCCCCATCGCCATCCATGAAGCAAGTTTTAAGAGACACGAGATTTGATGAGCCGTCCAAGTCCCTCAGCGAAAATAATAAACAGATAAGGAGAAAGCGGGTCACCTTAGCGCAGACCTCTAGATGCACCAAACAGCTCTGTGGGTTCCCCATTAATCAGGGCCGAGAAGGAGGGGGTGGTAACACAGCTCAGAATCCATCGAACCCAGTCCTGGTTGAACCCAAAAGCTAGAAGAACTTTGTGTAGAAATCCCCATTTAACTCTGTCATAGGCCTTCACCATATCAAGCTTAATGAACATGGCACGCTCCTGAGAAGTGCTCATAGAATGGATAGCTTCTGAAGCCATAACTATCCCATCTAGAATTTGTTTGTCAGCAACAAAGCCCCCTTGTTCCTCAGATATCACTGTGGGAAGACAAGCCTTAAGTCTCTCCGCTAAGAGCTTAGTAATGATTTTATACACCACGTTGCAGAGAGCAATGGATCTAAAAAAGTCCAGATGATTTGCCTGTTCCTTCTTCGGAATAAGAACCAGAAAAGTGGCATTCAGAGCCCTGAGCATCTCTTTGTTGGAATAAGATTCCTGGATCACTTCCAGCAAATCGTGCTTTAATAATATCCCAAAAGTCCTGGAAAAATTCAGCAAGAAAACCATCAGGTCCAGGGGCTTTGCCTTTTCTTAAGCTAAAGACCACCCCTTCCAATTCTATGATGCCAATTGGGTGCATGAGAGAGTTATTCATTCCCGATGTCACAACAGGTGGAATGCACTCTAAAACTATATTTTCAGCCAACTCATCTGAGGGAGGGTCAGCAGAGAAGAGATCAGAATAAAAGCGTATAGCTTCCCTAGATATGGCTTGGGAGGAGGTCAGCGGCGTCCCATCCATGGTAACAAGAGAAGCGATGAAATTCCTGTTGCGCCTACCTTGCACTGAATTGTGAAAGAAAGCTGTATTCTTGTCCCCCTCCTGGAGCCAATCAATACGGGCTTTTTGTTTCCAATAAATTTCCTCACGAAACTCCCATTCCGCTAAGTCCGTAATCGCTTGAGATTCAGCAATGCGAAGAGCTTCTGTCAACCTTGTGTCTCGAATTTGCTTGGTAATAACATCCAACTGGTTTTGCGCCTGCTTCTTCATAGAGTGAAGATTGCCAAAACAGTACTTGTTCTAATGTTTCAGTTTTCTCTTGACATATTGCAGTTTTTTGGAGTACATCGCAGTACCATATTCGGGTGCTCCCTGTCTCCACCAGTTGGCCATCAGGTCATGGAGAGAGGAGTCTCGCAGCCACATCAACTGATACTTGAAAGGAGGCTTCTTGGGGGTCGCAACATACCTAGTAGAGAGCCTGATCGGCCAATGATCTGAACCTCTCTAGTCGAGAATTTCAGATGAGAGCGACATAGAGCCAGAAACAGGAAACAAGGAACCTGTCTAGACGCTCAGAGATGGCAGCATTCCCACTTCTATTATTCCAGGTGAAGAGGCCATTAAGAGGCTTGACATCCAAGAGATGTAAAAGCTCGATATTTTGCTGAAGAAGCTCAGAGGAGTGACCCAACCGCGTCAATCCACCACTCTTCTCTTCCAGACTAAGAACCGAGTTGAAATCCCCAGCTACAATCCACGGCAAGAAGGGGTGGCAGCTTCTGACAAGTCGAATATGCTCCCAAAGCATGAGCTGGCCAAGAAAATCAGTAGGCACATATACCGCCGTCACCAGGATCAACTCCCCAGTTTCAATAGAGGAAGCCACCATTGAGAGGGCTGAAATGCATGACATCCAGTGGAGTGGCACAACTTTCCTTGGATCCCACCCCATGGCGAGACCCTCAGAGTTCCCGATAGCGCCAACATATTGCCACTGGCCGAAGAACCATATATTAGGAGCACAAGTAAACAAATAATCCACAGAAAGCTTGGTTCCCTGAATGCAAAGAATATCTGGAGATTGATCAATCACCAATTGACGCGTAGCTTTTTGTTTGGGGGTGCTATTCAAACCCCTCGCATTCCAAGATAGAACAATCATGGAGTAGAGTGAGGAAAATGTTCGTCTAGGGTCTTAACCACCCCTGACTCTACCAGCGAATCACCTGTAAGTTTGAGTTTGTCTTGATCCTTCCTCCGCCCAGCGCTAGAAGGCGCAGAAAAGAAAGCTTTCTTAAAGGGTCTTTGCATAAGACCCAGGGCAGAAGATGAGCCCTTCTCTTTACTGGATGCTCCCCCATCTTTAACTAAATCTGCCCAGCAGACATCCTTGTCCTGGGAAGCAGGAAGAACCATTAGGGCACCATCCTCAGGAATAAGAGCGTCCTTCGTGGTCTGCTGGACAATCATATCTTGGGAGTCATTAAGACTAGGATGTCTCCTCTAAATCAGGAGCCCCACACTGATCCGCAAGAGGAAATCCCTCTTCGATGGCCATATTGTCAAGAGCCTCAAACTGATTAAACCCAGCGTCCAATTGCCGGTCCATATTCAGACGTTTTCGACCATGCCCCTTAGCCCGACACCGAACTGGGATAAAACCCCCATATCTGGGCCATTAGAATTCGCTGGGCCTTGTCCCTGGCTTATCGAATTCATATGAGCTTTCCTTTTTGCTGACCTATCAGACTGAACATTTCCAGATCCCAGATGTGCTGATTGGCTATTCCCTTTACCCTCATAAGTCGTCCTTGTCCCAGATGGCCCTTCAGATGTACCAGCCCCTCTGGGGGCATGGGGACATTGACGCTGCAAATGCCCATACACATGGCAAATTCGGCAACAGAAGGGAATAGCTTCATAATCTAGCTGTTGAAGCCAAGAGGAAGATCCCAAGCAGATTTCCATAGCATCTGGTAAAGGGTTATTTAAATCAATATCAACACAAATACGGGCATAAGTAATTACCTTTTTGTCTAGTGATTGGTGCGCTATTGCAGTTGGAGTCCCAAGCATGGCCGCAATCTAGCGCATGATGTCCTCACGCCAGAATTCCAGAGGGAGTCTCGGCAAGCGAACCCAAACAGGAACTCGAAATGGAAAATCCTTAGCTAAGTTAAAACCCGCGTGCCAGGGTTTAATAAAGAGACCAATACGATCATAAAAGTATGGGCCTCCTTAAAAAATCCGATTTTGATCAGCCACAGAGGAGAAATTCACCATGAAGTAGCTGTTACCAGCCAGCATAACATCAAAATCGCCTTCCACCTGCCAGGAGCGGCGGATCCAGGCGTCCAAGGCTGATAAAGGAATTCGAATTCCCAGAAATTTACAAATTAAAGCATGTGAGGACAGGTATTCCACATCCTCCTTTACAGCGTCTGGAGAAAGACCCAGAACAGGACGGTCTTGACTACGCGGAAGGCAGCCATTAATCCTGTGAATCTTTGAACATTCACTGACATATAGGGTCTCTCTATCCTGAGAGTCTACCCCGGGGTGGGGACGGTCGCCATTCTGGGTTGCCACAAGTGCGTTAGACTTGGAACCCCCGTGCGCGTCCTGCTCCTCAACGCTTCTCATCGCAGCCCTAAATTTTATAAAATTAATCAATTAATTTTATTTTTTTAATCTTTCAAATTTATATGTTATTTTATTTTTTATATTATTATTTTTATTTAGTTGATTTTATTTTTTATTTATTTTATATTGATTTTAATTTTTTACTATTTTTGGGGAAGTCTTATATTTAATTTTATCTTTATTGGTTTTAAATTTTTTTATTATTTTTGTAAACGTTTACATTTGTTTTTTTGTTTAATTTTTAATTTTAATTTTTTGTTTTTATTTTTTTAATCTTTCAAATTTATATATTTTTTAATCTTTCAAATTTATATGTTATTTTATATTATTTTCTTATTATTTTTATTTAATTTAATATTTGATTTATTTTTATTTTAATAATCTTTTAAAAATATATATTTTTTATTTTGTATTTATTTAGTTAATTTTGTTTTTTATTTTTTTTATAAAATTTTACAATTAATTTTTATTATTTTTTTATATTATTTTATTTGTTTAATTTAATGTTTACTTTGTTTTTGTTTATTTTTATTTTGTTTTACTTTTTAATTTATTTTAATTTTAATTTTTAAAAATATTTTAAAAAAATTATTTTTTATTAATTTTATAATTTATTTTTATTTTTAGTTTGCTTTACATTTACTTTTATTTATAATAATATATAATTTTTTTTAACTTGTATAAAATTTCATGGCTCCTCAAAAGTTGACGTGGAAGCATGTATCCAAAATCTAATCAAGGCATGAAGTGAAATATAACTTTTATTTTATTTATAATTTAATAATCTTTTAAAAATATATATTTTTATTTTGTTTTTATTTAGTTAATTTTATTTTTTATTGATTTTAATTTTTTTTTTTTTTTTTAACTTTTACATTTAACTTTTATTACTTTTTTTATATTATTTTTTATTTTATTTTATTTGTTTAATTTAATGTTTACTTTGTTTTTGTTTATTTTTATTTTGTTTTACTTTATAATTTATTTTAATTTTAATTTTTAAAATATTTTTACAAAATTATTTTTTATTTATATTTTTAATATTATTTTTTATTTATTTTATAATTTGTTTTTATTTATTTATATTTTTAGTTTGTTTTTCATTTATTTTTATTTATAATAATATATAATTATTTTTATTTTTACTTGCATAAAATTTCATGGTTGAAGTCTGGAAGCATGTATCTAAAATCAGATCAAGGAAAATGTTTTATGAGAGTTTAATCAGGGTGGACCACCTATTTGGCAGATTGGGTGGTCGTGATGGGAGTGTTAAGGCATGTGCTAATGTTATCCTAGATATCAGAGTGACACTAGAGAAAGAAGAGAAACAATCACTAGCTATAAATCACGTCACTGCACAAAAGAAACAAAGAATTCAAGAATAAATTTTCAATAGCACATCAAAAAGTTTTTTTTGCAAGTATGTCATTCCATTCTATATAAATGCAATCAAGAAAGTTTATAGTACAAAAGAAAGATGTGGATGATACATTGATTTATTTATTCTATTCAAGTGTCATTCCATTCAATGTAGCTAAGAGTCCATTCTATATAAATGCAATCAAGAAAGTCTTTGAATTTGACAAATGATACATTCCACCTAGATCTGAGAAGCTTAGGACCACTCTTTTGGAAAGGTTAAATGAGGTCACTGGAAACATGGCAGAGGTCAAGGCCTTTTGGAGTGTAATAGGGTGCAGTATATTGAGTGATGATTGGTCTGACATGTGTCAAAGGCCATTGATAAATATCTTGGTGTATTGCCCTCAAGATGTATTTTTTTGAAAGTGATCAACACCATGAATCATAAGAAGACTTCAGAATATGTTTTCAAAATCTTAGATAAAACAGTTCTTGAAGTGGGTGAAGAAAATGTAAATTAGGTTGTCACTAATAATGCCACAATTTATGTAGGGGTTGAAAAAATGCTTGTGGAAAAGTATCCACAGATTTATTGGAGTCTTTGTACAACACATAGCCTTAATTTGCTACTTCAGGTCTTGGCCAAATTTCCATGGGTGCATGAAGCAATTCATAGAGGATAATTGCAAATTTCATAAGGAATCGCCACCCACATTGAGCATTTATCGACAACATGCATCTAAGGAGTTGTTGAGGCCTTGTGAAACAAAATTTGTCTATTTTAATATCACTCTGAAAAGTGTGGTTGAAGATAAAATCAAAACAAGGCCAGTGATTTGTTGTAATGAGTAGGAAAGATAAATCAACTAGCCCTAAGGGAAAGCACATAGAATAAATCATTTTAAACCTTGGCTTTAGGGAAAGTGCCAACAAAATTATAAAAATATGAGCCTATTATTGATGTGCTATTCAGAAATCCTATGGATCAAGTACAAAGCAACTATAATAGTTTGCTATTCGATTTTTTAGTCAAGGAGCAATTGCGTCAGCATGTGAAAGGAAGTGGAGTTATTTTGACCACATTCAATCCAAGAAACTAAGCAGGTTATTATTTGAAAATTTAGCAGATCTTATTTATGTTAACAATAATTTACATGTGTATGAGCAAATGACAAAAGAATCTTCTTCTTCACAACCCCAACCTATTGCAGCTGACTTAGAGGACAAAAGATGATCTTGACTTCCTTTATGATGAATCTAGTGATAATGATTTTGATGAGCAAAGTGGTCTTGATGATATGGAACTTTTTGATGTAGCTAGTACCCTATAAGGCCATAACTGTATTGGCCTTTGATGATGTAATTTTTTTTTATGTATAGTTCGATTGAAGTTTAAGAACTTAATATTATATGTTTTACATTGAGACACTTAGTTTTTCAAGAAGTATTTACAATACTTTGATTTGACTTATTTTATTATGGTTGAACGGTGGGTGTTTTTCAAATTAGGGACCCTTACCCTAGAAATGGAACACATAGCCAAGGCCTAAACAACCAAATATTACAATATGCTCAGCTGCACAACACAAAAAAGAATATCAAAAATAGCTAAAGAATAACTGTCAATGACCCACCCAAAATACCATTTGAGAACCAAGGGTCAAAGATGAATAACAATTACACAAAATATATTTATTGCTTAAATTGTTTTCTTCAGGTCTACTTCATTTTGGTCTTTCAAGCCCTGCCTCCACCTTCCACGAGGTTTCTGTAGGGCCCTCTTAAATGGAGTAACTTGTTGGAACGCTGGACCTCCTCTTTTCTATTTTTATTTTTTTTCTGAACTTTAATCCATCCTCCGTCATCCTTATAGGTTTTGGGAGAAAAAACATTCCACTAACCCTCATCAATATTGAACAAACTCAATTCAAAATACACGCTATCCAATATGATTTTTTCCTTCACATGAGGATGTGATTATCAGAATTTTGGCTTCTTTAGAAAGATCTAAAATCTTGCCATCTTGAAGAGGTATTAGAATACATTCATGTAAATTCTCTTCCTTATTTTCTCTCATTACATCAGGATGTTTTGCTAAAAGCCTTATATCTGTCTCTTCTTCTAAATTCGATGAGCCATCATACTTCAGACCATAAACTGCAGGTAGTTCTAATGAAGAATGCTTCCACCAAGTCGATTTTACTTTTGTTTTTGCAATAGGATAATTAGAAGATAAATTACTAGTATTAAAACACCTATGACACCTTAAAGGCAGTCCCTCATAATCCAACAACTGAATCCATACTTGATCTTCTACTATCAGATCTATGGAGGCTGAAAGATCAAGTGTTGTATCAAATAAAACTAAAATTCTAGAAAAAATTGTATGAGAAAACAAATTGGTGGCTGAATTAGTCCGTATGATTTTGCCAATGGAGTTACCAATAGCATTGAAACAAGGTTTAGCTCAAAAATGAAGGGGAAGATGTGGGAGGCGGATCCATACGGGTCTAGGGGAGAAAGTATTAATAAGGGGATTAAAATTTGGATCCCAAGGTTTCATAAATAGCTGGTGTTGATTCCAGCTCCACTAATGCCCAAGGATAAGATATTTAACTGAAGAGAGGAGGAAAATAGTAGTAAAAAAACCTTTTACAGAAGGATAAAGTTTCACTTTATCTTTTAAAATAGGTTTCCATTGTAGTGAGATCCAGTCATTTAGATCTTTAAGATTGGGCCATAATTTTTCATACTAGCATATGACTTCTTTTTTGAGATAGTATTCTTTGTTCACTAAGACCAAGTCGAGGGCATCATTTTCCAGATTGAGTGAGATTATCAACATTCGGTTTCAAGGGCTTTTGTTTGAAGGTTTTCAGAAATTTTTTTACAACTTTTGAGAAGGATTTAGCTCCCTTAGCCACTTCCCCACTAATTGTCGCCTCAATCGACATAGATTGCACTGACCCAGAATGCTCCTTAGAAGGGGAAAGGGTTGAAAAATCAACAACAATGCTATTCTACCACATGGGAAGATGTCAGTTTTGTATGGTGATCTTATAACCTCCATATAGGGTCCCTCAACTTGTGCCTAGACACCAACAAGGGAATCTGTAGTTCCAAGAATCCAAATGAAGCCACTAGGGTTTGGCAAGGGGGTACACAGGGTACTAAACAAACACCTAGAAGGCTAAGAGGCTCAGGGACAGTACGGGATACTTGAGATTTGTAGAGGCTATCCAGTTTGCAACTTGCACCAAGTTATAGATGGACTTATAAACTACGTTAGGGCTAGCATGATCAAGCACACAAAGGACACATGTATCTCTAACGGGTATATCCATAATAAATCGAGCAACTAAAGGAAAGAAACTAATGCGTAAAGAATAGGAAAATAATCTATCTAAAAAAGTAAGCACTACTAAAAATGGAAAACGAATCGGAAACATGCAAGCTCTAGGAAATGAAAAATGATTTCAGTAAGAAAGATGTTTTCAAAAGAGAGAATGTATAACATTTCAAAATCCTATGCTAATGTTTGTTCAGAATGAAACAAACCCTAGCATGTAATATCTAACCCTATCAATATACTCCACTAAACTAACAAAATAGTTTCACCTTGCAAAGTAAGGTACCCTCAGATCATGTTCCAACACAATGCAAGAATTCTACCAATTGCGAGTCAAAGTTTGATCCGTTGTGGAGGAAAACTGAGTTATAGTGTAGAGATATATCCAATCCACTGTCAACAATCTAGGAGAGGTGAAGTAGCATTAAGCAATAGATGTAGAGGCCAATCAAAGTACACAAATCAGGGGCAATACCAACCGAAGGAGCCAAGAGCAAGCAATAATAAAGGAAGGAACAACTAAGAGTAGCAATGGTGAATCTAATTCAGCTAGCAAGAGTGGGTTTATCTCCAAGAGGGAGGAGAAACCATGTAGCATGTGGTAGAGGATCTCAAGAGATGTGAAGAACTCCTAGGAATCAAGAACAACTCAAGAGAGATGAAAAGTTGTCAAGATGTCCAGATTAGATACAAGAAGATCCAAAAGGAGTCCAGGAGATCAAGAGGCAATCAAACAAGAAGAGTGAATGAGAGGGAGGCATCTTTGGACCTCATATAGGTCAACCAAGGTCGGATTCCCCCAAAAAAATGGTCATTTCTAGCCATTTGACAATGATTGGGAGTGAAACGGGAAATTTTGGGTGGGTTGTGGCCCAAGCTATGGCTTAGGGGGCCATAATAGGCAGCTTGGACTAAAGCCAAGCCGTGAGTTATGACACAAGTCATGGCCTAGGCTGCAATTTAGCCAAAAAGGCTCAAAAAAAGCTCTAGAATGAGCTAGCGAAGGCCCTAGAAGGCCTAGGGGGTATCAAGACGCCTCGAGAGGTATTGGAAGGTCTAACAAGGTGCTCAAAAGTAGGGAAAAACTCCAAATTATTGAGTAAGATTAAATAGAACCCACAATGATTGGTAGAATGCATGACAAACAGATACATAATCATCTAGAGTAGGGTCATGGGAAGTACAATTACATATGCACCCAAGGTACAAGTAGTCGATGTTCAAATGAACAAGGAGTGATGTGCAATACCTAAAAGCCATATAAAAACAAAGAAAAATAAGAACCAAAAAGATAAAAGAGAACATTACCTGCACTTACCAGAAAGGGATTTTAGTGGAAGAAGTTGATTGTATGATCCACAGGTAGAAGTGCAAGTGCTACATAATCCAAATCCAGATCTAGCTCCATCTCTTGCATAGACACAAGTGATATCAAATCAAATTGTACAACTCAAAATGACATTCACCAAAGTGTCAACTCTAATGTTCTTTGTACGAGGGATATGGGTGACTTGGATATCCTCAAAGGAGGAGAATAAATCGCTTGCCGCTTTGAAGAGAGGGAGCAACTCAGAGTTAAGGATGTTCCAAACACTTGTGAGCCGAGACACAAATAAAATCAAGTAAGAGAATAACTACACATAGCACGTGCCTAACACATGAGCATTAGTCAAAGCATCAATGATTACATGATATTCCGCTGTGTTATTCGTCTCACTAGTAAGGAAGTAACCAACTACAACAAGCTCATGGCCCCATGGGTCATTAAGAATCCAAGTAGTAATGGTGGGTCCTGGGTTGCCTTGATTGTTGCCATCAATGTGAATCACCATTAAGAGGTACACCATGATGGGGGTAGGGATGCAAGAGGACGTTATGGAAGGATTTTCTCAACACACAGTTGGACAAGCAAGTTACATAAGGGAGATAAATAACATAACCAAGTTGTAATCAAGGGGTGAAGACCAACACTGATTGTGGGACAAGGTGATGAAGGGTCGTAGGATGTACATGAAGAGATGAAGACTAGTCAGTGAAGACCAGAGCAAGTCCCGAAGCAACCACAACCACTAATCTGTACACCTCTAGAAACCATAGTGAAAGAAGAAGAGAGCGTTAGTAGGGATTGGCTACGAATGAGCAAAGAGATCAACTTGTATCCCAAGGTGTATCCAAAAAGGAGTACACAGGCTCAAAAGGCCAGGGGACCCAGGAGTCTAAGAGACTAGAATGGTTCGAAAACATGCCTAAGGAGGCCTCAAAGAGAGAAATGGGCTACGTCATTACGTCTAGAATGGGCCAAAACCCCTAAAATAAAAGTTTTGTGATTCCACAAGCAACAACATTACGAAATGAAGGCTAGGAGAGAGTAAAAAGGCCCTTGGCCTAGGCTGCGCCCTGCATGGGAAAACCCACAGCCTGGGGGTCTACCAAACTACAAAAATTGTGGCCTGGTCCACTACCAAGTCATAGGTTATGTTGCAAACCTGTGACCTAGCTTCTGAGGGCCTAAAAACTTGCCCAAAAGAGGCAAAATAGGTCAAGAAGCTAGCCAATAAAGGGGGAAGGAGAAATAAGATGTGCACACCTATATTTCACTTGGTTTTTTGCACAGTAACATCCTAATTTAGTTCACATGACTACAAATGTGAAGATGAGTCAGAGTGTTAGAGGCAGGAGAGGCATCTCAACTGATAGAGCCACTGTCGTTGTGCAGTGGCCAACTGAGAGAGTCTCAATGTCAATAGTAGTGAGAGGCAAGGTAGGGGTGGTAGGAGGCCCATGAAAGATGAAGACTAGCCAAGAAAGGCTAGAATAAGTCTGGAACAACCACAAACACTAACCCACACCACCTACAGGAACTATGAAAGAGAGGAGTCAGTAGAGGGTTAACTAAAAACAAGTAGTGTCACAACCAACTAAAAGAAGCAAAAGACTGCTTCTATCCTGAGGTGCATCCAAGGAGTGTACAAGCCCAACAACCACAAAGACCTGCAAGGTCGGACAACAAATGCCACAAGAGAGGAAATCCATTGAATGAGGGCCTGGGGAGGGTATTCTGGTCAGCTTTGAGTCTCACCAAATTACCGTAGGCCTAGGCCCAGCATTGCCGCCAAGGGTAGGCCACCACTTCAGCCTAATAGGGTGTGCCCTCGAGGTGGGCCACTACTTAGCCAATGAAGAGGCCAAACATCAGGGAAAATGTAGGAAGGAGATGGAGCCTCCATATCCTTAGGTAGATGGATGGAATAACACTCAAGATCCACCTCAAAAAATTGAGATACCTCACTAGGAGAGGCATTGAGAGTTTCAATGCCACAATGGGACAATCATGATAAAAGGGGAGGAGGCTCAACATCTAGGGATACATCTCGAAAGAGGTCTCCTAAGAGTGAAGAGCTAGCTAGACACCTGGAAGTAAAAGGCATTAGGGATTGCATAAAAGGTACGAGAGAAGTGAACGTCGACTAATACTAAGCAGGGTAGAAACGTTCATCCTTGAATAAACAAGATTCAGAGGTGGGATCTTTGGGTGAACCCACAGGGCCTCGTGAAGAGATAGCCAAAGCCTCATTAGAGGGCTTTGTCTTAGCATAGAGAAATTCTCAGGGATCTAGGTCTACCTCCCATACAAAATTTTGTGATGCGAAGGCTTACATGGAAGCAGTCCAAGGACAACTAAGAATCTTGTTGTATAGGAGATCTAGATCTAACACACAAAACTCAATCATGATAGCCTTGGGTCCAAACTTGACCTAAAGCTTCACATTACCCATTGGTGCAATTGTATTGGGTGCAATTGTATTGTTGTTGAAGCCAACAGAATTATAGTGAGGTTCATATAGTTTTGTACGCCTAATACCCAGCTCGTTAAATGCCTGCAAAGGCATGATGTTCAATGCAACACCTTCATCGATGATACATATCTTGATGTGATAGTCATTTACAAAGGTCTCGATGTAGAGTGGGAACTTAGCCCTCTTTGCCAGAATGGAAGGGTATTGTAAAGAGGCATGGTTAAAAAATAGGACAAGTGGGCAAGGACGGTCGAGGATGTTTGAGTTGAATAACACCTCAATGTCATCCTATAGTGGTGCCTCATGGGGGAGACCAAGCTCATAGAATATGAGCACTCTTTGCTCCGGGCAAAGGTAGAGAAGGTCCCGGATGGAGATTCTGATCGAAAGGCCCTGTAACTCATCTATGATGGAGTACGGGTGCTACCTAGCTTGGGGAGTAATATTACGTCGAAAGTGAAATTAACTTTGGGATTCTCTACCCTCGTGCGTTGGCCTAAGGGCCCTGCACCAGTAGCATCTCTAATGGGGTTAGTCACATGACTCGAGCGTGTATTGACAAAACACTCATAACTGATGGGGGCTATGTCAATGCCAACAATGAGCTTGCTGCTATCGTGCTTGGTTTTCCCTTTCAGGTCAACTGAAGATGAGGAGTCAGAAGAGGTATAAAAATGATAGGAAGAGTGATAGGCCTTAGCCTTGAATTTCTTCTTCTTTTTCTTTTCTTTGTCATGGTTAGGAAGAGGTTTCGTGAACACATCTAGCTTGCAAATGGGTTCGTCAAGTGGGGAGATCTACGGAGCAAATGAGGTCTTCGCTCAAGATTATTGGGCGACACATTCCTTGTCAGAATGCCCCTTAATTTGGTAGAAGTTGTAGAATTTGGTGGTGTCATAGGGATATGACACCCACTGCCCTCCTACGCTCTTTTCAAGGACCTTTTTAGTTGGTCTCTTACTTAAAGCATTAACCTCGTGGGCATCCTTCTTGTCCTTGTTCTCGACAGGAGAATCAGTGACACCATTGCTGGTTGCATTACAATTACGTTCGTGTAAGGAGGATGACTTTTGAGTCAACACAGGCTGAATGCCCGCATGTAGCTCAAAAACTTCAATCTTCAGGCACTCATTAACAACATCATAAGAGGTGGGCTCACGCTTGAGGACCTCAAGGTAGACCTCCTACCTCAATGCTTGCATGAACATATTATAAAGCTGTTCATCTGAGAACTTTGCCCTGCACTTATGGACAACTGAACGATATCTATGTATGAAGTCAAAGTTCGACTCACCCTTGGCCTGCGCCATGGAGGTAAGTGATTGGATGTCGAGGTTAAATGGTGTAGAGATATCAAAGTATTGGAAGAAGTCATTCAGAAGGAACTAAAAACTAGAGAGAGAATTTTGTGGTAGATTTTGAAACCAAACAAGAGCTTCAACTTGCAGGGAGCAAGCAAAGAGCTTCAACATCATGCCGTCATCCTGTTCCCAATCCATATATGCCATCATAAATGCCGTGATATGCTTCATGGGACTAGCATCCCGAGTCCTATTGAACTTAGGTAGTTTAGGGATTGGAGTATAAAGGGGAATAGCACACATGTAAGGGGCCAAAGGATTCCTACATAGATCTTAATAGGCATGGTTGATAGCAGGTTGGCGACGAGCTCCCCAAGGAGGCCTGTGGGGGTCATGATGTTGCCTACACCAATAGGAATCATCATAACCATGGTTGTGAGGAAGACAATGACGAGGCAACTCTTGATGTGGGAGGCGCTTATGATGGGGATCCTCCCAATAATGAGGTGGAGAATGACCACAAGAAAGGTATCGTTCCCTAAAAGCATGATGAGATAATGTGGCATGTATAGGTAGATGGTCATGGTGACCTAGGTCCCTACGGTGTTGGCCACGTGCAATAAGATGAGGGTCTAGATGAGGGTGTTGATGTTGGGGATAAGCATTCCAAGGGTCTCTAATTTGTATCTGGTGTTAAAATCAGCATGCTCATCTGAGACCTTAAAGGAAGGGATAGGAGGATGGGAAGACTCCATGAAAAGTGAATGCCTAATCGAGTCAGGATGCCTATTTCTCTCAACATGGACACGAGGGGGTTCTTGCCACAGAGACTCCTACCGAGAAAGAGGTGGGGGATTCACACAAGAATTGGTTGAGGCACTCAAAACAAACTAGGTGCGATCTCTGTTTTCAGAGGAAGTATGCCACCTACTCCTAGGGAAAGAAAAGTGTTTTTCATTCACATGAATCCACCTACAATAATCATCAATGATTCTGTGTAACTCATCGGGACTCAATCATGAAAGGGGGTTATCTTCACCCCTAACAGGGGAATGAAAATCAGGTTGTCTCGAGGAGGTATCCTCGAACAAGTAAAGCTCAGAGTGGTAGAAAGGTGAGCGAGCCCGTTGGTTATAGATATTCCAATCTTGTTCCCTACGGAACATGAGAGGGTCAAGGTCACTATGTTGGGTCGAGGGAACCACCTGGGTCCTATGGTGTCTTTGGCATTACATTGTAGCCTTAGCCTGCTCATGACTGAGCTCAGGGACAAGACCCTGAATTTAGTGGGATTGGCATCCCAACGGTGGGAGACCGGCCATGGATGTGATGAAACAAGAGCAACATGGGAGACAACAGAAAAGGCAAATGGTTAGAGAACCAGTAGGGAGAAGAACACAACCAAAGCAAGATCAAACAACAAGAGAGATTAGATCAGATAATTAAATTAATGTCCAATAAATGACCATAAAAGTAGGTCAATGGGACTGTACAAAACAAAGCCAATAGATCCAATAGGAAGACCCAAAAGGGTCATCTAAAGACAACAAGAAAAGAAAGAAGAGAGAAGCAGCATGGGTCGAAAGGGCCAAGACAGTACAGAAGGAGGTGAAGGGTGCCGAAGGGGAGGGAGGCAGAAGAAGAGCCTCAACCCCAACACCATCACCTAGCATCCAAGGCCGATTGAAAGTAACTAGCGATAGGCCAGTGCCTAGTAGTTGAAATTGTGAGAGGTCTGAAATGTCGGTATCCGGGAGAGACGAACCCTCTATGTCCGCCTGGAAGATCACGGTCTATGGGGTGCCCTAGTCAAGTGTGATCCTAGAAGCCTCTGGTGTAGGAGGTAGTGTCTTGGGTCCTGACAGATCTAATTTGGGGGTCAGTACTAGTATCAAGATGCCGCTTGGTGCCTCTCTCAAAAGGGAGCACCGTGAAGGAGGTGATCTGTCTAGTAGCCGTTTGTCTGGAATAAGGGTGAAGGTTCCCATCCTAGAGCTTGAGAGCCTCTTGCAGATAGAGAATAAGGCATCTCTGATCATAGTATCTGAAAAAAGCTACAAAAGTCAGACATTCTAGGAATAGGCAATGGAATCTACCTCTGATTTCATAGTAGATGGGGCAGCGGAAAATGAAGTGTTCTTTAGTTTCAACTTCTTGGAGAGAACAAAGCTGGCAAATCCTCTCAGAGCGGTCTAGCTAGTGATCATACTCCACACAAAGTCTATGTGATCTAACTCTGAACTGACCTAAGGATATGTGGAGGACTTGCAACCAATGCCAGGAGATATATGTGGGTTGAATAATAAGCCCATCAGTGACCTCGATGAAATGTGTAGCATAGAAGGCCATCTTCAGACATAACCCACCCAGAGGGTTGGTCCAAGTGTACTAGATGAACTGTTTGTAAATGCCATCTCTGATAATTCCGTGCAGATCCTATATGCTCGGTAGGAGATGGGCAAGAGCGTCGAAGGAGTAGCTATAAGGTGGAAGGTGGTCTATCTGGATCCCAAAAAATCCAAGAAGATGTGAAACTTCGGCATACCAGCAACTGGATCGACCACTATGATAAAAAAGAGCAATAGCCTCAGATGAATGATAGGTAAGGTAGAGGTATCTGTCCCTGCCCATAGACAAGTTTGAAAGCCCCCAGATGTGGTGCAAAAGTGACACAAGGTTGAAGATAGTTTCCAATTGTGTGGGACGGTCTCTCTTCACCTGATGATGCATCTGGGCATGAGAATCTAGACTCGCTTAACTATATCCCTATCAGACTCAAGCAAGGAGGGTCCTCAAACCTCAGAGCCATAAAGAACCGTGGGGCTCACAAGGGAATTTGAGAGAGACATCTTAGACAAGATGTCCTAGAAATGATGACAGAAGCAGTGTCTCTCCAGTATCGCCAAAGAACCATACCCCTTGTTAAGCCAAAACACAATTGAAAGTAAAGCCTTGTGGCTATCAGAGGGGATTTGTTAGGTTGTGGAGCTAAAAGCTTCAACTGATGCAGACATGGAGGAGGTTGCTGAGTTTCAGGCATACCGGCGTCGACAGAGTATAGTGGAGAAGGCAACTGACATCGGCAGGGGTGAACAGAAAGGTAACCGACATCGGCAGGAGTCAGCTGATGTCGGTCACCTCCAGACAGACAGGGACCGACGTCGGTCGCCTGTGCGATTCCAAAACTATTCGTTGCACGAACAGTTAGTTTGTTGAACCGATTATTTGCATGTAAAAGGCTATTTGTGGTCTTGAGTTGCGTGTCTAACTATTGTAAATTAGAAGTCTAAGTTATTGTTTAGTATAGGATTTATTTATAGACCCATTGGCATATATTGTAATTAGAGCAAATAGAGGAAGGCAAGGAAGATCCTTCCAATTGTAAGATCATTGATTTGTAGGTTGTGCAAGATCAGCGCAGATCTACATGTGTAAGTAAGATCATTTGAGTTGCAAGTTGTTGCAAGTTCATGGAAGATCTACTTGAAGTACTTTGAGTGCTTGTGTACTGGCAGTGGTATTACTGACTGGTTGGAGGTGAACACCAACTCTGTGTTTGAGTTGTGTGTTGGGACCGTTTTTGGTAGGAGAGTGAACTCTTGAATAGAATTACTGTACACTTGGTGTGAGAAGCCTGAAAGGTGTGGAAGAGTGTGGCGTCTCTTCATTGTATTCTTTTCTGGATGAGTATTAATACAGATTGTGTTCTCTCATATTCTGTGTCATTTGTGAATTCTAGTTACTTGTTAATTCTGGTTTAATTTCGTGATTAGTTGCTAATACAAAGTAATCATATGTGCTCTTATTGAAGAGCAAGATCCTGACAAGTGGAATCAGAGCTGTTTGTTGTTCTTGATTTCCCTATCAATTGGTATCAAAGCCTTTGGTTGGGTTTACTAACAGGTTGTATCAGATCTGGTTAGTGTTTGTTGATTACAGGTTACTCACAGGGGTTTCTGTTTGAGTGGGAGTATAGCAATGACAGAAGAAAGTAAGCTACAAATGGAGAAGTTTAATGACAAGAACTATCAATTATGGAGGATGCAGATAGAAGATTATTTGTATCAGAAAGATTTGTACTTACCGTTGGGAGGGGTTGCATGCAAGCCCACAGATATGAAGGATGAAGAATGGAATGTTCTTGATCGGAAGACTCTGGGATCTATAAGGTTGAGCCTTGCATCGTCTGTGATTTCCAATTTATCACAGGCTAAGACAACGATAGAGTTGATGGAATCTTTGGCAAATTTATATGAAAAACCCTCAGCTTCGAATAAGATATTTCTTATGAAGCAATTATTTAATTTGCAAATGTTGGAAGGTGGATCTATTCATAGTCATCTTAGTGATTTCCATGGTTTGGTAAACCAGTTAAATTCAGTAAATATTGTTTTTGATGATGAAATTAAGGCTCTCTTAATCTTGTGTTCATTACTTGAAAGTTGGGAGAGTTTGGTAATGGCAGTTAGTAATACTGCGTCTGCTTCAAAAATCTTAAAAGTTGATGTTGTGAGTGTAATTTTGAATGAAAAAATTTGCAAAAAAAACACAGGTGAATCATCAGGGAATGCTTTGAGTGTTAAAAGCAGGGAAAGGCAAAGAGAGAAGATCGAGCATGGGAGATCAAGGTCCAAGATAGGCAGGAGATCCAAGTCCAAGTATGGCAGAATAACCTGCTGAAAATGTTGAAAGCAAAGGCATCTAAAGAGAGATTGTTGGGTGAATGAAGATCAGCATGAAGGACATGAACAAGTAGATGTTGCAGATTATGTTGCACAGGATGCTCTGGTATGTTTCTTAGATAAAGTAGAATCTTGGGTTTTAGATTCTGGTGCCTCTTTCCATGCATTCCCAAATAGAATTTTTTTTCATGAATATGTCCAGGGAGACTTTGGAGAAATTTGTATAGGGGATGGTAAGCCTTGTCAAATAGTTGGCAAAGAGAAAGTGAAGCTGAAATTGCAGACGGGCAACACATGGGTGTTGAAGGAGGTCATGCATGTCCCAGTCCTGAAGCGGAATTTGCTTTCTGTAGGAAGTTTGTGTGATGAGGGTTGCACAGTAACTCTCACAGCGGACTCTTCGAAGGTTACCAAGGGTGCACTTGTAGCAAGATGTAAGAAAGTAGGTACGCTTTATCTATCTACTTGTATTACTGATTCTCCTTCTGGTTTATCTACTTCAGCTGTAGATTTAAAGATGTGGCTTAATAGGCTTGGTCACATGAATAAGAAGGGGATGCATGTTCTTGAGTCAAAGGGTATGTTTTCGGATTTGAAAAGCATGGATCGAGATTTCTGTAAGCAAAAGAAGAAAGTGACGTTTTTTGAGAAATTCAATGGTCGTGACAAGAACAGGAAAGCCTTGGTTTTCAAGGAGGTGACGGACAGAGATCAGTTCAAGGGGCTAAAGAATTCTGAGCAGAGCAAGGTTGATATGGACAAGGGTTTGATCTAAAAGGAGCTCGCGGGTAGAAGTCATCGCTCACAAGTAAAACACAGAGACCGATGTCGGTTAGAAAATCGACGTTGGCATCCAGACAGGGACCGACATCAGCTATGTGCAGTCCGACGTCGGTGACTCCAGACAGATAAACACCAACATCGATCAGGGGGAACCAACGTCGACGATGAGGCAGTCGCATGGAACCGACGTCGGTCGGGTGCAGACTGAGATGTGACCGGCATCGGTCACTGAGACGGATTTTGAGCGGACAACAAGCTGTCAAGGGGTCTCAAACGCCCATATAGAGGACTGAAAGGATAAGTAAGCCTCAAATTCGTCATTTCCTTTCTTTACACTACTTGTTGCTCACTGATGGTCAAGAATCAGGTTGTTATTAAAAAAGCAGAGCAGGTAGATCTAGGAAACAGTGGGCGCTTGGCATGGATGAAGAATGTGATTCCTTGGAGAACCAAACGGAAGTTTTTGGTAGAGTTGCTGTTGGGGATCAACCAACAATATGATTACACTTATGAAAGCAATAAATTGCGGAATTAAATCAGAGAGATAAGTAACTAGAATCAGATAATAACAAAGAACAAGATATACAAGAAACCACCCTGAAAAATTTGTATTAAACTCTTTACAGAAGGAATACAATTGAAGAAACTTCTTTTTTCTACACCTCTCTCAGATGCACAAGATCTCTCTATAGATCTCTATCCCTCAAGAGCTCTCTCTCTCAAGTACAATCAACTCCAACAACCTGAATTGATTCATCTATACAATTTTGTACTATTCTTCAACATTCACATACAATGAACTACTACAATCACACTAAGCTAAGAAGATCTAATTCTACATATAGAATTAGGAGACTTGAGCATGCACTTAGAACCAACAGTTAAGCCTCTTGAACAAGGGCTCTAAAAACAGTCTTACTAATAATAGAGACGCGAACTTAAGACTAAAACTTAAACTCATCATGCAAACACTCGATTCTGTCTTCGAAAATAGCATTCTGGACGCACAGGTAACCGACGGCGGTTCCTGTCTGCTTGCCTGTGACCGACGTCGGCCGATCTCCTGCCGACGCCGGCGTCTCTTGAACTGCCCCTGATCGACGCCAGTGACTGTGTAAACCTGCAACTATGGTAATGCGCTCATATGTGAAGCTTTTAGGCTCTACACCTTAACAGTTGCCAGCTGGAAGAAAGCACTGAGAAACGAATGGATGTTCAGGGTAAAGAAGAGCGGGAATGGACACGTGAGACGGAAGGCCAGGGTATATGGTCTTGAGCAAGCTACAAGACAATGGAGGTTTAACCATTGTGTTCTCTTTACCAAGTTGGATAATATTAGCTACATTATCCTATTACTGTATGTTGTGCTTGTTGCAGGGTTACACATACAGGGAGTTGTTGAACTAAAGGTAAAGTTAGTTCAGAGGTATGTCATGAGGAATTTGGGAGCAGCTAGATTTTTTGGCATGAGTGTGTTCTAGAGACATGGAAGGTCACAGGTTGATTTTGTCTCCAGAGGATTGTGTGAAACCGGTTAGCACGCCGATGGTTGGATAGTTCTATGAACAGTGTCCTGATTCACATAATGAGGTTAAGTGCATTGTATGTACTAAACCTGAGATTTTCCAAGCAGTGAGAGCTGTCAAAAAGTTTGGAGCCAATCCGGGAAAGAAGCACTGGAGGGCAGTTCAGTGGATTCTCAGGTGTTTGAGAGGGACCAGCAGCAGGTGCACATGCTATGCAGGGTCAAGTTTTTTTCTACATGGGTTTGTAGATGCCGATGTGGCAAATGATTTGGATGACAGGAGGTGCACCACAGGATTTGTGATGGTTGGTCTTCAAAAGTGATCTTGAAGAGGGATACAAAGCCAAAAAACAAACTAGATGATGTACAGGTACAAGTACAGTTGCAGCTATTTATCTCCAAGTGAGAGATTATTAGGTTGTGGAGCTAAAAGCTTCAACTGATGCAGACATGGAGGAGGTTGCTGAGTTCCAGGGATACCGGTGTCGGCAGAGTATAGTGCAAAAGGCAACCGACATCGGTAGGGGTGAACAGAAAGGTAACCGACATTGGCAGGAGTCGGCCGATGTCGGTCACCTCCAGACAGATAGAGACCGACGTCGGTCCCCTGTGCGGTTCCAGAACTGTTCGTTGCACGAACAGTTAGTTTGTTGAACCGATTGTTTGCATGTAAAAGACTATTTTTGGTTTTGAGTTGCGTGTCTAATTATTGTAAATTAGAAGTCTAAGTTATTGTTTAGTATGGGATCTATTTATAGACCCATTGGCATGTATTGTAATTAGAGCAAATAGAAGAAGGCAAGGAAGATCTTTCCAATTGTAAGATCATTGATTTGCAGGTTGTGCAAGATCAGGGCAGATCTACATGTGTAAGTAAGATCATTTGAGTTGCAGGTTGTTGCAAGTTCATGGGAGATCTACTTGAAGTATTTTGAGTGCTTGTGTACTGGCAGTGGTATTACTGACTGGTTGGAGGTGAACACCAACTCTGTGTTTGAGTTGTGTGTTGGGACCGTTTTTGATAAGAGAGTGAACTCTTGAAGAGAATTACTGTACACTTGGTGTGGGAAACTTGAAAGGTGTGGAAGAGTGTGGCGTCTCTTTATTGTATTCTTTTTTGGATGAGTATTAATACAGATTGTGTTGTCTCTCATATTCTGTGTCATTTGTGAATTTTAGTTACTTGTTAATTCTGGTTTAATTCCGTGATTAGTTGCTAATACAAAGTAATTATATGTGCTCTTATTGAAGAGCAAGATCCTGACAAGTGGAATCAGAGCTGTTTGTTGTTCTTGATTTCCCCATCAGGATTGGCTAATATAGCTCTAAACAGGCTAGAATTAGCATGAGACTGTATGTGAGGTCCTACTGGGCATGCCAAAATGTAGCTCCAAAATCTAAATGGAGCCACTAGGGTTTGGCAAGGGGTACACAAGGTACTAAGCAAACACCTATAAGGATAAGAGGCTCATGGACACTATGGGCTACTTGAGATCTATAGATGTTATCCAATTTGCTGGCTTGTACCAAGCTATAGACGAACTCATGGGCTAGCATGATTAAGCGCACAAAGGACACAAGTATCTCTAATGGGTATAACCACTGTAAAGTGAGCAGTTGAAGGAAAGCAACTAATGTATAAAGAGCAGGAAAATAATATATCTAAACAAGTAAGTGCTACAAGGAAAGGAAAATGATTTAGAAACATGCAACCCTAGGAAATGAAAGACGATTTCAGTAAAAAACACATTTTCAAGAGAGATATGCATGGAATTTTAGAATCCTATACTAATGCTTCTTCAGAATGAAACTAACCTTAGCATGTAATATCTAACCCTAGCAATATACTAGACTAAACTAGCAAAATAGTTTCACCTTGCAGAGCAAGGTGCCTTCAAATCATACTCAAACACAATGCAAGAATTCTACCAACTGTGAGTCCAAGTTTGATCCAATGTGGAGGAAGACTAAGTCGTAGTGTAGAGCTCTATCCAATCTACTGTCAATGATCAAGGAGAGGTGAAGTAGCAACAAACAAGAGATGTAGAGGCCAATCCAAGTGCACAAATCAGGTGCAATTCCAACTAAAGGAGCCAAGAATAGGAACAACTGAGAATAGAAATGGTGAATCCAGTCCAACTAACAAGTAAGAGTGTGGATTTCTCTCTAAGAGGGAGGAGAAACCATGTATCATGTGTTAGAGGAGCTCAAGAGATGTAAAGAATTCTTAGGAATCAAGAACAACTCAAGAGAGATGAAGAGTTGTCAAGATGTCCAGATGAGAGCAAGAAGATCCAAAAGGAGTCCAGGGGATCAAGAGGCAATCAAACAAAAAGTGAGAGGGAGGCATGTTTGGACCTCATATAGGGTAAACAAGGGCAGATTCCCCAAAAACATGGTCGTTTCTAGCCATTTGGCAATGATTGGGAGTGAAATAGGCAATTCTGGTTGGGTTGTGGCCCTAGCCATGACTTAGGGGCCGTAACAGGTGGCCTGGACTAAAGCCGGTTCATCAGTTGTGACAAAAGAGGTAGCCTAGGCCGCAATTTAGCCAAAAGGCTCCAAAAAGGCTCTAGAATGAGCCCAAGAAGGCCCTAGAAGGCCAAAGAAGGTCCCGAGAGGCTCAAGAGGTGTTGGAAGGTCCAATGAGGTGTTGAAAGGCCTAGAAAGGTGCTCAAATTTTGGGTAAAAATTCCAAAGATTGAGTAGGATCAAATATGACTCATAGTGATGGGTAAAATGCATGATGAGTAAATATGTAATCATTAGGAGGAGTACGATCATGAGAAGTATGATTAGAGGATTGCCATTACCCAACATTGCATTGTCGTTAGAGTCGCTAAAAGTTATGCTGACGGATATGGGCGTTTCAAATAGAATGCATGTTTTTTCAGCCCCATCTGCCACTGGAGCATCCTTCCCTACCTTCCCATCTATCATCTGAACTGCTATTAGAGTCTCCCCTGACTGCTCTATCGAGCCAGTCATTGCTGCAATGGGGCTGAACAAGTTTGAAACCCTAACCCTATCGTTATTACCATTGAGAGTGGGAGTCATCAGGGAAAAAAAAACATTTTTATATATTTCTTATGTTTTTTTATGGTTTGAACTTAATGGCAATTTTTTTTTCAAACTTTATCGTTGGTGAACTCGAACCAAATTTTATACTCGTCAAACTCGAACTCGAACCTTGTGACTATAGTTGAAACATTTGACTATTATATACAAAAATTTTAGGCATATTTACCAAGCAAGAGGGTTGTACAATTTTTTTATAGATAAAATAATGACAAATATCAGTATAAATATTTTTGTAGACATTTTATCTAAATCAGAGTTTGAAAAATTGAGGCATGTTTGGGTTCCAAGATTATAGGGTTGTATGATTTCCTTATGGATAAAACAATAACAAACCTCAGTATAAATACTTATGTATCCATTTTATTTAAATGATGAAAATAAAGATTTTAACACCCATCCCTACTACCAGATATTAGTCATTACTCATGCTAATTTAGTCATGTGTTGTTTGATATAAGAAAATAATATAATAAAATATTCTTCTGGTAAAATTGTTATGTTTTCATTTATCACTTTGGCTCTAATACCACATGCAATATATAATTCAATTAGTCTGATTAGGGTCGCTTTGTGACATTTTCCCCCCTGAAATTTGGTATTTTGTTGGAGGGTGATCCACCTAGATAGGGATTGTGGCACAAGATGTGACTTATAAACCATAGGTTACTGGTAAAAGTCCAATTTTTTATTTAAGGATTGTCAAGCTTGACGGGTTTTTGGCCAATATTATGCTACTTGTGAAAGTCATGAATAGATGACAATAGGTCATTAAGAGATATTGCTAGAAAACTTAGTTTACACTTTGTATTTGTGGAATGTTTTAGTATCTCTACTACATACACTATTCACGTGGGATTTGTAGACCTATTATTATAATCAAACACAAAGATATGAGGGTGAGTGATCAGAGTGCAACCTAGGTTAACCGTGCACTAACTTTGTATGCATTGATTGCACCCAAATCTTGGACAACATGCCATAGACTCATTTGATACCATTGCTTGTTGAGAACACAACCATGTGTCAAAGACATCATTGTGCATGACGAAGCCAAATTATGAATAATTAAGGAAGATTAAACTTTGGTTGGTATAAAATTAAACCATTTGGTACTAGATCTTTATTGTAACTAATATTTCTTATACTTGTATATATATACTTGCAACCAACATTATCGAAAGGGACTTTGACTTCTTTTGGCATTCGATATAATTTTTCCAGTCAACCTAGAGAAATCAACTATTCTCATTCTTAGTCTTTGATCAAAGTAATTATCATTCTCAGTCTTTTGGTTCATTGTACACATACATACTATACTTGTTCAAGTGGTGAATCGAAGACTATTATTTTTCCATATCATTGTATTTGATGTATTTGTAACTAGTTTGTAGTGTTGTTTAATTATTACACATTAATTAGAACAAGATAGTTTTCTAGCTAGTTTATTATCTTGTTGTATTGCTTATCATGCATTGCTATACCAATTCATGAAATTTAGATCAAAATGTGTCTTTCATAGAAACACAATTTTGTTGAATGCATTTTAACACTCCTACTTAGTAATAGGAGTGAATGCAAGTCAGTGACTATCAAAAAGTCTTAACACTGACGTCAATGGAAGAGGAAAATGAGACACTTAGAAGAAAATTATTAAAACCTTCGGGAATATCTAACTACTCTTGAAGGAGGTCCTAAAGGGGTAGCACGAGACACTCTTTGATATTCGTGACTTGATGCTTCAGTTAGGACCTTTGACTTATACATTAAACTCTAGCATGTTGTTAGAACATTAAAGCCCTTCCAAGGTGCAAGTGACTATCGATATATTAGTTTCCTAAGGCAAAATTGACATTGAATCATTGAATGATTAGGATCAATAATTTGATGAATATTTCTTTGTCAATTGCTTCAATGATGTGGAAAAGATCACCTTCAATTCACTTAAGTTATCCAAACTTGTCCTATATTAGATGGAAACTCTCAGTGCACAACTATGTCTACACTTGAGAGTTTTTTGTTGAAGCTATTCACTGAGAATATTATCCTTCGAAGCATTAAACATGAAGTTGCAATAGCTACAACAATGAACAAATGATTTGGTGCAACAGTATGCTTACATATTCCACTACCTACTTGTGTGCTTAAGAATTTGCATTACATAGCAGAATAAGGTGGACTAGCATAAGACACTCTTTGATCAATTATGCAATTTGATGCTCTTGTTAGGACCTCTGACTTCTATGTTACATGCTAGGATGTTGGTAGAACATCAAAGCCTTCCCAATATTCAAGTGAATGTTGACATGCTAGTTTCCAAGGCAAGGTTGACATTGAAGCATTGGATGACTATGGTCAACAACTTGAGGCATATTTCTTTGTCAATCACTTCATTGATGTGGAGAAGATCATGTTGACTTCACTGAAGTTGTCCAAACCTGTCTTACAATTGAAGTAAACTATCAGCACACAATGTGCATATGACTACAACCTTGTCAACACATGGGAGAATTTTATTGAAGCTATTTGTTGAGAATGTTATCCCTTGAAGCATTAGACACGAAGTTGCAATAGTTACAAAAAATTAATCGATGAATTGGTGCAATAGTATACTAAAAAATTCCACTAACTTTATGTGTGCTTGAGGATCTATGATATTGAGTAGAATAAGGTGTTTTAGTGGACTTTAAACTTAAATTTGAAGAAAGTTGGATTTCCTACCCTATGCCATGTTTGGGAAAGCCTATTGTTAAGCCAAACTTAAACAATTCCATGATTAAAGAGAAGATCAAGTTGTAGATAAGCCCTTGGTTTTTTGGCCTACTTCGTAAGAACAAGTCAACTCATAATGTGTACGAAAAACTTAAGAAGCATAAACTAATAGTTAGAGATATAATTAGAATGAATCCCCTGCACACAAAGAGTTCTAGTGACTCCAATGCAAGATAAAGGAGAATCAAAGGGAGAAATGGTGCAAACATCTTAAGATTCGTACCCATATCAACCCCAAGTGATGCATAAAATAAAGTGTGTAGTCCACACTTGGGCCTATGGAATAAGAGGAACAAATTGACCCTTAAACAAACTTATTGATCGCTAGTCTAAGTCCTTAAGCTTGCATGATTGACATTTACGAGGAAATATATTGTCTGTTGCATTCAAAATGTTGGGTTATAGAATAACACCATGTTGTCATTGGTAGTGGATGTCGGCAAAATATGTTAGTGCATGATGGAGTTAAGTATCTAGGCCTTCCAACTTTTACCAATGTAATTTATATGGTTATGGACAAGAGGTGCACACCAAACGGCCCATGTGTTATTATCACTTACAATGACACACAAAGATTTACAACACCATGTTAATGTTATATGTCTGTGACCAACATGGTACCTATAAAGCTAAGCCCCAACATTATTTTGTCAAGGTCAATGATTGCATCTACAGTGTTTTCTAATCTCTTACAAACACTCAAGTGACATTGGTATTTTGAATTTAATCTAAGGAGCTTGAGTCTCACGTGCATAGGTTTGTGATGCTCATGGTTTTCATAAACACGCAAGCACTCTTAGAAGCACAACCTTGTTGTATGCCTTGTGTTGCATTCGACACAACAATTTGATGTTCTACTTCAGTTTGGAGATGTTTCACATGCATAAGTTTGTGTTTCTCATCATTTTTCTCGAGATGCCCAACACCATGAGAATCACAACCTTGTGACATGTCCTATGTAGTGTGCATCACAACAAATTGGTGTACTTCAATAGTTGGGAGATGTTTTTTAGAAACCCAAAGGCATACGAACACACTTCACAATAAAGCATTAGATTAGTCTAGTTCCAATATTTCATCCCAAATATGTCGTAACACACTTCCCAATAAAACATTTGATCAATATGGTAGTATGCGAGATATTCTAATATATTTAAGAGCTCGTTGACCAAAGGAACTGTTAACCATTTTGGCCCTGCAGGGCAAAATCGGTCTCCTTCTTCCCTTGCTGTTCTGAGCCAGTTCAAATTTGATTTTTTGCACAAGTCTTTTGGCAAAAGGAAGAACCAGTTCAGTGGTTCGACGTCGGGGTCCAATGGCATGATCTTTCCAAGAACTTTGAACTTGAACTTTGAACCATTGTTGGTTCAGTCGGTTTGGTTCAACGAGTTGCTTGAGTCAGTTTGGTTCAACGAGTTGGTTCAGTTGATTTTGTTCAACAAGTTGGTTCAATGGGATGGTTCAAGAATTAGTTCAAGTCGAAAGTTTCAAAGAGGGTCTTCCAAAGGCCGAAGGACAAGTGCCCTTGCGGAGGGCAGTCAAGCTCAAACTGGACCATTCCATCAGGCCGCGGAGGGCAGTTTCGGATCCAAAAGTGCCCTTGCGGAAGGCAGGGAACCTTTGCAGAGAAATAAAAAGGGTGGTTTTCCTTCGGAAATGCTAAGGCAAAGGCTGAAGGAATTCCTTTGGACATTTTCTCCGAAGAAATTCGAAAGGTAAAGAGCAAGGAATTCTTTCGAAAAAGTTCCCACAGCAAAGTGAGCAAAGGTAATTCTTTCGGACAAAAAGTTTGAAGGAATTCCTTCGGACAATTTGTTTGAAGGATTTGAAGATCAAGGCCGCCCGAAGGACCCCGAAGGGCAGGTGCCCTTGCGGGGGACTCTCGGCTGCCAAAAGGAGGACCTTTCTCAAGGCCCGAAGGGACACCTTCCCTTTGGGAGGTTCCAAAGACAAAAGCCGAAGGAATTGACAAAGGGGAGATGGGCCCACAGACGTCAAAGTTGAGCATCATGGACTAGCCGTTAGAATCCAGACGTCCGATGACGTCCCTGCAGACGTTAAGTTCAGGACAACAGAATAGTCGTTGGCTTTCAAATGGCGACGGGCGTGCAAACGTCAACTTTACAACCATGAAGTAACTGTTGGTCTTTAAATGAAAGGCGCGAACCCGAAGGAATTCAAAGGCTTAAGGCCAAAAGGAAGAGACCGCCGAGAAGGGAGAACAAAGAGCCAAAGAATTAGCAGAAGATAGCCCCCGAGGGCCGAAGGAGCCAGAAAAGACAAAGCCAGGAAGAGACAAAAGAGCCAAGTGCAAAAACAGACAAAACAGTCCAAGTGGCAAAGGAAGGTGTCGACTCAAGGAGTTACTCCATCGGTTGACACAGTATCTGCCAAGTGGTCATCAAGGAGTGCAAATAGTGAATGGTGTGACCCGTTTTTCTTCACTTTGCATTGATGAGCAGACAAACCGTGTGAATGCCTTGAAGGAGTGGTCTTATTTGCAGACAAATAGCGCAGCCTATGTTTTCACACATGACGTTTAATGTATTTAAATGCCTAAAGTCAAAATCGAAGCCGACACAGCATTATCTTTCAGCAGCTTCCTCTTCTCAATGCTCTCAGCACACGTGGGGCACTTGTCAAAGGGCGCCAAAGTCTTTTTCAAAAGGGGCGCTTTTGCTTTCTTCTTCTCTATATATATGTTATAACTTCTCATTTGAGGAAGATATCTTTCATATGGTAAGGCGAAGCCTTGCCAATTTTCACCTGGAATCAATAGAATACGCATTTGTTACTTCTATTTTGGTTGGATATATCTCTGAGTGTGTCGAGTGTTAGCCTTGTGTTCAGTCATTTCTTTCCTAATGCTTTCACAGGCTTGATACCAACACACCTGGTATAGACAAAGCGCCATTCTTGCAGGTGACAAGAGCTATATCTGGAGCGCAGAGGCAGAAGACGGCTACCAGACAGTGTGCTTTTCTTACAGCGCCTATGGTAGATTCTTTTCTGTGTGTTTCCATTAAAGCCTCCTTGTTAAGTTCCCTGCAGTCTGGTCTTTTTACCAGTTAAAGTGTATGTATGTGTTCTTATGGTTCAAAGTGTGAGTATGAGTAGATCAAACTTGTTTGGTGCATCACCAGCTTAAGTTAGGTTTTGTTTTTCAGTAATCTTTCTCCCTTTTCAACTCCCCCCCCAATTATATATATATATATATATATATATATTAGCTACATTACTAGAATAACTCAGATGCATCAAAGGGAGCTAGCCCTTATCTAGAGACTCTCCCTTTAGTTTTGCCAGACCCACAGGCAAGAGCGGAGTTTCCATTGCGATGCGTGGAAGACAGGAGCTCATCCCCCTGTCAAGGGTGCAATCCATTGCGTCAACAGTTTTTGGCACGCCCGCTGGGACCAAGTTTTAACACTCAGCAAAGTTTCAGGATTGATACTGGTCTTGTTACAGCAAAATCAACTATTGTCAGCATCTGGCGACTCCACTGGTAAGAACATCAGTTTCTGATCAAAGACCAGTCTGACCTCCTATGCCTAAAATCACCACACAATCTACTGCTAAGGGTGTCTCTTTTGAATCCGTTAAATTGCCTTTGAACTCAACAAAGCGACTGAAGTTTAAAAAACTCATCTTTATTCAACAAATCACCTTCTTAGACTTGCTATAAGATACACCTATGCAAGAAGGCCTCTATTTAATCTTGTCATAGCTATGGCTTTACCTTTTGTGGCCTTTCATGGTCAGAGTCCTTTGAATCTCTTACGTTATGACCCAATTCCAGGAGCAGTCCTTAAAATTGCGCCTCCCTTTAATGGAGAAGGGCCCATTACTGCTATCGAACACATCAAAAATATTGCTAACCTCTGCAATATTCACAATGTCACTAAGGAAAACATTGCGATCAGATTGCTGGCATTGTCTTTTAAAGGCAAGGTTCTGGACTGGTATGGGACTTTGCCCATGAATTCAATCAATCCCTAGAACGAATTGGGCACCCTTTTAACGAAACGATTTGGGGAGAAGAGCAACCACCTCTCACTTGCTGAGCAGTTGACCACTATGAAAAGAGCTTCACACGAATTCATGCAGGATTTCAATACTCATTTTCAGAAGAGATGGGACAGAATCCCCATTCTGGTAAGGTCGACTCTGTGCTATGCTTTCCTCTATTATTTGAAAGCGTTGAACAGTGACATTGTTGTTATGATACAGTCTATGGGAGGACATGTGCTGCTTGCTGCCTATGACAGTGATAGCGGCTGAGAATTGCCTGGTGCAAGTTGGAAAAATAGCCCCTAAGCTTCATATGCTGCTCTTTCTTGAATTGTTGCCTTCAATCCAGATTGCTGCACCCACCTTGGCTCTTCTGCCTAGCATAGAAAAGCCGGTTGCTACTTCATCCAATGACCTCCATGAAGTCAAAAGCTTGTTACAAAGCGTAACAAATGAACTAGTGGCTCTTAAAAGGCAGTGAGCTCAAGTCAATCGACCAAATCAAGGATATCAACAGTATGGGCAAGCAAATAGACCTCTTTTTCAGAATTACAATTAAAAGCAAGATTAGTTTGCACAGGTCAAACCTTTTCAAGGCTATAATCTAGGCACCTATTCATTATCCAAGGCTCTAGCGCCTGCTCAAAACAATCTGGTACAAGAACAACCCAGTTGCTCAACCATGGGATATGGTCAAGATCACGTTGTTTATACAAATGAAATGCTAAGTCACTACACAAATGCATAGGACAATCAGGCAGCCGCCCAATTCCTAAGCTTTGAGGCTTTAGTGCAACCCGGCATGGGCAGCAGTCAGACTCAGCCCGATTCCACTCTCATGAATCACCTGGAAGGTGAGTTCTATGCAGTCAATTACGTGGATAGTGCAAACTATTAGGGCGACTATGTCGCAGCCAACACAAGATCCAAAAGGAGAGCAATGGAAGAGGCTCAAGCAGTTGCTCAAATGTCAGCACCACCTTCTTCATTACATGTAAACCAAAAGGTTCCAAACTTCAGACCGCCGATTGCACTTTCAGCTCCTCAGCCTATGCCTCAGGCTGTAAGTAATCCCAAAAAAAATTTGCAAGAAGGCAACCCTCGAGTCAACGTAGTAGACCAAATGAAGAAGCTGCACATGAATATCTCCTTGTGGGATTCATTATCAATACCAGGACAAAAGGACATGCTGCAAAAAGAATTGCACGCGCTGAATGAACAAGTTGTCCAAGCAAAGGCCGATAATGTTCTGATGATGAATGAGCAACTTTCTACATCAGGCCAAGTTAAGAAAGAGGAAAAGGTTCCCCCTTTTTATTTATCCTTGGTCATAGGATATTTTTTGGTGCACAATTTGATCCAAAACTCAGAAGTTCCTTGTTGACGAATATTTCAATAGCATAGAAATAACACAATAACAATGAATTCTCTGAGAAGAGACATCGTATTACTTATCAACTGCAATACAAATATAGGCTTATCTCTGAAAAGAGATGTTTTGTTGAATCAAAAATTTGCAGATACAAAACATACGCTTATCTCTGAGAAGAGATGTCTGCCTTCCCCTTTCGGGTTACAATGTATTTATACATATTTTTGAAAACAACTTTGGGAGATTGCGTGACTCGAAGAATTAACAGGTGACGATTTAACATCCCAGCATTAAAACCATACAACGCTCACATTAAAACAATACAACGCTCGAGGACATACTCGAGGATATAATGGCACGAGGAACAAAATTGTCACCGACAATACAAAATGAAAACAATACAAAATTCGAGGAATTACTGTCACCGAATGGTCACCTCGAATTGTTGCCCAGATCATTCCTCCCTCCTTGAAAAGCAATGGTCCCCATTGCATCACCGTTCCCCATCAGGTGTGGTAGTTGTGTCTTGATTTGATTCCCGATGCACACTTGGAATGGACTGTGGTTTATGGAATTGTGCGGGGCCCGATTGTTCACCATTTCTGTTTGACCATCAGTCTGTGGATGGAAGGCCATGAACTTCTTCAGCGCGGTATCTATTTGCTTCTGTTGTGTTGTCAGCGCTGTAACATCGGCCCTTTTGGATTCCTGTGGCTTGACCACCATGAAAACAAATTTTTTGGTGCTAAGCAGAGAGACAGATGTGGAAGGTGGTACTTCTAGTACCCTGTAGCGCCGTGTTCCAAGAGTGAGAGTGATCCGTCTAGTTCTTGATTCGTATATACCATGTCGATCATACATGAATGGCTGACCAAAGAGTACATCACAAACATCTAGATTGACCACATCACATAAGACCTTATCTTGGAAAGGTATTGCATATGAGAGAAGACATTGGTGGGTGACACGGAGGTCTCTCCCTGGGCTCAACCATCCAATACTGTATGGTTTTGGGTGAGGCTTCATGGACAGATTTAGGCTTTTCACAACATTAGTAGAGATTAAATTCTTTTGACTTTCGCTATCAAGAATGAAATGCAGAGGCTTACCTTTCACCGATAACTTAGAGTGAAACAACCTTTCCTTGTCATCTAGCATCTCGTCATGTGTCTGTAATGAAGCTATAATGGCTTTAGGATCAACATCTATAATTTCTTCTTCAACCTCTTCGACTGCAGGGTCTGTATGAGGTAGAGCAGTAGATGTTGTGGATGGTGACTCAGAAAGCAGTGATTTGATAGCTCAACATTTTTATTTGGAGTGAGTTCCATATTTTTGATAACCACACCACTTCCCGGTCTTTCCTTTTGCTTCCAATTTTGGCCTTGTGTTTGACCTTCTTTATCACTTTTCTATTTTGAAGACTGATTCTTTATATGCATCCTTCCATGCTTCTGCTCAATCTTTACTTCGAACTTGTATGCCTCACCGATGGTTTCCAAATTGAAGAGATCCATTTCCCCCAGATGTACCATTGTAGTCCACCACGATATTTGAGAGTTTTATGTTTCTCACTTTCTTCAATGCCCAGTCTTGCAGACAAAGAATGAAAAGTGTCTGTGTAATCTTGCACAGATTGGTCCTTGCCTTGGCGAAGTTGTTGCCACTGTATATACAGATCATCATACGCACCGATGGGATAGTATTCTTCTTTTACTACTTTCGTAAAATCATCCCAGGTGGGTTCCACCCCAAGGCCAATGATATCCGTACTGAACCTCTTTTTGTACACTTCCCACCAGTTTTTCACGAGCAATGATGATTTCAAAAGAGCAAAAGTGATCTTTTCTCCATCGGTGAATTTATTTACAGAGAAGTAGGACAACAGTTGATCCAACCAATTTTTCACTACATCAGCATTGATTTTGCTTTCAAATTTGGGAATATCAAAATTTACCTGACCCTTGAAAGGTGTTGGGGCACTGAAAGGAAGCTCCCTCGATGAGGAGCTCGGATGTGTAGCCGCGGAGCCAGAATTTCCCATTGGAAGTGTTTGAAGAATTTGAGCAAATTGTTGGAGCATCTGCACTTGTTGCCACTGGAGGACTTCATTCACCATTTCTTTGAAAGGATCGGATGTCTCAGTGTCGTCCGCCATTTGAGGTCTTTTGGGGCACACAAGTGGAGCATTTGGAAGCACTATCGCTTCCCACCCAAGTTACCTGTATCCTAACCTCGTCTTCGGGAACATACACTCTCAAGACAAACCACTCTGATACCACTGATCCAAAACTCAGAAGTTCTGGTTGAATATTTCAATAGCACAGAAATAACACAATAACATTGGATTCTCTGAGAAGAGACGTATTACTTAACAACTGCAATACAAAATAGGCTTATCTCTGAAAAGAGATGTTTTGTTGAATAAAAAATTTACAGATACAAAACATACGCTTATCTTTGAGAAGAAATGTCTGCCTTCCCCTTTCGGGTTACAATGCATTTATACATATTTTTGAAAACAACCTCGGGAGATTGTGTGGCTCGAGGAATTAACGGGTGACGATTTAACGTCCCAGCATTAAAACCATACAACGTTCACATTAAAGCAATACAATGCTCGAGGACATACGTCCCAGCATTAAAACAATACAACGCTCGAGGACATAATCGCTCAAGGACATACTCGAAGATATAACGGCTCGAAGAACAAAACTGTCACCAACAATACAAAATGAAAACAATACAAAATTCGAGGAATTACTGTCACCGAATGGTCACCTTGAATTGTTGCTCGGATCACAATTGCATCATTGACAGTAGAGCAAGCACTTCGGTGATGCCTAAATGCATAGTGGATAAACTGGGGCTAAAATATGAAGAAATGACTAAGGGAGTCCTGCAATTGGATGGAACACCAGCAAAGACAATTGGAGTGGTGAAAGGTTTAAACTTGACGTTACTCGCTTGCCCGACTTTCTCAGTTCCTCACAATGTGGTAGTGGCAGATGTCCCTCCTTACTTTGCGATTTGCTTATTCAGGTATTTCACATCCAAAATAGGCGGCTACCTAGCAGCAAACTGGTCCTATCTAGTTTTTAGAACCAAATATGGGACTAAGGTTAAAATTGAATCGGAGCCACTCCACAGAGATCATTTGGAACCATACTCGCTCAAGGCGACAAATGTTGTCAGGAACGTAGAAGCATAATTGATTACTTTTCTATAAGCAATTAAACACGGAATTGAACCAAAATGATTAAGTAACTAGAAACTTGAAACGACAAAAAATATGAGAAACAATACTATCTATATTAACACTCTTCTTGAATACAATAAATAAATCTTCCTCTCCTCCTCACACCTCTTGGGTGTACAGTATATCACACAAGAGTTCTCTTTCTCAACCACAACTAACTCAACAACCTGAGTTGTTATCTCCTCCTTGATAGTTTCAGCTGATCTCCTTGACCTTGCACCTTGCAGATCTCCTTTGACCTTGCTTTCTTGCTTCAATGCTTTACTTGCTTTAAATTACAATATATGCCTCATGGGTCTCTTAAATAGGATCCCAAGCATACAATAATTAGACTTCTAATTACAATAATTAGAAACACAGACTCAAGACTTTAATTAGTCTTCAACATGCAAACACTCTCGGACCTCTTAAAATTAAACGAGTCTAATTCTGGAAATGCATTTTGGAAACGCATGCAAAAGCATGCACACGCACAGGTGACCGACGTCGGTTGCTTTCGGTTTGTGCCTGACCAACGTCGGTCGATCCCTGGTTCCTGTCTGACCGACATCGGCAATACTGCTGATGTCGGTTACTGATTGCACTCAGCAACTTGCTGATTAGCCTCCTGGTGAAGCTTTTAGCTCCACAACTTAACAATCTCTCACTTGGAGATAAACAACTGCACCTGTACAGCAACTTCCACTAATCATCTCAGGTATCTCCATCTTCAAGCTCAATTTTGAAGACCAACCACCACACATCCTGTGATGCTACCCCTGTCATCCAAGTAACCTGCCACATCCGAACCTACATACCATGTAGAGAAGTGTTTGACCCTGCATAAATACCTGCTACTGGTCCCTCTCAAATACCCGAGAATCCACTGAACTGCTCTCCAGTACTCCTTTCTCGAATTGGCTCCGAACTTTCTGACAACTCCCACTGCTTGGGAAAACTCAGGTCTAGTACATACCATGTACTTAACCTCATCATGTGAATTGGGACACTGTTCTATGAACTGTCCATCCATAGGTGTGCTAACCGATTCTACATTCTGCATTTTGAACTTCGCCACTGCCTTATTCACACAATCATCCTGAGACAACATCAACCTGTGATCTTTCCTGTCTTTAAACATACTTATGCCAAAGAATCTTACTGCTCTCAGATTCTTCATGACACCCATTTGAACTAACTTTACCTTTAGCTCAGCAACTCCCTGCATGTGTGACCCTACAACATACACACACATTAAAGTAACAGGATAATGTAGCTAATATTATCCAACCTGATAAAGTAAAACACAATGGTCACATTGACCTTGATTAAAGCCATGCTTAGTAATATCCCTGTCAAACCTCCATTGTCCTGCAGCCTGCTCAAGACCATATACCTTGGCCCTCCGTCTCACGTGTCCATCCACTCTCTTCTCTAACTTGAGAATCCATTCGTCTGTCAGTGCTTTTATCTCGGCTTACAACTCTACCAAATCTCCCACTTGGTTCTCTTCTGAAGAATTCATGCCATGCTCTCATTGTTTTTTGGATTCTATCTACATTGCCTCTTCACATTTTCCTGGTTCTTGACTATCAGTAAGCAACAAGTAATATAAAGAAGGTGAATAATGAATATGAGGTTCACTTACCCTTTTAATCCTCCATATGGGCGTTTGAGACTCCTTGACAACTTGCTGTCCACCCAACATCCGTTTCAGTGACCGATCTCGGCCATCTCTCAGTTTGCATCTGGCCGACGTCGGTTCCATGCGACTGACCCGCCTGCCGATGTCGGTTCCCCCTGATCGACATCGGTCGCCGCCTGCCCGACACTATCGACTCTGCTGGTCTGCACATGACCGATGTCGGTACCTGCTTGACCGACGTCGGTTCCATGTGACTGACGTCGGTAATTGTGTTTTCCTGTAAGTGATGACTTCTTTATCTGCGAACTCATCTTAGATCAAAACCCTGTCCATATTGCCCTGCTCAGAATTATTCAACCTCTGTGGCTGATCTCTGTCCATCATCTCCTCCATAAACACCAAGGCTTTCCTGTTTTTGTCAAAAACATCAAATTTCTGTTTCCTGCAATGAACTCGATCCATGCCCTCTGAATCTGAATTCATACCTTTTGACTCAAGAACATCCATTCCCTTCTTATTCATGTGACCAAGCCTACTAAGCCACATCTTCGAATCTACAACTGAAGTAGATAAACCAGAAGTAGAATCAGTAATACAAGTAGATAGATAAAGAGTACCTACTTTCTTACCTCTTGCTAAAACAAGTGCACCTTTGGAAACCTTCCAAGAATCCACTATGAGGGTTACTGTGCATCCCTCATCATCCAACTTTTCTACAGAAACCAAACTCTGCTTCAGGACTGGGACATGCATAACCTCCTTCAACACCCACGTGTTGCCTGTTTGCAATTTCAGCTGCACTTTTCTTTTGCCAACCATTTGACAAGGCGTACCATCCCCTAAATAAAACTCTCCAAAGTCTCTTTGGACATATTCATGGAACAATTCTCTATTTGGGGTTGCATGAAAAGAAGCACCAGAATCTAAAACCCATGATTCTACTTGACTATCCAAATAAAATATGAGAGCATCCTGTGCCACAATACCTGCATCTTTTGCTTCTTCATTACCTTCATGTTGATTTTCTTTATCCTTCAACCAACACTCTTTCTTTGTGTGTCCTCTCTTTCCACAAAACCAGCAGGTGATACTTCCATTTCTGGATTTGGATCTCTTTCTCATCTTTGACCTTGATTTCTTTTGCTCGACCTTCTCTCTTTGCCTTCCCCTGCTTTCAGCATTTAGAGCATTCCTTAATGATTCACCTGTGCTTTTTCTGCGAATTTCGTCATTCAAGATCACACTAACCGCATCATCAACTTTTAAGATTTTAGAAGCAGACACAGTATTACTTACTACCATTACCAAACTATCTCAACTTTCAAGTAAAGAGCATAAGATCAAGAGAGCTTTTATTTCATCATCAAAAACAATATTGACTAAAGCTAACTGGTTTACCAAACCATGGAAATCACTAAGATGACTATATACAGATCCACCTTCCTGCATTTGCAAAGTAAATAACTGCTTCATAAGAAATACCTTATTTGAAGCTGAGGGCTTTTCATATAAATTTGCCAAAGATCCTATCAACTCTTCCGTTGTCTTACACTGTGATAAGTTGGAAATCACAGACGATGCAAGGCTCAACCTTATGGATCCCAGAGCCTTCCGATTAAGAACATTTCATTCTTCATCCTTCATATCTGTGGGCTTGCATGCAACCCCACCCAACGGTAAGTACAAATGTTTTTGATACAAATAATCTTCTATTTGCATCTTCCAATGTTGATAATTTTTGCCGTTAAACTTCTCCATTCGTAGCTTACTTTCTTCTGCTATTGCTGTACTCCCACTCAATCAAAAACCCTTGAGAATAATCTGTAATCAAACAATAACTTGCTCCCTACAACCTTGCTCTGATACCACTTGTCAGGAACGTGGAAGCACAATTGATTACTTTTCTATAAGCAATTAAACACGGAATTGAACCAGAATGATTAAATAACTAGAAACTTGAAACGACAAAGAATATGAGAAATAATATTATCTGTATTAACACTCTTCTTGAATATAATAAAGAAATTTTCTTCTCCTCACACCTCTTGGGTGTACAGTATTTCACTCAAGAGTTCTCTCTCTCTTTCTCAACCACAACTAACTCAACAACCTGAGTTGTTATCCCCTCCTTGATAGCTTCAGCTGATCTCCTTGACCTTGCACCTTGCAAATCTCCTTTGACCTTGCTTTCTTGCTTCAATGCTTTACTTGCCTTAAATTACAATACATGCCTCATGGGTCTCTTAAATAGGATCCCAAGCATACAATAATTAGATTTCTAATTACAATAATTAGAAACACAGACTCAAGACTTAAATTAGTCTTCAACATGCAAACACTCTCGGACCTCTTAAAATTAGACGAGTCTAATTCTGGAAATGTGTTCTGGAAACGCATGCAAAAGCATGCACACGCACAGGTGACCGACGTCGGTTGCTTTCGGTCTGCTCTTGACCGACGTCGGTCAATCCCTGGTCCCTGCCTGACCGACGTCGGCAATACTGCTGATGCTGGTTACTGGTTGCACTCAGTAACTTCCTGATTAGCTTCCTGGTGAAGCTTTTAGCTCCACAACTTAACAAATGTCAGCTACGCCATTATTGACCAGGCAAAATTTCAAGAGGATCAATTTCCATCCTCTGCCCTTGAAAGAGTTGCTGACCTGCTCTTAGACGAATGGGGAAGTGACAACTTTGAGCATGATTTTTACAAGTTCATAGAAGAGGCAAGCCTTGGGATTTATTGCATGCACGACGAGGGTACTTTTGTACCAAATCTGATGAAAGCAAGCCAATAAAGCTTAGGTTTATGGCAACTGTTCTTTGATGGCTCAAGAAGTAAGTTGGGCGCTGGTAGTGGAGTAGTGCTAGTTTCTCCTTCAAAAGAGATACTTTTCGGCTTTCAGGGTTCAATTTTTTTGCACAAGCAATGTTGCGGAGTACGAATCCCTCATCCATGGTTTGGAGTGGGTGAGACAAAGAGGAATCAAAGCGCTGCAGGTTTTTGGTGACAGTGAGCTGATTGTGAATCAAGGAGCAAAAATCTGACAAAGAATTCTTTGCTTAAGTCCTACAAACACAGGGTATGGGACTTAGTGGAAAGTTTCTTTGTTTTCAATGTTACCTCCATTCTTAGAGAGCAGAACAAGCAAGCAGATAGGTTGGCAGCAGTTGGTGCCCAGTTTGATATCCCTAAGGAGATAGGCCGAGACCACAGTCCACGCCATTTGAAGGTAGTAATCCAGCGTTCTGTACCTGACAACATCACTAACTGGCAGGGGTTTGACAACGACCAATAAATAACACTCTTTTTGCAAAAAGACGCTGAGTTTGTTGCTAAAAACCAGGCTAAACTACAACTGCAGTATGGTAGCCAAATTGTTTAGCTAAAGAACAATAACTTTCCAAAAGCTTGGTCACTTTCGAGAGTATCTTCAATGAAGATGACCAGTTAAAAAGCAATAAGGCAAGCATCACAATGAAGGAGGAGAACTATGAGATGGTTGAAATATTCAAGAATAAGCTACTTGCACTTGGGAAGGTGTGCACGGACCATGAAAGGCAGGGCTTCACTTTGTTGTGCCAGGAGTTTGCTGATGTCTTCGCCTGGGAGTATAACGATTTGAATGGTTTTGACCCAAGTTTGGCCCAACATACCATTGCGTTGAAGGAAGGCACCAAGCCGATCAAGCAGAAGCAAAAGCTTGTCAATCCAAAGATTGAGCCTCTCATGTGGAAGGAACTCACCAAGTTGATTGAGTCCAGGATAATATTTTCAATCAAACACTCTTCTTGGTCGGCCAATCTTGTTCCTGTCTAAAAAAAGAATGGGGAGATCAGATTATGTGTAGATTTCAAAGACCTCAATAGAGTCTCTTTGAAATACCATTATTCTCTCCCAAGCATGGAGCAGATTTTTCAAATGGTGACAGACAGCAAGCGTTTCTCCCTCCTGGATGGGTATTCAGGATATAATCAGATTTTGGTGCAAGACTGTGACTAGTACAAGATAGCTTTCACTACCAAATGGGAGACGTTTGCTTATAGAAAAATGCCATTTGGACTGTCCAATGTTGATGCCACTTTTTAGTGAGCCATGGACATGGCCTTTTAGGACCTGATAAATAACATTGTGTTGGTGAATCTTAACGACGTGAAAGTTTTTTTCTAAGGAGGCGGGCCAACACATGAAACACCTCAGACAAATCTTTGAGAGGTGTAGAGAGTTCAGTATCTCTCTCAACCCAAAGAAATACGTGTTCGCTGTCCATGAGGGTAAACTCTTTGGCCACGTTTTCAAAGAAGGTTTGACCATTGATCCAGAGAGAGTTCGCTCTATTCTGGAGCTGTCCTTGCCTAAACATAAGAAGGGCCTGTAGAGATTCTTTGGCAAAATAAATTTTATTTGGAGATTTATTTTGAAATTTGCGCAGGTAGTCAAGCCATTGACCTCTATGCTGAAGAAAGATGAGATGTTTGCATGCACAACGCAAAGGAGGGATAGCTTTGAGGAGATCAAGCAGGGTATCGCCTAGGATTCTACCTTGATCAGTCCTGACTTCACCAAGGATTTCAACCTCTACACTTTTGGAAATGAAGAGGTAATCTCCACCATGCTTACCCAAGCGAATGGTGATAACCTTGAGCAACCACTTGCATTTTTTAGCCAAGGCCTAGAGGGTTTTGAGGTCAGGTATACATATGTGGAGAAGCAAGTCCTTGCAGTCATACGGAGCTTGAAGAAATTCAGACATATGCTGTCCAACAGCAGGATTCACCTCATGGTCCCACATCCCAGCATCAAAGATTTCTTGACCAACCATGATCTGAATGAAAAAAGAACGGGATGGATCATTAAAGTAATGGAGTATGACGTGGATGTCAAGATCACCAAGCTGGTAAGAGGAAAAGACCTGTGTGAACACCTTGCTGCAGACCTTAAACAGCAAAAAGAGGACAGTTTGCTAATTCATGATGCAGCTACAATAGAAAAATCCGCTGTTATGAAGGATTGGACATTAGACTTGAGGCGTTTCCTTCTCATTGGTGAGTGCCCACAAGGCTTTGATAGGAGCAAGAGGAGATATTTTAGACTCCAATCTCTCCTTTATGTCCTGATTGATGGAGTGTTGTTCAGAAGGGATCTCTCAGGAGTGCTTTTAAAGTGCATAGACCCAAGTCAGGCCGACAGGGTGTTGTCTGAGTTCCATAATGGGCCAACTGGTGGTCACTTTGCTCCTAGGCCTATAGCTGCAAGAATAATGAGAGATGGTTACTTCTGGCCTACTCTATTCAGAGACACCCATGCATGGATACAAAAGTGCTAAAAGTGGGCGCTCTTTGATGGGAAGCAATGGCTAGCTGCCATGCCTTTACAGCCTATTCAGATGGAGCAGCCATTCATGTAATAGGGCCTTGACTTTATAGAGATGATTAACCCTCCTTCCAGTGCTGGACACAAGTGGGTCCCGACCGCCACAAACTACTTCACAAGATAGGTAGAGGCTGTCACTTTGAAGGAAGCCAACGAAAGTGCAGTCCTGAATTTTTATGAGGACCTGGTGGCAAGGTTTGCGGTTCTAGCTACCATCATCTCAGATAATGCTTTAGCTTTTCTGGGAACCAAAACGAGTGAATGGGCGTTGAGATATGGTATCTATCTTAGCACTTCGTCCAATTACTACCCATAAGGGAATGGGCTGGTTGAGTCCACCAATAAGAAGCTGATCAGGATTATCAAAAGGACAATGGAGGAGAATCAGAGGACTTGGCATGCCAAGTTGAAAACAGCCTTATGGGCAGACAGGGTCACTCCAAGGAGGGCAATTGGTAACTCACCATACACGCTCGTGTATGAAAGGGAAGCTAGGCTTCCTATTTCACTTGAGTTGCCAGCCTTGGACCTTGCTCACCAGCTGCAATTAGAAGAAGGCAAAAACATGGAGGTTAGGCTATGCGAGTTGATGTAGCTTCAAGAGACAAGGACCATGCTATGGCTTCTATAACCAGCTGCCAACAACAAACGAAGAAACACTTCAGCAAGAGATCTTTATCAAAAGGTTTCTCTGAAGGAGACATTGTCTTGAAATGGGATGTGGATCGAGTTAAGCCTGGAAAACACACAAAGTTTGATGCCCTGTGGAGTGGTCCATATGTCATTACTCAGTGCAAGCAACACAATGCGTTCTAACTCTCCAAGTTGGATGGTTAAGAATTGTGTATCCCAGTTAATGGGATACATCTTAAGCATTATCACTGAGCTTTCTCCCACCATGTACATATTTTTCTTGTTTTTACCTATTTTCCCTAAGTGCTTTTGCACATGTTAGTAGTTTTCTTAATCTTGTGTGTTTCGTTTCTTTTTTTGGGGTAAGAACTTCATGATTGATTATTGGATATCTCAAGGCAGTTTCTAACTTTTCAAGCTGTGTTTTGACTCCATGCCCAATGGACTTTGAGGCTACTGGTTTCTAAGCATAGCAGGCATGCTTCCGCTGGGAATCGCCAATTTGTTAATCGTTTTGGCCCTGTAGGCCAAAATCAGTCTCCTTCCCCTGCTATTTTGAGCCAGTTCAAATTTGATTTTTTGCACAAGTCTTTCGGCAAAAGGAGGAACCAGTTCAGTGGTTCGACATCGGGGTCCAATGGCATGATTTTTCCAAAAACTTTGAATTTGAACTTTGAACCATTGATGGTTCAGTCGGTTTGGTTCAACGAGTTGGTTCAGTCGGTTTGGTTCAACGAGTTTGTTCAACGGGATGGTTCAAGAATTGGTTCAAGTCAGAAGGTTCAAAGAGGGTCTTCCAAAGCCCGAAGGACAAGTGCCCTTGCAGAGGGAAGTCAAGTTCAAATTGGACCATTCTAGCACGGCGCGGAGGGTAGTTCCAGATCCAAAAGTGCCCTTGCGGAGCACAAGGAACCTTTGCGGAGAAATAAAAAGGGTGATTTTCCTTTAGAAATACTAAGGCAAAGGCTGAAGGAATTCCTTCTGACATTTTATCCGAAGAAATTCACAAGGTAAAGAGCAAGGAATTCTTTTAGAAAAGTTCCCGTGGCAAAGTGAGCAAAGCGAATTCTTTCGGACAAAAAGTCCGAAGGAATTCCTTCGGACATTTTCTCCGAAGGAATTCACCCGACAGAAAGCTATAAGCGGGAAAGACAGGAAAGATTTCCTTCGGACAAAATGTCCGAAGGAATTCCTTCGGACATTTTGTCTAGAGGATTTGAAGAGCAAGGCCACCCGAAGGACTCCGAAGGGCAGCTGCCCTTGTGGGGGACTCTCGGCTGCCAAAAAGGAGGACCTTTCTCAAGGCCCAAAGGGACACCTTCCCTTCGGGAGGTTCCAAAGACAAAAGCCAAAGGAATTGACCAAGGGGTGACTGGCTCGCAGATGTCAAAGTTGAGCATCATGGACTAGCCGTTGGAATCCAGACGTCCGATGACGTCCTCGCAAACGTCAAGTTCAGGACAACAGAATAGCCGTTGGCTTTCAAATGGCGACGGACGCGTAAACGTCAACTTTACGTCCATGAAGTAACCATTGGTCTTTAAATGAAAGGCGCGAACCTGAAGGAATTCAAAGGCTTAAGGCCAAAAGGAAGAGACCACCAAAAAGGGAGCCCAAAGAGCCAAAGAATTAGCAGAAGATAGCCCCCGAGGGCCAAAGGAGCCAGAAAAGACAAAGCCAGGAAGAGACAAAAGAGCCAAGTGTAGAAACGGACAAAACAATCCACGTGGCAAAGGAAGGTGTTGACTCAAGGAGTTACTCCAGCGGTTGACATAGTTTTCTGCCAAGTGGTCGTCAAGGAGTGCAAACAATGAACGGCGCAACCCATTTTTCTTCACTTTGCATTGATGAGCAAACAAACTGCATGAATGCCTTAAAGGAGCGGTCTTATTTGCAGACAAATGGCGTGGCCTATGTTTTCACACATGACGTTTAATGTATTTAAACGCCTAAAGTCAAAATTGGAGCCGACAGAACATTCTCTTTCAGTGGCTTCCCTTCCCAATGCTCTTAGCACATGTGGGCCACTTGTCAAAGGGCGCCAAAGTCTTTTCCAAAAGGGGCGCTTTTGCTTTCTTCTTCTTTATATATATGTTGTAACTTCTCATTTGAGGACAATATCTCTCATATTGTAAGGCAAAGCCTTGCCAATTTTCACTTGGAATCTATAGAATACACATTTTTTACTTCTGTTTTGGTTGGATATATCTTTGAGTGTGTTTGAGTGTTAGCCTTGTGTTCAGATATTTCTTTCCTAATGCTTTCACAGGTTTGATACCAACACACCTGGTATAGACAAAGCGCCATTCCTGCAGGGGACAAGAAGAGTTGTATCTAGAGCACAGAGGCAGAAGAAGGCTACCATACAGTGCTTTTCCTACAGTGCCTATGGTAGGTTTTTTTCTGTGTGTTTCCATTTAATCCTCTCTGTTAAGTTCCCTGCAATCTAGTCCTTTTACCAGTTAAAGTGTATGTATGTGTTCTTATGGTTAAAAGTGTGAGTATGAGTAGATCAAACTTGTTTGGTGCATCACCAGTTTAGGTTAGGTTCTGTTTTTCAGTAATCCTTCTCCCTTTTCAAACCCCCCCATTATATATATATATATATATATTAGCCATATTACTGGAATAACTCAGATGCATCAAAGGGAGGTAGCCCTTATCTAGAGACTCTCCCCTCAGTTTTGCCAGACCCACAGGCAAGAGAGGAGTTTCCATTGTGATGCGTGGAAGATAGGAGCTCATCCTCCTGTCAAGAGTGCAATCCATTGCGTCAACATGAACTCTTCTCCTTGTGCATTGATAAATAAAGATGATTCTAGTGCCTATGGATTGACTATTGCTTGCTAAAAAAAATCATGGTGAAGAACTTATATCCATTGCCACACATAGATGGCCTTCTAAATGAACTCTTATGTGCACAATACCTCACCATCATGTTCTTATGAATCATGAAGATGTATGGAAGACAACCTACAAAACCAAGGAGGGACTAATAAATGGTTGGCTATGCCTTTTGATTTGACCTATGCATCATAAACATTCTTGCACCTAATGAATGACATATTCATTCCCTTCAATGTCTTTATCATTGTTTACTTGGATAAGATTTTCTTCTTCATTAAGACATATTAGTAGTGCATCAAGCATGTCACACATGACCTAGGTACCATGCTCTAACACAACTTATAAGCCAACCTAGGAAAGTGTATGTTTGTTGCCACATAAATATACTTTGGTGGTATTGGTTTAGACCCAAAGAAGATCTAAGTAGTTCAAGATTGGCCATCTTTGCGCAACCTTAAAGAGCTCAAGAGTTTACATAGACTTGTAAACTTCTACCACGAGTTCATTCTTGTATTATACACATCTCATGGACATTGAATAAAATCCTTTATGCCATGATTACTTTCCAATGTAAACATGCACAACAATATACCTTTGATAGTTGTAATGTCCTCATTTTCGAGTTCACTTGCAGCATAGTTAGCGCTGACTTTTTGGGTTGGTGACAACATAATCAAAGGTGTATTTCGATGTCACCAAGGTGTTGGGTGATCTAGTGGCGCTGTATGACACTTTTCGGAGAGATTTCGGACTCTGGGCTCGGACTTGCTATTTTTGGCAAATTAGGGTTTTTGTCTGTTTTGGGTTTTCTAGTGTTGGATGATTTAGCCTATTCCTAGCCCTCGCAGGTTAGAGCAGATGGTCAGGGGGTCTTATTTGGCAATATTCGATATGGCTTCACCTCCAGTGATCAGTGAGAGTTCAGATCTGACTTTCATTGGACTCAGTTTGGCACACTTACTATTTATAATAAGTGACTATTTCAGGATAGTCAGAATTTCTATCTATAGCAAGGCACCTGAATAGGATTCATTTGCAGTGCCAATCTTTTACACCATTGGTTTGATCAGATAATGAGGGATTTACTATTTATAAGAAATCAGTGGTTGATAGAGAGGGACCCTTACTATTTTTAGTAAGACAGTTGGATGCGCAATGGATGAAGTGGTTAACTCTTTGGTTCACATGGAATCGAGAAATAATGAGTATTTATGGAGTTATGTTATTTTAATTATTAATAAAGTAATACTTTATTAATAATTAAATATAAAGTGCAATTATAATGAGCAATGGGGCCATGACCCTCATTTGAATGATTTTTAAAGTGACTAAGGAATAATTAAAATATTTAAATGTTATTATAGATTTATAATGTAACTTTATAGTAATAAAGTCACTTTAATTTTATAAAGTGTGTTAAATGAAATCTAAAAGTGGGAATATATCTTTTATCCCACATTGGCCAGGAAAGTGTTTGAGCTCTCACAAGAAAACAATAAAAGGGACTTAATAGCTCATTATCAGTCATCCAGATTTGATATTGATATTTGATAATTTCTCTTGTGGAGTCAAGGGCTTCTGTAGTTGTTTCAGTTGGCCATTGAGAATGAAAACACTCAATTGGTAATGCGATTTTAAGGCTGTGAGATACTAGCCGAATTATTGCTAGAGGAGAGTTTCATCCAGAAGTTTTGATTGTGCTTAAAGAACATATTTGAAGACTCATTTATTGCAGACATGTAGCTCATCATTGGGAGCCATTAATTGAAGATTTTTGGCACCATTCATTGCATTCCTATTGAAGGACAATTAGCATCACAAGGAAACAATTGGAGGCGCTGCTGCCATCAAATTACAGAAATAATTCTGCAGACTTAAGACTCACGTTTTCACTCATATCAGGGCAAAGCTGGATAGATTTCATATGGGTATTGAGGCGCTACATACTTAGGAGCCAGGGAATGATGTTTGATGTTTGAAAGGGGACATACAAGTTGATATTAATTTATTAGAGAAGACCTTAGTCCAGAACAGGGGAGGCTCCATTAGAGGGTCGATTTGGCAAGTTGAAGGCTCATTTCAAGATAGCAATGCTGCCACAACATCTCTTCTCAAGGGCGCTTCATTGTATCAGGTTCTACATTGAGTTTGCATCTTTTAAATTGGTCATTTTGGCATTGTAATGGTTGCTGTCTTATGGTAGCTGTATATGCACATTTTATATCAGAATTATAATGTCATTAGTTAATGCCAAGAGTCTTGGCATTTGCATATGATTTGTATTCAATTCTTCATACATTATTGTAATCAGATTTCTTGAGTCTTTGTAAATAGTTCATTGCATATCCAAGTGAAGAGTTTAAGTCTGAAGTTTGTATGACAAGTGTTTGTAATTATGCCTTAGGCTAAAGATGCTTATTTATAATCCTACACTAGTATGCATAGTGTTTATCAAATTGGCTGGGATCTGTAGGAGATACATGCAATTTCAATACATCTCTAATAGTTTGAGGTTGCAAACAAAGTGTATGACGAAATGTCAACTTGTTGTAGGTACTCATTTGCATAGAGTTGAGTCATTTATTTACACTAGTAAATATCAAAACATAGCTGCATTTCGTCTTAGTTTTGATTGCATACATTGGGGATTATTTAGTTGCATCTTTGATGAGTTACAAATACATTTTTAATCAAGAAACACCATCAGAAAATTCATATCAGTGATAGAGAGTCGCAAGACAAGTGTTTGACAATATTCCTTGAGCTTTTAATCAGCAATTTGAGGTCAGATTGGTCAAGGGATATTACAATAGTGTCAGAGTGCTATGATCTCTGATTCTAGTGAATGCCTAACTCTTACTGGCCAAAAAAATTTCCTTTACTCTATGGGTTGTGATAATAGAATCAGAGACATTAAATGGATTAAACTTGCATACCTCATGTTGAATGTGGTAGGAGAGAGCAAAAAGGCCCCTGGCCTAGGCTGCGGCCTGCATGGGAAAACCCACAACCTTGGGTCTACCAAACTACAAAAATTGTGTCCTGGTCCACTACCAAGTCATAGGTTATGTTGCAAACCTGCGACCTAGCTTCTGAGGGCCTAAAAACTTGCCTAGAAGGGGAAAACTAGGTCAAGAAGGTAGCCAATAAAGGGGGAAGGAGAAATAACATGTGCACACCTATATTTCACTTGGTTTTTTGCACAGTAACATCCTAATTGAGTTCACATGACTACAAATGTGAAGATGAGTCAGAGTGTTAGAGGCAGGAGAGGCATCTCAGCTGATAGAGCCACTGTCATTGTGCAGTGGCCAACTGAGAGAGAGTGTCTCAATGTCAATAGTAGTGAGAGGCAAGGTAGGGGTGGTAGGAGGCCCATGAAAGATGAAGACTAGCCAGTAAAGGCCAGAATAAGTCTGGAACAACACAAACACTAACCCACACCACCTACAGGAACTATGGAAGAGAGGAGTCGGTAGAGGGTTAACTAAAAACAAGTAGTGTCACAACCAACTAAAAGAAGCAAAAGACTGCTTCTATCCTAAGGTGCATCCAAGGAGTGTACAAGCCAAACAACCACAAAGACCTGCAAGGTTGGACAACAAATGCCACAAGAGAGGAAATCCATTAAATGAGGGCTTGGGGAGGGTATTCTGGTCAGCTTTGAGGCTCACCAAATTACCGTAGGCCTAGGCGGAGCCTTGGCCCCAAGGGTAGGCCACCGCTTCAACCTAATAGGGTGTGCCCTCGAGGTGGGCCACTACTTAGCCAATGAAGAGGCCAAACATTAGGGAAAATGTAGGAAGTAGATGGAGCCTCCATATCCTTAGGTAGATGGATGGAATAGAACTCAAGATCCACCTCAAAAAATTGAGATACCTCACTAGGAGAGGCATTGAGAGTTTCAATGCCACAATGGGACAATCATGATAAAAGGGGAGGAGGCTCAACATCTAGGGATACATCTCGAAAGAGGTTTTTTAAGAGTGAAGAGCTAGCTAGACACCTAGAAGTAAGAGGCATTAGGGATCACATAAAAGGTACGAGAGAAGTGAACGTCAATTGATACTTAGCAAGGTAGAAACGTTCATCCTTGAATAAACAAGATTCAGAGGTGGGATCCTTGGGTGAACCCACAAGGCCTCGTGAAGAGATAGCCAAAGCCTCATTAGAGGGCTTTGTCTTAGCATAGAGAAATTCTCAGGGATCTAGGTCTACCTCCCATACAAAATTTTGTAATGCGAAGGCTTACATGGAAGCAATCCAAGGACAACTAAGAATCTTATTGTATAGGAGATCTAGATCTAACACACAAAACTCAATCCTCATAGCCATGGGTCCAAACTTGACCTAAAGCTTCACATTACCCATCGGTGCAATTGTATTGTTGTTGAAGCCAACAGAGTTATAGTGAGGTTCATATAGTTTTGTACGCCTAATACCCAGCTCGTTAAATGCCTGCAAAGGCATGATGTTCAATACAACACCTTCATTGATGATACATCTCTTGATGTGATAGTCATTTACAAAGGTCTCGATGTAGAGTGGGAACTTAGCCCTCTTTGCCAGAATGGAAGGTATTGTAAAGAGGTAAGGTTAAAAGATAGGACAGGTGGGCAAGGACAGTCGAGGATGTTTGAGTTGAATAACACCTCAACATCATCCTATAGTGGTGCCTCATGGGGGAGACCAAGCTCATAGAAGATGAGCCCTCTTTGCTCAGGACAAAGGTAGAGAAAGTCCCGGATGGAGATTCTGATCGAAAGGCCCTGTAACTCATCTATGATGGAGTACGGGTGCTACCTAGCTTGGGGAGTAATATTACGTCAAAAGTCAAATTTAACTTTGGGATTCCCTACCTTCGTGCATTGGCTTGAGGGCCGTGCACCAGTAGCATCTCTAATAGGGTTAGTCACATGACTTGAGTGCGTATTGACAAAACACTCATAACTGATGGGGGCTATGTCAATGCCAACAATGAGCTTGCTGCTATAGTGCTTGGCTTTCCCTTTCGGGTCAACTGAAGATGAGGAGTCAGAAGAGGTATAAAAATGATAGAAGAGTGATGGGTCTTAGCCTTGAATGTCTTCTTCTTCTTCTTTTCCTTGTCATGGTTAGGAAGAGGTTTCGTGAACACATCTAGCTTGCAAATGGGTTTGGCAAGTGGGGAGTTCTAGGGAACAAATGAGGTCTTCCCTCGAGATTATTGGGCAACACATTCTTTGTCAGAATACCCCTTAATATGGTAGAAGTTGTAGAATTTGGTGGGGTCATAGGGATATGACACCCGCTGCCCTCCTACGCTCTTTTCTGGGACCTATTTAGTTGGCCTCTTACTTAAAGCATTAACCTTGTGGGCATCCTTCATGTCCTTGTTCTCGACAGGAGAATCAGTGACACCATTGCCGGTTGCATTACAATTATGTTCGTGTAAGGAGGATGACTTTTGAGTCAACACAGGCTGAATGCCCGCATGTAACTCAAAAACTTCAATCTTCAGGCACTCATTAACAGCATCATAAGAGGTGGGCTCACGCTTGAGGACCTCAAGGTAGACCTCCTACCTCAATGCTTGCATGAACATATCATAAAGTTGTTCATTTGAGAACTTTTCCCTGCACTTATGGACAACTGAACGATATCTTTGGATGAAGTCAAAGTTCGGCTCACCCTTGGCCTGCGCGATGGAGGTAAGTGATTGGATGTCGAGGTTAAATGGTCTAGAGATATCAAAGTTTTGGAAGAAGTCATTCAAAAGGAACTAAAAACTAAAAAGAGAATTTTGCGGTAGATTTTGGAACCAAACAAGAGCTTCAACTTGTAGGGAGCAAGCAAAGATCTTCAACATCATGCCATCATCCTGTTCATAATCCATATATGCCATCATAAATGCCGTGATATGCTTCGTGGGACTAGCATCTCGAGTCTTATTGAACTTAGGTAGTTTGGGGATTAGAGTAGGAAGGGGAATAGCACACATGTAAGGGGCCAAAGGATTCCTACATAGATCTTAATAGGCATGGTTGATAGCAGGTTGGCGATGAGCTCCCCGAGGATCCTTGTGGGGGTCATGATGTTGCCTACGTTAATAGGAATCATCATAACCATGGTTGTGAGGAAGACAATGTCGAGGCAGCTCTTGATGTGGGAGATGCTTATGATGGGGATCCTCCCAATCATGAGGTGGAGAAGGACCACAAGAAAGGTATCGTTCCCTACAAGGATGATGAGATAATGTGGCATGCATAGGTAGATGGTCATGGTGACCTAGGTCCCTAGGGTGTTGGCCATGTGCAATAAGATGAGGGTCTAGATGAGGGTGCTGATGTTCGGGATAAGTATTCCAAGGGTCTCTAATTTGTAATTGGTGGTTAAAATCAGCTTGCTCATCTGAGACCTTAAAGGAAGGGATAGGAGGATGGGAAGACTCCATGAGAAGCAGATGCCTAATTGAGTCAGGATGCCTATTTCTCTCAACATGGACACGAAGGGGTTCTTGCCACAGAGTCTCCTACCGAGAAAGAAGTTGGGGATTTAGACAAGAATTGGTTGAGGCACTCAAAACAAACTAGGTGCAATCTCTGTTTTCAGAGGAAGTACGCCACCTACTCCTAGGGAGAGAAAAGTGTTTTTCATTCACATGAATCCACCTACGATAATCATCAATGATTCTGTGTAACTCATCGAGCCTCAATCATGAAAGGGGGTCATCTTCACCCCTAACAGGTGAATGAAAATCAGGTTGTCTCGAGGAGGTATCCTCGAACAAGTAAAGCTCAAATTGGTAGAAAGGTGAGCGAGCCCATTGGTTATAGATATTCCAATCTTGTTCCCTATGGAACATGAGAGGTTCAAGGTCACTATGCTGGGTCGAGGGAACCACCTGGGTCCTATGGTGTCTTTGGCATTACATTGTAGCCTTAACCTGCTCATGACTGAGCTCAGGGACAAGACCCTGAATTTGGTGGGATTGGCATCCCAAAGGTGGGAGACCGGCCATGGATGTGATGAAACAAGAGCAACATGGGAGACAACAGAAAAGTCAAATGGTCAGAGAACCAACAAGGAGAAGAACACAACCAAAGCAAGATCAAACAACTAGAGAGATAAGATCAGATAATTATATTAATGTCCAATAAATGACCATGAAAGTAGGTCAATGGGACTATACAATACAAAGCCAAAAGATCCAATAGGAAGACCCAAAAGGGTCATCTAAAGACAACAAGAGAAGAAAGAAGAGAGAAGAAGAAGCAGCATGGGTCGAAAGGGCCAAGAGAGTATAGAAGGAGAGGTGAAGGGTGCCGAAGGGGTGGGACGCAGAAGAAGAGCCTCAACCCCAACACCATCACCTAGCATCCAAGGCCGAGTGAAAGTAACTAGTGATATGTCAGTGCCTAGTAGTTAAAACTGTGAGAGGTCTGAAATGTTGGTGTCTGGGAGAGACGAACCCTCTATGTCTACCTGGAAGATCACTGTCTATTGGGGGCCCTAGTCGAGTGTGATCCTGGAAGCCTTTGGTGTAGGAGGTAGTGTATTGGGTCCTGACATATCTAATTTGGGGGTCAGTACTAGTATCAAGATGCCGCTTGGTGCCTCTCTCAGAAGGGAGCACCGTGAAGGAGGTGATCTGTCTAGTAGCCGTTTGTCTGGAATAAGATGAATGGTCCCATCTCAGAGTTTGAGAGCCTCTTGCAGATAGAGAACAAGGCATCTCTGATCATAGTATCTGAAAAAAGTTGCAAAAGTCAGACATTCTAGGAATAGGCAATGGAATCTCCCTCTGATCTCATAGTAGATGGGGCAGCGGAAAATGAAGTGTTCTTTAGTTTCAACTTCCTGGAGAGAACAAAGTTGGCAAATCCTCTCAGAGCGGTCTAGCTAGTGATCATACTCCACACGAAGTCTATGTGATCTAACTCTGAACTGACCTAAGGATATGTGGAGGGCTTGCAACTAATGGCAGGAGATATACGTGGGTCGGATAATAAGCCCATCAGTGATCTCGATGAAATGTGTAGTATAGAAGGCCATCTTCAGACGTAACCCACCCAGAGGGTTGATCCAAGTGTACTACATGAACTGTTTATAAATGCCATCACTGATAATTCTATGCAGATCCTATATGCTTGGTAGGAGATAGGCAGGGGCGTCGAAGGAGTAGCTATATTGTGGAAGGTAGTCTATCTGGATCCCAAAAAATCCTAGAAGATGTGAAACTTCGGCATACTAGCAACTGGATCGACCACTATGATCAAAAAGAGCAATAGCCTCAGAAGAATGATAGGCGAGGTAGAGGTATCTGTCCCTGCCCATAGACAAGTTCGAAAGCCCTCAGATGTGGTGCAAAAGTGACACAAGGTTGAAGATAGTTTCTAATTGTGTGGGACGGTCTCTCTGGACTTGAGGATGCATCTGGGCATGAGAATCTAGACTTGCTTAACTATATCCCTGTCAGACTCAAGCAAGGAGGGTCCTCAAACCTTAGATCCATAAAGAACCGTGGGCCTCACAAGGGAATCTGAGAGAGACATCTTAGACAAGATGTCCTAAAAATGATGACAGAAGCAATGTCTTTCCAGTATTGCCAAAGAACCATACCCCTTGTTAAGCCAAAACACAATTGAAAGTAAAGCCTTGTGGCTATCAGAGGGGATTGGCTAAGATAGCTCTAAACAAGCTAGAATTAGCATGAGACCGTATGTGAGGTCCTACTGGGCATCCCAGAATGTAGCTCCAGAATCTGAATGGACCCACTAGGGTTTGGCAGGGGATACACAAGGTACTGAGCAAACACTTATAAGGATAAAAGGCTCATGGACACTATGGGCTACTTGAGATCTATAGATGTTATCTAGTTTGCCGGCTTGTACCAAGCTATAGACGAACTCATGGGCTAGCATGATTAAGCGCACAAAGGACACAAGTATCTCTAATGGGTATAACCACTGTAAAGTGAGCAGTTGAAGGAAAGCAACTAATGTATAAAGAGCAGGAAAATAATATATCTAAACAAGTAAGTGCTACAAGGAAAGGAAAATGATTTAGAAACATGCAACCCTAGGAAATGAAAGACGATTTCAGTAAAAAACACATTTTCAAGAGAGATATGCATGGAATTTTAGAATCCTATACTAATGCTTCTTCAGAATGAAACTAACCCTAGCATGTAATATCTAACCCTAGCAATATACTAGACTAAACTAGCAAAATAGTTTCACCTTGCAGAGCAAGGTGCCTTCAAATCATACTCAAACACAATGCAAGAATTCTACCAACTGTGAGTCCAAGTTTGATCCAATGTGGAGGAAGACTAAGTCGTAGTGTAGAGCTCTATCCAATCTACTGTCAATGATCAAGGAGAGGTGAAGTAGCAACAAACAAGAGATGTAGAGGCCAATCCAAGTGCACAAATCAGGTGCAATTCCAACTAAAGGAGCCAAGAATAGGAACAACTGAGAATAGAAATGGTGAATCCAGTCCAACTAACAAGTAAGAGTGTGGATTTCTCTCTAAGAGGGAGGAGAAACCATGTATCATGTGTTAGAGGAGCTCAAGAGATGTAAAGAATTCTTAGGAATCAAGAACAACTCAAGAGAGATGAAGAGTTGTCAAGATGTCCAGATGAGAGCAAGAAGATCCAAAAGGAGTCCAGGGGATCAAGAGGCAATCAAACAAAAAGTGAGAGGGAGGCATGTTTGGACCTCATATAGGGTAAACAAGGGCAGATTCCCCAAAAACATGGTCGTTTCTAGCCATTTGGCAATGATTGGGAGTGAAATAGGCAATTTTGGTTGGGTTGTGGCCCAAGCCATGACTTAGGGGCCATAACAGGTGGCCTGGACTAAAGCTGGTCCATCAGTTGTGACAAAAGCGGTAGCCTAGGTCGCATCTTAGCCAAAGGGCTCGAAAAAGGCTCTAGAATGAGCCCAGGAAGGCCCAAGAAGGTCTCGAGAGGATCGAAAGGTGTTGGAAGGTCCAATGAGGAGTAGAAAGGCCTAGAAAGGTGCTCAAATTTTGGGTAAAAATTCCAAAGATTGAGTAGGATCAAATATGACTCATAGTGATGGGTAAAATGCATGATGAGTAAATATGTAATCATTAGGAGGAGTACGATCATGAGAAGTATGATTAGAGGATTGCCATTACCCAACATTGCATTGTCGTTAGAGTCGCTAAAAGTTATGCTGACGGATATGGGCGTTTCAAATAGAATGCATGTTTTTTCAGCCCCATCTGCCACTGGAGCATCCTTCCCTACCTTCCCATCTATCATCTGAACTGCTATTAGAGTCTCCCCTGACTGCTCTATCGAGCCAGTCATTGCTGCAATGGGGCTGAACAAGTTTGAAACCCTAACCCTATCGTTATTACCATTGAGAGTGGGAGTCATCAGAGAAAAAAAAACATTTTTATATATTTCTTATGTTTTTTTATGGTTTGAACTTAATGGCAATTTTTTTTTAAAACTTTATCCATTGGTGAACTCGAACCAAATTTTATACTTGTCAAACTCGAACTCGAACCTTGTGACTATAGTTTAAACATTTGACTATTATGTACAAAAATTTTAGGCATATTTGGATTCCAAGCAAGAGGGTTGTATAATTTTCTTATAGATAAAATAATGACAAATATCAGTGTAAATACTTTTGTAGACATTTTATCTAAATCAGAGTTTGAAAAATTGAGGCATGTTTGGGTTCCAAGATTATAGGGTTGTATGATTTCCTTATGGATAAAACAATAACAAACCTCAGTATAAATACTTTTGTATCCATTTTATTTAAATGATGAAAATAAAGATTTTAACACCCATCCCTACTACCAGATATCAGTCATTACTCATGCTAATTTAGTCATGTCTTGTTTGATATAAGAAAATAATATAATAAAATATTCTTCTGGTAAAATTGTTATGTTTTCATTTATCACTTTGGCTCTAATACCACATGCAATATATAATTCAATTAGTCTGATTAGGGTCGCTTTGTGACATTTTCCCCCCTGAAATTTGGTATTTTGTTGGAGGGTGATCCACCTAGATAGGGATTGTGGCACAAGATGTGACTTATAAACCATAGGTTACTGGTAAAAGTCCAATTTTTTATTTAAGGATTGTCAAGCTTGACGGGTTTTTGGCCAATATTATGCTACTTGTGAAAGTCATGAATAGATGACAATAGGTCATTAAGAGATATTGCTAGAAAACTTAGTTTACACTTTGTATTTGTGGAATGTTTTAGTATCTTTACTACATACACTATTCACGTGGGATTTGTAGACCTATTATTATAATCAAACACAAAGATATGAGGGTGAGTGATCAGAGTGCAACCTAGGTTAACCGTGCACTAACTTTGTATGCACTGATTGCACCCAAATCTTGGACAACATGCCATAGACTCATTTGATACCATTGCTTGTTGAGAACACAACCATGTGTCAAAGACATCATCGTGCATGATGAAGCCAAATTATGAATAATTAAGGAAGATGAAACTTTGGTTAGTATAAAATTAAACCATTGGTACTAGATCTTTATTGTAACTAATATTTCTTATACTTGTATATATGTACTTGCAACCAACATTATCGAAAGGGACTCTTTGACTTTGTTTGGCATTCGATATAATTTTTCCATTCAGCGTAGAGAAATCAACTATTCTCATTCTTAGTCTTTGATCAAAGTAATTATCACTCTCAGTCTTTTGGTTCATTGTACACATACATACTATAATTTTTCAAGTGGTGAATCGAAGACTATTATTTTTCCATATCATTGTATTTGATGTATTTGTTACTGTTTGTAGTGTTGTTTAATTATTACACATTAATTAGAACAGGATAGTTTGCTAGCTAGTTTATTATCTTGTTGTATTGCTTATCATGCATTACTATACCAATTCATGAAATTTAGATTTAAATGTGTCTTTCATAGCAACACAATTTTGTTGAATGCATTTTAACACTCCTACTTAGTAATAGGAGTGAATGCAAGTCAGTGACTATCCAAAAGTCTTAACACTGACGTCAATGGAGGAGGAAAATGATTGACTTAGAAGAAAATTATTAAAACCTTCGCGAATATCTAACAACTCTTCAAGGAGGTCCTAAAGGGGTAGCACGAGACACTCTTTGATAAATTTGTGACTTGATGCTTCAGTTAGGACCTTTGACTTATACATTAAACTCTAGCATGTTGTTAGAACATCAAAGCCCTTCCAAGGTGCAAGTGACTATCGATATATTAGTTTCCTAAGGCAAAATTGACATTGAATCATTGGATGATTAGGATCAATAATTTGATGAATATTTCTTTGTCAATTGCTTCAATGATGTGGAGAAGATCACCTTCAATTCACTTAAATTATCCAAACTTGTCCTACATTAGATGGAAACTCTCAGTGCACAACTATGTCTACACTTGAGAGTTTTTTGTTGAAGCTCTATTCGTTGAGAATATTATCCTTCAAAGCATTAAACATGAAGTTGCAATAGCTACAACAATGAACAAATGATTTGGTGCAACAGTATGCTTACATATTCCACTACCTACTTGTGTGCTTAAGAATTTGCATTACATAGCAGAATAAGGTGGACTAGCATAAGACACTCTTTGATCAATTATGCAATTTGATGCTCTAGTTAGGACCTCTGACTTCTCCGTTACATGCTAGGATGTTGGTAGAACATCAAAGCCTTCCCAATATTCAAGTGAATGCTGACATGCTAGTTTCCAAGGCAAGGTTGACATTGAAGCATTGGATGACTATGGTCAACAACTTGAGGCATATTTCTTTGTCAATTACTTCGTTGATGTGGAGAAGATCACGTTGACTTCACTGAAGTTGTCCAAACCTGTCTTACATTTGAAGTAAACTATCAGCACACAATGTGCATACGACTACAACCTTGTCAACACATGGGAGAATTTTATTGAAGTTATTTGTTGAGAATGTTATCCCTTGAAGCATTAGACATGAAGTTGCAATAGTTACAAAAAATTAATCGATGAATTGGTGCAATAGTATACTAAAAAATTCCACTAACTTTATGTGTGCTTGAGGATCTATGATATTGAGTAGAATAAGGTGTTTTAGTGGACTTTAAACTTAAATTTGAAGAAAGTTGGATTTCCTACCCTATGCCATGTTTGGGAAAGCCTACTATTAAGCCAAACTTAAACAATTCCATGATTAAAGAGAAGATCAAGTTGTAGATAAGCCCTTGATTTTTTGGCCCACTTCGTAAGAACAAGTCAACTCATAATGTGTATGAAGAACTTAAGAAGCATAAACTGATAGTTAGAGATATAATTAGAATCAATCTCCTGCACACAAAGAGCTCTAGTGACTCCAATGCAAGATAAAGGATAATCAAAGGGAGAAATAGTGCAAACATCTTAAGATTCGTACCCATATCAACCCCAAGTGATGCATAAAATAAAGTGTGTAGTCCACACTTGGGCCTATGTAATAAGAGGAACAAATTGACCCTTAAACAAACTTATTGAGCACTAGTCTAAATCCTAAAGCTTGCATGATTGACATTTACGAGGAAATATATTGTCTGTTGCATTCAAAATGTTGGGTTATAGAATAACACCATGTTGTCATTGGTAGTGGATGTCGGCAGAATATGTTAGTGCATGATGGAGTTAAGTATCTAGGCCTCCCAACTTTTACCAATGGAGTGTATATGGTTATGGACAAGAGGTGCACACCAAGAGGCCCATGTGTTACTATCACTTAAAATGACACACAAAGATTTATAACACCATGTTAATGTTATATGTCTATGACCAACATGGTACCTATAAAGCTAAGCCCCAACATTATTTTGTCAAGGTCAATGATTGCATCTACAGTGTTTTGTAATCTCTTACAAACACTCAAGTGAAATTGGTATTTTGAATTCAATCTAAGGATCTTGAGTCTCACGTGCATAGGTTTGTGATGCTCATGGTTTTCATAAACACACAAGCACTCTTAGAAGCACAACCTTGTTGTATGCCTTGTGTTGCATTCGACACAACAATTTGATGTTCTACTTCAGTTTGGAGATGTTTCACATGCACAAGTTTGTGTTTCTCATCATTTTTCTTGAGATGCCCAACACCATGAGAATCACAACCTTGTGACATGTCCTATGTAGTGTGCATCACAACAAATTGATGGTGTACTTCAATAGTTGGGAGATGTTTTTTAGAAACCCAAAGGCATACGAACACACTTCACAATAAAGCATTAGATTAGTCTAGTTCCAATATTTCATCCCAAATATGTCGTAACACACTTCCCAATAAAACATTTGATCAATATGGTTGTATGCGAGATATTCTAATATATTCTGTTAACCATTTTGGCCCTGCAGGGCAAAATCGGTCTCCTTCTTCCCTTGCTGTTCTGAGCCAGTTCAAATTTGATTTTTTGCGCAAGTCTTTGACAAAAGGAGGAACCAGTTCAGTGGTTCGACGTCGGGGTCTAATGGCATGATCTTTTCAATAACTTTGAACTTGAACTTTGAACCATTATTGGTTCAGTCGGTTTGGTTCAACGAGTTGGTTCAGTCAGTTTGGTTCAACGAGTTGGTTCAGTCAGTTTCATTCAACAAGTTGGTTCAACGGGATGGTTCAAGAAATGGTTCAAGTCGGAAGGTTCAAAGAGGGTCTTCTAAAGCCCGAAGGACAAGTGCCCTTGCAGAGGGCAGTCAAGCTCAAACTAGACCATTCCAGTAGGTTGCAAAGGGCAGTTCTGGATCCAAAAGTGCCCTTGCGCAGGGCAGGGAACCTTTGCAGAGAAATAAAAAGGGTGATTTTCTTTCCAAAATGCTAAGACAAAGGCTGAAGGAATTCCTTTAGACATTTTGTCCGAAGAAATTCACAAGGTAAAGAGCAAGGAACTCTTTCAGAAAAGTTCCCATGGCAAAGTGAGCAAAACGAATTCTTTCGGACAAAAAGTCCGAAGGAATTCACCCGTCAAAAAAACATGAAAGAAAGTGGTAAGCGGGAAAGACAAAGGAAAGATTTCCTTCGGACAAAATGTCCAAAGGAATTCCTTCGGACATTTTGTCCAGAGGATTTGAAGAGCAAGGACGCCCGAAGGACCCCGAAGGGCAGGTGCCTTTGCGGGGGACTCTCAACTGCCAAAAGGAGGACCTTTCTCAAGGCTCGAAGGGACACCTTCCCTTCGGGAGTTCCAAAGACAAAAGCCGAAGGAATTGACCAAGGGGTGATGGGCCTGCAGACGTCAAAGTTGAGCATCATGGTCTAGCCGGTTGAATCCAGACGTTTGATGACATCCTTGCAGACGTCAAGTTCAAGACAACAGAATAGCCGTTGGCTTTCAAATGGCAACGGGCGTGCAAACGTCAACTTTATGACCATGAAGTAACCGTTGGTCTTTAAATGAAAGGCGTGAACTCGAAGGAATTCAAAGGCTTAAGGCCAAAAAGAAGAGACCGTCGAGAAGGGAGCCCAAAGAGCCAAAGAATTAGTAGAAGATAGCCCGCGAGGGCCGAAAGAGCCAGAAAGGACAAACCCAGGAAGAGACAAAAGGGCCAAGTGCAGAAGTGGAGTTACTCTAGCGGTTGACACAGTATCTACCAAGTGGTCATCAAGGAGCGCAAACAATGAACGACGTGACCCATTTTTCTTCACTTTGCATTGATGAGTAGACAAACCGCGTGAATGCCTTGAAGGAGTGGTCTTGTTTGCAGACAAACGGCGCGGCCTATGTTTTCACACATGACATTTAATGTATTTAAACGCCTAAAGTCAAAATCGGAGCCAACATAGCATTCTCTTTCAGCAGCTTCCTCTTCCCAATGCTTAGTACACGTGGGCCACTTGTCAAAGGGCACCAAAGTCTTTTTCAAAAGGGGCGCTTTTGCTTTCTTCTTCTCTATATATATGTTGTAACTTCTCATTTGAGAAAGATATGTCTCATACTGTAAGGCGAAGCCATGCCAATTTTCACCTGAAATCAATAGAATACGCATTTTTTACTTCTATTTTGGTTAGATATGTCTTAGAGTGTGTCTGAGTGTTATCCTTGTGTTCAGTCATTTCTTTCCTAATGCTTTCACAGAGTTGATACCAACACACCTGGTATAGACAAAGCACCATTCCTACAGGTGACAAGAAGAGCTGTATCTGGAGCGCAGAGGCAGAAGGCCACCAAACAGTGTGCTTTTCCTACAATGCCTATGGTAGGTTCTTTTCTGTGTGTTTCCATTAAAGCCTCTCTGTTAAGTTCCCTGCAGTCTGGTCCTTTTACCAGTTAAAGTGTATGTATGTGTTCTTATGGTTCAAAGTGTGAGTATGAGTAGATCAAACTTGTTTGGTGCATCACTAGCTTAAGTTAGGTTCTGTTTTTCAGTAATCTTTCTCCCTTTTCAACCCCCCATTATATATATATATATATATATATATATATATATATATATATATATATATAGCCACATTACTGGAATAACTCAGATGCATCAAAGGGAGCTAGCCCTTATCTAGAGACTCCCCTCAATTTTGCCAAACCCATAGGCAAGAGAGGAGTTTCCATTGTGATGCGTGGAAGACAAGAGTTCATCCTCCTGTCAAAGGTGCAATCCATTGCATCAACAGTTTTTGGCATGCCTGGTGGGACCAAGTTTTAACACTCAGCAAAGTTCCAAGATTGATGCTAGTCCTGTTACAGTAAAATAAACTATTTTCAACATTTGGCGACTCCACTGGTAAGAACATCAGTTTCTGATCAAAGACCAGTTTGACCTCCTATGCTTAAAATCATCACACGATCTACTGCTAAGGGTGTCCCTTTTGAATTCGTTGAATTGCCTTTGAACTCAGCAAAGCAACTGAGGTTTGAAAAAACTCATCTTTATTCAACAAATCACCTTCCCAAACTTGCTATAAGATACACCTACGCAAGAAGGCCTCTATTGAACCCTGTAATAGCTATGGCTTTACCTTTTGTGGCCTTTCATGGTCAGAGTCCTTTGAATCTCCTACGTTATGACCCAATTCCAGGAGCAGTCCTTAAAAGTGTGCCTCCCTTTAATGGAGAAGGGCCCATTACTGCTATCGAACACATCAAAAATATTGCTAACCTCTGAAATATTCACAATGTCACTGAGAAAAACATTGCGATCAGATTGCTGGCATTATCTTTTAAGGGCAAGGTTCTGGACTAGTATGAGACTTTGCCTATGAATTCAGTCAATCCCTGGAACGAATTGGGCACCCTCTTAACGAACTGATTTGGGGAGAAGAGTGACCACCTCTCACTTGCTGAGCAGCTGACCACTATGAAAAGAGCTCCACATGAATTCATGCAAGATTTTAATACTCATTTTCAAAAGACATGGGACATAATCCCCATTCTGGTAAGGCCGACTCCGAGCTATGCTTTCCTCTATTATTTGAAAGCGTTGAATATCGACATTGTTATGATATAGTCCATGGGAGGACATGTGCTGCCTGCTACCTATGACATAGCTATAGTGGTTGAGAATTGCCTGGTGCAGGTTGAAAAGATAGGCCCTAGGCCTCATATGCCACTCTTTCTTGAATTGCTGCCTCCAATTCAGACTGTTGCACCCATCTTGGCTCGTTTGCCTAGCATAGAAAAGCCGGTTGCTACTTCATCCAATGACCTCCATGAAGTCAAAACCCTGTTACAAAGCGTAACAAATGAACTAGTGGCTCTTAAGAGGCAACAAGTTCAAGGCAATCGACCAAATCAAGGATATCAACAGTATGGGCAAGCAAATAGACCCCCTTTCCAGAATTACAATCAAGGGCAAGGTTAGTTTGCATAGGCCAAACTTTTTCAAGGCTATAATCTAGGCGCTCCTTCATCATCCAAGGCTCTAGTGCTTGCTCAAAACAATCTGGTACAAGAACAGCGCAGTTGTTCAACCATGGGATATGGTCAAGATCAAGCTATTTATAGAAATGAAATGCGAGTCACTACACAAATGCACAGGTCAATCAGGTAGCCGCCCAATTCCCAAGCTTTGAGGCTTCAGTGCAACTCGGCATGGGCAGTAATCAGACTCAACTCGATTCCACTCTCATGAATCACCTAGAAGGTGAGTTCTATGCAGTCAATTATGTGGATAGTGCAAACAATCAGGGCGACTATGTCACAGCCAACACAAGGTCCAAAAGGAGAGCAATGGAAGAGGCTCAAGCAGCTGCTCAAACATCAGCACCACCTTCTTCATCACATGTAAACCAAAAGGTACCAAACTTCAGACCGCCGGTTGCACCTTCAGCTCCTCGGTCTACACCTCAAGCTGTAAGTAATCCCAAAGAAAATTTGAAGGAAGGCAACCCTCGAGTCAACGTGATAGACCAAAAGAAGAAGTTGCACATGAATATTTCCTTTTGAGATTTATTATCAATACCAAGACAAAGGACATGCTGCAAAAAAAATTACATGCGCTGAATGAGCACGCTATTCCAACAAAGGCTGATAATGTTCTAATGATGAATGGGCAGCCTTCCATATCAGACCAAGTTTAGAAAGAGGAAAAAGTTTCCCTTTTTTATTTATCCTTGATCATAGGAGATTTTTTGGTGCACAATTGCATCATTGACAATGGAGCAAGCACCTCAGTGATGCCTAAATGCATAGTGGATAAACTAGGGCTAAAATATGAAGAAATGACTAAGAGAGTCCTGAAGCTGGATGGAACACCAGCAAAAACAGTTGGAGTGGTAAAAAGTTTAAGCTTGACGCTACACACCTGCCTGACCTTCTCAGTTCCTCACGATGTGGTAGTGGCGGATGTCCCTCCTTTGCTATTTACTTATTCAGGGATTTCACATCCAAAATAGGCATCTACCGATCAGTGAACTAGTCCTATCTAGTTTTTAGAACCAAGTATGGGACTAAGATTAAAATTGAATCAGAGCCATTCCACAAAGATCATCTGGAACCATACTCGCTCAAGGCGGCAAATGTCAACTACGCCATTATTGACCAGGAAGAATTCCAAGAGGATCAATCTCCATCCTCTGCCCTTGAAGAAGTTGCTGAACTGCTCGTAGACGAATGGGGAAGTGACAACTTTGAGCATGATCCTTACAAGTTCATAGAAGAGGCAGGCCTTGGGATTTATTGCATGCATGAAGAGAGTACTTTTGTACCAAATCTGATGAAAGTAAGCTAAGAAAGCTCAGGTTTATGGCAGTTATTCTTTGATGGCTCAAGAAGTAAGTTGGGCGCTGGTGGTGTAGTGTTAATTTCTCCTTCAAAAGAGAAATACTTTTCGGTTTTCAGGTTTCAATTTTCTTTCACAAGCAATGTCGCGGAGTACGAATCCCTCATCCATGGTTTGGAGTGGGCGAGAAAAAGAGGAATCAAAGAGCTGCAAGTTTTTGGTGATAGTGAGCTGATTGTGAATCAGGGAAGGGGCCAAAATCTGACAAAGAATTCTTTGCTTAAGTCCTACAAACACAGGGTATAGAACTTAGTGGAAAGTTTTTTTGCTTTCAATGTTACCTCCATTCTTAGAGAGCAGAACAAGTAAGCAGATAGGCTGGCAGCAGTTGGTGCTCAATTTGATATCCTTAAGGAGATAGGCCAAGACCACAGTCCACGCCATTTGAAGGTAGTAATCCAACCCTCTGTACTTGACAACATCACTAACTGGCAGGTGTTTGACAGTGACTAGTAAATAGCACTCTTCTTGCAAGAAGAAGCTGAGTTTGTTGCTAAAAACTAGGCTAAGCTACAACAACAATATGGCAGCGAAATTGTTCAGCTGAAGAACAATAAACTTTCCAAAGGCTTGGTCACTTTCAAGAGTATCTTCAATAAAGATGACAGTTGAAAAGCAATAAGGCAAGCATCACAACGAACGAGGAAAACTATGAAAATGTTGAAATATTCAAGAATAAACTGCTTGCACTTGGGAAGGTGTGCATGGACCATGAAAGGCAGGCTTTCACCTTGTTGTGCCAAGAGTTTGCTGATGTCTTCACTTGGGAGTATAACGATTTGAAGGGTTTCGACCCAAGTTTGGCCCAACATACCATTGAGCTGGAGGAAGGCGCCAAGCCGATCAAATAGAAGCAAAGACCTGTCAACCCAAAGATTGAGCCTCTCATGCAGAAAGAACTCACCAAGTTGATTGAGTTTAGGATAATATTTCCAATCAAACACTCTTCTTGGTTGGCCAATGTTGTTCCTGTCCAAAAAAAATGGGGAGATCAGATTATGTGTAGATTTTAGAGACCTCAATAGAGTCTCTTTGAAAGACCATTATTTTCTCCCAAGCATGGAGCAGATCTTTCAAATGGTGACAGGGAGCAAGCATTTCTCCCTCCTGGATGGGTATTCAGGATATAATTAGATTTTGGTGCAAGACTGATCAGTACAAGATAGCCTTCACTACCAAATGGGGGACGTTTGCTTATAGAAAAATATCATTTGGATTGTCCAATGCTAGTGCCACTTTTCAGCGAGCCATAGACATGGCCTTTTAGGGCCTGATAAATAACATTGTGCTAGTGTATCTTGATGATGTGACAGTTTTCTCTAAAGAGGCAGGCCAACACATGAAACACCTCAGACAAATCTTTGAGAGGTGTAGAGAGTTCGGTATCTCTCTCAACCCCAAGAAATGCATGTTTGCTGTCCATGAGGGTAAACTCTTTGGCCATGTTGTTTTCAAAGAAGGCTTGACCATTGATCTAGAGAGAGTTCGCTCCCTCCTGGAGCTGTCGTTGCCTAAACATAAGAAGGGCCTGCAGAGCTTCTTCATCAAAATAAATTTTATCTGGAGATTTATTCTGAAATTTGTGGAGGTAGTCAAGCCATTGACCTCTATGCTGAAGAAAGATGAGAAGTTCGCGTGGACAGTGCAAGGAGGGATAGCTTTGAGGAGATCAAGCAGGGTATCGCCTAGGCTCCTACTTTAATCAGTCCTGATTTCACCAAGGATTTCAACCTCTACACCTTCGAAAATGAAGAGCTAATCTCCGTCATGCTTACCCAAGTGAATGGTGATAACCTTGAGCAACCGCTTGCATTTTTTAGCCAAGGCATAGAGGGTTTTGAGGTCAGGTATACATATGTGGAGAAGCAAGTCCTTGCAGTCATACGGAGTTTGAAGAAATTCAGACATATGCTATCCAACAGCAGGATTCACCTCATGGTCCCACATCCCAGCATCAAAGATTTCTTGACCAACCGTGATCTGAATGAAAAGAGAGTGGGATGGATCACTAAAATAATGGAGTATAACGTGGATGTCAAGATCACCACGCTGGTAAGAGGAAAAGGCCTGTGTGAACACCTTGCTGCAGACCTTAAACAACAAAAAGAGGACAGTTTGCTAATTCATGATGCAGCTACAACAGAAGAACCAGCGGTTATGAAGGATTGGACATCAGACTTGAGGCTTTTCCTTCTCACTAGTGAGTGCCCACAAGGCTTTGATAGGACCAAAAGGAGATATTTCAGACTCCAATCTCTCCCTTATGTCTTGATTGATGGAGTGCTGTTCAGAAGAGATCTCTTAGGAGTGATTTTAAGGTGCATAGACCCAAGTCAGGCCGACAGGGTGCTGTCCGAGTTCCATGATGGGCCAACTAGTGGTCACTTTGCTCCTAAGACTATAGATGCAATAATAATGAGAGCTGGTTACTTTTGGCCTACTCTATTCAGAGACACCCATGCTTGGATACGAAAGTGCTAGAAGTGTGCGCTCTTTGATGGGAAGCAACGGCTAGCTGCCATGCCTTTACAGCCTATTTAGGTGGAGCAACCATTCATGCAATGGGGCCTTGACTTTATAGGGATGATTAACCCTCCCTCCAGTGCTAGACACAAGTGGGTCCTGACCACCAAAGACTACTTTACAAGATGGGTAGAGGCTGTTGCTTTGAAGGAAGCCAACGAAAGTGCAGTCCTGAATTTTTATGAGGCCCTGGTGGCAAGGTTTGGGGTTCCATATACCATCATCTCAGATAATGCTTTAGCTTTTTTGGGAACTAAAACGGGTGAATGGGCATTGAGATATGGTATCTATCTTAGCACTTTGTCCAACTACTAACCACAGGGGAATGGGCTGGCTGAGTCCACCAATAAGAATCTGATTAGGATTATCAAGAGGACAATGGAGGAGAATCAGAGGACTTGGCATGCCAAGTTGAAAACAGCCCTGTGGGTAGATAAAGTCACTCCAAGGAGGGCAATTGGGAACTCACCATACACGCTCATGTATGGAATGGAAGCTAGGCTTCCTATTTCACTTGAGTTGCCAGCCTTGGACCTTGCTCACCAGCTGTAGTTAGAAGAAGAAAACATCATGGAGGTTAGGCTATGCAAGATGATGGAGCTTCAAGAGACAAGGGACCAGGCTATGGCTTCTGTGACCATCCGCCAACAACAGACGAAGAAACACTTCGACAAGAGATCTTCATCAAAAACTTTCTCTGAAGGAGACATCATCTTGAAATGGGATGCGGACCGAGCTAAGCCTGAAAAACACACGAAGTTCGACGCCCTGTGGAGTGGTCCATATGTCATCACTTAGTGCAAGCAACACAATGCGTTCCAACTCTCCAAGTTGGATGGTTAAGAACTGTGTATCCCAGTTAATGAGATACATCTTAAGCATTATCATTGAGTTTTCTCCCACCATGTACATATTTTCCTTGTTTTTCCCTGTTTTCCCTAAGTGCTTTTGCACATGTTAGTAGTTTTTTTAATCTTGTGTGTTTCCTTTCCTTTTTTGGGGTAAGAACTTCGTGATTGATTCTTGGATATCTCAAGGCGGTTGCTAACTTTTCAAGCTGCGTTCTGACTCCATGCCCAATGGACTTTGAGGCTACTGGTTTCTAAGCATAGCAGGCATGCTTCCCCTATGAATCACCAATTTGTTAACCATTTTAGCCCTGCAGGCCAAAATTGGTTTCCTTTCCCTGTTGTTCTGAGCCAGTTCAAATTTGATTTTTTTGCACAAGTCTTTCGACAAAAGGAGGAACCAGTTCAGTGGTTTGACATCGGGATCCGATGGCATGATCTTTCCAAGAACTTTGAACTTGAACTTTGAATCATTGTTGATTCAGTCGATTTGGTTCAACGAGTTGGTTCAGTCGGTTTGGTTCAACGAGTTGGTTTAGTCAGTTTGGTTCAACGAGATGGTTCAAGAATTGGTTCAAGTCAGAAGGTTTAAAGAGGGTCTTCCAAAGCCCGAAGGACAAGTGCCCTTGTGGAGGGCAGTCAAGTTCAAATTGGAGCATTCTAGCAGGCCGCAGAGGATAGTTTCGGATCCAAAAGTGCCCTTGCGGAGGGCAGGGAACCTTTGTGGAGAAATAAAAAGGGTGATTTTCCTTCGAAAATGCTAATGGCAAAGGCTGAAGGAATTCCTTCGGACATTTTATCCAAAGAAATTCACAAGGTAAAGAGCAAGGAATTCTTTCAAAAAAGTTCCCGTGGAAAAGTGAACAAAGTGAATTCTTTTGGACAAAAAGTCCGAAGGAATTCCTTCGGACATTTTGTTTGAAGGAATTCACCTGACAGAAAAGCTCGACAGAAAGCAGTAAGCGGGAAAGACAAAGGAAAGATTTCCTTTGGATAAAATGTCCGAATAAATTCCTTCAAACATTTCGTTTGGAGGATTTGAAGAGCAAGGCTGCCCGAAGGACCCCGAAGGGTAGGTGCCCTTGCGGGGGACTCTCGGCTGCTAAAAGGAGGACCTTTTTCAAGGCTCGAAGGGACACCTTTCCTTCTGGAGGTTCCAAAGACAAAAGCCGAAGGAATTGACCAAGGGTTGAGAGGCCCGCAGACGTCAAAGTTGAGCATCATGGACTAACTGTTGGAATCTAGACGTGAAGACATCCCTGCAGACGTCAAGTTCAGGACAATAGAATAGCCGTCGGCTTTCAAATGGCGATGGGCGTGCAGACGTCAACTTTACGACCATGAAGTAACCGTTGGTCTTTGAATGAAAGGCACAAACCTGAAGGAATTCAAAAGCTTAAGGCCAAAAGAAAGAGACCATCGAGAAGGGAGCCCAAAGAGCCAAAGAATTAGTAGAAGATAGCCCCCGAGGGACGAAGGAGCCAGAAAAGACAAAGCCAGGAAGAGACAAGAGAGTCAAGTGCAGAAACAGACAAAACAGTCCAAGTGGCAAAGGAAGGTGTCGACTCAAGGAGTTACTCTAGCAGTTGACATAGTCTCTGCCAAGTGGTCATTAATGAGCACAAACAGTGAACGACGCAACCTGTTTTTCTTCACTTTGCATTGATGAGTAGACAAACCGCGTGAATGCCTTGAAGGAGCAGTCTTGTTTGCAGACAAACGACGCGGCCTATGTTTTCACACATGATGTTTAATGTATTTAAACGCTTAAAGTCAAAATCAGAGCTGACACAGCATTCTCTTTCAGTGGCTTCCTCTTCCCAATGCTCTCAGCACACGTGGGCCACTTGTCAAAGGGCACCAAAGTCTTTTCCAAAAGGGGCGCTTTTACTTTCTTCTTCTCTATATATATGTTGTAACTTCTCATTTGAGGAAGATATATCTCATATTGTAAGGCGACGCTCTACCAATTTTCACCTGGAATCAATAGAATACGCATTTTTTACTTCTATTTTGGTTGGATATATCTCTGTGTCTGAGTGTTAGCCTTGTGTTCAGTCATTTCTTTTCTAATGCTTTCATAGGCTTGATACCAACACACCTGGTATAGATAAAGTGTCATTCCTGCAGGTGACAAGAAGAGCTGTATCTGGAGTGCAGAGGCAGAAGGCTACCAAACAATGTGTTTTTTCTACGCCTATGATAGGTTCTTTTCTGTGTTTCCATTAAAGCCTCCCTGTTAAGTTCCCTGTAGTCCAGTCCTTTTACTAGTTAAAGTGTATGTGTTCTTATGGTTCAAAGTGTGAGTATGAGTAGATCAAACTTGTTTGGTGCATCACTAGCTTAGGTTAGGTTCAAAGTGTAGCTCATCATTGGCAGCCATTAATTGAAGATTTTTGGCACCATTGATTGCATTCTTGTTGACGTAGTGGATTGCACCCTTGACAGGAGGCTGAGCTCTTGCCTTCGACACGTCAAAATGGAAACTCCCCTCTTGCCTGTGGGCAAGGCACAACTGGAGAGAGTCTCTAGATAAGGGCTAGCTCCCTTTGATGCATCTGAGTTATTCCAAAAAGTGCTAATACATATATATATATATATATATATATAATGGGGGGAATGAAAAGGGAGAAGGATTACAGGAAAACAAAACCTAATCTAAGAGGGTGATGCACCAAATAATTTCGACCTACTCACACTCACACTCTGAACCATAAAAACACACACACACTTTAACTGGTAAAAAGACCAGACTGTAGGAAGCTTAATAGGGAGGCTTTAATGGAACACACAGGAAAAGGGACTTACCATAGGCACTGTAAGAAAAACACACTGTCTAGTAACCTCCTTCTGCCTCTGCGCTCTGGGTACAACTCTTCTTGTCACCTATAGGAATGGCGCCTTGTAGATACCAGATCCATTGGTGTCAACCTTGTGAAAACATTAGGAAGCAATGACTGAACACAAGACTAACACTCAGACACACTCAGAGATATCTAACCAGAATAGAGGTAAAAATGCGTTTTTTATTGATCCCAGGTGAAAATTGCCACGGCTTCGCCTTACAATGTGAAAGATAGATCCCTTTTAAAATAAGAAGTTACAATATATATATATATATATATAAGAGAACAAAAGGCACCCTTTTTGAAAAAGACCTTTGGTGCCCTTTGACAAGTGGACCATGTACGTCTCAAGGGCATTGGAAAGAGGAAGCCGCTAAAATATAAATGCTATGTCAGTGCTGATTCTGATTTCAGGCGTTTAAAAACATAGGCTGCGCCATTTCTCCATAAACAAGACTGCTCCTTGAAGGCACTCACACGGTTTGTCTGCTCATAAATGCAAAATGGAGAAAAATGGGTTGCGCCGTTCACTATTTGCGTCCCTTGATGACCACTTGGCAAGCGCTATTCCAACCACTGGAATAACTCTTTGAGTTGACGCCTTCCTTCGCCACTTGGACTGTTTTGTCTATTTTTGCACTTGGCTTTTTTGTCTTTTCCTTGCCTTGTCTCTTCTAGCTCCTTTGGCCCTTGGGGGCTATCTTCTCGGCCTTGTTGGCTCTCTAGGCTCTTTTATTAGCAGGTCATTGAGTTCATTCTCAACTTTTGTCTTTTTCTAGCATCGTCTTCCTGGTTTTGTCTTTCGCTGGCTTCTGTCTCTTTGTCTTTGTTGTATGGGCTCTTTTCTGGTTGGCACTCAAGAATTCAAAGATTAAACGGCTATTTCTCTACTGTAAAATTGACGTTCGCGGGCCCGTCACCATTTGAAAACCAACGGCTAGTCTATTCCCCTGAAATTGACGGCTTCGGAGACGTCATCGTCCTTGGCAATTCCTTCGGTCTTTTCTCTTGATTCGGCCTTTTGTCGCTCCCTTACTTTCGGGCTTTTGCTTCGGACCCTCTCGAAGGGGAGGTATCCCTTCAGCTTTGGAGAAGTGCCCTTCTTTCGGCCATCGAGAGTCCCCCACAAGGGCACCTACCCTTCGGGGTCCTTTAGCGGCCTTTTCTCTTCGGCTATTTTCCCACGGACAAAATGTCCGCGAGAACTGTCTCGCCCGCTTCTTTTCTTCGAAACTTTTTTCCGCGGACTTTTTTCCAAATTCTTCGGACATTTTGTCCAAAGGAATTCCTTTGGACAAAAAGTCTGAAAAAAATCCATTTATGCTTTGCCTTTGCCTTAAGTCCTTTTTCGAGGGATTTTTTTGTTCGTAGTCCTTCCGAATTCCTTCGGAACTTTTTTTTGAAGGAATTATGTCTTTGTCTTTTCCTTCAACTGCCTTCGAAAGGTGCCCTTCGGGAAATCTGCTTCGGTACTTTCGCCGACCAAGTGCCCTCCGCAAGGGCACTTGTCCTTCGAGAGACTCTATTGAACTGTTCTTTTGAATCAAACTGTTGAACCGATTATTGAACTTTGACGATGAGCTTTGCCATTGCACCAAGGTGATGAACCAAACACTTGAACCAAAACGACTGAACCAGACTATTGAACCAAGCACTTGTCCATTTTGCGCCTAAGTGTTGGGAACCCATTTATTTTCTGCAAAGTCCGTAGAAAACATACCTATAGAGTCCGTAGAAACGCCTGTGGAGTTCGTAGGAATTCTCTGCAGAGTTCATAGAAATGGGCCTACAGAGTCCGTAGAAATGGGCCTGCAGAGTCCATAGAAATTCCAGACTTATGCAAAATCAAAAAATGAATTGGCTCAGGACAGCAGGGAAAGAAGGGGACCGATTTTGGCCTGTTGGACCAAAAATGGTCAACAAATTGGCGACTCCCAGGGGAAGCATCCCTGCTATGCGTAGAAACCACTTGCCTTAAAGTCCATTGGGCACAGAGTCAGAATGTAACTTAAAAGATCAGCAATAGCCCCGATAGATTCAAGAATCAATCACGAAGATTTACCCCAAAAGGATATGAAAACACACAAAACTAAGAAAACTACTAACATGTGCAAAAGGCACTTAGGAAAAATAGGAAAAAACAAGGAAAATATATACACGATGGAAGAAGGGCTCAGTGGTAATGCTTAAGATGTATCCCATTAACTGGTATATACAGTTCTCCACCATCCAATCTAGAGAGTTGGAATGCATTATGCTGCTTGCACTGAGTGATGACGTATGGGCCACTCAAGAGGGCATCGAACTTTGCGTGCTTTCCAGGTTTAGCTTGGTCCTCATCCCATTTCAAGATGATGTCTCCTTCAAAGAAACCTTTTGATGAAGATTTCTTGTCAAAGTGTCTCTTCGTTTGTTGCTGGCAGCTGGTCATAGAAGCCATAACTTGGTCTCTTGTCTCTTGGAGCTCCATCAGCTCGCATAACATAACCTCCATGCTATTGCCTTCTTCTAATTGCAGCTGGCGAGCGAGGTCCAAGGCTGGCAACTCAAGTGAAATGGGGAGCCTAGCTTCCCTTCCATATACGAGCATGTATGACGAATTACCAATTGCCCTCTTTGGGGTGACCCTCTCTGCCCACAGCGTTGTTTTCAACTTGGCATATGCCAAGTCCTCTGATTCTCCTCCATGTTTCGCTTGATGATACCAATCAGATTCTTATTTGTAGATTCAGCCAGCCCATTCCCCTATGGGTAGTAGTTGGACGAAGTGCTAAGATAGATACCATATCTCAGTGCCCATTCACTTGTTTTACTTCCCAAAAAAGCTAATGCGTTGTCTGAGATTATAGTAGCTGGAACTTCAAATCTTGCCACTAGGTCTTCATAAAAATCCAAGACTGCACTTTCGTTGGCTTTTTTCAAAGCGACAACCTCTACCCACCTTGTGAAATAATTTGTGGCAGTTAGGACCCACTTGTGTCCAGTACTGGAGGGAGGGTTAATCATCCCTATGAAGTCAAGGCCCCATTGCATGAATGGCTGCTCTACCTGAATACGCTGTAAAGGCATGGTAGCGAACCGTTGTTTCCCATCAAAAAGTGCGCACTTTTGGCACTTTTGTACCCAGACATGGGTGTCCCTGAAAAGAGTAGGGCAGAAGTAACCAGCTCTCATTATTCTTGCCGTTGTAGCCCTAAGAGCAAAATGACCGCCAGTTGGCCCATCATGGAACTCAGACAGCACTCTGTTGGCCTGACTTGAGTCTAAGCATCTTAAAAGGACTCCTGAGAGATCCCTTCTGAACAACACTCCATCAATCAGGACATAAGGGAGACATTGGAGTCTGAAATACCTCCTCTTGGTCCTATCAAGGCCCTGCGGGCACTCACCAGTGAGAAGGAAATGCCTCACGTCTGATGTCCAATCCTTCATGACAACTGGTTCTTTTGTTGTAGCTGCATCATAAATTAGCAGACTGTCCTCTTTTTGCTACTTAAAGTCTGCAACAAAGTGCTCACACAGGCCTCTCCCTCTTACCAGTTTAGTGATCTTGATATCCACATCGTATTCCATCACCTTAGTGATCCACCCTGCTCTCTTTTCATTCAAGTCTCGGTTGATTAAGAAATCCTTGATGCCGGGATGTGGAACCATGAGGTGGATTCTGCTATTGGACAACATATGCCTGAATTTCTTCAGACTCCGTATGACCACCAGGTCTTGCTTCTCCACATACGTGTATCTGACCTCAAAACCCTCTAGGCCTTGGCTAAAAATTGCAATTGGTTGCTCAAGGTTATCACCATTTGCTTGGGTAAGCATGGCGGAGATTACCTCTTCATTGCCGAAGGTGTAGAGGATGAAATCTTTGGTGAAGTCAGGGTTGATCAAAGTAAGAGCCCCGGCTATGGCCTGCTTGATTTCTTCAAAACTGTCCTTTCTTTGTGCTGTCCATATGAACTCCTCACCCTTCCTCAGCGTAGAGGTCAACTGCTTGACCACCTCCGCAAAATTTGAGATAAATCTCTGGATGAAATTTACCTTGCTGAAGAAACTTTGCAGGCCTTTCTTGTGTTTAGGCAAGGACAGCTCTAGGATGGAGCGAACTCTCTCTGGATCAATAGTTAAGCCTTCCTTGGAAACAATGTGGCCAAGGAGTTTCCCTTCGTGGACAGCGAACACGCATTTTCTAGGGTTGAGAGAGATACCGAACTCTCTACACCTCTCAAAGATTTGTCTGAGGTGTTTCATATGTTGGCTCATTTTCTTGGAGAAAACTGTCACATCATCAAGATATACCAGCACAGTGTTATTTATCAGGGCTCGAACGGCCATGTCCATGGCTGACTGGAAAGTGGCACCAGCATTAGACAGTCCGAATGGCATTTTTCTATAAGAAAACGTCTCCCATTTGGTAGTGAAGGTTGTCTTTTGTTGGTCACAGTCTTGCACCAAAATCTGATTATATTCTGAATACCCATCCAGGAGGGGGAGAAACGCTCGCTGCCTATCACCATTTGAAGGATTTGCTCCATGCTTGGGAGAGGATAATGGTCTTTCAAAGAGACTTTGTTGAGGTCTCTGAAATCAATGCACAGTTTGATCTCCCAATTTTTTTTTCAGATAGGAACAAGATTGGCTTGCCAAGAAGAGTGTTTGATTGGAAATATTATCTTGGACTCAATCAACTTGGTGAGTTCCTTCTGCATGAGAGGCTCAATCATTGGATTGACAAGCCTCTACTTCTGCTTGATTGGTCTGGCGCCTTCTTCCAACTCAATGGTATGCTGGGCCAGACTTGGGTCAAAACCCTTCAAATCACTATATTCCCAAGCAAAGACATCAGCAAATTCTTGGCACAACAAGACGAAGCCTGCCTTTCACAGTTCGTGCACACTTTTTCAAGTGCAAGCAGCGTATCTTTGAATATTTCAACCATCTCATAGTGCTCCTCCTTCGATGCAATGCATGCCTTGTCGCTTTTCAATTGGTCATCTCCATTGAAGATACTTTCTAGAGTGACCAAACCTTTGGGGAACTTATTGTTCTTCAGCTGAACAATTTCACTGCCATATTGTTGTTGTAGCTTTGCCTAGTTTTTAGCAACAAATTCAGCTTCTTCTTGCAAGAAGAGCGCTATTTGTTGGTCGCTGTCAAAGACCTGCCAGTTGGTGATGTTGTCAGGTACAGAAGGCTGGATTACTACTTTCAAGTGGCGTGAGCTGTGGTCTCGGCCTATTTCCCTAGGGACATCAAACTGGGCACCAACTGCTGCCAGCCTATCTGCTTGCTTGTTCTGCTCTCTAGGAATGGAGGTAATATTGAAAGCAAAGAAATTTTTCACTAAGTCCCATACCCTATGTTTGTAGGACTTCAGCAAATAATTTTTTGTCAAATTTTGGCCTCTTACCTGATTGACAATCAACTCACTGTCACCAAAAACTTGTAGCTTTTTTATTCCTCTTTTCCTTGCCCACTCCAAACCATGGATGAGGGATTCATACTCTGCAACATTGCATGTGCAGGAAAATTAGAACCAGAAAGCCGAAAAGTATTTTTCTTTCGAGGGAGAAACTAGCACCGCTCCACCACCGGCTCCCAACTTCTTGAGCCATCAAAGAACAGTTGCCATAGACCTGAGCTTTTCTGGCTCGCTTTCATCAGATTTGGTACAAAAGTACCCTCTTCATGCATGCAATAAATTCCAAGGCCTGCCTCCTCTATGAATTTCTAAGGATCATGCTCGAAGTTGTTACTTCTCCATTCATCTAAGAGCAGATCTGCAACTCCTTCAAGGGCAAAGGATGGAGATTGGTCTACTTGGAACTCTTCTTGGTCAATAAAGGCATAGTTGACATTTGCCGCTTTGAGCGAGTATGGTCCCAGATGATCTCTGTAGAGTGGCTCGGATTCAATCTTAAATTTAGTCCCATATTTGGTTCTAAAAATCAGATAAGACCAGTTCGCTGCTAAGTAGCTACCTATCTTGGATGTAAAATCCTTGGATAAGCAGATGGCAAAGTAAGGAGGGACATCCGCCACTACCACATCATAAGGAATTGAGAAGATCGGGCAAGCATGTAGTGTCAAGCTCAAACCTTTCACTACCCCAACTGTCTTTGCTGGTGTTCCATCCAGTTGCAGGACTCCCTTAGTCATTTCTTCATATTTCAAGCTCAGCGTGTCAGCGATGCATTTGGGCATTATCGAGGTGCTTGCTCCACTGTCAATGATGCAATTGTGCACCAAGAAATCTCCTATGACCAAGGACATAAAAAGGGGGAACCTTTTCTTCTTTCCTAACCTGGCTTGAGGTGCAGGGCTGTCCATTCATCATCAAAACATTGTCGGCTTTTGCTGGGACAGCTTGTTCATTCAGCTCATGCAATTCTTTTCGCAGCATGTCTTTTTGCCTCGGTATTGACAGTGAATCCCACAAGGAGATGTTCATGTGCAGCTTCTTCATTTGGTCAACCACATTGACTCGAGGGTTGCCTTCAAATTTTCTTTGAGATTATTTACAGCTTGAGGTGTAGGTCGAGGCGCTGAAGGTACAATCGGCAGTCTGAAGTTTGGGACCTTTTGGTTTATATGCAATGAAGAAGGTATTGCTGACGCTTGGGCAGCAGTCTAAACTTCTTCCATTGCTCTCCTTTTGAATCTTGTATTAGCTGCGACACAGTCGCCTTGATTGTCTGTAGTACCCACGTAATTGACTGCATAGAACTCACCTTCTAGGTGATTCATGAGAGTAGAATTACGCTGAGTCTGATTGCTGCTCGTGTCGGGTTGCATTGAGGAATTGGGCGGCTGCCTGATTGTCTTGTACATTTGGGTAGTGACCCGTCATTTCATTTGTATAAACAGCCTACTCTTGACCATATCCCATGGTTGAACAACTTGGCTATTCTTGCACCAGTTTGTTTTGAACGGGCTCCATAGCCTTGGATGATGAAGGGGCACCTGGATTGTAGCCTTGAAAAGGTCTGGTCTGTGCAAACTGACCCTGTCCTTGATTGTAACTTTGAAAAGGTCTATTTGTTTGACCATACTGCTGGTATCCTTGGTTTGATCGGTTGTTTTGAGCTTGCTACCTTTTAATAGCCACTAGTTCATTTGTCACATTTTGCAACAGAGTTTTGACTTCATGGAGTTCATTTGATGAAGTAGCAGCCGGTTTTTCTGTGCTAGACAGAAGAGCTAAAGTGGGAGCAGCAATCTGGATTGGGGGCAGCATCTCAAAGAAAAGTGGCATATGAGGTCTAGGAGCTATTTTTCCAGCATGTACTAGGCAATTCTCAGCGGCTATAGTTATGTCATAGGCGGCAGGGGGCACATGTCTTCCCATGGACTATATCATAACAGCGATATCACTGTTGAACGCTCTTAAGTAATACAAGAAAGCATAGCTAAGAGTCAGCCTTACCAGAATGGGGATTCTATCCCATGTCTTCTGAAATCGAGTGTTGAAATCCTGCATGTATTCATGTAGAGCTCTTTTCATTGTAGTTAGTTGCTTGGCAAGGGAGAGGTGGTCATTTTTCTACTCAAAACAGTTTGTCAAGAGAGTGCCCAATTCATTCCAAGAACCGACTGAATTTATGGTTAAGGTCCCATACCAGTCCAAAGCTTTGCCCTTGAGAGACAATTCCATCAATATGATTGCAATATTCTCCTTAGTGACATTGTGAATATTGCAGAGGTTAGCAATATTTTTGATGTGTTCAATAACTGTAATGGGCCCCTCTTCATCAAAGGGAGGCACACTTTTGAGGATTGCTCCTGGAATTGGGTCATAACGCTGGAGATTCAAAGGACTCTGACCATGAAAAGTCATAAAGGGTAATGCCATAGCTATGACAGGATGTAATCGCGGCCTTCTTGCGTAGGTGTTCTTTATAGCAAGTTTGGAAAAGTGGTTTGCCGAATAAGGATGGGTCCTCTCAAACCTCAGTCGCTTTGCTGAGTTTAAAGGCAATTCAATGAATTCGAAAGGGACACCCTTAGAAGCAGATCGTGTGGTGATTTTAGGCATAGGAAGTCAGACTGGTCTTTGATTAAAAACTGAAGCTCTTATCAGTGGAGTCGCCAGATGCTGAAAATAGTTGATTTAGCTGTATCAGGACCAGCATCAATCCTGAAACTTTACTAAATGTAAAAATTGGGTCCCACCGGGCGTGCCAAGAATTGTTGACATAGTGGATTGCACCCTTGACAGGAGGCTGAGCTCTTGCCTTCCACATGTCAAAATGGAAACTCCCCTCTTGCCTGTGGGCAAGGCACAACTGGGGGGAGAGTCTCTAGATAAGGGCTAGCTCCCTTTGATGCATTTGAGTTATTCCAAAAAGTGTTAATACATACACACACACACATATATATAATGAGAGGGATGAAAAGGGAGAAGGATTACAGGAAAACAAAACCTAATCTAAGAGTGTGATGCACCAAATAATTTCGACCTACCCACTCACACTCTGAACCATAAAAACACACACTTTAACTGGTCAAAGGACTAGACTTCAGGAAGCTTAACAAAGAGGCTTTAATGGAACACACAGCAAAAGAGACTTACCATAGGCACTGTAAGACAAGCACACTGTCTAGTAACCTTCTTCTGCCTCTGCGCTCCAGGTACAACTCTTCTTGTCACCTGTAGGAATGGCGCCTTGTAGATACTAGATGCGTTGGTGTCAACCCTGTGAAAGCATTAAGAAGCAATGACTGAACACAAGACTAACACTCATACCACTCAGAGATATCTAACCAGAATAGAGGTAAAAATGCATTTTTTATTGATTCCAGGTGAAAATTGCCAGGGCTTCGCCTTACAATGTGAAAGATAGATCCCTTTTAAAATGAGAAGTTACAATATATATATATATATATATATATATATATATAAGAGAACAAAAGGCGCCTTTTTTGAAAAAGACTTTTGGTGCCCTTTGACAAGTGGCCCATGTGCGTCCTGAGGGTGTTGGGAAGAGGAAGTCGCTGAAATATAAATGCTGTGTTGGTTTCGATTCTGATTTTAGGCATTTAAAAACATAGGCTGCGCCATTTCTCCATAAACAAGACTGCTCCTTGAAGGCACCCATGCGGTTTGTCTGCTCATAAATGCAAAATGGAAAAAAATGGGTCACGCCGTTCACTGTTTGCATCCATTGATGACCACTTGGTAAGCACTGTTCCAACCACTAGAATAACTCCTTGAGTCGATGCCTTCACCACTTGGACTATTTTGTCTATTTCTGCAGTTCGCTCTTTTGTCTTTTCCTTGCCTTGTCTCTTCTGGCTCCTTCGGCCCTCAGGGGCTATCTTCTCGGCCTTGTTGGCTCCCTGGGCTCTTTTATTAGCAGGTCGCTGAGTTCATTCTCAACTTTTGTCTTTTTCCAGCGTCGTCTCCCTGGTTTTGTCTTTTGTTGGCTTCTGTCTCTTTGTGTCTTTGTTGTCTGGGCTCTTTTTTGGTTGGCGCTCAAGAATTCAAAGATCAAATGGCTATTTATCTGCTGTAAAATTAAAGTTCGCGGGCCCGTCACCGTTTGAAAACCAACGGCTAGTCTATTCCCCTGAAATTGATGGTTTCGGAGACGTTATCGTCTTTGGCAATTCCTTCGGTCTTTTCTCTTGATTCGGCCTTTTGTCGCTCCCTTACTTTCAGGGTTTTGCTTCGGACCCTCCCAAAGAGGGTGTCCCTTCAGCTTTGGAGAAGTGCCCTTCTTTCGGCCGTCTAGAGTCCCCTGCAAGGGCACCTGCCCTTCGGGGTCCTTTGGTGGCCTTTTCTCTTTGGCTATTTTCCCGCAGACAAAATGTCCGCGAGAATTGTCTCGCCTTCTTCTTTTCTTCGAAACTTTTTTCCCGCAGACTTTTTTCCGAATTTCTTCGGACATTTTGTCTGAAGGAATTCCTCGAACAAAAAGTCCGAAAGAAATCCGTTTATGCTTTGCCTATGCCTTAAGTCCTTTTTCGAGGGATTTTTTCGTTCATAGTTCTTCCGAATTTCTTCAAAACTTTTTTCTGAAGGAATTATGTCTGTCTTTTCCTTCAACTGCCTTCGAAAGGTGCCCTTCGGGAAATCTGCTTCAGTACTTTCGCCGACCAAGTGCCCTCCGCAAGGGCACTTGTCCTTCGGGAGACTCTATTGAACTGTTCCTTTGAACCAAACTGTTGAACCGACTATTAAACTTTGATGATGAGCTTTGCTGTTGCACCAAAGCGATGAACCAAACACTTGAACCAAAACGACTGAACCAGACTATTGAACCAAGCACTTGTCCATTTTGCGCCTAAGTGTTGGGAACCCATTTATTTTCTACAAAGTCCGTAGAAAACATGCCTATAGAGTGCGTAGAAACGCCTGTGGAGTCCGTAGGAATTCTCTGCAGAGTCCGTAGAAATGGGCCTGTAGAGTCCATAGAAATGGGCTTGCAGAGTCCGTAGAAATTCCAGACTTGTGCAAAATCAAAAAATGAACTGGCTCAGGACAGCAGGGAAAGAAGGGGACCGATTTTGGCCTGTTGGACCAAAAATGGTCAACAATTCCTATTGAAGGACGATTAGCATCACAAGGAAACAATTGGAGGCGCTGCTGCCATCAAATTACAGGCATAATTCTGCAGACTTAAGACCCACGTTTTCACTCATATCAGGACAAACATGGATAGATTTCATATGGGTATTGAGACGCTACATACTTAGGAGTCAGGGAATGATGTTTGATGTTTGAAAGGGGAGTTATAAGTTGATATTAATTTATTAGAGAAGACCTCAGTCTAGAATAGGGGCGGCTCCATTAGAGGGTCGATTTGGCAAGTTGAAGGCTCATTTCCAGATAGCAACGCTGCCACAACATCTCTTCTCAAGGGTGCTTCATTGTATCAGGTTCTACATTGAGTTTGCATCATTTAAATTGGTCATTTTGGCATTGTAATGGTGGCTGTCTTATGGTAGCTGTAGATGCACATTTTATATCAGAATTATAATGTCATTAGTTAATGCCAAGAGTCTTGGCATTTGCATATGATTTGTATTCAATTCTTCATACATTATTGTAATCAGATTTCCTGAGTCTTTGTAACTAGTTCATTGCATATCCAAGTGAAGAGTTTAAGTCTGAAGTTTGTATGGCAAGTGTTTGTAATTATGCCTTAGGCTAAAGATGCTTATTTACAATCCTACTTTAGTATGCAAAGTGTTTATCAAATTGCCTAGGATCTGTATGAGATATTTACACGCAATTTCAATACATCTCTAACAGTTTGAGGTTGCATACAAAGTGTATGACGAAATGTCAACTTGTTGTAGGTACTCATTTGCATAGAGTTGAGTCATTTATTTACACTAGGAAATATCAAAACATAGCTGCATTTCATCTTAGTTTTGATTGCATACATTGGGCATTATTTAGTTGCATTTTTGATGAGTTACAAATACATTTTCAATCAAGAAACACCATCAGAAAATTCATATCAGTTATAGACAGTCGCAAGATAAGTGTTTGACAATATTCCTTGAGCTTTTAATCAACAATTTGAGGTCAGATTGGTCAAGGGATATTACAATAGTGTCAGAGTGCTATGATTTCTGATTCTAGTGAATGCCTAACTCTTACTGGCCAAAAAATATTCCTTTACTCTATGTGTTGTGATAATAGAATCAGAGACATTAAATGGATTAAACTGGCATACCTCGTGTTGAATGTGGTAATTGAGTTTGCCAAGAAATACATAATTTAGTTTTACATCTATAATCATCTCCATTCACAAGGACAGGTTTTGGAATTGATAAATATAATCCTTAACTGATCTTGAATGTCGTAACTTTGCCAATTGGCTAAAATAATTATTTATCAGACTACCGCTATTGTGCGTCTGCAACTCCTTCGTAAAAACTGACCAAATGATATTGAAAGCCTTCTTTTTCTTTGTAGCACACAACCATTGATACTAGATGGAATATTTAGGTTCTCGATATAAGGATGCCATGGTAACCTTATGCATACATGGGATTTGATATATATATATATATATATATATATATATATATATTCGATCTAGTGGAGTGGATCCCTTTCATCGAATTTACACATCCACCTTTAATATTAGGTTTGGCCCAAAATTAGTTCCAACCATGGGTTGAAGTTGCGCAATATTTGGATTAGGAATGGGTCATCAATGCTTAAAATTTCGTCAAGGTATGGATGGGGATCATCTAACTCTTCGTCTAGCTCATCAAGGTATTTTTGAGATGCCGTATGGGAGATGTTGGATACTTAGCTAGCTGAGATTATTTTGCTCCTCTTTGAGATGGAAAAATTGAAGTGTTCAACCAAAATTTTGTCTATTTGTTGCACATTAATAATAGTGCATGCTCTTGCACATGGGATGATAGTTTAGCATATATTCAACACGCCCCCAACAAAGCTTTGTATAGTTATATTGCACATAGTTCATTTTAGACTTGTCTTGGATTTAGGTAAATGAGCCCCTTGACATTTCATATGGTGTGCTTATAATTTCTAATGTAGTACAAGTCAAAGTTCCCAATGAAGGGATGCCTTTGACATCGTAACCATCAAAGCCACACAGTGAATAACGAGAAAATAAAGTGTTTTATTAATAGCTCAGAGTCTACAAGATATTTTTAGCTTCCCAACTTACACAATGGGGTACACAACCCCATTACAATAATGGAGTCATCCCTCTCTTTATACACTCAGGCCATATGCCCTAAAACATCAACTTTCCACTCTTTATAACTATGTATTTTGGTAGAGTTTGTCTGCAGACTTGGCCTTTTTTTCCCTTTTGACCCTTCATTTTACAACCATTCATTGCTTGTAATGTCTTGACTGCCACATAATGGTGTGGCTTGTATCGAACTTACAGGCCTACCGTAGGGGTAGTTGTAGCCTATATGGACCTTGTGCCATGCATATTTGACATTCATTAGGTCATATCTGTGTTGATAGATCTTGTTGTCCTTCACCATTACATCAACATCAATATTGTGCAAGCCTATAAAAGGGCTAGGTGTTAGTCCTTGGGGCCAACTGGGCATCCAAATGTTTACTCAGGTATTGTGGTATGTGCAAAACTTATGTGCTTCCATGCCTTAGGTGCACTTGCCCTGCCCCTTCATGCCATTGTGAGGTCCTTGACTACTCCCATTTATCTTCCTCCCTTTATACCTCTTGAATGTTTGACTCCTTTACGCATCATTGTTTGTTGTCACCTTTGTAGCTCATATAAAAGGTTTGAGCCCCAAACCTTGTATACTCTTATATTCCCAACCATATGCATAACCCAACCATCTATCCTCTATGAAAGTGGACTTACTCATCTAGAAGCCTCCAATCCTTGCATTGTGCCACCGTGCACAGATAAAGTTGGTCTCTTATTTCCTAATCGTCATTAAATTATAGGGTGATGCAAGATTGCTAATTTTCCTGTGATGCTTTTGCATTAGTTTCCACATGTAATTGAAATGTAAGCCCCGAACTTAAAAGTTGGTTGAGCAGCAGAAACACCCTTTGGGTTAGTTACCGATGCCATAATGCTTCCCTTCACCTGGTGTGTTGCTTAAGCCGACATGTTTTGCGCCTTCTCTTACGGGCCCCCTTTGGAGACATGAAATGCCCCACCCCACCTAGCTCTAATGCCCTTATATTCTTCTTATTAGTTTCCATTTTCATCCTTCCTCTAGTGGACCTGCGTCCTCTTTTATCTATTTGGCTCTGTCAGGTGTTTTCAAAAGTCTTCCCCTATGGTGAACTCCTTACTTATTTCGTGGGTTGGTACCCAGCTTTATCTCTTGTGGACCTATGCTTACCTGTCCCCATCCACTCCCACAAAAAGGTCATCCTACCTTTCGTCTCCTTCCTTTGGTGTGACTTTTTCTCCTTTATTGTCACTTTCCTGTAACAACACCTTACTTTATAGGAATTGGGAGTCCCCATCTTGTTTGTTTCATCTCTCATCCTCTCTAGGTGTTTCCCCTCTCGTGCTATGGTTTGATACATGCTTTCATACACATCACATTGCACCTCTTTCTCTCATGCAACATTGCAGTATTTTGTACCCCCATTCAATACAATACTTAGTTGTTTCTGGGATGCTATCCTCCTTAGGCACTTGACACATGCCTTATGCAAATAATCTTATGCTCCTTCACCCGATCTTCCTCGTTCCTTCCTTCAAGAACATTTATTCTATTCACCACTGCTTTCTTGATGTTTCAACATAGCATGCATCTCCTTGGTTGGCACTTGTTGCAGTTCCTTTCCAGGGATGTCTCCATATACATGTCCCTTTCCCTTGCCCATTATGCACAACAGGTCCTAGTTGCATATAAGGAAACCCTTTTTTGCAAAATCTTTATTTGCTTTCTTTGATTGTGCTTTTTGTCGAAGTAAATGCATTTCCTTTTCTTTGCGGTAAGTAGATACGCTTACATGCTCCTCTTCCATTTTTCTCATGAGGGATGTTGTCGACCTTTAGCCATCCTCTTCTCCCCTTCCTCACCTTGATGTTGTTTGTAGCATTTAGGTTCTCATGGGATCCTTTGATTCCCACTCTCTGCCATTGTGCTCCTAGCTCTATGCACTTGGAATGATGCCCACTTCAGTCATCCTTCCTCGCCTCTCGACCTGTCATTAGTGACAATGACTTCTTTTCTTTGTGCACTATAATTTGCACCTCCTAGCTTACCCCTCCTTCCCTAGTGGTCTCCTTGAATCCTTGCATAATCAAGCATGTGCCTTCCATGTCAGCTTCTAGTTGAGCCAATCCTTAGTAGATTACCTTTGTATGGTGGAAACAAGTTTTGCACCTTAGACAGCTATAGGCTGACTACTCTTCCTACATTGCACATTCTTGTGCCTTTTGACCTTCCTAAGGGTACTACTATCTCTACATTGCCTCGGTGTGCATGTTGCCATGATTTAGTTCATGAACAAATTCCCCTCAACGTAAGTCCTAACCTTGTGTGTTTTAATTGGCCTTTCCTAGTTGTTCTTTCGTTGCCCTTGCTCATTCCACACAACAAGCCCTAGTTGCATATAAGGTAACCCCTATACACAACATTTTTCTTTGCTTCTTCTAATTCCGCTTATTATCGAACTAAATGCATCTCCTTTTTTTATGGTAAGTAGATATGCTTACATGTTCCTCTTACATTTTTCTCATGGGGAATGTTGTGGATAATGTGTGATCCTCTTCTCCCGTTTTTCACCTTGATGTTGGACGTAGAATTTATGTTCTCATGGGATCCATTGATTCCCACTCTCTGCCATTACGCTTCTATGTCTATGCACTTGGATTGATGTGCACTTCAGTCACCCTTCCTTGTCTCTTGTCCTATTGTGGGTGACAATGACTTCTCTTCTTTGTGCAATATGAATTGTGCCTCCTAGCTTTCCCTTCTTTTCTTGGTGGTTTCATTGAATCCTTCTGAAATTAAGTCTACCTTGTATATCAACGTCCACTGAGCCACTCCAAAGTAGATTCCCTCTACTTGGTGTAAATAGGTCTTACACCTTCATTAGCTACAACCTAATTACTCTTCATATGTTGCACATTCATACACCTTTTGACCTTCTAAAGGTACTTGTATTGTATTGGCGTGCATGTCACCATGATTTTCCCTGTGAGTGAATTCCCCTCAACACAAGTCCTATCCTTGTGTGTTTTATTTGGCCTCTTGCAGTCATTGTTCCCTTCTCTTTTCCATGTTCTGTCTCCTCACACATTACTCCATTATTTTCAAAATAATTCAAGTTCACCCATAAGTTGACCTCTTCACCTTTTCTCCCTTGGTTCATGGAAAATGCCTTATGTGGGTCAACTATCACAACTGTTCCGATTATTCTACCTTGTACCTTGTTTTATCATCAAAAGCTACACCCTTGAAGAAGTAGTTCAACTCTCCTTACTTAAGTGATAGCATGGAGACACTTCTAAGCTGTGTGTGGCCTAATCAGTGAGAAGAATCTCTAGATTGGGCTAGCTCCCTTAATGCTATCACCCTAAACTACTACTAGAACTAATGCTTGCAAAGGAAAAGGGGAAGAGAAGTGAAAGTAAACTAAACTAGGGAGGTGATGCACCAAGCTAACACCCTCTACTTGACTTTAATGCACTGAGAACATGAATTAGCCCTGAATCTGATTACACTACTCAACAATGATATTCAAGCAAGAGTGTTTCAACATGAAGGCCATAGAATAGGAAGGTCAAGAGGTTTAAGAAAGACACTAATGACTGAAATCCACTTCTAAACTATGCAAAGCTACCCAAACACACCATGTGACCTATAAGAAGACAATCCATTTGCAAAGAGGTAGGAGAGGAAACATGAGAGAGAGTGAAAGCACTACTACTAACATTCATCAATAATCACACAAGTACACTAATTTCAAGCATATTATAAGGTAAGAATCAGCTTTATTCAATATCCAAAGGGATAGTATAGGTGTTTCATTGAGTAGGGCTTCGTCATACTCAGCCAAAGGATCCATAACAAGCCATTCAAGGCAACATATATCAAAGAATGGATAGAGAGATAAGGCATAGGAAAAACTCCAATGATAAGTGTCATCCACTTCAAGTCAGTTACAAGGCCAAATGGAAGAGGCTAATAACAGTCTTGTCATCTTCTTTGACATGTGTTACTTATCTTGATGATGAACCTCACTAAGTGGCATAGGAGCTCTTGTTTGAAGAGTTACAATGCAATTCTTGAATGAGCAGTTATAACTTTGAATCTTGACATGTGGCATATTGGCCTCATTGGCAACCTCTACGCTACCTTAGGCCTCTCAATGCTTATTCTCAATTTGGTGGAACTGAGAATTAGGTTTCAAGCTTCTTAAAATTGATAAGGAACCTATATTTGATAGAACAACCTACTTAATTCAAATGAAGACTACAAGAACAAGTCTCTCTTATCATCTTAGGCTTAGTTCTTTGCTTGAGGATTGTTGCCATAAATTGAATACCTCTTAGACATCTTTTAGGAGATCATTCTACCCCTATTCAAGCTCAAAAACATCTTCAAGATTGAGGTATTGGTGCATTAGGTTTGATAAGAACCCTTGATAGCATGTTTACTTACCCTTAGGTGTGTTAAAACCAATTGATGGTGTTGCAGTCATTGGAAACCTTCTTCAAGAATCTTTAGAAGCATATTTCCTTGCCTTATCAAGGTCATATATGGTTCCAAGGAACTATGCGAGGTCTCACTTAGTCAAATCTCATTAGAAACCTTCAAAAACTACATTTTTAGGCCTATAGTAGTCATTCCTAGGCCAAATTTCGTACCATAGTACAGCATGTGAATCAGTGACTCATTCAAGTGCTTAGAGGTGTGTAGGTATCATCCAAGGAGTTTACAGGTCATTTCAGTCCATTTGAAGCACTTAGAAAGCCAATCTCCTTCATCGAGTCTCTTACAGGGTTTAGGAGTGTCGAAACTTCTGATTCATAAAGATAAGGGCCCTAATCCTTGAACCAATGCATCTAAGTTTGAGTGTATGAGGGTTTTGAACTATCCCTAGGAGCTTGTGACCCCATGCATCTTCTCCGTATAGTTCTGAGCAAGAAAAGATGACCGTTTTTTGACTGTTAGGTCTGATTGAGAGCTCTAAGAGGTTGATTTTGACGAAATAATGCATGAACTTGCTTGATTCTGATCCCAAATACCTCCTTGAGGTTTGTGTAACCTTATGTGAGGTGTTCTAATGGTTATATATTCCATTGCATTCCTCAAACCCATTTCCACCTCTACAAGCTCATGACTAGGGTTTAAGAACAATTTTTTGTTAATGATCCTAACAACCTTGTTGTGTCATTTTATACATCTTCCAAGGTGGCCAAACCTTTAAAAATCCTTCATTGGAGTACTCTCACTTTCTTGAATCCCTTATCCTTCATGTTCATCTCCAACAAGAAAACTTCTTCACTCTTTCAAATACAGGCCTGTATGTGCAGATTTAGGCCTTCTAGGCCTAACCAGGTTTCTTGACCCCATAACTGCCTTTGTAATATCCCCTTCTCAAACCTGATCTTTCCAGTGACCGTTGGCATTTTTTTGGAGAGCCGAAGGCTAGTCGGAAGGTAAAATTAGGGTTTCTTATTTTTAAGGATGTCTTTGCTCGGAGTTGGTGGATTCAATGGCGGATTCTTTCTGGGTTTTCAGAGAGCTTCGCAGTGGTATGTTCATTTCGGCATTTGGAGCACTTTCAGGAATTTACTATTTTTAGTAAGTTCGGGATTGGCACCGGAACGGGATTTTGAGAGTGGGGTTGGATTCGTCTTGTCAAGACCTTTCCAACGAGCTATAGATCATTGGTTTCCGACATCATCTTGGCCTCCGTTTTAAAGTCCGTAAATTAAACATTATTATTTAATTTTGGACCTTGGTGCCTAGGCTCAACGACTTAATGTTGAGGCTGAAAAAAAATTAAAGAGGATTATATTATTTTCCCTCTCATGTTTTATTCCATATACAAGAAGATTTTAGAGACTCCCAGTTGAAAAAGTATAAAAGGAGGAGTGCTCTCATTTCATCATCTTTGTCTACAGGAATGTTTTGCTGCCAGATTGGCTTTGGGATCGCTTCGAGGAATAAAGGCCTCCTAGCTCGGGCATCGCTTCTTGTTTGAGAGACAACTAGTGGTGATTTAGTTTAGTTTTGTGAGTTCATTGGGTTTTGTGCATTGTAATATGCATTGTGTCTAATTAGTATTCTGATTTTGCATATTAGAGGTTTCCAGATCTTACATTTTAGCTACAGCAGATTCGAATTTTAATTTGTAAATCCAAAAATACCAAAAAGATTGTTTTGGGTATTGTGTCATTGCATCTTATTGGTAAGGGCGCCCCTTCATGAATATTTGCAGATTTTAATACGAAGCTTATGATTTTATAATGCAAATCTGTCATTCTTTGAAGGCTGTACTTTCTAGAGTGCATTGGGATTCGTGTCAATAATTAATAACCATATTTAGATGCCATTAATTATTACTAAGTTAGGCGCCATCATTTTGAGGGTCTATTGCATCAGATTTGAGATCATTAGGGTGAGAAATGAGAGAGTTATGAGCATATGAGTAAATTCATAGGTTGCTGGTCCGTACTGTTTCAGATCTCCATTAGGCTGCGTGCATCAAATAAATAGTATCTTTTGAGTGAGTTTCAGTGTTCTGATTTGGTCGCCATCATACTAGTCATTGTGCAATTCGTTTCATGAGAATTATGAAGTTTTGAGCAAGTTGTGAGTAAAATTGTGAAGTACAGCGCTGTTGTTCGTGCACACGGAAATCTGGACTGTCATAAATTAGAATTTGAGGTTGGTTTGCTTGTTGTACTTTCAGATCTAATCCTTGTTATTCAGTGAAGGAAGTTCAATACATATTATTGCAGCTTGATTTATATGTTGATCCACATTCAAAGCAAGATCTTATCATTCATATTGTAAACTGGCAGTAATACTGACAGTATAGTTATTCTTACTCATCATAGTTTGTAATGTTCAGCTTCTCATTCAGTAATTGTTTGTAATAGATAAATCTCCGCCCTATGGTAGCTACTCTCCCACTCTGGGTTAGCAAGCGCATTCTGGGTGTTGAGTATTTCCAGCTTTCAGAGTTTTCTTTCAAACACTGTTATTTGTAATCACTCTGTCAGATGGTCGCCCCTCACTCCGCATTGGATTGGGTAGCACATACTTGACGTTGAGTTCCTTTTCAGCATCACTCCGTCAGATGGTCGCCCCTCACTCCGCATTGGATTGGGTAGCACATACTTGACGTTGAGTTCCCTTTCAGCATTTAGAAGTAAAAGATCCTCTGACCATATGCTCGCCATCATCGGCGCCATCCTTGGTTAGAGTTACTTCCTGCATAAGCACTTTGTTTCAGATCCTCTGACCAATGCTCACACCTGGCCCACATCGGGATACTGGTGTACATTCTGGTTAGAGTTGCTTTCTGCACGTTTTGGTTTATCCTCTAACCTTAACGGGTGCATTGATTGTAATTTGCAATTTGTAAAAATCGAAAAAATTGGCTCGGAATATTTCAGCTTTCGATCACTTTGAGAACCCTATGAAGACCCTACTAACATTTGAAATGAAGTATATAAATCATTTCTACTCTCATAACTTAATAGCTTCAACAATAATCACATTTTTCTTCCAATTCTTCTAAGTAGGCCCATAGGTGGTATTTAAGACCTCTTGGTTGCAAGTTTGGAGACTATATTCTTCATGTGGCACATTAGTGATTATAAATAATTTTTGGAGAGTTGTCTTATGTTCCTCAACCCTTCTACAGACCCTCCAAGACTTCTTTTCATACCACTACATGACAATTTTCTTCATTTTTGCTTGACAGGCCTGTAAATGATGCTTTAGATTGTATGACTATAATTTGAGGGTTTTCTTCACCTTCTTGAAGCCTTGACAACTTGGTGGTCTAAACACAAAGAGGAAGTTTTCTCCTTATTATTCACCTCCCCCATAGACCTATTTACCCTCTATGCTCATTCAAACTTGGTATTTTTTTTCAAGTTTGCCTATGGCAGGGATGTATGTGACCAATTAGGCCTTTTGGTTGTAGGTGGTCAAATTGAATTCTGAGGGCTAATAAAACTTCTTAACATGATTTTGTATTCATGTAGCTTTACTAATATTTAATTTTGACCCATACTCCCTTTGGTTCTTCAGACATCTCATCACCAATTTGTGCTATTTTGCTCTTGTTGCCTGCTGATAAGTCTATAGACTGCCTTTTAGGCCTAAGACCCCCTTTCCTCTGTTTGATTTATCTTAAGCTCAACTTGACCCATAGTGGAATATGAAACAAAATGAAACTTTTTTTTGGAGTCTCCTTCATGCCCCTAATGTGCTCAAGTCACCTTGAACATTCATTTGTAGCTCTCACAGTCTTTCTTTTGGACTACACAGTTCTACTTAGGCATACAATCCATTAAGCCAAAGTGAAAGGAAGTTTGAGCTGTCAGGGGTTTTAGGGTGTTTGGACCATTCCTATGGAGGTTTAAAAGGATGAATTTGAAGTCATTAAGACAAACACTTGATGCTAATAGTGACCTACAAGTCTACAGACTTGTAGGCTCATAGTCCTCCTTAGATCTTGGCTTGAAGAAAGACACTATGAACTCTGAATGCAAGGACCAGACACTTGTAATACCTCCTAAGAATTATATCCAATGCTATGTGATATAGTTTTTCTTCTTCAATAGGCTTGAACAATGAACATATATTTTGATTTGATCAGGGAACTTCACCAAGGCAATTAGTTTCAACATAATTACTTGCCTATCTTGAAGCTTGTCACCCCATTGATGTCTTAAAGGAGTAGGAGAGACATTGGATTACCATGCAAAACTTCATTTCACTCATTTCATGCACAAGGTAATCCATAGCTTCTTTGCAAATATCACTGTGATACCTAAACTATCTATTTAGGGCTACTTGGCACCACTCCAAATAGGAACATGAGAAACCTTGAGAAACTATGATATTGTAGGGGTAGAGGATTATTTAAAATAATTTCCACAAACATTCACATGCATTCATTCAACTTTAGAACTATGCATTTGGAGAAAACCGACACTGATGGGGTTTTAGTCACTTTTGTAAACCCTTAATTTCTTGACAGTTGGTCACAGAGTTAAAGTTCTTAATCAAACAACCAATGCCACAAAGTGAAATGGCATTAGGGTCCCCTCCTATGGCTAAGATCTTGGACTCCATCTCTCGCTCTCTCTCTTCCAAGTACAAAGTGAAAAGTTGTGGCTTGTCTTGAGTTGCCAAGAAGACTGATGGAGAAATGGGGTGGGTTTTTGCATTATTTGGTTATGTAGCTCCACTCCCTGCATGGATTTGGGCTTTATAATACCATTGGGACCCTTGGAAGATTTTTCAGCTTGTCAACCATCAGAAACCCTCTATAAAAGACCACCAAAAACATGCTTTTCTCAAGATTTTGACTGTTCTGCCCTTTGAAACTGTTGGAGATGGTGAAACATGTGACTTTTCATCTTCCCTTACCCTATAAGGACATGGAAGAGAGTGCCACAACATTTGATAGCCTTTTTTTCCTGCATCTTTCTAAAAAACTCTTCATTTGTGAGTTGGAAAATGATAAATGGCAATTATAAAGAGAGATCCAATGTTGAAAATCAGTTATATAAGACCTTTGCAGGATGTGTATGGTTAGGTACAAGCATGATGTCATGACATAGGTGCGAGATGGCTTAAAACCTTCATTTTCCAAAGATAAAACCTTTATATTTATTCCTGACTAGCAAGTGTCATTTTCACATTGAGGTGCACAATAAGACTAAAGTAATAGAATACCTTAAAACTTGTTAAAGTTATCTTAAACTCTCCAAATTGCTTTACAAATAATGTGATACACTTACTAGTTTTTCTTCTTTGACCCATTTCGATCAGCATTAGGCCATGGTTGTTCCTTGCAGGGTACCACTTTGTCTCCTTGGGCATGCCTCCATATTGACTTGGTTTTCCACTTACCTTAACTTTATCAAACTTATTTTAAACAATGCCAAACACAAAATAAAGACCATGAAGAATGACTATTTGATGACAATACAACATATTCAGCTACCAACTAGACCATCCTAAGTGCCCTTGTAAGATGCCAAGGAAGAAGCATTACCTATCATCTTAGATCATTAATGACCAGTACAAAGCCTTCATAATGTTGGAATAGTAATTCCCAATCACGACAAAAGTGCAGTCACTTCATCCAGCACCAACTTCCCACTCAAGTTGCTTGCCACCTCGATCGAAAGCATCATTTCTTTAATAGTCTCTTCTTTTGTGTTTATCTGTTTGTTTCCTAAAAGTCTTCTATTTATTTGAGGCACTTGTAATGTATGCATGTAATGAAGACTTAGTATTAAGTGCAACAACATTTCCTTCATTGTCATCAGTCTAGTATCAAAACGTAAAGATCAAGGAGATCATGGGAGAGTAAGCATATTGGTCAATGGAAGATCCTCAGATTTGTTGATCACTATTTGCAACAAAGGCAGTTTCACTCACTGATAGCAGCAAGCTTATTATAATTGTGAATTGTAGCTGCTGCCAAAGGAGACATTGGCTTGTAAATAAGACAAGGAGGTGTTGGGAAGAAGAAAATCAAAGATGTATTTTTGTTTGTAAGGTTGTGTTGTTTGAGGATAGAGCTTAGTCGAGCAACAACAATAGCCTTGGCGAGGAAGTTTGAAGCTAGAGCTTGTGGAGATACAGAGTTTTGTGAAGTTTGGAGGAGGTTGGAGAGGAGACAACAGTCGTTGTTTTAAGTTCTTTTATTGATGGAAAGTTGTAAAGGAAGCACAATCAATAAAGCTCACCGGTGAATGAAGAAAAGTGGTGCAAAAATTGCCAAATGCAAATAATAATAATGATAAAAAGTGAAATCATTCACTCAACAGATTGGTGAAACTCTATGAAATATAGCCAACAACTGCAGATGAGACAAGATAGTTATCAATATTTTAAGAGAATAGGTGGTTGCAACCAAAAGAAGATAAAGAAAGTGCCATTGTAGATCACATTGGCACCGATTTTTTTTTTCGAGCTTGTGTTCTAAACTCAACAAAAGATCAGATCCACAACATGGCTGGACCAAAGGGTAAGAGTTGGTAGCATCCACCAACATTTGATGGTCAGAATTATGACGTATGGGCTAAGAAGATGAAGACGATAATGATTACAAACGATTTATGGCTGTTATTGGTCAGTGGATTCACTGATGTGACTGATCAAGCTACCTACAATGCATTGTCAAATGCCTAGAAGACCTAGTTGAAGGAGAATCGGAGGAAGGATGCAAAAGCCTTGAACCTGATCGAGATAGCTATGGTAGAATCCATACACCCCAGAATAGTAGTAGCAAACTACTCAAAGGAGGCATGGGAGATTCTTCAAAACACATAATGGTACGGACAAGGTGAGGTTGGTCAAACTCTAAGTGTTTAGAAGATAGTTTGAAACCCTTCAAATGAATGATGGTGAGTCCATTTTAGATTTTCATGTTAGAATTTATAACCTAACAAATCAATTAAGAATCAATGGTGAAACTATGGCAGATCGAAGGATCATTGAGAAGATCTTGAAGAGTTTGCCATTAAGATTTGATCCAGTTGTCATTACAATTGAAGAAGCTACAGACCTATCAAGGATGACAGTGGATGAGCTGATGGGTTCCCTACAAACCCATGAGCACCAGTTGAGCAGATCCAGACCTTCTTCCCTAGAACAAGCCTTCAAGGCTCAGGCTAGTTTCAGAGGGAGGGGAGAGGCAGAAAAAACAGAGGTAGAAGCTTCAAAGGCAAAGGAAGAAAAATAAGTTACTATCAAAGAGCAAGCTCAAGAAGCCAAGAAGGAACAAGCAACTCATAGTCAGACTCCCAAGATAAGAAGAGGAGCACTACCTCACATCAAAGGTATGACAAAATGTAGTATCCCTTTCAAATAGGGAATATATATAGACAAAAGCTCTGAATTGCTTTTATGATTATTCTGAAAGTTTGTATGAAATAAGAACAAATTGCGATTTTTGCAAAATATCTTCAAATAAATAAATCAACCACAATATAATCTCTCAATAGCAAATCAAAGATCTTATCACTTGTTCAGATGATTACAATTACAGTCCTCTCTTATACATATAAAAGAATATGAAAATACAGTCTTGAAAACCTGGGCTCTTGCAAATCTGGGAATAAAATTTGGGTCTTGTCCGTCTCGGGTTGCTGTGTCGACACACAGTTGCCGTCGTCGGTCGATATACTGTCGACATCGGTCTTTGACGGTTGGCTTCTCTACCGATGTCGGTCCTCAGTCAGCTGATGTCGGTCATTGGGGTGCCGATGTCGGTTCCTGTATCCCCTACGGCTCTGTCCGGCTCGTGACAGAACAGAACATAATTGTGCAGATTGGTACGGATTCCGTACAGAAGCCAAATACTATGCTGCGGCCTGTATTCTGGATCCCTGATCTGGAAATCTCTATCTGTATAAATTATTGAAGCAAAACATAAAGAAATAAATACCTGGAATATCTGTGATAACTTCTGTATGAAGCTATCTCTCAATTTGGCAATAGATCCACTGATATCTCACAACCTCTGAATCACACACACTGAAGAGTGGACGTTCTCCAATGCAATTGGAATCCTGGAACCCTTGGCTCAGTCTTCACAGAAGAATTCTTCAAAATCAATAGTCAATAATCAAATGGATAATCAATAATGGCTTCCATGAGAAACCCTTATATCCTAAAAAAGATGTGCTTGCCCTAATTAGGGTTTCTTAAATTAGAATTAGGGTTTCATAATTAAAAATAGACTAAATAATTAATATTTGATTAAATCAATCAAATATTAATATCTCCCTCAATATATATCCAATCGAGACCAAACGAAAACCAACTGGAAAAATTCTGCTAAACGAAGCCAAGCCAATCTCCATCAAGACCCTCTAACCATCCTATCAGCCTATGAGGGTCGCATAATAGGCTAACCATGAACTCAGAACATGTCAACTGAAAAGGGGACATGACACAAAAGTAAAGTTCAGTGTTACTATTGTCTCAGGGATGGTTCTTTTTCTTGTGATTGCTTAAAGAGACAATGTGACCAATCAAGGCAAAGTGCAAATGTAGCTAATGAGATAGTGAATCTGAACATTTTCCAAACATGTTCATTGTATGTAATATTGCTAAGCAAAACAACAACGAGGTTTGGTTCTTGGACATCACTTCCAGTAACCACATGAGTGGTAATGAGAGCTTGTTTGCCTCCATCAACAAGAGCATTTAGTTCGAGATTAAGATGGGGAACAATGAAAAAGTCCCAGTTGTGGGCAGAGGGACTATCGTCATTTGAACCAAACAAGGTGAAAAAAGAGCAATCCAGGATGTCTACTATGCTCCAAAGACAAAACACAATTTTTTGAGCATTGGATAGTTGGAATAGAAAGCATATAGAGTCCTGATGGAAAATGAAGAGTGCACGATCTTTGACAAAGATGGAAGTAATAGAAAGATTGTTATGGTGCAAATGACAAAGAACCACATGTTTTTGCTCAAGATACGAACTGGTTTTCCTAAGCAGATCAATAGTACAATAGTACTACAACAAGCAACCTTCAAGATAGTCATCAAAGACACATCCAGACTTTCGCATTTGAGGTATGGGCATTTAAGTTATTTTGGATCAAGCATTTTTTCCAAGAAAGATATGGTTAAAGGACTACCAACTATATTAGAACCTCATAGAAAATGTGAGGCATGCATCTTAGGAAAAAACACAAGTAGCCTTTTTAATTAGGGATGTCTAGGAGGGCAAAAACACCATTGGAGTTGGTGCACTCGAATTTGTGTGGTCCATTGAAAACTCTCACTTTCTCTAATAATGCATATTTCTTGACTTTCATAGATGATGATAGCAAGAAGACTTGAGTTTATTTCTTAAAGAATAAATCTAAAGTCTTTGAGACATTCAAGTGGTTTAAAGAATTGGTTGAGAAACAAAGTGGGCACTTCATCAAGGCCCTAAGAATAGATAGCGGAGGAGAGTATATCTGTAAAGATTTTTTGAGTTTTTTCAGGAATGAAGGCATTTAAAAACAACTCACCACCAGGGACACTCCAAAACAAAATGGAGTGGCTGAAAATAAAAATAAAACCATCCCGGAGAGAGATGCAAACATGTTGAAAGCCAAGGGACTTTCATATGAGTTTTGAGGTGAAGTTGTAGTAGCAATGGGTGGATGCACAAAGTTGGAAGAGAAAAAACATGACACAATGAAAAATACAAAACATTTTTTGTAAAGGCCGTACGCCATTTAAAAAAAAAACCAATACAAAATAGGAAAGGGTCGGTCCTGATGCCAAAGGGCTACGTCCTTTGGACTGATAACAAAGGGCGTATGTCCTTTGAACTGTAAAATTTTTTTCCTGTTTGATGTTTTGCAAGGATATATTGTAAGGGTATATTTAGTAAAATAAATGTAATACTTTTATATTACATTTTATATTCTTATACTTTAAATTTATTTTACTAAATATAACAAATTGGGGCCACTCTGCATCTTCTGAAATTGATTAGAGAGCTGTAGGAGTTACCTTTTAAAAGTTAGTTTTTCAAATTCTATTCTGGTTAATATTTAGTTTCATAATTTCAGGATCGGAAGATAGAATGAAAAACAAGGTTTCAAATCATGTTACGTATGTAATATATTTATACCATTGAAGATTACATGCCTACTTTACCTACTTAAGTATTCCCTACCTAGTTTATTTATTTGAGAATGACCTACTTGATTAAATAACCAGGCCATATCTTGATCTCAAAGAGTATGCCCTACCTAAATACACAAGCCATATCTTGATGTTTATTATTACCTACTAGTGTCAAAGTTTTCCACTTACTCAACCTGGTCTACTTCAAGGTCTTCTAGAAACTTTTTTGCAATTAGGTCTCTTCCTAACCATAAACTATCTCTTGGTCTATCAGTAAAGGTCTTTTGAGTATTGGTATTGAAAGACTAATGACCTTATTCTTTAGTATTATCTCTTAACTTCTTAGCCTCTGTATCCAAATCAAAAGACACTTTTAATGACTCAAAACATGGTGCTCAGTGCCAAGACAGTAATCTACCTTCAAGCAAAAAACCCTTATTTGACTCCTAAAAAACTCAATTATACATCCTTACTTTTTTGAATAATACTATGAGGGTTTCACCAATTATTTGACTCAAGATTCTTTGTACATGAAGGAATTTGACTCAAAACTTAGATGACAACAACTCTACCTTTATAGCCCTATTAGGCCAAATTCTATCTCTTAAGGACTTAATACAAAGAGGTCTACAACTACCTTGTTTTTTAGACTCATTCATTTCAAGAACACAATGAAAATATCAAGACAATGATACAAGACTCATATGTATCTTTACACAAGCTCAAAATAGCAATTAGATCACCAAAGTGCCCAAAAAGTTGACTAAGTCCTAAACAATGTTACAATATTGTGTATAGGCGTGTTTGGTCTTGAAAAGGTGTTCTTAATCTAAGCTCATCAAATGATTACTATAAATCTTTCTTAAGATGTTTGGAGACTATCTCTGAGGATAAGAAACCAATTTCCTTTATTGCTTTCTTAAGAATTGGAATTCAATGGAAACTCTACTCTTTAGATTCGGATGGCCTATTTTGTTTACTTGTAAGGATATTGACTTGGCTTAACTTCTAAATGCTTTGAGTCTATAAATGAATATCCTGTAGCATGCAACATATAGCATATATATAGCAATGATACATTCATTCATATATTACATCTACCACATACATAATACTACATGTAGGTATGCAGTCACTCATACATGACATCTTGTGGTCGTGATATGGTCACTCTTATTGGACATGAATGTAGCTAATCACCCTAGTACACTCCATATCCACCTAAACCATTAACCCCAAACCATAAACATAAAGCTTAAACCCTAAACATTGAAACCTAAACCCTAAACACCAAACCCTAAGCCATAAACCCTAAACCATGAACACTAATTAATGTACCTAAATCCTAGACCCTAGGCCCTAAACCTTGAAACCTTAACCCTAATACATTAGCCCTAAGCCCAAAACAATAATCCATAAACCCTAAACTATAGACCCCAAACATAGAAACTTAAAACATTAAACCCTATAATTTATACCATAAACCCTAAACCTTAAAACCTAAATGTTAGCCCTTAACCCCAAACCCCAAACCCCAAACCATAAACCTAAAATCCTAAATCCTAAACACTAAACCAGTTGACCAAATTTGACTTTTAGGTTAAATTGGGGCACGCTTAAGTAAAAAAATTGACCTTTAGGTGTTCTAGGGGTCAAGCATTATGTCAAAAGGTGTTTTATATGTTAATTAATGTCATTTGATGTTATACTATTCTTGGTCCTTAGTTATTTTAATTCTTTTAGTGATTTTGGATCATTTGAGGTCAAAAATGATGCATTTAATGAGTTGTACATGGTTTTTGGGAAGTGTGAAGGTTACAAAAGATGATGTCATGCCCCATGTGTCCACTTAAGTCTTAATCAATTGACATAATTAAAAAGTGATAGGTTGTGCAGAAGAAAAGGCAGTTTTGTTGAGAAAGGAGATGAAAATGGCACTTGTATGGCCTTCTTGGGAAGTGTGCCACATGGAAAAGGAGTATACAATGCCTCTTCAGTTTCTCCATGCTCAACTCCACGTTTGAAATGATCTAGATGTATCATTTTAGTGCCAAAACCATTCTACTCTTTTTCTCCCTTCTTGGCAAGCAAAAGTGCCTTGTAGGTTTGTACTTGGATGGTCAGCAAAAGGGGTTTTAAACAAAATGATCTTGGAGGTGTATTTTACACTCAGTTAACTTCTATTTGATGTTTGGTTGCAGAGGAATGGTGGTTTGAGCTTTATGAACCATTTCAAAGAAGTTGACCTTTCATATCTGCTTGTTAATCATTGCAGAGGAAGTTGACTCCCCTCCATGTTCTCCATGATTGGTTTCACATTTGGTTTTGATTTGATGAGCCAACTAACTTAGTTTGCAAAGAGAATTGAAGGAGTGAAGTTACAGTCATTTCTACCTTGTTCCAGAATGTTGGGCTTTTGCAAGGGTTTCATGTGAATGAATGATGATGTTCCACATGCCTCAGATCCTTATGATCATCCCTTCCCATGTTTGGTTTCACCACATCTTACTTTAGAACAATTTTCCACCTTGTCTTTCTCCATTGTCAACTTTTGCTCAACTTCATGCTTAGCTTCACTTGCAGTTACATGTATAAGCTTGTTCAACTGGTCCATGGAGTTGTAATCAGAGTGAGTTGTCTAAGCCACTAGGAGTTTTAAAGAATCCATTTAGATGCTTGGAAAAGGTGCAAATGTAGTCACAAGTTCATTCACCATGTTAAAACAGTCATTTAATGCTCCTAATTACTCTATTCCACATATATGCAAGTGATTTTCATGTTAGAGAAGGTGTATTGAAGCTGGTTTCAAGGTGTTCTTGATGGAGATCATCTACTTGAAGACTGACAAAGGCATTTGAGTGGTCTTGAGGCTATTCCTTAATATGTTCTTGCCCAATTCCATGCCCTGCATGTATAAAACATACTAATGCACACCTATAGGGCCCTTGCTGATGTCACACTGAGGTGTGATACAGTTGATGGTTTTGCAATCTATTAGTACTACTAGAGGTGCATCAGGATACTTGATAAAAGAATTCAAAGTTCATATGCATGGGTAGTGTCATATTGTTCATATCTAGCTCACTGTTGGTGTACCAAAGCATCCACCTATGGGTGGCTGAGCAAGGTACTAGAATGCTTTCATGGAGAGGATGAAATAATTGGACACATACTTAAGGTTGTGGCATGATAATCAAGCGTTGAGAGACCCATACAAAGTGGCAAATGAGCAAAAGTGGTGTGAAATCATGTTGAGGAGACAAAGGACTGTGTTCTGGGAAGTTGTCCCTAAAATGTCTAAGATGGTTTCAAATGATGGAAGGTTGCACTAACGACTTGAAGGTAAGTAAGAAAAGAAGGGAACACTCCTATACAACCCCCCATGACTACCCACAGGTTTTCTTAAGGGCAGGGAATGTAGACCTACAACAGTCAAAAGTAAGATACCTCAGTCATGGTGAAATGAACTCAGTTAAGGACTTCAAAAGACATTTGTAGTGAGTACAATGTACAAGAAGCTATCAAAGGGTTCCTATAGCTCTAGAAAAGTTCCACCCACATCATAATCACCTCATTTAAGGCTGTAAACAACTACAACACGCCTTACAAGCAGAGGTTTCTCAGTCTAAGTAGGAGAGTGCAGTGTTGTGTTTGATAGAAGCATTAAGTAAACCCAAGATTATGAGTGTTGTGTAACCTCAGAGGGGGTTCAAGGAGACCTATAAGCACCATGACCAAATTAATAAGGCTATATGCACTACAGGCAGGGTTTAGGGGTAGAGCATCTTAGTTTACACAGTGACCTAAAGGTTGATGCAAAGATGGTGTCCTAAAGTTCTCCAAGAAGGATGCTAGTTCCATCATGCATCTTGAGACCTAGAGGGGTTCATTAATATCCTCCATACATCTAACACAAGGCCTAAGTATGCTCCTAGACACCTACATATAGGGGTAAATAGGGTGTCTCAGTCATAATGAGGAAGCTCAGTTTTGAGTCCAAGGAGTAGATGAGGTGAGTATAGGGTATGGGAAGATATCAAGTGTTCCTTGTTCTCATAATTAAGTGAGGAGTCCTTTCACACATAACCAAATCTCAAGGAAGTAAGAGTGATCTACAACAGACCCTAACGACGTGTCTTAGTCCAGCAGGGTATATTCTTGGAGGTAGGGTAAGGAATAGGCTTGTTTAGAGAAGAGAGGTAGGCTACAAGCATTGTAAAGTGATTCATGATAGGACAAGAGGTGTCCTTACAAGCCCAAAACCTTGCTAAGGTGACCATATGCCTACCCTACTTGGCCAAAGGACAACAGTGCGTATAATGAGCTAGAAAACCTCTTTGCTCAATAGGCAAGTTTGAGGAATCCAAGGAAAGGAAATGTTTTGGGGTGAGTACAAAGATTCATGAGCATGAATAGAGGATGAGAAACATGTTGAATAAGCATAGAAGCATGGGTTTAGCTTGGAAGGGTTACTCTTGGGTGGATTTGAGGAAAATGCAAGAAAACAAGTTTTATAGAGGCCTTTTTTGGACAGTTGGAGTTGGTTAAACACCTAAATCATGGAATCAAGCTAAACCCTCTGGTACAAATCATCATCAGGACTTGACACAACTCCCACAATATGCCTTGGGGATGAGGGCTATACCTCACTGTTTTGTGTCAAAGGTCAGCCAGTCTAGGAAATCCAGGTTTTGGCAAAGTGAGTGAGTGCAAAAGGGGTAAAGAACTTGATGGAAGGTTTGGGAAACCTCTAGAAACATGTTTTGTGGTGTATGGCAGTTGAATAGGTGCTTAGAAACACTAGACCAAACTCAGACCTCTCTCTATGAACAAAATTCCTCTTGCACACAGTCCAACTAGGTAAGCTTTCACTAGGCCTAGTTCGTGATTGAGAGAAAAAGAAGTGGAGTGTTTGGGGGGTTATGTGGTGGTTTCACAAGCCAGAATGAAGCATGATTAGGCACTATACTTCAGCCTAAGCATGAAATATCATCCCAAGTAGTCAAAGGCAGCTGGGTGCAGGTTAGACCTATTAGGCCTTCAAGGGACCTAGAACCAATTGGGGGTCCATCTTCATTTTCAACACTTGGTGGGCTATCTAGATGATTTGAACATGTTAAGGGGATGAAGTTAGACCTCTCTGAGCTTTTGGCATGCAAGGAAACATGTGGGAAAGCTATTTCTAGCTCAGAGAGATTTCAAACATGCAAGAAGGGCAGAAACTAGCTCGATGGGGTATCTTCAAATGCTCATATCTCCTCTAAGGCTTTGCATGGGAACCAAAGGAATTTGGAGGAGTTAGGAGGGTCCCTTGGCATCAAGGTTGTGGCATTAAGTGGCAGATCCAATGTCAAATCTTTATGAATATAGCTTAAGACCAAAAACTGCTTAAAACCCTACTAAAACTTCAGTCATGACTTGATGGAGAAAACAAATTTGAAAATCTATCCTAATGACATAGTTTGGCAGTGAAAGCTATTGGACCATGTAGAGGACTCCCTCAGGCTATCTCCCACCAAGATGAGATGTACAGAATTGTACAAACAACATGCAAGATATGGTATTTTTTACCACCTTTTGTGTTTTGCAGGTTCTAGGAGGTTTTAGAAGATGCAATCAATTTTGGAGGAAAGCTTTAGACTTATTATAACTCCCTATGGTCATTTCTTGCCAAGGGAAAAATCTTAAGTGTTCAAACAATAGCTCTCCTTTCAGCCAGTCAAAACTAGAAAAGTGGACACAAGGGTGAAAACTCCAGTGTGAGTCTTTTTAAAGCATTCCTCATGCTTCTAAGGCCATGGAGGGTCTTGATAGGTGTCATTCACTCCCTCCCATGGATTTGCATGGAAAAATGAAGCCATTTTTGAAGAAAAGTGTGAGGGGTGACTGAAAAAGGAGTTTTTTAGACTGCAGACAGTGATGGCTTCTTTCCAGGAGTTTCCAGATGAGTAGGAATGCAGCCAATGCATGAAGAGGAATGTCTGAAAGCCTTCCCTCTTATTCCAATCAAGAGGACATTCAAATAGGTTTAAATTATGAAGGCAGTTTTCTGAGCCAAGATTAGGAGTTTTATACCATTTCTCATAAGTTTCATGACTTGTATAGACACATGGTCCTCCTGACATTGCATGGTTCATCCCATATCTCTTTCTCATGCAATTGTAACCTCTTTTCTCAGATTGACAAGTGCCCAAGTGACGTTTGGACTTCCCTTGTCTTGCTCTTCTCTCAAAGGCTATAAATATTGACTCTTTTGGCTCTTTTTAGCAAACTCCTTTGGTTGATGGTGAATCCTTGGCCAATTTTGTACTTGAATGTTTCTTGAAGCAATAAAACAAGTGAATTTGCCTACTTACATGCTGTACAATTGAGTTTTGATGCAATCTTGTTGGTCTTGTCTAGTAGAAGATGATTTTTGCTAGCATGTTATCCTTGATTGTCCACCAAGTGTGCAGAAAAGTAATTGTTACAGGTCTTTGTTAGTGTTCTATTTCAAGTGTATAAGTATGATGCAGGGGCATCACTACTTAGAGCGCATTTATTTCATTCTGGCTTTGATGCATGTTTTAATTGTTTTGTTTTCCCTCCATTTTTCTGTATTTTCAAAATTGGTTTTTATTTCTATTTTTTTTTAGCCTGCAAATATAGCCTATAGGGCGAGTAGTTAGTTGTTTTAGAATCTCCTTATCTTAGAAGTCTGTTTTTGTGCATTTTGGGCGGATTGTTGCGCCCAGTCCAGGTTTAAACAAATTAGCTATGCTAGGAACAAAAGCTTTTTGTATGCATTTGGGTGTGTGTGTGTTAAAAAGAAGAAAAACAGGGGATATGGTTTGAAGAAGAGGGAGAGCAGGGGGCGCAAGAGAAGATCTGCAATTCGCAGATGAATTGAGATGTAAGTCTTTCTATTTTATTAATAAAGGTGTGTCACAAAAGATATTGTTTTCCCTATATTCCTCTAAACTGTTGTTGGGCCGTTTCAAATTCCTTGCTGGTTCGTATATGTTATGTTGGGACGTTGTTTCCTCTTACAACACATATATGTTATAGAATGTAGTTTCTTACAATGCATCTCTAATGCTGGGCGTTGAAAGTTAAGTCTGGTCTTACCTTACAACACGTATTACTGCTGAGCCGTGGTTGTTTTCACAACGCATAAAAGTTATGCTAAGCGTCTTTGAAGATTTGAAAGTCAAACAAAAGTGAGTCTGTTGTGGAAAAGGGCGTATTGTCAACAAGAGTGAGTCTGCCGTGGAAAGGCGAATTTGGGTTTGTAACGCATACCAAATGCTGGGTGTGCAAGTGTTCGAGTCATGAAGGAGGCAGGCGTTGGTTTGACTTAGGAGAGGGCACCAGGATTCAGCATACAGGAACATTGTTCAGCCAGAAGAAGAGGACGCCAGGTAACATTTGTGTGTTTGAAGAAATACTCTGTTAATACGTTGTCAAAACACATACCTCTATATAGAAGTCTTGTTCGCAGTTTGAAAATAGAGAAATCAATATATATATATATATATATATATATATATATATATATCTTTGTCAAAAAGCCTGTTGAACCATTTTGAGTAAACTGTCTAAGGTGAAGAAAATGTGAAGAGAATACTCTGTGTGCTGAAGGAACAAATTGGTCAAGACATGTTTTATCCCTGCCACTAGAGATTTTCTGCTCATAGATTAAAAGTTTGCTAAACACATTCAATTTAGCCTATGTGTTGCAAGTTAGTTTCATCAAAGTGTCTTAGAAGTGGTTCATGATTGTATTCTCTCAAAGAATCATTCATTGCCCTCCTAAGTATCAAAATACTTTCTTGAACCTAGCTTATGAAATACTGATGTAACAATCTGTCTTGTGTTGTGAGTTTTGTGAAAGAGAAGCTTTGTTTTTCTCTAAGTAGTATAAATTCAGTTAATAGGAGGAAATATAATATTGGTGCATCACCTTTTTTAGCATTCTTAGTTGTTTTTTTAACCTTTTTCATTCAAAGTTGATAGGCAAGAAAGTACCTCAAAGAGTGCATCAAGGGAACTAACCCTTCTAGAGATTCATCTTATCAAATTGTTATCCACAGCAAGAGATGTTTCCATTGTGCCACTTAGATTAGGAGAGCTAGGCATCTCCTCAAAGGGTCCAAATCCAAGTGACAATGGTTTTTGGCACCCCCGATGGGACTCTAAGTCCTAGAAGATTTTGTCTAAGATTGGTGTTGTTCTTGGCATAGTTGCAGCTACAAGAACATCTACATTCAATACTTGGCGACTCCACTAAAGTTTTCAACTCTTTGGTTGGTGATCAGTCCCTAATTTCCATGCCAAAGGTGACCACTACGTCTGCTACTAAAGGTATTCCTTTTGAGTTTTTGCAATTTTTTTTGTATTCTGCTAGAAAGTTTAGGTTTGTGAATACTCATCCTTATTCAAGAGAGTTGGTGTTTAAGAAATCCAAATTCCTACTAAGATCAACCTCTAATACTCAGTCTACATTCGAAGATGGTTGGAAACCAACCTTTTGTACCTTTCACTAGATCATCTCCTTTGAATCTTGCCCAATACGACCAAATTCCGGGAGCAACCCTTAAGAGTGTTCCATCTTTTAGTGGAAAATATCCTATTACTACCATTGAACACATCAAAAATATAGCAAACTTATACAATATCCATAATATCACTCAAGAGAATATCGCTACTAGGTTATTGGCATTGTCTTTCAAAGGGAAAGCTTTAGATTGGTATGGGACTCTACCTGAAAATTCTATTGGTTCATGGGATGAGCTAGGAGATCTATTGACTAAAAGGTTTGGAGAGAAGACTGATCATCTATCACTAATTGAGCAGTTGACCACTATCAAGAGGGCACCACAAGAGTTTATGCAAGATTTAACACTAGATTTCAAAAAACATGGGATAAGATCCCAGCCCTTGTGAGACCTACTCCATATTATGCCTTCTTGTACTATCTAATGGCATTGAATAGTGATGTGTCCATGATGATTCAATCTATGGGTGGGAATACACTACCTGTTCCCTATGAGATAGCTATCAATGCTAAGAATTGCCTTATTCAAGTGGGGAAGATTGCTCCTAGGCCACCAATGCCATTGTTCCTTGATTTACAACCTCCTAGTCAAGTTGCATTACCTGCATTGTCTCCTTTGCCTAGTAGCCAAGAGAAGTCTACCCTTGTCCCTGTTGTAGTCTGAAATTGTACTTTTGTGAGAGTTTTTCAGGCTCTCTCACTCCTAGTTACAATATTGGAGCAACCTCAGGCTATGGGTATCCTGTAGTGAGGTTGAACTTCCAAAGAAGGCCGGCTTCCTCTTGGTACATCACTTAAACTAATGTTTTTACTTGGAAAAGAGGTAGAGAGGGGGGGTATAGGGTAACTAAGAGAGCTAAATGGGTGATATACCAAATTTATTGACACTCACATAAGCATGAAATAAACAATAATTCAGCATAAGATAATTTTTGCTCACACAAACTCACAAACTAGTTGATTTGCATAAGTGTTTTGTAAACTAGGCTCACCAAGCAATAGATGAAGCAAAGAGGAATTTCAAAATTCACACCAAGCATCCATTATTGGCAGAAAGAGCTCAAGTTCAGACTTGCAACTAACTTGAAAACACCTAAAAATGCATAAGAAAGAAGGATAAGACATGGAAGAACACTTCTTCACAAAGCCATCATGCACAAGTTTGCTAAGAACAATTTAGAGGAAGGAGATAGGTAAAAAATGATCTTTTTTGCTTCAAAAGATCTTTCTTACAAATTTTTGACAGAGTTTTTTCTTGTCAAATGAGTCCTTAAAAAATGGTGGAGAAATGGGAGATATAGGAAAAAAAGGGAAGCAAAAAGAGAAGAGGCAAGCAAACGAAATTCAATAAATGAGATCAAACCACCCTCTTTGAATTCCCACCCACATTTGGGTTAATTAGAACTAATCCTTCTTTAATAAATTAACCACCATTAGCTCCAATAGTCTTTAAGCCCTCTCATTGGTTGAGAAACACTATAGAAAATAAGAACTTGCTGAGGATGATGATGTGATGATCCACTAAAAAAGGAAAAGTCCAGGAATGTCTTTAATGCTCGAGCTACCATTTCTAATCACCTGATCTTCATCTTTCACTTCCACGCCATCTTTCACTTGTCTTGCACGTATAAGGACAAAATCCTCATAACTTTGAAATTAGACTGAGGCATGCTACTTCTGTCTTGAACGGTTGTCGAAGATGATGGCCATGTCAAAGGATGAGAGCCTCTTTATTAATCATATACAATAGCTCCTGCTTCCTGCCCTAGTCATTCAGCTCCCCGTGTCCGTTGATATCTGATCATGAGATCTTGACAAGTGTCAAGCTAGCAACAATCTTGATGAACCCTTTGAAAACTTGACCTTTGCAAATGGCTACTTATCGGGGCTCAAACTTGATGTTTGTGGGCCCATCATTTGTTATTTGAAACCCAACGACTACTTCTTGAGGCTGAAGTTGACGTCCACGCAACTGTCATCAATTCCTTCAGAAGAATTCATTCGGACTATTTGTTTCGACAATAATTCCTTTGGGCTTTTCATTCGGAGGAATTTTTTCAGACCTTCAGTCTTCTTGAAAGTGACCCCCTTTTTTATCCTTCAGAATTTTGAAAAATCCCTTAGGAAGAATTGAAAATCATTTTTCGGCTTATCTGTTTGGACCTTTCAAAAAGATCCTTTCGGAAATTTGAAAAGACTCCTCCAACTTTGTGAAAATGATTTTGTGAAAAAAATGTTCTGGCCCTTTGTGAAGGAAAAGTACCTTTCGGATTCCTTTGAATGGACCGTTGGAATTTGAAAATCCCTTCGGCCTCTTTGAAATAGTCCTTCGGAAAAATTGAAAGGGTCCCTTTTTCCCTGAGAAAATATATCTTTCGGAACTTTGAAAAGAACTATTTTCCCTTTAGAAGTTCCCTTCGGAAAAATGCAAGTGCCCCTTTGGAAATTTGAAATGGTCCTCAGAACTTTGAAATGACCTTTCGGAAAAGTTGAAAAGGTCCATTTCTAAAGAGAGTGACTTTTCGATTTTTTTGAAAAGGACTAATTCCTTCGGAATTTTTAACTGGACCATTTGAAAAAGGACGTGCCCTTTGGAAAAGTTGTTTTGGACAAAATGTCTGAAATAATCCCTTTGGAAAGAATATCCTTTGGGAAAATTGCAAACATCCTTTTCTGAAAGAAATAGAATCCTTCAAAACTCTTGAAAAGCTCCATTCAAAACTTTTGAAATGGTCTTTCTCTTTCACTTCGGACATTTTGTCTGAAAAAATTATCCCTGTCTAGGACAACTTGTTCGAAAGAATTCAACACTTAGCCAAAAAAGGCCCAGAAAGAATGATCAAGTAAAGACTTAGCCGAATAAGAGATTTTGCACTTAGCTTTTTGGCTTGCAAGTTTATCCTTGAACACTGTTGTTCGATCCTTGAAAACCTGCTTGGATCCTCCTCCAAGCCTTTGATCCATTGCTTCATCAAACAATGCAAAAGATTTAGTATGTGGGCTAAAAATGGCCAATATTTCTGGTGACTCGCAAGGAAGCAGGCCTGCTATGCTTGAGAACCCAGACCACTTGCCTTGCCTAGTCCATTGGGCATGGAGTCATTAGCCTCTGCAACTACGCTGGTCTGAAATTGGATACAACGCTGACCTTTTCTGGAACTTCCTCTTGAAACAAGGATAACAAGAACAAAATAAACACTATGCCCAAGGCACTTAGGGAAGGGAAACACACAACTGAAAAGATGTGCACAAGGCACTTAAGGGAAAACAAGAAAAACTATACAAAATGTACAATATATACAATGGCTGCAAACTCTTCTAATAGTAAGGCTTTAGATGAATCCCATTGACTGAGATGGGTAGTACCTCTCCATCCAGTTGGGTCAGCTGAAAAACGTTATGTTTGCATTTGTGGATCAAATAAGGACCACTCCACAAGCTGTCAAATTTGGTATGGTTACCTGACTTGGCCTTATTCGAATCCCACTTGAAGACTAGATCTCCTTCCTTGAAGTCCCTTGCTATGGCTCTCTTGTCAAAAGCTTTCTTGACTTGAACCTGATGTGACTTGTGTTTTCATTGCAAGGTCTCTCTTTTCTTCAAGCTCCATGAGTTCTGCTAGTCTCACATTCATGGGCTCATCTTCCATTAACTCTAGTTGATGGGCTAGTTCTAATGAAGGCAGCTCAAGAGAAATGGGTAGCTTGGCCTCCCTTCCATATACTAAGACATATGGAGAATTGCCAATGGCAGCGTTAGGAGTCACCATGTTAGCCCATAACGCTGTCTTTAGTTTGGTGTGCCATGTCCTTTGATTCTCTTCCATAGTCCTGATAATTCTTAGCAAATTTATTATTTTTAGACTCAGCAAGCCCATTTCCTTGAGGATAATAGATGGAAGAGGTTCTGAGGTAGATGCCCATTTTAAGAGCCCACTCACTTCTTTTCAGACCAATGAATGCTAATGCATTATCATAAATGATAGTGGATGGAACACAAAACTTGGTCACAATGCTGTCATAAAAGTCTAGGACTGCACTTTCATTAGCTTCCTTCAATGCAATGGCTTCTACTCACCTAGAGAAGTAGTCGGTTGTAGTAAGCACCCATCTATGTCCCGCACTTGATGGAGGGTTGATCATTCCTATGAAATCTATCCCCCATTGCATGAAGGATTGATCCACCTGAATTGAATTGAGGGGAAGCACTGCCAATCTTTGCTTACCCACAAAGCACACTTTTGACACTTCTTTACCAATGCATACGCATTTTTGAAGAGGTTGGGCAATTAATAACCAGCCCTCATTATATTTGCTGCTGTGGTTCTAGGTGCAAAATGACCCCTTGTAGGTCCATCATGGAATTGCTCCAAAAGCTTGGTCACCTGGTCATTATCTATGCACCTAAGGAGTACCCCATTTAGGTCTTTTTTGAATAAAACCTCATCAACCAATGCATAAGGTATGGACTGAAGTCTAAAATACCTTCTCTTTGCCTTATCTAGGCCCTGAGGGCATTCTCATGTTAGCAAAAAATGTGCCAAATCATGGAGTCAACTTTGATGAAGTGGAGGTGCTCCTGCCTGTGAGTTGTCTTGTATCACCATGGCAACTTCTTTGTCCTCATGAAGGTCATCAACCATATGCTCACACAAGCCTCTACCTCTTACTAGCTTAGTGACCTTGATCTCCACATCATACTCTATGACCTTTGTAATTTAACCAACCTTCTTTTCATTCAAGTCTTTGTTAAGAAGGAAGTCTCTCACTTTAGAATGAGACACCATAAGATAGATTTTGCAATTAGAGAGCATTGGTCTGAATTTCTTGAGACTCCTCACAGCTGCAAGAATTTGTTTTCTACAAAAGTATACCTTACCTCATACCCTTTAAACCCCTGACTGAAAAATGCTATTGGTTGTTCAAATCCTTCGCCATTCTCTTGCATCGGCATAGCTGATATATTATCAATATTGGCAAAAGCATACAATATGAAATCCCTTGAGAAATAAGGATTCATGAGTGTGGGTGCTTGGGCAATGGCTTGTTTGATAGCCTCAAATGTTGATTTGCCTTCATTTGACCAAGTCAACACTTGGTTCTTCTTCAGCGTGGTAGTGATGGGTTTGAACAAGTTTGCAAACTAGGTATAAACCTTCTCACGAAGTTTTTTTTCCTAAAGAAGCTCTGGATTCCTTTCTTATGCTTGGGTAAGGATAAGGCCAAGATGGCACTTATTTTATTAGGATCAATAGCTAATCCTTGCTTTGAGATAATGTGTCCCAAGAGTTTACCTTCATCCACGCTAAACACACACTTCTTGGGATTCAAAGAAATCTCATACTCTTTGTATCTCTAAAGATCAATCTTAGGTGGTCGATGTGTTCGTTGGCATCCTTGGAGAAAATTATGATGTCATCCAAGTAGACCAACACCATTAGATTCAGCAGCCCTTGGAAAGCCATGTCCATTGCTTTTTGAAAAATGGCCCCAGCATTGGATAGGGCAAAAGACATCTTCTGATAAGCATATATGCCCTATTTGGTTGTGAAGACAGTCTTGTATTGATCTTATTTCTTTATTAGTACTTGACTGTAATCTGAATACCCATCCAAAAGAGAAAAACATTTTGAACTTGAAACTATTTGAAAAAGCTACTCCATAGATGGTAGAGGGTAATGGTCCTTCAAGGAGACCTTGTTCAGAGCTCTAAAGTCAACACAACCTTATCTCCCCACTCTTTTCCCTTATAGGCACCAAATTGGCTACCCATGATGAGTGCTTGATGGGAAAGATGATCTTGGATTCAATTGACTTGGTCAACTCTCTCCTCATAAGCTCTTTTATTTTGGGGTTAACAGGGCTTTGTTTTTGTCTCATGGGATTATTATCAGCATCCAGCGCTATAGTATGATGGGCTAACTTTGGATCAAAACTTTTCAGGTCACTGTACTCCCAAGCGAAGATGTCTGAATATTCCTTACAAAGTTCAATGAAAGCGTGCCTCTCTGACTCATTGTTTACCTTCCCAAACTTGAGGAACTTGTCCTTGAAAATAAGGACTCTTTCATAGTTCTCCTCATTAGTTGACATCACTGTCTTGTCTTTCCTCATATGGTCTCCCTCATGGAAAAGACTTTCAAGGGTGACCAGCGCTTTAGGAAGTTTGTTAGACTTCAACTGAACAATTTGATTCTCATACTGATGTTAAAATTTACCTCGGTTCATTGAGAAAAACTCTACTTTTTGCTGCAAGAAATAAGCAATTTGTCTGTCATTTTTGAATACCTACCAGTGAGCCTCATTGTCTAGTACTGATGGCCTCACCACCACCTTGACATGTGGCTCAACTTTGGCCTCTTTTAGCTTACCTAGAATATTAAACTGGGCTCCCACAACTATCAACGTGTTAGCATGTTGATTTTGGTTCTTTGGCACAGCTTGAATGTTAAAGGCTTCAAAATCTTCAATTAGGTCCCATACTCTGTTTTTTAGGACCTCATCAAGGATTCTTCTTTATGTTCAGGGCCTTGACTTGGTTCACTATAAGCTCACTGTCTCCATATGCTTGCAACCGCTTGATTCCCCTCTTACTGGCCCATTGGAGGCCATGGATTAGGCCTTCATATTCTGCTACATTGGAGGAAAAACTGAAATGGAACCTATAAAAAGAGAAATACTTATCATCTAAAGGGTAAACCAGCATTGCCCCTGCACCTACTCCAATTTTTCTCCTTGAACCATCAAAAAACAACTTCCACATACCATTGAGGTCTTCTTTAGGTCCAATGAGGGAAGGCATGAGTTGATTTTCTTCATGTAGGAAATAGACCCCCATGTCTCTCTCTTCAACACCTTCCAAAGGGTTGAGAAATTGATTATCCTCCAATAGCTCATCCAAGAACAAGTCTAAAATCTCCTTAGGATAAGTATTCAGTTCTTGACCAATTATAAATTTATCCTCATCAAAGATGGTACAATTGAGGTTTATGCTATCTAGCTGATAGGATTCAATGTGAAATTGTGCCATGGGCTCAGCCTTGATTGATACCTGAGTTCCATACCCTTTTCTGAAAGCCATGTAGGACCAATTTGCCACTAGATAACCCCCAATTTTCGCTGTGAATTCTCTAGAGAGGCATAATGCAAAGCGAGGAACTACATCAAGGATCAACACACCTTGATCCATTGAAACACTAGGACAAGCATGCAAGGTCAAGTTGAGACCTTTGATAATACCAGATGACTTTGTGGAAAAACTGTCAAGTTGCAGAACTCACTTAGTATGTGGCTCATATTTGAGGTTCAGCTGATCAGCTATAGACTTTGGCATTATTGAAGTGCTAGCTCCACTATCTACCAAGAAATTATGCATCAAGGAATCATAAATGATTAATGAAATGTAGAATGGAGGAGGTTTAACCACCTTACTTGATCCTTCTCTTATAGGACCTTGGGTTGCATTGGTGAGGACCTCAGTTTCTTTGCTTGGTTGTCTGCTTGCAGTTGTTGTAACACCTCTCTTGGACAAGCCTTCTTGAAGGATGTCCACTTGATGGGGCATGGAAAGCATGTCCCACATCGGTACACTCACACTAGATTTCTTCATTTGTTCAACAATATTGATGGGCAAACCACCAACTTTTGTTTGTGCTTTGCGAGCTACAACTATACTTTGAATTTGTGAGTTTTGTGGATCAGAACCTTTCTCTCGATTCTAATTTTTAGGACGTGTCGAGACCTTTGGAGTGATATCAGGTTCATTAGGCTTAGACAATAAAGGAGTAATGACAGAGGGTTCTTTGACCGTCTCTTGATTACCATCTATATTCCTTTTTTTGAACCTTGTATTAGCTGCCACTGGAATGTATGTTTGGTTAGAACTACCTTGTTGATTGAGTGCATAGCACTCTTTTTGCTCACTGATGACCATTGTAGCATCCAACTAATTTGGTACCTGATCAGATCCTTGGTCTTGTGGAGACTGTCTTGGTTTTGTCATTGTGGGGATCTCTGTGTTTTGAGCCATAAGAGCTTGATTGTATCCATAAGCAGTAGCTTGCTGCCATTGGTCATTGAATGCTTGGTTAAAACCATTAGTTGGGACAATAGATTGCCCAAAAGATTGATTCCAAGGTATGGTCCCTTCAGCCTCTTGAGCCATATTGTTTTGAACAGGAACCGAGGAGTTGGAAGACCCTGTGGCATTTGTACTATATCTACTTTACATAGCATAGTTAGGTTGTCCTTGCCCTTGCTCACGGTTTTGGTTTTGGAAATTTCCCTTGAAGGGTTGTCTATTCCCTTGATAGGATTGTTGCTGAGTCTGATATGGACCCTGATAAGGTTTATTTAACTGAGCTTGTTGTCTTTTAACATTCACTACATCATTTTCCAAGGATTGGAGCATGCTCTTAAGTTTTAGGTAGTTTTTTTTCTATTGGGAATCACTTGATCCGCTAGTGGATGCCTTTTCTTATTTAGGTGAAGGTATAGCAACAATTGTTGGAGTTGGAAGAATAACATCAAGTGGGGGAATAACCACAGGGAGCAGTCTGATCTCAAGGAAAAGAGGCATTGAGGGGTCTAGGAGTAAGCTTGCCAACCTAAACTAGGCAATTTTCTACTTTAATAGCTATCTCATAAGCGTTTGGCAATATGTCCCCTCCCATGGATTGAATCATTACAGCTATATCGCTATTTAGAGCCTTTAAATAACATAAGAACGCAAAGTTAGGGGATAGTCTAACAAAGGCTGAAATTCTGTCCAAGCTTTTTGGACTCTTGTGTTGAAGTCTTGCATGACTTCATGAGGGGCTCTCTTGATTGCGGTAAGTTGTTCTGCTAGTGACAAATGGTCACTCTTATCTGCAAATCTTTTACACAAGGCCTCACCTAGCTGATTCCATGATTGAATAGAATTAGGAGCTAAGCCTCTATACCAATCTAAAGCTTTTCCCTTAAGGGATACAACTAACAATCTAATAGCTATATTGTTTGCAATGACATTATGGATATTGTAAAAATTGGCTTTGTCATTGATGTGTTCAACAGGGGTTGTGGCCTAGTCTCCTTGAAAATATGGGACATTTTTGAGAGTTGCTACTAGCGTAAGATTGTATTTTGGTAGAGTCAAAGGACTTTGGCCACTGAAGCCTACAAAAGCTCTTTGGATAATCATGGTAACAAAAGGGGCTAACAAAGGTCTTCTTGCATAGGTATACCTTACTACTGGTTTAGGAAAATGGTTTCCTATGTATGGTTGAATCTTAACCTTTTGGCTGAGTTTAAAGGTAATTCAACAAATTCAAAAGGAATACCTCTTAAAGCTGATCTTGTAGTCACCTTTGGCATGAAAGATAGTTACTATTCTGCTACTAGATTGCTGATTGTTCTTCGGAGTTGCCAGATACTGAAAGATGAAAGCTATAACCGCTACAAATTGATCAAACCGACATCACACTTAACCAATCTTCCTTGAAAGTAGTCCCATCGAACATGTTAGAAACTTTTGTAGTCTGAAATTACACCCTTGTGAGAGAGTTTTTCAGGCTCTCTCACTCCCAGCTACAATATTGGAGCAACCTCAGGGTGTGGGTATTCTGTAGTGAGGTTGAACCTCCAGAGAAGATTGGATTCCTTTTGGTAGATCACTTAAACTAATGTTTGTGCTTGGAAATGAGGTAGAGAGGGGGTATAGGGTAACTAAGAGAGATAAATGGATGATACACCAAATTGATTGACAATCACATAAGCATGAAATAAACACTAATTCAACATAAGATAATTCTTGCTCATACAACCTCACAAACTAGTTAATTTGCATAAGTGTTTCATAAACTAGGCTCACCAAATAATACATGAAGCAAAGAGGATTTTCAAAATTCACACCAAGCGTCCATTAATGGCAGAAAGAGCTCAAGTTCAGACCTGTAACTAACTTGAGAACACCTAAAAATAGGCAAAAAAGAAGAATAATAGACATGGAATAACACTTCTTCACAAGACCATTATGCACAAGCTTATTAAGCACAATTTAGAGGCAAGAAATAGGTTAAAAATGATCTTTTTTGCTTCAAAAGGTCTTTCTTACAAATTTTTGACAGAGTTTTTTCTTGTCAAATGAGAGTCCTTAAAAAATGGGGGAGAAATGGGAGATTTAAGAAAAAAAGGGAATCAAAAAGAGAGAGGCAAGCAAACGAAATTCAATAAATGAGATCCAACCACCCTCTATGAATTCTCACCCACATTTGGGTTAACTAGACTTAATCCTTTTTCAATAAATTGGCCACCATTAGCTCCAATAGTCTTCAAGCCCTCTCATTGGTTGAGAAACACACTAGAAGACAAGAACTTGTTGAGGATGATGATGTCATGATCCACTAAGAAAAGAAAAGTCCAAGAATGTCATTATATGCTCGAACTACCTTTTCTAATCCCCTGATCTTCATCTTTCACTTCCATGCCATCCTTCAGTTGTCATGTACGTATAAGGACAAAATTCTCATAACTTTGAAACTAGACTAAGTCATGTTACTTCTGTCTTGAATAGTTATTGTCGGAGATGATGGCCATGTAGAAGGACGAGAGCCTCTTTATTAATCGTATACAATAGCGACTGCTTCCTACCCTAGTCGTTCAGCTCCCCGCATTCGTTGATATTCGATCGGGAAATCTTGACAAGTGTCATGCTCGTGGCAATATTAATGAACCCTTTGAAAACTTAACCTTTGTAAATGGATACATATTGGGGCTCAAACTTGATGTTTGCGAGCCCGTCATTTATTATTTGAAACCCAATGACTACTTATTGAGGCTGAAGTTGACGTCTACGCAACTGTCGTCAATTCCTTCAGAAGATTTCATTCAAACTATTTGTTTCGGCAATAATTCCTTTGGGCTTTTCATTCGGAGGAATTTTTTGTGACCTTTTGTTTATCACTTTCCCACGGACAATTTGTCTAATGGAATTCATGTCTTTAGACTTTATGAAAATGCCCCTTTTCGAAAGGGAGGTACCCTTCGGTCTTCTTGAAATTAACGTCCTTTTTAATCCTTCGAAATTTTGAAAAAGCCCTTCGAAAGAATTGAAAATCACCCTTCGAGTTATCTGTTTGGACGTTTCAGAAAGAAGACCCCTTCGGAAATTTGAAGACCCCTTTGGAAATTTGAAAAGACCCCTCTAACTTTGTGAAAACTCCTGACAAACTAATTACACTTAGAGGAGTTTGAGGGAGTTTACTACAACCTCCAATTACTTATATATCCATACCAATCCATTATGAGCACTTTAGAACAAGATCTTTCACATCAGGTCATTGTTAGGGTTTTAGAGAGGGTTAACACTATTTTTGGTGTTAGTGATTGTTCATAAAGGATTTCCCCTCATTTCGAAAACAAATGCCCAGAGATATTATCTAGGACCCTTCCTCATGTTTTCTGCTGATGCAAAGATTACACATCCCAATGAACATGTGAAAGTCTTCGGATTGAGAACTCTTCATTTTGTGCACTCAGAGAACCTCAAAACCATTTTTCATGCCTTTTATTGTAAACTTTGACCTAAAACTTGGTCAACACACCTAGGACAACTTATCATACCACTGAAAAATCTCACATTCTCATTATTTCCTTGGAAATTGATCATAATACCACATTAGGCCATGTTATCACCATCTTGTTTTACTACACTAGAGTCTTCACACCTCATTAGGTATTGAACTGACCTTTAAACCTCTTTTCATGTGTTATACATATCACTTACATTCTCACACACCATCTCATATGCTTACACAATGTCAAACATCCTTCATATGCCTTGACAACACCTCATGACACCTCATTAGGCTAGGTAGGGTTTAGAGATGGTCTAGGTACAGACTTGACTTGTAGGTTTTACCCCTATAAGCTCACCTTGTAATTATCCTAAGTGTTATAATGCATTATATGCATGCTCAAGAAACCTTATACAACCTATTATGCCTTTGTTCATCCATCTCACAAAAACACCATACTCAAACCTCCTCACTAGAACTTTTCATATACCATAACTAGTCTTAAGTTACTCAAGTACTTGACCTTCATGCCTCTTTTCATGTTCTCATCACCTCAATGCCATGTTATAAAAAATATTACCATGATAAACCACTTCTATACATGTTGTCACATGCTTGGAACCGCTCATCTCACCAAGCAACCAAGCCCATGCCTTCACACAGTCTTTTCATGATATGAAAATGCACAGGCTACTTAAGCACTTGTATTCAGAAATCTCCCTTACAACACTTTTGAAGCATTCTACACCTGAATCTCAATCCCATACAATGAAAAAAAACTTCTCACATGCCTAGGCTCACTCACTTGACCATGATACTTGCACATACCATCTCACAAGGTCTAGATAAGGCTTCACAAAACACCTTGATGCCTTGACCTATTCCTTCAATGTCATGACCTTGATACAACATCAACCAAGTAGATATGATACACTTGGACCTGTACCTTTCTCTCTCTTGGAAATCACTACATTCCTTCGATTCTCATAAGCTTGTCAAAACACACACTACCATGCTCATCTTAGACACCAACCTCATTTATCATGATTACTCACCATCATCTTCACCAGATGTATCTAGACATCAATGAAAACATACTTTGACATTAATGACATCAGATTGACATCAATGACAACACTATGACAACAAACTCCCTCTTTGTCAGTGACAACAAAACACACTACACTCTGATCAATCTCTTCTCCCTTAAACATGTCTTTCTCCCACTTTAACATTTAAGATAAAGGATCCATAAAGAACTATCTGATTTTTGGACCTGAACTTCAATAAACCACTCAATGAAATGCTGACCAAATACTCACCTTCAACCTCTGAAATGCTTGAGGGTTGAAGAATCCTTTTTGTCAGAGTACCTATGAGTACATGCTTTTTACGGTAGATTACATACTTGGGTAAGATCATGGTATGTTCATGATGAACGACATTTAGGTACCTGCTTCTGATATTTGTTAAAAAAACGTGATCTCGATGTTGTCTTACTCATCCCTAAGGATGGATTTGTACCTTACTTTCCAAGCCATGCATGCAGTTATTGGTGACCCTAGTCCCGTGCGACATATACATGATGTACTAGAAGAAGGATTGGATCTATTTATTGATCCATATGAGCAATCCGTCCCCACACCAGACCCTATCCTTAATCAGGGATGCTGTGAAGAGATTCACCAAAGGAAGCAAAAACTAGTGTTTCATGTTGATGAAGGTGAAGGGTCCAACCTACCTGATCAATTGACAAATCATTTAGATGTCTCTATAGACTATGGTGCTTAAACTTTCATGATAGTGGTCCTGATGCAGAGCACCTGTACTCCATACCTCTTCAAACTATCTAATGCAACATCGACACAGAGGAGGAACCAAAGATAGCCACTTTGGGTAACTATTGCTCTGATATGGAGGATTAAAAAATATGAGTTGTTAAAAAAGTACCAAGATGTCTATCTAAGAAATTATAGTGAGATGAAAGGTGTTCATCTGTCATTAGGTAAAATGCATATCAAAATGGTTAACGATGCTCAACAAGTCAGGAAATAGTCATAAAATGAATCCAAATTTACGTGCATGAATGGAAGAGGAAATTGATAGTATGCTACATGTTGGGATGATAACCCCAATTGACGAGTTCGAGTGGGTCAGCCCTATGGTCATCAGTATAAAGAAATATGGGCGCATTAGAATTTGTATTGACTATTGCATAATGCATCTTGCGTTACTAATCCTTTTCCAATGCCATTCATAGAAGAAATCCTTGAAGGTGTTGTCATTTGTGAAATTTACACTTTCACAGATGGATTATTTGGGTACCATCAGATCCAGATTGCCGAGGATAGACCTAAGATTACATTTGCTACCAAATGGGGATCTTTCGCCTATACCGTCATGCCGTTTTGGTTGAAAAATACACCTGTTGTATTCCCCTGTATAGTCGTTGATGCCTTTAAAGACTTCATCTGTAAATTTCTTTCTGTGTATTTGGATGACTAGATAGTCTATGGATAGTCAAGTGATTCAAATTTCACTTAATCTAAAAAAAGGTCTTTTCGCTACACCAATTGGTGTTCTTCTGGGTCATATTATCTGTAAAGATGGACTTCTCGTAGACCCTGCTAAAGTGGTTATCATTCTTTGTCTACTAGCGCCAACAGCCCAGTGCATGGTTCGTGCATTTCTAGGACATACAGGGTATTATCAGAAATTCATCCAAGGATATGCAAGGATTGCTGCACCCTAGGCGGAACCTTTGAAACACATTGAACATTTTGTTGGCAATTTGAGTGTCATGGTGTACAAGGAGATTGTTGTCTGTAATATTGTCATCGATGTTAAATGATGATTGTTTCATCAAGCATTAATGACAAAGGTGTTGCGCTGTGTTGAGCTGAATAGATTAGTTGTAGAGTCCTTATGGAGGTTGAATGTGCATCTTGACTTCCCAGAGCAGTGATATGAATGTCTTTGCTTGCTTGTTGAATATGGCTGGGTACATAGGTTGTTGGTGACTACAGTTGTATAAATAGTAGCATTCGGAAGAATCATTCACACCAAGCAGTTGAACAGTATTTGAACACTTAATCGATTTCACAAGCTTGGTCAATTCTTTCGGAAATATTGGTCTAAGTTCTAATGCATAGGTTGTGTATGCAAATGTTTCAAAACTTAGTCGATTTTACGAGCTTGATTTATTCTTTCAGAAAAAGTATCTTAGTCATTTATTTCAGAAAAATGTGTTAAGTCATTTCTTTCAGGGAACTATGTTGAGTCATTTCTTTCGGAAAAATCATTTCTTTTGGCAATATTGGTGAAGGCAATTTTTTTTGGGAAAATCGGTTAAGTTCTTGTTGAACAAAAAGTATAAAGGACTTTTTGGAAAAGGCTTGGTCTCATCAACTTAGGAATTCTTTCGGAACAATTGTTTCGAACAAAAAGATCTGAAGCATCGTTGAATTCTCTCGAACAAAAAGTCCGAAGAAAATAGGTCAAATGGTTAAGTCAATTCTTTCAGTAATTTTGGTGAGTCTTTATCGGACAAATTATCTACAACAAAGTTTCCAAAGGATATTTTGTAAAAGGTCGAAGGGTGTGTTGACACTTGCATAAATGCCGAAGGGTAGTTTGCAAAAAGTCCGAAGGGCAAGTGGACCGTTCAAATGTGCCGAAGGGTAATTTGCAGAAAGTCCGAAGGGCAAGTGGACAGTTCAAATGTGTCGAAGGGTAGTTTATAGAAAGTCTAGAGGGCAAGTGGACCGTTCAAATGTGTCGAAGGGTAGTTTGTGGAAAGTCCAAAGGGCAAGTGGACTGTTCAAATGTGCCGAAGGGTAGTTTGCAAAAAGTCCGAAGGGCAAATGGACCATTCAAATGTGTTGAAGCGTAGTTTGCAGAAAGGTCGAAGGGTATGAGGATCTTTACAGAAAAGCCGAAGGGTATGTGGACGTTTCCAAGAATTCCAAAGGACACTTAGACAAAAATTCCATAAAAATTATCTCGAAGGACACTCGGACAAAAAGTCTACAAAAATTGTCCCAAAGGGGACTCGAGCAAAAAATACGTAGAAATTGTCCTAAAGAAGACTCGGACAAAAGACCCGTGGAAATTGATTCCGAAGGGAACTTTTACAAAAGGCCTCAACAAAATTGTCCAAAGGATATAGTTTGAGTGAATAGATGACAATTGTAAAGGTTTCTGAAAGGCATTTAGGCAAAGATGAAGATCGAGCATATTGAATATAATCGAAAGGAGTGAAAGCGAATCAATCATATAGAAGATTTCGAGCTACAAGAAAAATCTTGATGGTTAATACAAGAGAGATTGATGGTTCTGAAGAAATAGGGCATACATTTGACGGTTCAAGATAGATAGTGATTGGCGCCAAAGACAAGATGAATAATCCTTGATTAAAGACATGACCAGATAAATGGTGAGCTTAAAAAAAAGTCCACGTAGAGCCCAAGATTGATCGATCCAACTTATCAATCATCGATTAAGGAAATGGCACAGTAATGACCAGAATCTAGGAGTTGTCAAACATAGTAAAGGGACGTGACCATTGCAATGCGATACATGATATGAGACATGAGATGCGTGCAAGTCAAAGTTGCATTGAATGAGAACCGGTTAAGCGCAGCTGAAGTATGAATGCAATCAGAGACTTGGAACCCTAAAAATTTCATTGTAAATACACGACTTAATGTTGGGGAATCCAAGAACAACACACCTTGTTTTGATCCCACTTGTTAGGATCTTGCTCCTCAGAAAGAGCACAATATGATTACCAAATACAAGCAATTAAATATGCGAAATTATCCAGAAGTACAAGTAACTAGCATTCACAAATAGCACAGAATATGAGAGACAATACACTATCTTGTATTAATACTCGTGCAGAAAAGAATACAATAAAGAAAATGCCACTTCTTCTCCCACCTTCCAGAGGCTTCCCACACCTCAAGTGTATAGTAATTCTTCTTCAAAAGTTCACTCTCCTACCAAAAACAGTCCCAACACACAATTCACACACAGAATTGGTGTTCACCTCTCCAACCAGTCAGTAATAACCCTGCCAGGTACACCAAGCACTCTAAAGTACTTCAAGTAGATCTCCCATGAACCTGCAACCTACAATTCAACAGACCATACTTACATATGTAGATCTCCTATGAGCTTGCAACAACCTTCAACTCAATGATCTTGCAATGGAAGGATCTTCCTTGCCTTCCTTTTCAGCTCATGATTACAATACATGCCAATGGGTCTATAAATAGATCCCAGACTTAAACAATAACTTAAACTCTTAGTTTACTAATAATAGATACGCAGCTCAAGACTCGAAATAGCCTTTACATGCAAACACTCAGTTCAACAAACTAACTGTTCGTGCAACGAACAGTTCTGGAACACACAGGCGACCGACGTCGGTCCCTGTCTGACTGGTGCTGACCGACGTCGGCCGACTTCATGCCGATGCCGGTTGCCTTCTGCATTCATCATGACCGACGTCGATTATACTGCCGACGCCGGTACTTCTAGAACTTCAGCAACCTCTCCTCTTCGTCTGCATAGTTGAAGCTTTTAGCTCCACAACCTAACACTTAACAAGCATTGTTTTGCTGCTACTACCATTGTAATTTGAAGAGATAGTCAGAGGCTATCGATGTGAGATATATGCAGAAAAAGTAGAGGGTTGTTATCTGCGATTGCTGAGACTATTTTTAAATCTAAGCATGTGAGCAATACGAAGTGTGTAAAATAGAATATACAGACACAAACCAAGAAAGTATAGACAGAGGTATAAAGACCAAGCAGAAGACATGGATGTGTCAAACAAAGAATATATAAAAGACACAAAGGGAGAGAGGCTGAAGCAGCAGGAGTAAATGGATTGTGTCAAACAGAAGATATAACGACATAGAACCAGAAAGATAGAAGAGAGAAAGGGGATTAAAGCTGCTTGAACAAAATATGACCAAACGCATACAGACAAAGTAAAAGGTAGAAAGGAAAGGAAATGAAGTGTGTCCAACTGGAATATATCTAGACACAGAGATTGAGCAGACATAAAGAAAGAGCACACAGAGACTGAGCAGTGAGCAGTTACAGACTAGACTTGTAACAAAGAAACTAAACAGGATTCATTTGTGAATCTGTCTTGTATACTGGAGTTGTAGCTCCATAGTTCTGATTAGTTGGTGCCTTCAAAAAAACTAAGTTGGTGCTCAGTTAGAGGATTGGTGTCTCCTAAGAATAGGTGTCCTTGAATGTAACCAGTGTGGTTTTACCAGTGAGGTGATTTAATTGTGAGGCTAGATTAGAACATTAGATTCTAATAGCTATTCTCACCGTGATTTTTCCCTTTGAGTTTTCCACATAATTCTGGTGTAATGTGCTTTTGTGTGTGTGATTTTTGCAACTATTCTTTAATATGCATATGAATTGATATCTCCTCTAAAAGTTTTAATCAACTAGTTTTAGCTCATCTACTGTTTCACAATAGATAGGTGTGCTCAACAATTAGTATCAGAGCCTAGGGTTCCTTGGGAAGAAGATTAATCGGCTCAGGTAGATCTTGGTTAGTGAACACAATGGCTAGTCAAGAAAGATCCTCTTCAAACAAAGCATATTTGTTTAATGGGTCTAACTATGATTTTTGGAGCATAAGAATGGAAGCATATTTGTCCTCATTAGGATTTGATGTATGGATGTCTGTAGTAAATGGATATATAGCCCCTGTTATAGTTTCTACAGATCAGGTTGCCAAGAAGGCATATGAAAACAACGCTAAGGCAAAGAATGTTATTCTTTGTGGACTGTCAAACTCAAAATTTGTCAAAGTTATGCACTATCAGAGTGCAAAAGACATCTGAAACAAGTTAAAGAGTATTTATGAAGGAGATGACACAGTGAAACAAGCCAAGCTACAAACATACAAATGGTAGTTTAAGAGTCTTAAGATGAATGAAGAAGAAACAATTGGTGACTATCTCCTCAAGGTAGATGAAATAGTGAATGCTATCAGAGGTCTTGTGAAGAAATGGAAGAGTCAACTATAGTCAAGAAGGTGTTAAGATTCTTGCCATCAAGATATGATTTGAAATTTTTTGTAATAGAGGAAGTAAGAGATTTGGACAAACTCACTGTTGATGAGTTGAATGGAACATTCACAGCGTATGAGATGAGAATGGGAGAGACAGAGACCTTTAAAAGAGAAGCTATATTCAAAGTAGCAAAGCAGGCAAAAGAAGAAACTTCTATGTCTGAATCTGAGGACTCTGATGGAGAAGAAATTAACTTTGTCAGAAAATTAAAGAGAGGGTTAGGAAAATACAAAGGTAAGCTACCATTCAAATGCTTCAATTGCGGAAACGTAGGACACTTTGCTGCCAAATGTCCTTATAATAAAAAGGACAATTTTGAGCAAGAAGAGAGCAGCAAAAAGATGAAAACGAAAAACTTCAAGAGCAAGAAAGGTTTATATACAAAAGAAGATAGTAACTCAGTGAAGGGTAGTGATAGTGATAGTTTGGATGATCATCATGATTGTGTTTTTGTAGCAAAGGGAATATAATTTCTACTCATGGCAGAAGAATCCACTCACATAAATCAAGAATAGGATGAAGATGAAGATTGGGATGAAGAATAGGAAGGTGAAGTTGATCTAGAAGGCGAGCTAGTTTGTGTTCTAGAAGAGATTGAAAAATTAAAAAAAAGAGATCTCAAAATAAAAGAAGCTTGGGCAGATGAAACTTGACAAATCTAATCAAATGATAGTGACCCTAAAAATGCAACTTGAGGAGGCTAAAAGAATATAAGTAATTAAGATGGAACTACAAACTAAATCCAAAGAATGCATGAAGTTTGAGGCAAAAATAGTAGCTTTGAGGAAAGAACTTGAGAAGGCAAAAAGTCAAATAGACAAAAGTCTAAAGTTAACAAAAGGATCAAACATTTTTAATGAATTAATCAGTGGTCAGAAGCCTTCAAATGAAAAATCTGGGCTTGGATATGAGAAAGGAAATGGTTCTTCAATTAGTACGTCGACCAAGGAGCAGAAGCAAAGAAAGAAAGGATCAGCAAGGACAATAAGAATGATCCAAACAAAGATAAGATGAGAAGAATGAATTCTAAAAAGAAGCCTGAAATCAAAGATGCAAGATATATGAAAGTGGCAGATTTGAAGAAATGAAGTATATGAAAGGTCAACATACTGCACCAAAGAATGTTATGACCAGGTATTATTCATCTTTTTATGGTTATTGTTATAGTTGTAATCAGTTTGGACATAGGGCTATTGAATGTAGAGTTGTACCTACTAGGAGAACTAATTTTGTAAGTAGAAACTCATTTGCTCCTCTGTTGGATTCAAGTACAATATGCTACAATTGCAATAATTTTGGTTATATAGCTAGGCATTGTAGGACTAACCTTGTAATGTCAAAAATAAATAATATAAAGAAAGGCAAGTCTCTAATAAGAATAAAGGTTCTCAAGTCACTAATGAAAGAAAAAAAAGGGCATTTGAGAGACCTAAGAAGATATAAAAAGTGAAAATTCAATCCTTGATTGCTCAAATTGCACTTCACGTCAAAGAGCAAAATTTGTGGGTGATAGACAGTGGGTGCTCAAAGCAAATGATTGGTTACAAGAGAAAGTTCACCAAGTTGAGCAAGTGTAAGGAAGGGACTGTTAGCTTGGGAGACAACACAGTAGTAAAAATCGAAGGCAAAGGAACCTTGCACGTTGATGGTAAGCTTCCTACACATGACGTTTTTTTTGTCAAAGGACTGAAGCATAATCTATTGAGTGTCAGCCAAATGTGTGACAATGGATACAAGGTCATATTTGATGTCAAAGGTTGCAAGCTAAAGTGATCTAAAAAAATAGTTGCGAAAAGGAAAAGAATCGAGAATAATATATACAATCTTGTTGAGGTAAACAATAATAGTTGCCTCATAAGAAAGGTTGATGAAAGCTGGTTGTGGCATAGAATAATGGGACATGTCAATTTTAATAATTTAGTCAAAGTTCAAATAAGTGTGTAAGAAATATGCCCAAGATAACCAAACCCACATATACTACATGCAGAGAATGTCAATTAGGCAAGTAAACAAGGGTCAAGTTTCAAACAAAAAAGTATGCAACCATAAAGTCTCTGTAATTAATCCATATTGATCTCTGTGGTCCTACCCAGACAAGAGGATCAAAATGAGTTTATTACTTCATGTTGTTTGTAGATGATTATTCAAGGATGAAATAGGTAAGTTTTTTTAAGGACAAATCTCAAGCTTTTGAGAGATTTAAGATCTTTAGAGCCATGGTTGAAAATGAAATGGGAAGAAAGATCAAATATTTGAGATCAGATAAAGGTGGAAAATTCATCTCCAATGAGTTCATAGAATATTGTGAAAAGCATGGGATTAAAAGGCACTACTCTACTGCAAGAACTCCACAACAAAATAGAGTTGTTGAGAGAAAGAATAGGACTGTTCAAGAGATAATTAGAACAATGTTGAAAGAGGCCAAATTATCTAATGGATATTGGAGAGAAGCAGTCCAAACAACAGTATACATCTTGAACAGAGTTCAATTGAGGGTGAAAAGTGATAAAACACCATATGAACTTTGGTATGGAAACCCTGCATCAGTTAAATACTTCAGAGTGTTTGGAAGCAAATGCTACATCAGAAAAAAGGAGGACAATCTAGGCAGCGTTGAGTCAAGATGTGATGAGGGAATCTTTTTTGGTTACTCCACTCATAGCAAAGCATATGCATGTTACAATAAGAGGCTGCATAAAACAGTTGAGCAATGTAAGGTTGAAGAAGGATTTAAACATGTCAAACCTGTTGAGGAGATCAGAATTGAAGAACTAGGAACATAAAATGAAGTAGAAGATAGTGAAGAGGAGGAAGAAAAGAGTGAAAGGGCACCTACAAGGTTTGTTCAAAAGAAACATCCCAAAGAGTAGATAATTGGCAACAAAAATGAGGGTGTTCAGACTAGGAGAAGAGCTGTAATGAACAAGGAGTAGGTTTTGCTTTATTTTCAGAAATTAAGCCTAAAACCTTTAGTGAAGCCAACAAGGATGAAAACTGGTTAAAAGCCATGGAAGAAAAACTGAGTCAAATAGAAAAGAATAAAACATGGGAATTAGTCCTTAGACCCTCAAACAAGAATGTGATAGGAACAAAATGGGTTTACAGAAACAAACTCAATGAAGATGGAGCTATCATAAGAAACAAAGAAAAATTGGGGTGCAAGGGATATGCCCAAATAGAAGGCATAGACTTTGAAGAGACATTTGCTCCAGTGGCAAGACTGGAAGCCATAAGAATGTTTTTGACATTTTCTGTTCATAAGAAATTCAAAGTATATCAAATGAATGTAAAGTCAACCATCTTGAATGGAAATTTAGAAGAGAAAGTTTATATTGAACAACCAGAAGGCTTTCAACTAGTAAATGAAGAAGATTTTGTGTGCAGACTGAAAAAGGCATTGTATGGTCTGAAATACGCACCTAGAGCATGGCATTCACGATTGGATCAATACCTGCAACAACAGGGCTTCAGTAAAGGATGTGCAGGCAACAACTTATACTTTAGATCAGAAGGTAAGCATATGTTGATTATTGCTGTCTATGTAGATGATATCATCTTTGGAGGTGGCAATAGTAATATGTGCAAAGAATTTGCCACACAAATGCAAAGTGAATTTGAAATGTTTATGCTGGGAGAACTTTCATTCTTTCTTGGTTTACAAGTTGCATAAACCAACGAAGGGATATTCATATCTCAAACCAAGTATGCAAAGGAGATGCTCAAAAAATTTGAAATGAAAGACAACAAACCACTTAGTACACCCATGACAACTGGAGGTACGCTGAGCAAAGAAGATGAGTCCCTTGATGTGAATAATACTATGTATAGATCAATGATAGGCAGCTTGTTGTACCTAACTGCATCAAGACCAGATATTATGCAAGCTGTATGCATGGTTACAAGATTTCAGGCAGCTTTCAAGGAATCACTGTGAAAAGAATCTTCATATAGATTAAGAGCATAATTGACTATGGATTGTGGTACCCTACAAGTGATGATCTCACTTTGATTGCATATGTAGATGTTGATTAGGCAGGAAGTGTGGATGACAGGAGAAACACTAGTGGTGGTGCATTATTCCTCAGAAATGATGCCGCTACAGAATCAGAGTATGTAGCAGTAGCGGCATGTTGCACCCAAGTCTTGTGGATGAAGCAAACTCTCAAAGACATCAAAGTATAATACAAAGAAACCATTTCTATCTTTTGTGATAACTCAAGTGCCATAAACATATCTAAGAATCCAATGATGCATTCCGGAACCAAGCATATATCCATCAAATATCACTTTCTGAAAGAAAAGGTTGCAAATCGGGAGGTCAAAATTGAGTGTGTCAACAAAGGACCAAATTGCAGATATATTTACCAAGCCTCATCCCAAGGAGCAATTTGTGTATCTAAGAGAGAAGTTGAGAGTAGTGGCTCCCACACTACATCACTAGCTTTCAGTGATACGGCATGGATCTAGGGGGAGTATTGAAGGAATATTCTTAACTCCTGGATTAAGAGAAAAGGCAGTCTGGTGAGATAATTGCAGTCCTTTTGCTATTTGTTGACAAAGGAGGTTATAAAGGTATGTTGGCTCTAGATTACTATGCATATCTATAGAGAGATGTCAATTATTGATTGGTCTTTCAGACCAATGCTATATACATGGCCTTTTGAGAAATAATGGAGTCAAAGGAATCAGATTTGAATGTGTTTGAGTAAGAGATAGGCAAATGTGCTATTGCCTAAGGGGGAGTTTTCTCTCAAACGTGTTCTAATCTGCTAGGTCCAAGGGTCATAAACGCCTGCAAAGGAGTAGATTGTTGACATATTATGGCACTCTTTGTCATTAATGTCAAAGGGGGAGAAAGCAGAATGATGAAGGAATGAAGAAGGGTAGTCATTCTGAGGATGTTTTGCCATCAATGACAAAGGGGGAGATTGTTGGCAATTTGAGTGTCATGGTGTACAAGGAGATTGTTGTCTGTAATATTGCCATTGATGTCAATTGATGAATGTTCCATCAAGCATTAATGACAAAGGTGTTGAGCTGTGTTGAGCTGAACAGATCAGTTGTAGAGTCCTCATGGAGGTTAAATGTGCATCTTGACTTCCCAAAGCAGTCATATGAATGTCTTTGCTTGCTTGCTGAATATGGTTGGGTACATAGTTTGTTGGTGACTACACTTGTATATATAACATCATCCAAAGGAATCAATCACACCAAGTTGTTAAACGGTATCTGAACACTTAGTTGATTTCACAAGCTTGGTCAATTCTTTCGAAAATATTGGTCTAAGTTCTAATGCATAAGGTTGTGTGTGCAAATGTTTCAACACTTGGTCAATTTTATGAGCTTGATTTATTCTTTCAGAAAAAGTGTCTTAGTCATTTCTTTTGGAAAAATGTGTTGAGTCATTTCTTTCAAAAAAATGTGTTGAGTCATTTCTTTCGGCAATATTGGTGAAGGCAACTTTTTTGGGAAAATCGGTTAAGTTCTTGTCAGACAAAAAGTCCGAAGGACTTTAGGGACAAGGCTTGGTCTCATGAACTTGGGAATTCTTTCGAAACAATTATTCCGAACAAAAATATCCAAAGCCTTGTCAAATTCTCTCCGACAAAAAGTGTGAAGAAAACAGGGCAAATGGTTAAGTCAATTCTTTTTGCAATTTTGGTGAGTCTTTGTTAGACAAATTTTCCACAACAAAGTTTTTGAACGGTATTTTGCAAAAGGCCGAAGGGTGTGGGGACACTTGTATAAATGCCAAAGGCTAGTTTGTAGAAAATCCGAAGGGCAAGTGGACCATTCAAATGTGCCGAAGGGTAGTTTACAGAAAGTCTGAAGGGTAAGTGGATCGTTCAAATGTGTCAAAGGACCGTTCAAATGTGTTGAAGGGTAGTTTGCAAAAAGTCCGAAGGGCAAGTGGACCGTTCAAATGTGCCGAAGGGTAGTTTGTAGAAAGTCCGAAGGGCAAATAGACTGTTCAAATGTGCCGAAGGGTAGTTTGCAGAAAGGCTGAATGGTATGAGGACCTTTACAGAGAAGCCGAAGGGAATGTGGACATTTCCAAGAATTTCGAAGGACATTCGGACAAAAAGTCCACAAAAATTGTCCCAAAGGGGACTCGGACAAAAATTCTGTAGAAATTGTCCCAAAGGGGACTCGGACAAAAGACATGCGGAAATTGATTCTGAAGGGAGCTTTGACAAAAGGCCGCAATAAACTTGTCCGAAGGATATAGTTCGATTGAATAGAGGACACTTGCAAAGGTTTTAGGAAGGCATTGCAAAGATAAAGATTGAGCATATCAAATATAATTAAAAGGAGCGAAAGTGAACCAATCATATAGAAGATATCGAGATGCGAGAAAAAGCTTGACAATTAATACAAGAGAGATCAACGGTTTTGAAGAAATAGGGCATACATTTGACGGTTCAAGATAGACAGTGATTGGTACCAAAGACAAGATGAATAATCCTCGATTAAAGACATGCCCAGACAAGTGGTGAGCTAAAAAAAAAGTCCACACGGAGCTTGAGATTGATCGATCCAACTGATCAATCATCGATTAAGGAAATGGCGCAATAATGACCAGAATCTGGCAGTTGCCAAACATAGTAAAGGGACGTGACCATTACAATGTGATGCATGAACCGAGACACGAGATGCATGCAAGTCAAAGTTGTATTGAATGAGAATCGATTAAGCGCAACTGAAGTATGAACGCAATTGGAGACTTGGAACCCTAAAATGTTCATTGTATATACACGACTTAACAAGCATTGTTTTGCTGCTACTGCCATTGCAATTTGAAGAGAGATTCAAAGGCTGACGATGTGACATGTATGCAGAAAAAGTAGAGGGCTGTTATCTATGATTGCTGAGACTATTATTGAATCCAAGGATGTGAGCAATACAAAGTGTGTAAAATAGAATATATAAACACAGACCATGAAAGTATAGATAAAGGCATAAAGACCAAGTAGAGGACGTGGATGTGTCAAACAAAGAATATATAAAAGACACAAAGGAAGAGAGGTCGAAGTAGCAAGAGTAAATAGATTGTGTCAAATAGAAGATATAACGACATAAAACCAGAATGATAGAAGAGAGAAAGGGGATTGAAGCGTGCTTGAACAAAATATGACCAAACGTATGCAGACAAAGTAAAAGGCAGAAAGGAAAGGAAATGAAGTGTGTCCAACTAAAATATATTTAGACACAAAGAGATTGAGCAGACAAAAAGAAAGAGCACATAGAGACTAAGCAGTGAGTGAGCAGTTACAGACTAGACTTGTAACAAAGAAACTGAACTGGATTGATTTGTGAATTTGTCTTGTATACTAGAGTTGTAGCTCCATAGTTTTGATTGGTTGGTGCCTTCAAAAAAATTGAGTTGGTGCTCAGTTAGAGGATTGGTGTCTCTTAAGGATGGGTGTCCTTGAATGTAACTAGTGTGGTTTTACTAGTGAGGTGATTTAACTGTGAGGCTGGATTAGAACAGTAGATTCTAGCAACGATTCTCACCATGGTTTTTTTCTTTGGGTTTTTCACTTATAAATCTGGTGTATTGTGCTTTTGTGTGTGTGATTTTTGCAACTGTTCTTTAATATGCTTATGCATTGATATCTCCCTTAAAATTTTTAATCAACTAGTTTTATCTCATCTACTGATTCACCTCCCCTCTCAGTAGATAGATGTGTTCAACACATTTTATTTGGACCTATTCTTGCCAAGTAGCATTTGAGGCTTTAAAGGACAAACTCATTACTGCACCGATTTTCCAGTTCCCTGATTAGACAAAACAATTCCATGTCCATGTTGATGCTTCTGGAATGGCGGTTGGTGTGATCCTTGTACAACCTGGTGAAGGTTACCTTGATCGCCCCATCTATTTTGCCAATAAAAAAATTAATCTGGTTGAGAGGAATTTCAACACCACAGAGCGCGAAGCACTCTCCATAGTTTATGCTTTACAAAATGTTGACAGTGCCTATTGGCAACTCCTTTTGTATTCTATATAGACCATAAAGCTTTAAAATATCTAATTAATAAACTTGTGTTACACGGCCACATCTGCCTCTAGATTGTATTGTTCCAAGAATTCCAATTCTCTATGATGGTCAAACTAGGAAAGACTAATTGTGGTCCTGACCATCTCTCTTGAATTAATTCCGGAGAACCGACGTGCACCATTGAGGATGACCTACTTGATGTACAGTTATTTCATGTTTCACATTTGCTTGAAGAATTAGAAGATATAACAACTTTCTAAACTACTAGCGCAGTGCCAAATTCTTTGAGTCCACAGTCTAAAAATCAACTAGCTATTTGCGCCGCACCATTCCAACTCATTAGAGGAGACTTCTACAAGCTTGGATGAGATGAAATCCTTTGTCATTGTGTCATGAAACATGAGCATCTTGAAGTAATTTGTGAAGTTCACAAAGGAATTACTAGCAGACGCTATGTTGGTGAGGCTACTATGCATAAATTACTGCTAGTAGGACTATGGTGGCCTACACTTTTTCATGAAGCCAAGCTATATGTTAAAAAGTGTGATATTTGCCAGCATGTGGGAAAACCAAATTGCCAGGATGCCATGCCATTACACCCTATTTTATTTCAAGAACCATTTGAGAAATGGGCCACTATTTTTGTGAGCCCCATCAACCCACTAGATGACGTATAGGTTCTCGCTACATCATTACAATTGATTATCTCACGTGCCAGGTTGAGGCTGCATCGACAAGGGATTGTGCTATAGCCACCATTGCACGCTTCATATCGGAGCATATCACAACCCGTTTTGGCTGTCAATTAAGTTTTACTAGTGATTGTAGTACACATTTCCTTAATGAGACTTTTTACTTCTTACTCGATGAGTTCATGATTGCCCACCACAAAACAACACCATATCTTCCCCACGCTGATGGCGTTGTTGAGGGATTCAACAAAATTTTAGGCACAACATTTTCAAAGATTTGTATTAATGGTTGTACTAACTAGGATGATCAGCTGTCTGTAGTACTTTGGGCTTATTGAATAACTTATAAGCACCTCAACAAGAGTACACCCTTCAATTTGGTGTTTGGAACATAAGCAGTTCTTTTGATTGAATTCTTGGTATCATCTCTTCACATTGCATGCATTAGATAATTAGATGAGTCATCATTGAAAGCATGTTTGGATGCTTTATTGCGATTGGATGAAGCCCATTTCCTTGCTCATTGTAGTCAAGATATGGAGACACACAGACAAAAGGCATGGCATGATCGCCACCTTAAACACAAGACATTTACCCTCGAAATGAAAGTCTTGCTCTATGACTCCAAGTTTATGCACCATTCTTGGAAGCTCTATGCTCACTGGGACAATGCTTTTATTGTTCATAGCATTAGTGAAACCAGGCTTGTCATTTACAAAGATTGGATGGCTAGTTTCTTCCTGGACACTACAATGGTAGTTGGCTAAGGCCATATTTCTCTGCTTAAAGTTTAGTTTTATTTGTATCAATAAGGTGTATGCCATTAGTTTAAGATTTTCTATTTTCAATAAAAATGCTGCCTTAGTTGCACAACTTTCTTTTATTTTATGCTCTTTTTAATTTTGTACTTGTGATTTCATGGAGGACCTCGATGCACATTTAGTGTGGGGTAAGGGGGGTTACCTATATTGGGAAATGGTCCATAAAGATACGCATGCAAGTTAAAAAGTCCTAGGATAAAGATTCCTGCCAAATGGTATGAATATTCAAAGGGTTTAATAGCTGTCATGCACTTTGAAGAAAAGCACGAGACAAGACGTGCCATTAATATAAAGGGAGAAGTGGTTGTGATAAGCATGCCAACATTGTGTTATGACAATACCATTTAAAGAATTTATGATGAGAAGCGATAGTTGAAGAAAGGAGAATGTTAAAATGCATTGATTACAAGAAGTGATAGTCGAAGAGGGGGGAAGTAAATGCAAGTTACCCCCTTGAGCCTATAAATAGAATTTAATGGCTCATTTTAAACTTTACCTATGCTTTCATTTGAGTTTTTACAAAGCTGAAGAGCGAACTAAGTCCAGATGATTCTAGAATAAGTGCAGAGCATCAAATTCCCATTTGTTGGCTATTAAGAAGGATTTTGACTGAGTAATCAAGCAGAAATTAGCTAACCTTAAAGCCTGAAGAAGAAAACTGGTAGTTCTAGGTTGTAGAGGTAGGTGTCCACCATTAATGGGAGTCGAGCAGGAAAGTTGAGTCACTTCCACTGTAAACACGTAGTCCTTTGAGAATGTTGGACGACCATGCCTCAAACTTCAGGCTCCACGGAGGGTGATGCGACCTAAGAAGGCCCAAAGAAGTGATCCATTACTAGCCATTCCAGAGGAGGAAGAGCCACATTATGGGGAAGCGGTACTGATCAGAGAGGAAATACCTGAAGAACAGAGGGAGCGCGTAGAAGATGAAAGATTCTAAATGACACAATAGATAAAGAAGATGACAAAAATGCCTCCATCTCCATTGTTAATGATAGAAGAGATGCAATACCTAATAAAGATGTTGCACGCAAAAAATTGGGTATCAAAAGTACCCTCCTATACCATTTTTGACTATAACCACCACCAACTAAGAAATGTGGTTGAATTACAGAATGACTACCGGGTTGAATGCCAAAACACTAGGAGTGAATTGGTGTATGACTTAAAAATCTTCAATGCCTTGGACTCTGTAAGGCTTTTCTAGTTTATTAACCTTCCATATTTTGGAAAACCAGTGGAAGCAATAAAATTTCTGCTTTCGCACATCCATAAGGACTATATTTATTTTTTCGAGCATTACATGAAGATTACACCTGAAAGAATAAGCAAGGTGTCAGGGTTGCAATGCTTTGATGCAGATGTTGAATTGACTTGGAGGATTCAAAGGAGATAGAGAAGACCACCATGATGCTAGAGTACTGAAAGTAAGGCCATGCCATGCACATTAAGAACTTGTAAGACCTTACCCTCTAAGTAGTAACGCACATCATTATGACCAAGATCAGCAGCACTGATCGATGGAAAGAGATGAATATTGCTCACCTATTCATCACCCACTAGGTAATCGAGGGGCTAAAGTACAATTGGTCAATGTATTTTTCCAACAAAATCATACTTGATGTGGAGAAGACTCATCAGATAGTGAGCCATACGTTCCCATGGGGGGTATTTATTTTATTGATGGTGTTCGATGAAATTAGTGTACCTGATTATAGTTTTGGTGAGTTGAAATGGGTATACCCATCAAAACATAAGTCCCCAACAAAGCGCTACAAGGCATTCACATGCCCCAGTTATATCACTCCAACATTCAAAATCAAGAAAGTTGTGGTATGATGGCAAGAAGGAGACCTTTGGAAACAAATGGCACATTCCTAAGGACTTGCTTGTCCAAGTTGGTGAGCAAGCCCAATTTGCTATAAAACAACATTTTTCTTTGGCCTTTATTAAAATTTCCCCCTCTAGAGAACTTTCAACCTGGTTGAAGCTGTCATATGCCTTTACAACATGATACTTCATCAATTAGGTGAACTGCATATATGATGCACAACCCCTGACCCTGGAAGTAGGCTGAATTGACTTGGAGATTCACACTCTCCAAAAGATGTATGGTTATCCTAGAAAGAATCCATATAGGGAAAAGCATGAGACTGAGAAAACCGATATCAAGGTTAAGCAGACCATGGTTGAAAAAACTATTCATAATTATTTTATATGCTACAACCTAAAAAGAAATCTTTAGGAGATGCAGAGCTTACAAGAGAAAAGCTTCCCCCTGTACCACGACTTGACAATAAGTGAGCCAGGCATGATGCCAGCACAAGTTCACGACCAAAACTATCAAAACATCAAAGGACTACCCAGGCACTGCCACCAAGATTTCACCACTAAAGGACTCCTTATGAAGGGCCTCCCCACCATGGGCTTACCCACTAAAGGTGTCACCATTGAGAGCTTCACCTAAACAAAATACACCATAAAGACAACATGAGGGTTCAACCCCATTACCCCCAATCAATCCGTAGGAAGAAGAGCCTATAGGACTTAGGGAAGAACTAGAGGAGTCCGACTTAGAAAAGACACCCTCCCTGAAGTAAGAGGAGGAAACTACCCTTGATGAGGCACAACTGAACATTGAAGATCCACTTGAAGAGAGGGATGGTTTTGACATAGAACAGATGAGTGGCATGGACATTGACAACACTTCATTGGCCTCAGACACGGATGTCGAGATCCTTGAGTGGGATCCCTCAAAGGGAAGAAGCTGGCTGACTCCGAAGTTTAACCACCTTTGGGTGATCCAACCACTAACTTGTGTGCTCAATACCAAATAGGCGTTCCAGATAGGATGCTATATTTGTGGTCGCATTTCCATCCTCAGGATGCAATTATTGATGCCAGGCATTAGGTGTCCTTTTTCTTGGACATGTACAATGAAGAATGCCTATTTGAAATACCTTTGGATATCCTAATTTTAGATTCTCAAATAACGGCCTTGTCCACTCCAATTTCAGTTCATCTCCAGCAGATCTCTCCCATACAAGCTAGCATCACATTTTTGAAAATGGCCTTTGAAGTCGTGTGGTAGATTATACTTTCATATTTTGATGTGCGCAAAGAAAAGAAGAAACCTGGTCATGTGGTGGCAATGTATGACAAGGAAGTTGTCGTTCAGAAGGTGCTTGAAGAGGAAGTGGCTGCATTGAAGCAACAAATAGAAGAAGCCATAACAACCAAAGTAAAAACTTTAAATTTATGTAAAACTATTTTGGGTTGAGAACCACTATTGGCAGATGGGGTCCCTTTAGAGGGAGAAGCCGTTGATAAGGTGGAAACCCTTGTAAATCTTATGTTAAAGTAGTGTAAAAAATAACGCATGCCTAAAAATGAAGCATTATGGGTCGCTGAGCAATTTAAAGTAGTGGAAGGTGAAAGAGTCTCAATGGTAGCTACCAATTGGTGGATGCTACCCTTTTAATAAAAGACTACACCGAGCATGCTAAGGCATTTAAGGATGTCAAGACTATATGGAGGAAACAATAACTACAAATCAGCAACAAATAAATTCTAATTTTGCAGCTCTCCGAGGACAGGTTGTACATGAAGTCACTTTGCTTGAAGAGGTCCAAAAGGATGCTACTACATCGCTCGACCAATTGGTTAATAAGGAAAATGAGTGTGTTGGTCAACTTGAGGAGATGAAAAAGCTGAAGGTGATGATCGAGGAAATAACTTCGAAGCTTTTTGACACCTTGTCACATTGGGATAGTGTTAGAAAATAAATTGGGATTGAATTTTTGGTTGAGGCCAAGATAGGTGCTTAGTTCGGGACAGACTAAGAGCATAGTGTGGGGTGATGTTGGACCCCAAATTTTGACTAAGTATTTTGGATTTTGGTGCGAAACTAGCATGACACGAGAGAAGCATAGCACAGGGAGATCATGGCATAGAACCAGTATGGCACAGGAAGACCATGGCATGGAACCAACATGGCATAGGAGGACCATGGTGCAGAACCAACATAGCATGAGAGGATAATGGCACAGGAGATAACAATGCGAGAAGACCCAGTCAAAGACGAAACATAACTATAGAGAACCCGAGAGCATAGAACTCAGTACAATAGCGAAAGACTTGGGGAGCGCAAAGAAAGCAGGAAACGGTTGAGGAGTGATTCTCAAAGATAAACTAGACTTTAATCATCACATGTGTTTCCCACTAGCCCGCACAAAAGACATTTTGCAGCAAGGATCTAGCATCAAGCAAAATTAGAAGGGGCGCGAAGGCTCGGAACATTAGGAGAAAACAAGTAAATGACTTCCACGAGTCTCAGTCTACTAGAGATCATTGGCTAATCTCCTAATTATCATTAATAATGTAACTACTTAGTCAGGGAAAACCAAGCATAAATACCCCTATGTAGAGATGTGTAAGGTGATTGAACATTGGTATTATGTAACGAATCCTGCTGATAATAGCAGAATTATAGAAGTTACAATCAATTCTGGTGTTATGCTTTAGTTGATTGATAGGTAAAACATTGAGTGATATGTGGCTTATAATTGACTATGATATATGCATTGTATGAGTTTGCGTAATTAACACTTGAACCTCATGGTAGTTATCTTTGTGTTCTTATTTGTTTGCATTTATGAGACAAGGTCCACAGTTGTGTATTTCCTTTTTTATGTAATCACTTATTAGATATATGAACAAACTCATGTATATGACAAGTGTGTTACTATGCAACATAACCCACGGGAACCAGTTTCTTGCTGCGTGCTTTGGGTGAGTGCACAAGAGCTTAGTATTGCATGAAAAGCTAGTGCGTAAGCTTGTTGGGACTAAACACTTCAATGCTTTCAGGAAAATGTGATAGAAAACACTCAACAATGTGTTAGAATTCATGTGCTTCATGAGGAAATAGAGAAGAAGGATGATCAGTGCAAAGTTTATATGCTTCCCCCATGTTCCTCACATACTCCACATGGTCACCATTTGATCATATATCATATCTCCTTCAAGTTTACTCAACACCCACCATATGAAAGAAGAAGAAAAGCTCCAAGCATGACTTAGTTTGTTCTCCTTGTAATCCATATCCAGGTTGCAAGTATATGAATGATGTCTTATTTAAGTGGCAAGGGTGATGTAAGAATGTAAAGGAGATCCTCTTTCAAAAGAAACAAGCTTCCATATGGCCCTCAAGACAAACACTCACAAACCAGCCCTAAATGCATTCATAAGCCTTTAGCATACTTTAAGGTTTCTTAACATTGTTTAAGGTTTTTGAGGATTCATAGGCTTCATTTTCTCCATTATGATCCCTGATCCACCTAGTCAAATGCAACACCTTGTTGGATACCTAGATAGGGGATGTTTAGGTCTCAATAGGTGGTCTTGAATGGAGAAGTAATAGTCCATATGAGGTCTCCTAAAAGACATTTGCTTCAGAATGGCTATATCAAGCCATCTTCACCTTATAGTGGGCCATGGCTTCCAAACTCAGAATTTCAAAAGGACTGTATAATACACCTATAGGCCTAGAGAAGTAACAATCCATATGAGGTCTCCCAAAAGACATCTACTTCATAATGGCTATATCAAGCCATCTTCACTTATAGTGGGCCTTGGCTTCGAAACTCAGAGTTTCAAAAGAACTGTATAATACACCTATAAGCCTAGATCCTCATACACAAGCCTATGTATGATGGTAAGACCAAAAGCTTGTACAATGCCATGAACGGTCAATGAAACCGTGAGAAAGGAATTCCAATCAAGATTGGCCATTTTTAAGATGTTAGTGACATAGTTGAAAAGGTCAGGTTCAAGCCTAACTTTTAAGAATTCTCCCAAATCATCACCTTCAACTGATGATGTGGAGGCACTATTCACATTGGTGAGGTGTGAAGGACCCTATTCTTGATTATTACTATTTGACACTATTTCAGATGGGCACTATTCCTAAATGGAACTATTCTTGATTGGCTTAGGTGGAATGGGACAATTTCCTCATATGAGGACAAAAAGATTAGTCAAAAAGTATATATATCCTCTTTTGGAAGGATATGCAAGCAAAGGAGACAAGATCCACTATTCTAAATTGGCATCTCCTTTTCCATTTTGTCTTTGCATGAAGGTGGCGCCAAATTTACCAAAAGAGAGTTTGTCTTTGGTAATAATGACCCCAAGTGGGATATGGGGCATGCCTTTGCTTGTCCTCTAGCCCATCTACCATGTCTTTACCCATCTTAGAGAGAGGTAGCCGAATTTCTCTTTACTAGTGCTTTTTTTCTATATAAGGATGAAAATCCTCATTGTAATTTGATAGTGGTTTGGATGCTTTAAAGAGAGTTGAAGGAAAGTTTGTTGAGATTTGTAGTATTTTTGTATTGAAGATTTGTATGACTCATATTTGAAATAATGTGTGTGAGGTTGAGAATCATCTTCATTTGAGAAATTATATTGTCTTTCTTCCCTTATGTGTTTGAGTTGATTTGTGAGATTGTTTTGTGGCCACATCAAGTGGTATCAGATCAAGCTATAATCCTTGGGAGAGTTTTTGGAGAGAGTGTTTGTGTTTTTTTTGTAGGTATGACAAGAAGACAAGAAAGAGGACGACAGGCTTAAGTAAGTAAAGATATGCAAGAGCTGCAGAGGGAAGTGGCACATCTAGCCACCATGTTCAATAATCAAGGGAGAAGGCAAAGAGGGGATGATACTAAAGAAGAAGTAATTTGTGGAGAATAATATAAGCATGAAGCAGAGCCACTATCAATGGAGGAGAGAGTGATTAGAGCCTTAGAGGGAAGTAATGATGGATTCAAAGTGGAAGTTCTAGACTATGGGGGTAGTTTACAACCATAGGAACTTGTTGATTAGTTGAATAGCATGGATAAATTCTTTGAGTGGAAGACCATGCTAGAAGAGAAGAAGGTGAAGTTTGCATGTACCAAGTTGAAAGGTCATGCAATGATCTAGTGGGATCATTTGTAGAAGAAGAGATAGAGGAAGAATAAGCAAAGGACTAGCACATGGAGCAAAATGTAGAAGAAGCTAAGGGAGAAATTCCTTCCTATAGATTATTCCCAAAACCTCTACAAAAGGTTTCATAATTTTAGGCAAATGGAGCATAGTGTACAAGAGTACAAATATGAGTTCTACAAGCTATTCATACGAGTGGAGCATGAGGAAACATATGAGCAAATGGCTGCAAGGTATGTGAATGGTTTAAAATTTTCCATTCAATATGAGTTAAGTATGCATAGAGTATTTTGTATGGAAGAGGCTTATCAATTAGCCCTAAGAGCAGAAGAAAAGCAAAATCGACAAGTTACTAGGAGGGTATTTGATCCAAGAAGAGTCCAGTCCCCTCAAGCATGGGATTAATATGGTTTCAATTCCACTATTGGTGGATTTGATCATATAAGGGGAGAATCATCACATGGTGTAGAAAATCAAGAAGAGAACAAACAAGGATTTTAGTATTAGTAGAGACAGAGGATTCCAAAAAGGGTGAGGTTATGGAGGTGCTAAAAGTTGGTTTCCTCACCAACCCAAAGCCATAATTTGTTACATATGCAAAGGACATTAGGCAAATGAGTGTCCTCATAGACAAAAAAGGAGGAAATAGTACCATCTAAGAGTTAGCTTGGTTGAAGCTGAGCCAGAAGATCAACCTACTGAAGTTACAACATCAGATGTGGGAGAAAGCCTTATGATGAGGAGGATCATGATAGCTCTAAGGTAAAAGTTGGAGCAAAGCAAAGGGGGAGGTGATGCATGGTTGTGGAAAAATATTTTTCGACCAAGATGCACTTTGGGAGGAAAGGTATGCAAAGTAATTGTTGATGATGGTAGTTGTGAGATGCATGGGATCAATATCTATTAGGGATATTTGAGGGGGTCTATGTATGCAAGATTCATGGCCTTAAGTTTGAAATCTAAGGCTTGTGCTTTACAAACCATCGTTAAGATGGTAGGCCACTCCAAACCCTCCAAAACCCTCATGAAGAACCCGATGGTCGAGAATCTATTCTTCATGACTCCAATGACCGTGAGACACCATGAAAACATCAAGAAGACACTTACAAGCCCTATGTGTTCCCTGTAGGCTAGAAATTTGGCACATGTGAGTCAAAATGTGCAAGAAAATGGCTTATGAGGTCTGATTTTGAGGCTATTTTCATGTTTCCAGGTCATGTTTGAACCCCTGAGTGAATTGGGAGGCCTCTTGGGCTTGTGAAAAGATGAAATGGCCTTAAAAAAACCACTCTTCAAACCACAATAGTACAAACAAACCCAATGAGCAGACCTGAAGGCAGGAGAAGAGATGATCATTGGCATTAAGAGAAGAGTGTTGCAAGTTTGCTCACATGGTGAAGAGGTTTTCTAGAGCATAAGCACCCTTGTATCAACTTTTCTAGGCCACTGGCAATCTCAACACACACTTGAGGATGTCTAAGTCTCAGGGCTCTCACCCATTAGGAGGACAAATGCATTGAATGGGCTGGGAATGGCATGAAAAGTGGTAGCTAGGTAAGTAGTGACCATTTTCAAACATGTAAATGTCGTCCCAAAATAGGTGCATTGCCCCTTACTGCATCTCAAGGAGTAATGGATCAATTTCAAGGAGCATGGTGTCTTCGTGGGGTCAACTATGACCAAGAATAGGCCATCCACCACACTTCTATGCCCACAAGGCTCATTGAAGGCCACTATTCCATCAAGGCAATAAATGGGGAGAGTTATGGGGCAATTTCTACCCCTTATTCATGTTTGTAATCTTATTGGATGAATGATGGTCATCATGGCCTCTACACTCTATTTCTACATGATATTCTCCTCTCTCCTCATTTTCTATAAATTGGGCTTAGAAAGCCATTGCATGCATCCCTTTGCTGGGTATGAGAAAGTTCTGTCCATTTGTATCTTGCAAACTTGAGCTAATATAAGTACTGATGCATCTTTCTTCATTCTAGTTTCTAGTGTGTTCATTCTTGTCTGATTTGCATAAGTGGTTGAGTCTTTCTCCCTTTACAAGTCCTTGTTTTCACCTAGATATTAGTGGGCTATTCTTATGCAGGTTACATGGTGTGTGAAGGTGCTAATGATTCTGTTTGCAGTGAAAACTGGTTGATAGTGTCTTGAACGAGACCTCTCATTCATCATCCTCAGATCATAGCCATTTAGAATAACTTTCATGTGAAGCACTATGTGTAGAAGTCCTTTGGAGAGAGTATCGTAGAAATTAGTCTTTATTTTGGTTCATAAGTGTTGTTGAAGGATCGTGTAGAGGAGACACAAAATATTGGTGCATCACCTCACATAGCTTATGTTTGATTTCATGCTTTCTTTTATCCCTTTTCATTGGGAAAAGAAGTAGGTTTAGGCATTGGGTTTAGATGATGCATCATGGGAGATAGCCCCAAAACTAGAGACTCACCTCACCCATTAGGCCATCCACACTTAAAGGTGATTCCATTGTATCAGCTAGATGAGGCAGGGTTAAAACTCCTTTGCCTCAAGGGTGCAATCAAAACTGATAACACCAATTTCGTGTAATATCATAGAGTTGAGTTTTATTAGACTTAATAACTTATATTTTAAGGTTTGTTGTTGGTTTCTCACACATAGTTTGGTCTCTCAATCAGATATTTAATGCCAAGGCAACATTCCACTAGACACCTAAACAAAAATGTGTTTTTGATGAGCTTAAGTAGCACCTTTGCACACCAACAATTATGGAAATCCTTGACATTGCTCAATCCTTTGAGATCTTAAGCGAGACATCTGACCATGCACTTGGAGTACTCACAATATGGACATCTAGTTTCCTATCTATTATGTATCTAGGCTCAACATATGTTATAGTATGTTGTCCTTTTTTATTCTTAGCATTATTATCAAGTGATGTTCTATTTTAGATGCTTAGAGTTAGTGAAGTGTTCTGGGTTCTTGTGGGTTTGATATAAAGGCTAGACAAATCCTTAATAATGCACTTTTTTCCTTTCTAGTTTCTAATGCAAATAGAGAGCCGCCATTATGTGAGAAATCCTATGTTGTAGATGGATTTATAGGTGCCATCCAGTCTTGGTGAGAAGGTACCCCCATTTTGTTGTTTAATCATTTATTTTACTTTATATTTGTGGTTTTGTGTTCTGTTGCTTTTTAGAATGCAACTAGTGGTATCAGAGCTTTAGTTTATTTTCAAAATTGCTACCAAAATGACAAGGAAAATTTATCCAAGAAACAACTTTAAGTTTGTTACCAAGTATGAGATAAAGGGGTTATTGGCTGAGTTTTTCAAGAAAGTTTGAGAGGAGATTTGTTTCGTGGGAAGATAACTAGAGGAACCGGATGATGAAGAGGAGGTTATAAACCCTAGGGGTGATATGGGGCCTAGGAAAAACATGGTGGAAAACACCCTAAACAAGGATCTAGATGTACTATATCCATGTGAGGAAGTTATATCAATTAATATGCAAAGAATCAAAAGAGTGATATCAATTAATATGCAAAGAATCAAAAGAGTGATATTTGAACTGGAACAATTTTTTTTATTGAATGTGTGCATTTTATACCTAACATTCAATTGAGAAAGATGTATGGTTATCTATATATTACTTTAATTTATAACTAAAGCTATAGATGTGTATACATTTATTACAAAGCCATAAAGGTACAAAGAACCGTAATAAAATTTGAAATGTTTGAGCTTATACCTGACTCTTCGTTTCATGATGATTGGGTTGATTGGCATCTAAAGCAACACTCAATGGCCTATGTTGGGATGAAGTCAACAAGGTGATGGCACCTTGTAATAACACTCATTGTGTATTGGCCTTTGTGGTATGGTATTGAGGTGCGTTACACCCTATTTATGCCAATGGTAAATATTGCATACATTTTTGTGAACACATGGGTGGCATCATGTTTGATATGTACAAGTTGAATTGTGCCAATGTTAGAGTATTTGTGGGATCTTATGGAGATGGAATAATGAATTGGGAAGTACCATGAGCTTGTAGGTGTGATTTTTAAGTACTATAGACCATTTAGTAGGAATGTTTTTATTGCAAGCTGTGAGAACGGGCTTGGTAGTATCATTGAAATTGTTGTTGGGAGATCCTCTTGGATTAGTCATCCCTCATAAAGCAGTAGTATAACCTTACGTCTAAGAAGTAGGTGTGGAATCTTGTATTATAGTTGATGCATCATAAACCATTTGGCTTATTGTGGGAGTTGACCTACCCCTATGACTCTGTTCACTAGCATAGAACAATTATGTGTATAAAGAGCTTATGCTATTGTTGTTGCTTGTGTGGTGGTTGCTACAATGTATAGATGTGTCAATATTCCATTAGAGGGATTGACTTCATAATTCTCTATTTTTCTTATTCAAGCAGATTCTATTGATTATGACACTTTGGGTGTGAGAGGTTAGTGTTTTTGTGTTTGTCGCATCATTTATCTATCTTAGATTGCAGTTTATTCTTGTTTGAAGAAGGAAGTTTATTTGGTGAAGAGAATGTGTCTTGCATGCCCTTCAAGGTAGACTCTTCTATAATGCTTTTCACATAGGGACAGGTTTCTTCCATCATCTTAACCTTGGCTAGCTCCAGTTTGGACTAAATGAATGGTCCTAAGCCACTGTGGTACTTGATAACTCTACGTTGTTGTGACTCAAATAATCCTAGACTTGTACACATGTCATTGAAGGAATCTATGTAGGCACAGATTGACTGCTTATGTCCTTGCCATGGTTATTGCCACTAAATGTAGCGATCGTCATAGACATCTTTAGGTTAATATTAATCTTTAAAGGCTTACATGAATTAATGGTAGGTTGGCTTAGATTCATATTCGACTTGGTATTCCTCCCATAGAGAATGGGCTTGTTACCACCACTTGACAGGGGAAAAAACTTTTAGAAGTGCAATATTGAGTTTTGTCTTCATTAAAAGAATTGTTTATAGAGAAATACTACTCTAAGTGATTTACCCGGTTATCTATTGCATTTGCATTTATTTTACCCTCAAATGCACAATCATATAGATTTACTTGAAACCTAGGGGGAACTTAACCATTAAAAGCTTTACCGAGTTTGTGAATTGATGGAACCACCCATTCAAGGAATCTACCAAACTGGTTGAAAAAAATGTATTTTTCTCTTGAATTTCTTTTGTTTATCCATCATTGGTCATCTCTTGGATTGCATCTTGTAGGTTTTTATCTCATGCCATCTAATCTTTATTGAAATGACATGGCATATAGTTTGATGTGTCTCATAGTTTGATGTTGAGCTTCAAATGATTTGACCTCATTTAATGACACATGTATAAACAAGATGAACCGCTTTGGTATAAGTAATGCTCGATATTTTGGTATAGGGTGTTGTCTCGTGAAAGGAAGTGCCACCCCTCCACTTTGCCCATGTTAAGTGTTTAAAAAACATGTGCTCTATACCTGTCGAGATGGACCCAGCAAGATGGTAGCACCTAGTGGTTTGATTCAATGTGAATTAGCTATTGTGATTGGCATGGATTTGTGTTAGACCCTGTTAAAGCCGATGGTAGGTACCATAAAAGGTTTAGTGTACACATGGGCAGCAGCACATATGATATACATGGATTGCACTGCATCACTCTTAGAGTATGTGTGACATCTGTTAGAGACTAGATGATGATTTTGGAGGTATTATGAACCTTTGGTTCTAGTTTTAGAGTATTGCAGACCATTGAGTAAGAACCACAATTTATGTAAGTTGTGAGAATAGTCTTGGTAGTATCACTAGATTTGTTGCTAAGAGATCCACCTAGATTGGGGGGATCTTAAGCATGATCCACATTATGACTTTGGATGTTGGACAAAGGTCCAAACATGGTTGAGCAAGCTCAAATTGGGCTTTATAGAGTAAAAGATAAAAAAAAATGGAAGTTGAATGTGGCCCTACAACATTTGTCCGATGTTACTCATGCATGGGGAGAGAGATGGACTTTTACAAACCTTGATTCAAAGTTTCCTAATTTTTACTACTCCCTAACTTAGACAGAAAATATTTATTGCATGAGTTAAATGATACCCAATTAATGCTCTTTTTGTAAGAAAATATGTTCGTTGAAGGAGTACATGGAAAAATTACAAGTTTTGGAGTCCAAGGTCAATCTTTCTTCAAATGTGGTGCAAAAAATCTATACTTTCACCATGTGAGTTGATATTCAAATAGAGGTTAGGATGCTTAAACTAGAATCTTTTGAAAGGGCTCTTATTGTAACTAGAAAATTAGAAAAATGTATTGATGTCGTGGAAAATAAAATGGTAAGAACTAATTTTTGGAGATCTTTTACTTTTCATAGGAAACCCAAGGATGAGGTGAAATATAATTCTTACATTTTTCAAAACTCCTGGTCATTAGTCTGGCTCTATATCCACTAATATAAACCCTTGTTGTAAGTGCTCTCAACCATGGAACCATAAAACATGTCTCATAGAATTAACAAGGTAACCATTAGTGTCACTTTCTGCCATTATAAGGTTGGTCCGTCTAGACACCTTCAAGTATTTTACCTATATCAAGAAAGCTCTGCTGTTGGCCATGTTTGATCTATGAATTACACCTAATATTCTAAATAAGAAACAAGCCAATATGCCAAGCCTCCATTTAGACACCTTTGAAAGTTTCCTTGATCTATTTCCAAGGCACACAAGCATCAATTGCCTAGGAGTAGTGCATAACATGAAACTTTTAGTGGTAGATTATGTCCTCAAGGATAAATTTTATGTTGTTGATACTGAAGAAGTGGATGTTGATTTGGGGGTTCAGTGGTTATACTTGCTTGGAACATACTCAAATCATCAGGAGAGATTTTTGATAATCAAGCAAAGTGACCGCGAGTATATTAGTAAGTCTCTACCCCCCGAGGGAAATCAAAATAATTGATTCTTGTTAAATGAATTTTTTTTTGAAGTAGGGGCATTTTAGGTTTATGGCTCATCTTTACTATATGGATTTAGACTTTTATATCCCACATGACCATGCTCTAGGGATTTCATAGTTGCCTTAAAAAATGATTGATTTTCTAAGATCTACCAAAGAGCCTACCACCGAATAGGGGATTGGAATACATTATTGAGCTTGACCCTACTAAGGGCCTTTTTCTCCCCTTTTTGGATATAGGTTGTTTCCCTTTTCTCACTCACCCAAACTCTTTGTTCACTATATTTTCCTATTGCCCTCCCCATCCTTTAGACTCCAAAATCCATTAAATATTAACAAAAACATTTCCAAGCTGTTATTTATAAGTCTGGTTCAGATCCACATGAATTGAACACAGAAATAATGAAGCCGAATATGTAGATAGCAAATAATAATCACACTCTGATAATATATTTGGGGATCATTACATAATGACAGAATACAAAGGTATATAAGACATGCATATCCTATAAATGGGATTTCACCAATCCCTACAACATCTCACTGGCTAACCAAATAACTCTACATACGTAATATTGTAAAGCTAACAATATTTACATCTGACAAACAAACATTCACCATAACATTCACCCCCTTGTGAACATCATTGATCCATAGTATACACCCCTTTAATGTGAACATGGAGAAAACATCAATCCCATATTTGCACTTGTACTCATGATTTGGTGATTTTCTCAAGACAATCACAAAACATACTGATGGTTTTGCATATGGGTTACCAACAACCAAAATGGGATGGTTTTCAAATGGTGTACCAATAACCACAAAAAGATGGTTTTCAAGTGGCTTACCATTAACCACATCATGATGTGCAATACAGTTATTAGTTTTCTTCACTATCATACATTCAGAGAAGATACAAAGGAATTTATAGCTCACTTATTACAAATGTGAACATGTATACATCATCTCATCACACAAAACTGAAATCAAATGGACCACTAAAGCAGAAGTGGATCCATTGCTAGTGGCTAACTAGCGGTATAAAAAACCTCCTATCTCTATTGTCTCGACCCTCCAATATTTACTACCTACTTAGCCGATGCGTCGATAAAGCTCCTGTCAATTTTTATGATAAGACTCCCTTGCACACATAATTGATGCTTTTGACTCAAGGTGTTGGGTTCGCCCAAAAATGCACCCTTTACAGATGATGGAATCAATTTTAATAATTTTGACATAAAAAATGACTCTTGACAAAAAATGACATAAAGAACATAGATGGCAACCTATTTAATATTACTTCTAATTACTACAACTATGAAACCAAATACTACTATGGACTTGATTTTGACAAAAACCATACATCTATATAGATTTAACCTATCATAGACTATAACAGACATAAAGCAATAACTATTCACCTAGAATAGTAATACACTCATTAATGAAAGACAAAAAAACTAAAAACTAGGATAGACTAATAGTACTATCTTCATTAAAAAAAGTTCACAATTTGGCATTATAAGCCAATTAAAACTGACACAACTTGACCACGAAATTACTTGTTTTGTGATGCAGTCTGTAGATTTATTGGTGAGTATGAAGCACGTGTCAAGGTAGCGTGATTTAAGATCAACAAACTATAATGCAAAATAATTTGAAATGCCTGCATACTTTGATTTTGAATGGCAATATGCAATCTGATAGACATAACCAAGCTTTTATGAGCATGAATGGAGTTCAATGGCATGTGAGAAATGAGGCAGCAAACAAATTGGCAAACAAACTGGTCACAAAAATTATGGTGGGTAAAGGACAATGTAACAAAACCACAGTGGGTGCCATGTATTATTGAATCATAAATCCACACAGTTGCAATTTATTCCTTCGATGCACTCCATTGAATGATCCACGATGAGTATGGAATGCATCTTATCTGGAATCAGGTTCTGACTTGTACGATGATGGGTAAAGTAGATCTAAACATGCAGGTCTACGTGATATCCCAGATCTGGAATTTCTGATTAACCTCATCTAACAATGGCGGGCTTCCTTTAGTCGATTCTTCAGGAGGTCCTGTGCAAAATTCTTTATCAGTTCTTCTCAGATCTCATAGCCATGAAAGGAGACTGTCCAATCCTTGAGAGTTATAACTCGGTGATAGAGAATGAAACAACGCCACTTTGCAAGTTTATTGATCTTTACTAGTCTAATAAGGGATTTGTCACTTTTGACAATATATGGAGCTAAATAATATCTTAATGATAGGACCCATGAGAATGCTACCGTATCTATTCTTTGTGCGAATACAATAAAATATTTTTTAAGATATATTCTTATAAATTTTTCATAAAATAATTTGTACTCTCATCTGACGAGGCGATGCACAAGACAACTGCCCCTAAACCTAAACACCCTAAGAATTCACCATTACAAACATCTTGCTCTGATACCAGATAATAAATCTGGCTCAGATCTACATAAATTGAACATGGAAATAATGAAGTTTAATATGTAGATAACAAAGAATAATAATAATCACACTCTGATAACATATTCAGGGATCATTACATAATGAGAGAATACAAATTTATAAAGGACATGTATATCCTATAAATGAGATTTCACCAATCCCTACAATATCTCATTAACTAACCAAATAATTCTATATACGTAATATTGTTAAGCTAACAATATTTATGTTTGACTTATAAAATGAAAAAAAATTAATAATGTGAACACCATAATAAGGATTGGCTCTCTCTTGAATATTTTTTGGGTTGTAACTGCCAGTTTTCTCCTTTTGCTAAATTCCTCTTGCCACACCATGTACTTGAAACACCACAAAATATGTATAATATGTTTTTTGTTGAGGTGGCCCTAGGATTTCCATCCTTGATTTTCCCATGCGAAGTGTTTGATTTTCCCATAAGTTGACATTTATTTTGAGAATGACATTGAGTTAGAAAATGACATTGAGTTATGATGAAGATAATGAGCTATAATGAAACTTAACCATTGAGTGCTAATGCAGAGATTTTATAGTGATAACCAAAAGACTCTCAAGGAAACTGTTGCAAAATTATACTTCCTAGAATAATTGCATTATTTTCTTGTTAATTTTTAATTTCCCATCATTAGATAATTTGTAGTGAGAAAAACATTTAATTGTAAGGCAATTTTGTCAAGGAACAGTGATGGATGCATGATTGAAATATGGGACATATATTAAAAAATTGGCTTATGATTTTAGATGGCTCATATATTGAAAGGTGGATGGGGGATTAATATATGGGCCATTTACTTGTATTAATATGAGGGCATGCATAGAAGAGATTTGAATAGATGTATTTACCTTTATTCAAGAAGGCCCCACCTTTGATTAAAAAGCTTTTAAGTTTATATATTTTCAAGCCACGGGAATGAACTTATGAAGGTTAGAGATTCTATTAAAACTTTTAAGTTTTTAAATATTCATATAGAGGAAATCATGGGAGGTGGAAAATATTAAAGACTTTTTTCCTTATTCCACTCCACTCACAATTTGATTTCATAGGAGTATTCTCAGAAATGATGGAGATAATGAGCAATTGACTTACAAAAGCAACCCAAAATTAATGGCATCATTTAAATAGGCAGTTTTTGCATTGAATGGTGACTAAAAAGTTTGACATAGGATTGCACAATCGAAGCCCACTACTCTTCTTTCTTTCCCCATATTTGTAATGAATAGTGTTTCTCTACTTTCCCTCATTCCATGGGTTCTCTATGTAAATGTAATATCCCCAAGAAGGGATCGCTGAATTTAAGGAGAGGTGCTGCCATTTCACATGAAGAAATCATTGCCAAGGAGAAATCACTACCAAGGAGAAATCCCTGCCAAGGAGCAATGATGTCATTTAATACAATAGTCATTAAATGGATATGAATGGAAATGTCAAACAAAATTGTGGTTGGAAGTGAACGGAAGTGTCAAACAGAATTATCGATGGAAATGTTGATGGAATTATTGATGGAAATGTCAATGGTCACATCTTTTGGTGAAGAGGTACCTCTTGGATGTGACATCTCCTTTGTGAGAAATTTTTAAAGGTTATATAAGGGAGGAGATGTGGAAGTATTACAAGCATCCAATTATCAATTCAATCATCTAACTCATATAAGCGTCTTGCAATACAACCACTCTCAAGGATAAAATCTCTAGTGATTATAACAACCCAAGGATGAACCCTTTGTGGACTTATATTTTATTTACTTTATCATTTTAAATGCAATATTTATATTTATAAAAAAATAGGTTTTTCGAGAAAACCAAATGAATGTAAAATATTCTAATTTGGAATATTACAACGGTATCAGAGCTATTTTTTCTTCCCAACCTATGAATCATGGGGTCACTACATAAGGAAATTATGGATAGTTTTGAGTCATATAACACCCTTTCAATAGAGATTCAAAAAGTTTTTTTTTTTTTTTTTTTTCAGACTATTTGGATTTAAAAGAGTCATAGAATGGAAATAGGGACTATGCGGAAGACGAGTTTGTGAATCATAGTTATGGCAGTACTGAATATGATGAGAAATTCAATTTCCAAGAGGTCCCAGAAGAAAGGAAGATGACGAATTCCAAGATTGACTTCCATACCCAGGAGCAAATGAATGAGGCATCCAACATTGAACTAAGACAATGCCCAAACATACTTATCCAAGAAGAAGTTGATATTTATGGAGACTTGTCTATTGGGAAGAATGACATAAAAACTTTGGATATTCGAGATGTACACGAGTTATATATCCAAAACACTAATGAGGATGTTGATATGTGTTGTCTACGTCAGAGTGAAGATAAACTTCAGTGTGTGCAAGGGAGAGGTCTTGAGAATTGTTCCTCGAACACAGGTTCTAAGTTTAATAAACCAATTAATTGTCTAATTAATGCACACTATCAACAAGATATCATGGGATACAGTCTTAAAAATAAACAAGGTGGAGAGCCAACCACAATAATTGATAGGATATGGAATAAATGTTCACCAGATAACCTTGATGCCTGAGAAGATGAACAATCATTAAATGTACTGCACTGGTTGAAGGATACCGAAGAGATTTCCAGTGATATTATGGATAACAAACAAGACTCTACATGTGCACCTTTTCTTTTATATTTGCTTGGCTATTTTGGAGTAATAGGAAATTCACATGTTAAACATGGAGAGTCCTTGGAGGTGTGCTTAAAACATTTAGAATTCAATAAAAGCAATCAAGCTGTAACTGTTAATCTTGGAAATGCTGCACTTGAGGGCTATGACTTAGAGATAAATTACACACAACCATCCACAACAAAAAATGAATGAGAAGCTAATTCCATGTTTGCTTCTTCGATAGGAGGCGCTCAAGTGATATTGGAAGAAGTAAACTATGATGATGGGCTATTAAAGGATGTTGATGAATGTCATGCCAAGGATGTGGTGAACCTAACAACTGGATGAAAAAGTCCATACATCAAGCTATTAGAGGATGTAGGTTTTCAAGTGCGAATTTTTAAGGAGCTTGAAGTTATCCATAATTCAAATTTCATAATCCTAGAGTTACAATATCATGAGTCTCAAGAGTTTGAACTTGCCTTTGCATCTAAAATGGTTAAACCTTCGTTAGTGTATAAGGAAGAAGACATTCTTCATGGGAAGTTTGGATTCAAAACATGGGACCCAAACTTGATATTAGAAAGTTTAAGTTTCTCAAAACCACATGGACCATGGTTTGGTGTCCCTTACCTTGTTGAAGACATTCCATTTCCTATTTTAGAGGAAAGGAAAAGGCCTTTATTGAGAGACTCCACTCTACATCTGCCACTTAAACAATTATATTCTAGAGCACTATTGTATAACAAACTTAATTGGCTTGAAGAATTTCGAACAGAACTTGGAAATTCCCAAATGTGTAGTAGATGATCATTTGATCAAAGTATGCCCTAAATAACAAGAGATTACAGTTTCATCAAGTGATTTTCTAGAGACAAATGTGAACAAAATAGATGAACATAATGGCAATCGTATTATTGTTAAAGATGAAGACAAAGCTATTCAACCTGTTCGTAACATTTTCAGAAATGGAAGGATCATAACTGATGGATTGTTACATACAATTGCGCCTATTGATGAGACCACAAACATTTTTGTTGGCCTTTTGATTTCCTTGGAAAATTGGATGAAGGGTTTCAAGAACTGGTTTACAAAGATGGGTATTGGATTAATTGTGAAGTTGGGTATACCATGGTTATGGAAGGATTGTCGATCTGTTAGTATAGATGAAGTTGAGTTATCTACAGAAGACCCTATAGATATAATATTACTTCCACACCAAATCATCATCTATGTGTTGTTTATACATATATCATCATTTTGTATACTAAAGTAAACTAATAAGTTGAATGTGTAGGAGTGTCTTTATGCATTTGTAATTTTATATTACTCAGAATGAGAGAACAACTTGGATCAACGCAGGTTCATTGAAGGATCTATATTTGGTTTCCATGGAAATTCCACCTGTACTTGGTACTCTATCATAAAGAATGACTTAAAGGGTTTGTGTAAGATAAAGTACATGTCTGCTGGAAATGTTTGCATCCACCTCTTGATTGACAAGAGCTATTCATATTTTTTTTGTTATCCTTTGCTGTTGAGTGAAAACAAGAAACCTAAAGATTTTAGAGTATTGGTTCTTTGTATAATTGTCTCATGGAAAACGTATACAAAGTTTTCTGACATTTTGGTGGTTTCCAGTGAGACTGAGGTTGTCATATGGCATTTACTCATATGGAGTTCATATGATCCTTCTACTTCTGGTTTGTCAATAGAAGATGCAACGTGGGGAGGAGCCTTAATGCTTGAATATTCCAATTTTTAATTAATTGAGGACAAGCAATTTGAGGCAAGGAGGTCTGTAATATCCCCAAGGAGGAAATCATTGAATTTAAGGAAAGGTGTTGCCATTTCACATAAAGAAATCATTGCCAAGGAGAAATTGCTGTCAAGGAGTAGCGCTACCATTTAATACAACAGTCATTAAATGGATATGAATGGAAATGTCAAATGGAATTATAGTCAGAAGTGAACGAAGTGTCAAACAGAATTATTGCCGGAAGTGAATGGAAATGTTAACGGAATTATCAATGGAACTGTCGATGGAATTGTCAATGGAAATGTTAAAGGTCACATATGTTGGTGAAGAGGTGCCTCTTGGATGGGACGCTTTCTTTGTGAGAAGTTATTAAAGGCAATACAAGGGAAAAGAGATGTGGAAGTATTACAAGCATCCAATTATGAATTCAATCATCTAACTCATATAAGCGTCATGCTATACAACCACTCTCAAAGAACTAAAACCCTTTTGATTATAACAACCCAATGACGAAACCCCTTGTGGACTTATATTTTATTTAATTTATCATTTTAAATGCAATATTTATATTTATTAAAAAGTAGGTTTTCCAAGAAAACCAAATTAATGTAAAATATTCCAATTTGGAATATTATAATAAATTCTAAATACTTATATACTAGTGTGTCCTATTTCGTGTCTATTTCTTGTTTGCTATACCATTGTTATTTCCTGTTACGATTAACATATTATTGAAATGTTAAATTTTATACACAACCGCGAAGTCAACTAGTACAAGTGGGATGGGTTATAGTTTGTTACACATATTGAAATTGTTACATTTATCGAAACACTTACAAACTAATACAACTGCTTTTATTAGACAATCGTTTCAGCTAGAAAAGTAAAATGTATGTGAAAACCAAAGCCGCTCACACAATCTATGCTATGAAACTGGAAGATAAAATACTTGAAGACAGGGTAAAATTATTTATTTTCCATATAAAGGTAAAGATAGTTTTCTAGGTCACCACCTTAGTATTGAGACTATGAGTAAGAAATTGAAGTTTTAGTGAAGGCAAGTATGGTAGAAGACAAGTGAAGTTAGACTATGTAAAAGTGGGAGTACAAATGTAGAATCAAATAATTTAAACACAACATTAGAACCCTTCCGTGAATCATTATCTCCTCTCTCACGTGATAAGTTAGCCTTAGATTTGATTATCCATTTGCTGTTTACTTGGGTAATTAAGGGCTCTCATCCCATTTGAGCTCGAAGCTAGGCTTTTCACCTGGCAATGCCTTGTATCAACCAGTCAGCCTAGCCTAATGGAATTTCGAGGAGTCTTAGCTAGGTCATACATTAGATATAAAAAGGCCAAGGTACATGTTGATACCTCTCCAAAGAAACTAATATCTACTTGAAAACTTAGAAAAATTGGACATTATTAGAGGAAATCATAGAGGATAGACCCAAATTATGGCATAAATAGTCAACTAGTTATCTCATGAGTCTTTGATTTGGTGCCTAGGTGGTGAATTGGTGGAAAAATCACTAGATGAAAATCCAAATGAAGTTGTAGGTATATGTGGAAGTTTTGAGATAGTGCAAAGAGAAAAAGAGAGATAGAACTAAAACAATAAAAGTATTTTATATATTTGTTCATCTTGCACATGACATACTCTTGATGAAGATGTATGGTTGCTATTTTCTAGTCTAATCAGTACTAGTTCTCTATTCTAATGCTACAAGTTTGTATATATAAGTTTACAGTCGATAGATTGAGACTCATTATCGAAGTTGAACTATTTCTATGTATGACTCATCATCTCTGATGGTTATGCGATGACATCACCAACTGATGCTATTATAGTACTGACACAATAAGAAATGTACGATAACACAAAGGTCGATTTGGATTGTGAGAATTGGTAAGTAGGTGTTAATCCTTGTGAAGAGTCTATTGCTATTAACACAGAGCTAGCTAAGCAATAATGGTGATCTATAATCAATCCAAGTGGTGTAGACCCCCTTGAATCAAACACATATTTTGCTGGGTTTCTAACTTTTTTGAATATGGCATTGGACTGCATAAAAGGCATTTTACATTGTGGTTCCGTATAACTCTACTAATCTCTGGCTGAGACCTATGTGTGTTTCATTAACTTCTTCTCTGACTGTGAACTTCGTTGGATTTTCCATGAGACGTTAAAAATGTGGCAAGACTTTCCAGAGGCGTAGGCATTTTTTTTTAAAAGTTCCATAGCGTAGGCCATGTACCAAATCCTCTATATTTTTCAAAATGTTGTGTATTAGTTTTAAGGCTACATGGAGGAGAGTAGGTAGAGGTTGAGTTCATCGACCAAAGGAGTACGTGAAAGTCTTCATTTGCTTGAATCCATCCATATATATTCTCATTTTCAGTATTGGGAAATTTTTCATATAGGACAAAACTGGAGGAGAGGTATAAAATTTTTAAGCTTTTTTATTTAAAAAGCAAATTTAAGTTTTTTAAATGCCCTTATTCAAATTTTAAAAATCATTTAAATTTGAAAAACATTTAAAATTTGAGCAATTTTTTATTGAAATTGCCTTGAACAAGCAACTCTAAGTAAAATTGGCAAACAACAATCAATTTTCACAAATTCAAGAAGAAATAAGGAGAGCTATTCTTTTACCCATTCGTCACTATAGATAGATACAAATCAAAAAATTAAAAAAAACTAAGTATATTGATGTATGAGGTTTTCTTTTTAAGTCAGTGCTAATAATAGGGCGAATCCTTTTTAGTATCATTGTGTATATAGAAAAGGGGATCATTTTGGAGTGATAAGGAACCAATTGGGGTTAAACTCAAACTCAAAACTCCAAAAACTCAAACAAAAACCATATATTCCATCAAATCTAATATTAACGCTACATTGACCAACAAAGACGATTGGCTAGAATGGTTTCGGCAAGTGGAGAATACACTCATCATCAATGATCTATGGTTCGATATTTATGACGAAAAAAACAATCAGCTGAACCAATAGGGAATGCAAAGGATACTCAGACATGGAGCAGAAGAAATAGAAAGCATTGCCTTTGATGAGGGAATCAGTGGACGAAGATGTGTTTTTTCATATATAGGGGTGAAATACACCATGGGAAACATTTCATAAATTGAAGAAGATATATGATTCCCACTCAGAGATGGAATTCATTCAATTGCAATTGAAATTGTTCAACTAGAGTTGAAAGATGATATGATGAAACGAATAGTGTTTCATGGTTTGATGCTTGGGTTCTTGATACTGGTCCCACTCAACATATGACTTTTCAAAAAGTCTTCTTTGAGGAGTATAGTGAAGAAAGTTGTGTCTTAGTATACCTCACAGATAGATCAAGTTTGCAACCATAAGGAAGAGGTACAATTCGACTCAAGTGTTCAGGGCTTCAAGACTACAAACTTGAGAATGTTCTCTACCTTCTTTATTTGAACGAAACTTGTTATCCCTAGTGCTCACAAGGCAACAAGGCCATCCATTTTGTTGGATAATGGTGATGTTATAATCAACAGAAAAAGTGATAATGCAATCGTTTGAACTGGATATGAGAAAGGAAAACTACTCAAACTCAAGGGTGGGCCATCAAATTCAAGGAATTATGCTCATCTCGTGGAAAACTGAATGTCTAAAAACATGTTGTGGCATGCTCGATTCGGGCACATTCACTATAACAACATTCATGTATTGCTAAAAATTGGTGTTGTTGGCATGCCTACGTTGCCTAGAAAATGAGGTGAAAAGTGTGAACCCTGCATCTTGGCTAGACACTCAAGAGAACCGTTCCCAAAGTCATAGTAAAAGCTGACAGAAAATTGCAACTTATTCATTCAGAGTTGTGTTCTCTTCCAATCCTCTCCATTGGTGGTCATAAGTACTTCATGTTGTTTATTGATCACTACAGTCAGATGACATAGATATACTTTCTGAAGAAAAAATTAAAAGCCTTGGAGACTTTCCAAAAGTTTTGAAACATAATTGAAAATGAAGCACAAACCCACATTGAGACACTTAGGACAGACAATGGTGGTGAATTCACTTCAAAGAAGTTTGAATCTCATCTTGAGTAAAATGGGATCAAACACCATCTCACAGTTCCATAAACTTTACAATAGAATGGAGTTGTAGAAATGATGAATATAATTGTGATGATTATGGTTCATACAATGTTGTATTTCAAAGGGGTAAATTTGCACTTTTGGGCCTAGGAACCAAAATAATAGTATACCTCCTCAATAGATCACCATCAACAACCTTGCATTCTAAGACTCCATATGAGATGTGGTGTGGTTATCTTCCTTCAATGCGATATCTTGACATTTTTAGATCCACTTGTTATGCATTGATTCCAAAGGAGAAGAGAAATAAGTTGAACCATAGGAGTCAAAAAGGCATCCACTTGGGATATTCTAAATCCTCCAAGGCATACAATCTATATGATGAGAAAAAGAGTCTATATGATGAGAAAGAGAATGAGGTTCTTGTTGTAAGAGAAGTTGTCTTTTATGTGTCTACAAAGGACAAAGAGCATATTGATAGACAACTGATTTGATTTGACAAGTATGCAAAGTTTGATGTCTACAAAGAAAGTGATTTGTATGTTCCAAACAATGAGTGGGGAACACATAGTTGGGAATCTATTAATTTTTTATTGTCTTCTGTACATGAACTTGGAACTCCTAAAGGGGAAAATGAAACTTCACCAGACAATGAACAGGGGCCACTAGAATAGAAGGTAGAAAGTGATGGAACTTCAAAGGATGAAATTGAAGCACCTAAAATACATAAATAGATGGGTAAGTGGGACACTCAAACATTGAAAGATGTGAAACTTGATGAAGATGGAAAAATAGGCACAAGAATTGCACACGCAGTTGTATCACAATCAGACAAGTCCCTTGAAGAAATTCAAGACAGAATTGAAAAACTCATCTTGATTTAGAACCACGCAGTTGTGTTTGATTTAGAACCAACATCTTTCAAACACATTGAAAAGCTTGAATCTTAGATAAAAGCAATGAAAAATGAGTACAGTGTATTGGTAAAAAATGGGACTTGGAAATTGGTTGATCCTTCATATGGCTACAATCTGATTGGCTGCAAGTGTGTCTACCATAACAATTACAATGTTGATGGCTCACTTGACAAGCATAAGGCACGACTTGTCGTAAAAGGGTATGCTCAAAAAGAAGGAATTGACTACAATTAAACTTTTGCACCTACATCAAAATGGACTATCATTCGAAGCATGTTAGCTCTGATAACTCACAACAGATGAAAAGTTCACCAAATAGAAGTGAAAATTGCATTCTCGAATGGTTAGCTCAAGGAAATTGTGTACATAACACAACCCAAAGGTTTTACAGTAAACAGACGAGCACAAGGTGTGCAAACTAGAAAAATCATTGTATAATTTGAAACAAGCCCTTCGAGCATGATACGATAAACTAGCTGAGCACTTTATGAACATGAACTTCAAACATTTTAAGTTGGAAGATGCAACTCTTTTTGTCAAAATAGTTGACAAAATAGTTGTATTAGTTGTGTATGTTGATTATTTGCTCATCACAAAGAACAATGAATGGTACATAGCAAAATTCAAATCATTGTTGATGAAAAGCTTTGAAATGATTTATTTGGGTTATCTTTATTACCATTTAGGTATCGAAATAATTCAAAAACCAAAGTATTTCTTCATCACTCAACAGAAGTTCGTTGGTGATATTTTGAGCAAGTTTGAAATGGAAGATTGTAAGCCTCTCAACATGCCCATGGAACAGAATCTCAAATTAACATTTGAAAATTCAATAGATTTGGTTGATGCCATTAAATACAGATAATTCACTAGAAGTCTGATTTATGTGACTATAACTCGACAAAATATATCATTTGCAGTTGGTGTCCTCTCAAGATTTATGCAACAACCTAGGGATAATCATTGGGTAGCAGTAAAAAGGGTCCTCAAATATCTCAAAGGAACATAGAATTTTGGACTCAAATACTCTAGGGTAGAAGATTTCAAACTGGTTGGGTATTCAGAAAAAATTGAAAAGTTCAAAGGAATGCTTGGTCTGACAAAGACCTCTGTAGATTAATAGGGGATGTAATAATATTGTATATATTTGTTATTAATCCTAGGTGTCTAGCATAGGTGTCATGTTTTGTCTTATTCAATAAGTTCTTCATCTCCGTAGGAATAAGAATAGTCACATTGGGAATGTGAATTGAACAACCATTTTGGATTATATATTGTAATGTTTTCTTTTATTCCAATCTGACTTGTGAAATAGAATTTAATATGCATTCTGAATGAGATTATCTCGCCTATCATATAAACCACCGAAGCGTATGCACAATTACTATAGGCCATGATAATGGTATGAACATTAACAATGGAGTCACTATTAGTTAATCCATATTGATCAGTTGCCTCTTCTTGTAAAATAGTAGGCCTAATGGTGTTACGTCTAGAAAGCAAGTGCAAAACCCTGACCTCTAGTTGCTTGGTGAACCATTTGGCTTGTTGTGGGTGTTAACGCATCCTGACGGCCCTGTATACAAGTATAAAACAATTATTTGTAAACATGGTTTCCAAATTTTTATCTATCTTTACCGCTGAAGGTTATTTGTCAGTTGGTGGTGAAGTTATAAAAAGCTGAATATGCATAGTTGTATGTCACAATGTTCTTTGCAGTGTGCACATGTGTTGATCATGGAATCACTTTAGGTATCCAGTATATCTTATTGTCTAATGATGCAACTACACTGCGAGGATTGGCATTGTACAAACACTAGTGATTATGTAGGTATGGATGTCCAAGGAATACATCACAGACATTAATGGGTGCTACATCACAAAAAATCTAGTGGCTGCCCTTATAACCACATCTGTGCATGGAATAGGTGTTCTACTTCAACATCTAGTGCCATGGCAATTCCTTTTGTGGTGTTGACAAGAATACTAGGATTTGTGTCAATGATTCTATTTTATGGCCTAACACCATCATTCTCTTTTTTCTATTTATGTAAGTAGAGTCTTTTGCTCATGGCACTCTACGTTGGAGTAGCTATTGGGTTTGTGCTTGTTGCACCATTTATGTAGCGTAGATGGTTTGGACTTATCTGAAGCAGGTGTATTCTTTAGCGTAGATGTTTTTTCCCTTTTCCCCGTTTTATTGAACTTCTCTTTGATGGTTGTCACATAATGATAGGCATCACCCATCATCTTGAATTTAACCAACTTCAGTTTGGATTGAATAGATGTTTGTATGTCATAGGCCATTACGATACTTGAGGACTCGATGTTACTATCTCTAAAGAACCTAGTTTTTGCATAGAGAATATGGAAAGTATCAATATAGTCTTGGACTAACTAGCCATGTCCTTGTTGCCGCACTCACCACTACATGTAGTGATCATCAAAGAAATCTTCAGGGTAATATTCATCCTTGAGGGCTTCCAAAAAGTTATCGAAGCATATTTGAGGATTGCCTTCTATCTAGTCTTATTCTCCCATAAAGAATGCGCTCAACACCACTACTTGATAGAGGAAGAGAGTTTACAAAGTGCAATCTTAATCTAATGCATCTATGTCAATTTTACCCTCAAGCATAGGAATGTCTAAGTTTACTTGAAACTTGAATGGGCTTCACCACCAAAATATTTACCTAATGATGAAGTCGATGGAACTACCCATTCAAGAACTTTTGCAAACTAGTTGACTAGAAACTTCTAATACTCCATGAGTGCTTTTATGATTTCATGTCTGATCAATGCATGAATCTCCTCTTTCTTTAGTTTGGCCATTCTGTCGAAATGACTCATTCTGTAGTTTGATCAATTTTGAGGTTTGATGCCAAGGCTTAAATATTTTGATTACGTTATGTAGGTCATACAAGAATGAGATGATAATGCTTTGATAGCATTGATTCAGTGCCTAGGTGGTGAACTAATGGAAAACTCTCCAGATGAGAATCCAAATGAAGTTTTAGGTGTATGCGGAAGATTTTAGTTAGTGCAAGGAGATAGAGATATAGAACTGAAATAGTAGGTGCTAACCCTCATGAAGAGTCCGTTGTCATTAGGGTAGAGCTAGTTGATCAACAACGATGATCTATGATTGATCCAAGTGGCGAAAACCCTCCTTAATCAATGCAAACCATAGAAGCATCTCAACAATTAACACAGGCCATGATAATGCTCTGATCATTAACGCTAGAGCCACTATTAGTTAATCTAACTAGATTAATCTTTGGTGGGCGTTAGGCGAAGTGGGGTATTTTTAACGTAGATAACTATATAGTGCATCCAAATGTAATATTACTTTATTAATGCAAATATGTTGGTATTTTGTCTTGTATTTTCATATACCAAAAACTTTAGGGTGTATTTCCGTAATTTATGTTTATAAATGCATCAGATTTGTCTGGAGACATGTATATAATTTTAGATTAACACTCAAGAGAAGAAATTGTTTGTAATGGGTTATTTGGAGATCTTAACATTCTTTGGTACCTAATTTAGGATCTTTCCATGTCCAATGAGTTGTGTTGGCAGGGTCTATAATGTAAAAATATTGTAGCAGAGAGATTGAAATATGCATATGTAAACTTTTTACTTCTTCAACTTCATGTATGTACCATATTTATGCAATTTTTATTATTATTTTTTTTTGTATTTTCGTCCATCTCATGCAATATCTTTCCATGTAGGATGGCTTCTATTTGTTTATAATGTGTATCAAGTAAATATAAGACATTGTGTTATCTGATACAAGGAATAATTTTTTGGTCATCTCATAATGATTATCAGGGTAAAGGACAAAGTTCTTGCAAACATACTAGAGGAGTAAATTTTAATTCACAGGACCAACCATAATCCATTAACAAGACAAATTATGAGATTAATTACTCAGATGATATGTTTGGGATTGATCCCTTCTATATCATGAAAAGTATTGATTATTTGTAATTCAAAGTGCGCTTGAAATGATGATGATTGTCCCATACATGAAATATAAATTATTTATCGTAAAATGTTAGGATCCAATATAGCTAGTTGTAATCTAATACCACTGATTTGGTGCCTAGGTGGTGAACCAATGGACAACTCTCTAGATGAGAATCCAACAAAACTTGTAGGCATATGCGAAATCTTTGATATGGCACAAAGAGAGAGATATAAAACTGAAATAGTGGGTATTAACCCTTGTGAAGAGTCCATTACCATTAGCGTAAAGCTAGTTGAGCAACAACTATGTTCTATGATTGATCCAAGTGGTGCAGACCCTCCCAAATCAACACAAACTAGAAAAGCATCTCCACAATTAATACAAGCCATGAGAATGGTCCAAGCATTAATGCTGGATCCACTATTGGTTAATCCAACTAGAGGACAAAATCCTCGCAAACATGGTAGAGGAGTAAATTTTATTTAATGGGACCAATTAGAATCTATTAACAAGCCAAGTTTTTAGAATAATTAGTCGGATGAAATTTTTTGTATTGATCCCTTCTATATTATGAAAGCCAATAATATTACTTCATATTTGTAATTTAGAGTGAGTTGAGGGGTTTCGTCATGATATGAAACTCACAAAAATATAATTTTTACTATTTTTAGGCATCTTATACCTTCTTCTATTTTACATTTTTGAAGCTCTTTGGTGTGGAATTTGGACCCTAAACTTTGGATGGTGCCTTACATGTTTGCAAGGCATAATTGTAACACACAAAAACTAGTCTACTTGATTAGATTTCTAACCCATATTATGGTTTATAATTCCAATCAATCATCTAGGAGATATGACCTCGGTAAGGCGATGTACTAGTGATATGCTAGTTTTTTTTGGTATCTAGATCAGAATATTGTCGCAAACTACAATTTGGATCATTAACCCTTCATTGAAACGCAATGGGCCCCATTGCTTTTAGTTTTGATTTTTGATGAACATAGGAAACTTTGGTTGCATATATGATTTCTTTCCACTTGAGTGGGTTCACTTGAAATTTATTTTTGTTGATTTCAAAAAAAAGTGTAGGAATACCAGTCAATTAGCATATATATTTTTCATGGTTGTAGTTCCCGCATAATTTACTAGTTTGGTGATTCCAACAATGATTAAAATCATGACCTCTTCTACCACAATGGCTACATATAATGTGATTTAACAAATACCTTTGGTGTGTTTGAGTAGAATGTTTGCACTACTTATGAATAGGTTGTTATACATCCATGCTTGTGTTAAGCACAAGATATACTGAGAGGGGGGGAGGGGTGACCCAGTATATCATATATCTTATAAACTTTCACTTAATCAAATTTCACTTAACCATACATTCAAGATATGCAATAAAATGAAACAATAATAAGCACCACACAAAGAGAGAGAGAGAGACCCCAGAGTTTTACGTGGAAACCCAATGTGGAAAAAACCACAGAGAACAATCTCAAGTATATGAATGAGCATCAACTTAAATTACAAAGTTCGCAAGCACCAACTTGCAGGAACACCAACCCCTTTCCTAAGCACTAACACAACAACTATTTGAGAGCACCAACCTACAATTACCATCCCCTCTTGTGTATAAAACACAACTATCTCTCAATGTTGCTTTCTCAACAAATGATAGAACTCTACAACATCTCTTTTTATTCTTTCCTCTTTTCTTAAAATAAAACAATTACAAACCATGCACTCTTGCATATTATAAATGGCTTCCCAAGCCTTTATTTATAGCTTTTCAAAAGACCTTTTGGCATTCACACTTTGTGACCCTTCACTCCTCATGGAAAGTGGCGTCAAAATTTTATGACCCTTCGAATCCTTGTATTTAAAAAGTCACATGGTGACCATTCGTAAGCAAATGCGTCCTTTCCCTTTTTGTCTTTATCTTGGTGAACTTTCAAATTCCTTAAAGTGACTCTTCATGGAAAAATGCACCCTTCCTCTTTTGTCTTTACTTGGTGACCCTTCGAATTCCTCAAGGTGACCTTTCATGAAAAAATGCGCCTTTCCCTCTTTTGTCTTTTCCTTGTGACTCTTTGACTTCCCAATGGGCCTTCTTTTGACTTTATGCAACTAAAAATATATTCGTTAATATTAAATAAATATCAACACATTTAGCCAAAATATGAACATTAAAAACACCTTTAGACAATAAATGCTATGGGGCCTTTGTCACCAACAATAGTAGATCTTTGACATCAATGACAATATTTCCAACAGCTTGATTTAATGAAAGGAGGACCAATGATGGGTTGATAAGATTCTCCAATGTACCCAAGACCAAAATTCTTAGGCTTCTTATGGTTTGAGAGGTTTTTGAATTCCTTGATCATCTTTTCCAAGGACGTGACCAATGTATCTCATTTTATTCAACAAACTTGAAACTCATGCCTTTTGTGTGTTTTTATAAACTGCCAACTACATATGGAGGAAGATTTGCATGTGAGGAACTGGGATAGCATGCCATGTTTTCCTTTGTTTTTGTTTGTGCATCTGCAACAAGTGCCTTCTTCTCTTTCATCTTTTTAAATTCCACATCTAAGATGGCTAGGTCCTTTTGAATATTTTTACATAATAATTCTTTTTCTGTAAGTTCTTGTTGAAGTTTGTGCATAGCTTTGTTGCACCTTTTAGTCTACTTGGAGTAATTTTTCTACATAAGGCTTCCAAATTGGGGAAGATAATTTGCATCTCTATCATCTGATCCATGAAAATGCTCAACGTGGTTTCCAACTGTTAGTTTTTTATCTTAAACCATTGTTTTTCTTCTAGTAGTAACTCATGCTCACTTTGTGGTACCGAAAATGTATTTACATCTTTGATTGGTTGCTCGTCTTTTTTTCTTGCTGGCTTTTCCCATGTCTTTGAAATTCGTTTTGTGTTTCTTGAAATTATTACAAAATGTACAATTTTTTTTTTCATAATTTGTGCGAAATGTATACTTTTTTAACTTTGTTCTTTATTTTTTGAAATTCTCACAAAATGTATAGATTCATTTTCTCAAAATTCGTGCAAATGGTTCAAAATTGTTTTTTTTTAAAGATTTCTATTCAAATAACTGAATTGGATTGGGGATTTACTGGACAACACAAAGTTACATAAACTTGAAGTTTTCTATAGGCAAAAATGATTTAATTAAAATAATTTCAGTAGAGAGTAATATTGCAAACTATAAGAAACTGAACCATGAATTAATTGAAATATATATATATATATATATATATATATATATATATATGAGAGAGAGAATAAATTATGAACAAATAATTTTATTACTTATTTGATGTGGGAGGTTTCTATGGCTATCTCTTAAATGAGATGCGAGGTTCTATCTATGATAAGAGATGTGAGCTGTTGTCTTTGAGAAGAGATGTGAGCTATATTTCCCATACTGTAACAAATAGGAAGTAACAATCTTTGAGAAGAGACGTGAAGTTGCTGAACTCTATTCTACATATTATAAAATGGCAGCAATCTCTACAAGGAGACGAGAAGCTTCAATACTTTATCTTCTTACAATTCATTCCTCTGTTTTTACAAGTCAAATGGAATCTCCTTTACAACTATTTTTAACAGGAAATAAAGATTCTAAAAATAGAATATGAAGTGTTTCAACTCGGAACATAAAGAGTAACATGACAAGCATTCCTTGAAGGAGTTGAGAGGTTTTGTCATGACTCGAAACTCACATAAATATAAATATATGATTTTAATATTTTAAGGCATCTTTATACCTTTTTTTATTTTGTGTTTTTTAGGCTTTTAGGTATGGAATTCGGACCCTAAATGTTGGCCAGTGCTTTATATGGTTGTCAAAGGCATGCTTGTAGTGTACCAAAACTAGTTTGTTTGATTAACTTTATAACCCATATTGCGGTTTACAATGTCGATCAACGGTCTGGGAGATATGATCCCGAAAATGTGACGTACTAGTAATATACTAGTTATTTTTAGAAATGTAGTTCTTAAACATACCAATAAAATAATATAGGCACAATTGGGTTAAACTGCAATAATTTTTAAAAATTTTTAAATCAAAATAACCACTTCAATCTTATGTAAACAATAGGTCCCGCACATAACCAAACATCATTGAAAGACTATCCCATCCAAACTCTGTGACGGTAAGGGGAAGCCACATTACATGGGTTGTGGAATGAACAATTTGACAAAAGAGTGCAATGCTCGGATTAATCATAATATCCAACTGTACCTCTCTAAATACAATTTCAAGTTTGCCAATAATTATAATGTTTTATATTTAAGCCAAAACTATTAATTGAATAAATAAATAAACCCATTAGGAGACGTGAAAAACACCTAAAGTTATTTAATAAATTAAGGCATTAAAGAGATTAAAATAAAATAATACTACCACATTACACTTCACACAATGTTTTTTTAAATCAACTTATATTAAAAGGGAAGAGCTTAAATGGACTTTAATCCGTACCAAACTCTAAAAGATCTCAACAATTAGATCCTTCTGCCCTAAAATAATCCTAATTTATTTTATAAAAAAATGCTTGAGCATAACACATTTCATTCACCAGCTCAAGCACTTGAATGCATACAAGGAAAATAAGCCAAGTGGGGAAGCTTTGTCATGCTTTAATCCTTATAGGGCATCAAAACTAGTTTGTTTGATTAGCTTTGTAATCTATATTACAGTTTACAATGTCAATCAACGGTTTAGGAGATATGATCCCGACAAGGTCATGTACTAATAATACACTAATTATTTTCAAAAATGCATTGCTCAAACTTAGCAATAAATCCATAGGCATAATTGGGCTCACATGACAAGCATTCCCCAAAGGAGTTGAAGGGTTTTATCATGACTTGAAACTCATAAAAATAAAATTATATTTTTAGGCATTTTTATACCTTTTTTGATTTTACATTTTTTTTACTTTTTGGTGTGGAATTTGGACCCTAAACATTGGTCGGTACCTTATATGGTTGCCAAAGGCATACTTTAGGTCACCAAAACTAGTTTATCTGATGAGCTTTCTAACCCATATTACGGTTTACAATGTTGATCAATGGCTAGGAGACATGATCCCCACAAGGTGATGTACAAGTAATATACTAGTTATTTTCGGAAATATAATGCTCAAACATACCAATAAAACCATAGGCACAATTGGGTGGGCTAAATTTCAAGGATTTTCTTAATTTTTAAAATTAAAATAACCAATTCAAGCTTATGCAAACAATAGGTCCTGCACATAACCAGACAACACTGAAAGACTATCTCATCCAAACTTTGTGATGGTTAGGGGAAGCCACATTACGCAGGTTGTGGAATGAACAATTTGACAAAAGAGTGCAATGCTTGGATTAATCATATTATCCAACTGTACTTCTCTAAAGACTATTCCGAGTTTGCCAATAATTATGATGTTTTATATTCAAGCCAAAATTATTAATTGAATAAATAAACCAATGAAGACACGTGAAAAAGACCTAAAGTTATTTAATAAATTTAGGCATTAAAGAGATTAAATGAAATAATACTTCCACATTACATTTCAGACCAAAAAAAATTAATAAATCAACTTATATTAAAAGGGAAGGGCTTAAAGGGACTTTAATCTTTACCATCGGGTCTAATGTATCGCAGTGATTAGATCCTTTTGCCCTAAAATAATCCTAATTTATTTTATAAAAACATGTCTAAACATAACACGTTTCATTTACCACTTCAACCACTTGAATGCACATAAGTAAAAGAAGCCAAGAGGGGAAGCTCTGTCATGATTTAACCCTTATAAGGCACTAAAACTAGTTCATTTGATTAGATTTCTAACCCATATTACAGTTTACAATGTTGATCAACTTTTGAGGAGATATGATCCGAACAAAGTGATGTACTGGTAATATACCAGTTATTTTCAGAAATGCAATGCACAAACATACAAATAAAACCATAGGCACATGCCCGAAAATAATCCTAATTTATTTTATAAAAACATGTTTGAGTATAACATATTTCATCGCCACCTCAAGCAGTTGAATGCACAAAGGGAGAAGAAGCCAAGTAGGGAAGCTTTGTCATGCTTTAACCGTTCTAGCTTCTAGCACATGGTTCTTCCCCATTGAAGTCATTGTGTGAACAATCTCTTTAGTTGGATTTTATTTCTAGTAGTAAGGATAATTTCTCAGAGGCTTGCATAGGCCGCCATTCCTTCCATTTAGTGCTCTTTTCATTTTTAATTTTTTTATAGTAAAGTTGATTCAAGCTTTCTTTAGAGGGAAGACGTTTTCCTTTTGCAGAGTTAGAATCACATTTTTTGGTATGTGTATATGTATGTGTGTGTCTCTCTCTATATATAATTTTAGTTTATTTGGGCTTATGTTTTTATTGGTATGTTCCATTTTTTTATCAAAGCAAATCCAGACAATCACAATTATGTGTATACTAAGTAAATTGAAAGAGCAACATTGGGTACAGAACCCATCAATAATCAAAATTATTCCACACATAGGAGAATACAAAAACAGGGATGTGACATATCCTAATCAAAAGATTGTCCCAAATTGCCATCTAAATCACACATATTTATTATAAGATGCGGGAAACAATAGAAATAAAAGTTGTTGGTGAGGGGAAATGTTTCTAAAGCGAAACGACAATCCGAAATGGCATGACATATCCTAACCAAAATATTGTCCCAAATTGCCATCTAGATTATATAAACTTACTAAGGTGCAGGAAACAATAAAAATAAAGGGTGTTTGTGAGGGCAAAAGAGCGATTCGAAACACCTTCGAAAATATGCCACATCTCAGGTACTTGTCCGAAATGACTGTTCAAAAAAGCTTTGAAAATAATGCCACATCTTGGGTACTTGCCTGAAATGGCCATGTCATTTTCAGCAAGTACCTGGCATTTCTAAACGGTAAAAAATGTTTAAGAAAGTTTAAAATTTAAAAAGAAAACTAAAACCTACTAAATTAACCTAAAAAGCTTAATGTTAAGAAAGCTAAATGTTTTGAATTTTTGTGAATTCTATATTTTTTAATTTTTTATGAAGAAAAAAAAAGTATTACATAATTTTTTTGGGGTATATTTTATGATTAATTTATAGACGTTCCAGTGTTGTTTTGTTTAGTGGTGTGATGGTATTCTTTTGCAGGTTGTTTTTGCGTTCGAGGCCATTTCATCAATTTCATACTTAAATGTAATTGTTTAAGAATTATAAGAACTTGCTCACAACTTTTTAGTATTTGGAGATGGGCATTGAAGGCTGGAAGTTGAGTTGTACTAGATGAACTGAATCTTGCTCCAGTATATCCGTGCTCATAACTTTTTAGTATTTGGAGATGGGCATTGAAGGTTGGAAGTTGGGTTGTACTAGATGAACTGAATCTTGCTCCAGTCTATCGGTGCTCGTAACTTTTTAGTATTTAGAGATGGGCATTGAAGGCTGGAAGTTGGGATGTACTAGATGAACTGAATCTTGCTCTAGTATATCTGTGCTTGTAACTTTTAGTATTTGGAGATGGGCATTGAAGGCTGGAAGTTGGGTTGTACTAGATGAACTGAATCTTGCTCCAGTCTATCCGTGCTCATAACTTTTTAGTAATTGGAGACGGGCATTATAAGCTGGAAGTTGGGTTATGCTAGATCAACTGAATCTTACTCCACAGTCTGTCCTTGCCAACAACTTTTTAATATTTAGAGATGGGCATTGAAGGTTGGAAGTTGGTTTGTGCTTGATGAACTGAATCTTGCTCCACAGTCTGTCCTGGACGTACTCTAAGTTCGCTTTCCTTTTTAGGCTGACAATGGCTATTTAATATGAGGGACAGGTCTCTAATGTTAAGAATATATATTTATTTCTGATTTTATTATCGGATGAAACGATAGGTTTGAATGCAATATTGGATCACCTTGGAGAAGTTGGGACAAAGTTTTAAATGTCCACCCTCTTTTCGACTTTTCACGTGCCAGAATCCTTCTTGTCAAGGAGGTGGGAAGAAGAGTTTACCAAAGTCTTTTCTTAATCGTTTCACCAAGGTCAGTCATATTTCCAGTACTTTATATCCATCTATTCCGAGGACAATTCTTACAAAGTTAATAGACTTTAATGCACGTGTTGATGATGATATTATGGTTCAATGCAAACATGGGCAAACTGGATCAGTGTGGGAGTTCAACTTGCATGATTTATTGCGATCATGCCATCTGATTGAAGATTGTCCATTATGAAAGAGATGCATATTTGTTGTCATGTAACTCTAAAACTGGTTGTTTTCTATGGGTTGAAATATCATCTTTTCCCCATATTGTACTTAGTTATGTTATTTCGCATAATATCACTGCATTTTATTATCCATGAACATGCTCGACAATCATTGTTTTTCTTGGTGAATCTAGTGTCAGGTGCTCAGTCATTACAGAGGATGCGCACACATGAAAATCGTAAGATTGTTTTGGTGTTAGTGCAGGTATAAAAGCTTTTTCGAAATTAAAAATTACCCAAGAACTTTGTTTGCTGGGAGGCTATTGTTCAGCTTTTTTCCGGGCTTGTTAACTCTTTTGAAGCTGTGATGCATTGTGGGGAGCAAGGTTGGATGTGCATTATGGTTGGCCCATCTTCATCAAGGTGCCTGCTGAACTCACCCGGAATACATTGCATGAATATAATCTTTCAGATGGAACAGATAATTCAGAATTGCCTGGTTGTTTTGAGCAATATGATGCTTTTTGGTATTGGCACGATACTGTCATGCAGAGTCATAGTTATCTGGAAGAACTCTGTGCGGCATGTTTGGGGCTCCTGCACAGAATTATCAGCAGAGCACAGAAAAACTGTTGTCAAAGATTTGCTTGGTGGGTGGGAAGCATTTCAGATGTGTATCACTATCAACATTGAGGGCATTGTGCCAGTTTGGAGTTCAGCATCTGATAAAAACATAGAATGCGGGCCAATTAATGATCTGGCAATATTATTATTGATGAATATTTTGGAGCGCTTGAAAGAAATTGCAAGTGCAATGAAGATATCTATGTTTTGGTCTGTGGTAGACATTGACAAACTAATAGAAACCCTCAGAAATTTTGAACAATCCTTAGGCATGAAGGGAATTTCTGGACATTTTGAATGTATGAGTGGAGGTTTGATCAGGACATTAGAGCATGGCGAATGGGTTGTGCTTGAAAATGCGAATGTTGGCAATCCCACGGTGTGTATATTTATATCGTTCAACTTGAAAGGACTTTCTTCTTTTGTTTTGACAAGAATAATAACCCTAAGATTGTTTTTGCTTGGATTTTTTGTTTATACTGGTGCTTTACAGGGTTAACTCATTGTTAGAGCCTAGTGGTTCAATTATTTTAAATGAGCGCCGACTTTTTAATGGGGAACCGATGGTGGTTTATGCTCATACCAAATTCCGATTGTTCCTTACAGTAAATCCAAATCATGGCGAAGTGTCTAAGAGCTATGCATGACAGGGAATTGAGATATTCCTTATGTAACCAAATTGGTTAGTGGCCTCACAAGATAGTGAAAATGGCACACAAGACTTGAAAAGGTTTTTGACACTCTCAGGTATTCCAATTTCGAACATAATTGTTTCTATGGCAAGCATGCATGTTTCTTTGATGAGTGAGGTCTCATGCTTTGGTATAGTTGTTCCACTGTGTGAGTTTTCTCAGTGGATTCAACTGCTCCACCGTTTGCTAGTCAGAAGGGGAAGTCTCTCTTGGTGTTTGTACAGCAGCTGGGAGCAGACATATTTCTAGTCTCTGTATAAAATTGAAGCAAAAAAATGCCGCTTTTTATTCACTGAAGCTTCACTTTTCTGATATCGACTTCATTGAGCCAACACCTCTAGAACTAAGAAAATATCCACATTTTTCAAGAGGTAATAGTAAAGCGTGATTGTATATATCTGGAGTTTTTAGGAGCACAATGTACATCCTTTAAGATAAGTCTAGAGGGAAAGTTCAGATTCAAAATGGAAAGAAATGGAAAGGAAGATAGATTTTTGTTGTGGCTTAAGATCAAACAACTGAATCCTTCAAATTTTCCTTCTAATTTTCTACGTTACTTTTATTTCCCAGTTCATTAACATTGCTAGACATTGCCAGTATAAATCCTCCAGTTTAGTGTCCTTTTTTAAATTTCCTTGTGACTATAACAGAGAAAGAAAAGGATCAACCTGTTACAAAATGCTTGACATCTGTTTGGCAAGAATTGCACTCAATATATCCCGGAAATTTAGTTTTTGAGTGAAATTATAAATCCAGTCATAAAGGGGTTGCGACATCTAATTAAAACTCTTAAGATGTATTACGATTTATACTTCCAATCAATGGTCTAGGAGATATGACCTTCGCAAGGCAATGTACTAGTGATATGCTTTTTTTTTTTTTTTTTTTTTGGCTATTTAGATCAGAAAATTGTCCTAGACTATGATTTGGATCATTTACCTTTCATTGAAAGGCAATGAGACCAATTGTTTTTAGTTTTGATTTTTGTTGGACATAGGAAACTTTGTTTGCATATATGATTTCATTCCATTTGAGTGGGCTCACTCGAATTTCATTTTTGTTGATTTGGAAAATATGTGTATGAATGCCAGTTAAATTTTCATAATTACAATTCTCGCATAATTGATTAGTATGGTGATTCCAACAATGATTAAAATTATGACTTTTTCTACAACAATAGCTACATATAATGTGATGGAACAAATAGCTTTGGTGTGTTTGAATAGAATGTCTGCACTACTTGTGAACAAGTAATTATACATCTATGCTTGTTTTAATGAAAGTGGGACCAATGGTAGGTTGATAAGATTCTCCAGTGGACCCAAAACCAAATTTTTTAGGTCTCTTATGTTTTGAGAGGTTTTTGATTTCCTTGATCATCTTTTCGAAGGGCATGACAAGTATATCTCATTTTATTCAACAACTTGAAATTAATGCCTTTTGTGTGTTTTTCCATACTGCGAAATACATATGGAGGATGATTTGAATGTGAGGAATTGGGATAGCATACGATTGTTTCCTTTATTTTTATTTGTGCATTTACAACAAGTGCCTTCTTCTCTTTCGTCCTTTTGAATTCCACATCTAAGATGGCTAGGTCCTTTTGAATGTTTTAACATAATAATTCTTTTTTTACAAATTCTCGTTGAAGCTTGTGCATAGCTTTGTTGCACCTTTACTTTGCTTGGAGTAATCCTTCTACAATAGGGCTTCCAAATTGTGAAAGATAATCTGCATCTCTATCATCTGCTCCATGATGATGCTCAAGATGGTTTATAACCATTGGTTTTTGTTCTTAAACCATTGTTTTACTTCTAGTATAGTAACTCATGCCCACTTTGTGGTGTAGAAAATGGATTTGCATCTTTGATTGGGTGATCTTGCATTTTTTTTATTACTTTCTTTTCCCATGGCTTTGAAACCCATTTTATGTTTCTTGAAATTATTAAAAAATATACGGATTTTGTTTTCTCAAGATTCATGCCAAATAAACATATTCATTTTCTCAAAATTTGTGCAAAATGTTTTTTTTTTTTTTAAATTTCTATTTAGATAATTGAAATAGATTGGGGATTTTGTGGACAACACAGAGTTACATAAACTTGAAGTTTGCCATAGGCAGAAGTGATTTAATTAAAACAATTTTAGTAGAAAGTAAGATTGCAAAAGTGTAGGGAAATGAACCTTGACTTAATGGAAATATAATATATACATGAGAGAACAAATTATGAATAAATAATTTTATTGTTTCATTCATGTGGGAGGTTTCTATGGCTATCTCTTAAATGAGATGCGAGTTTTTATCTCTAAGAAGAGATGTGAACTGCTATCCTTGAGAAGAGATGTGAGCTATATTTCTCATGCTGTAATAAATAGAAGGTAGCAATCTTTGAGAAGAGATGTGAAGTTGTTACTCTCTATGTGAAGTTGCTACTCTCTATTCTACATATTACAAAATGGTAGCAATGTTTGCAAGGAAATGAGAAGCTTCAATGCTCTATCTTCTTACAATTCATTCCTCTATTTTTACAATTTGAATGGAATCTCTTTTACAAATATTTTTAATAGGAAATAAAGATTCTTAAAATGGAATATGAAGTATTTCTACTCGGAACAGAAAGAGTACCAAGGCAAGCACTCTTCAAAGGAGTTTAGGGGTTTTGTCATGACTCGAAACTCATAAAAATACAAACATATGATTTTACTATTTTTAGGCATCTTTATACCATTTTGTGTTTTGCATTTTTGGATTTTTGTTGTGGAATTTGGACCCTAAACATTGGTAGGTGCCTTATATGGTTGCCAAAGGCATGCTTGTAGGGAACAAAAACTAGTCCATTTAATTAGCTTTCCAATGCATATTATGGTTTAAAATGTTGATCAATGGTCTAGGTGATATGATCCCTACAAGGTGATGTACTAGTAATAGACTAGTTATTTTCAGAAATGTAATGCTCAAATATACCAATAAAACCATAAGCACAATTAGGCTAAATTGCAATGATTTTTTTAAATTATTAAAACCAAAATAACCACTTTAAGATTATACAAACAATAGGTCCCGCACATAACCATATATCACTGAAAGACTATCCTATCCAATCTCTATGATGGTAAGGGGAAGCTACATTACCCAAGTTGTGGAATGAACAATTTGACAAAAGAGTGTAATGCTTGGATTAATCATATTATCCAGCGATACTTCTCTAAAGACTATTTTGAGTTTGCCAATAATTATAATGTTTTATATTCAATCCAAAATTATTAATTGAATAAGTAAATAAACCCATGGGGACATGTGAAAAAGACCTAAAGTTATTTAATAAATTAAGGTATAAAATAGATTAAATAAAATAATGCTTCCACATTACACCACACAAAAAATTTAATAAATCAACTTATATTAAAAAGGACGTGCTTAAAGGGAACTTAATCCTTATTGCTGGATCTAATGGATCTCAATGATTCGATCCTTTTTTTCCTAAAATAATCCTAATTTATTTTATAAAAACATGTCTAAGCATAACACATTTCTTTCGCCACCTCAAGTACTGGAACACACATAGGGAAAAGAAGTTGAGAGGGGAAGCTTTGTCATGATTTAACCCTTTAAGGCACCAAAACTAGTTCATTTGATTATCTTTCTAACCCATGTTATGGTTTACAATGTTGATCAACGGTTTAGGAGATATGATCCCGGTAAGGTGATGTACTAGTAACATACTAGTTCTTTTCGGAAATGTAATACTCAAACATACCAATAAAACTATTGGCACAATTGGGCTAACACGACAAGCATTCCCCGAAGAAGTTGAGGGATTTGTCATGACTTGAAAATCATAAAAATACAAATATATGATTTTACTTTTTCTAAGCATCTTTATACCTTTTTTGTATTTTGCATTTTTTAGGCTTTTTGGTGTGGAACCTAGACCTTAAATGATGGTTGTTGTCTTATATGGTTTCTAAAGCCATACTTGTAAGGCATCAAAACTAGTTTGTTTGATTAGCTTTCTAACCCATTTTATGGTTTACAATGTTGATCAACGGTCTAGGAGATACAATCCCAACAAGGTGATGTACTAGTAATTTACTAATTATTTTTGAAAATATAATGCTCAAACGTACCAATAAACCATAAGCACTTATACCCTAAAATAATCCTAATTTATAAAAACACATTTCATTCACCACCTCAAGCACTCAAATGCACACAAGAAAAAGAAGCCAAGAGGGGAAGCTATGTCATGGTTTAACCCTCTAGCTTCCATCACATGGTTCTTCCCCATAGAAATCATTGTGCGAACATTCTCTTTTGTTGGATTTTATTTCTAGTGATAAGGATGATTTCTCAGAGGCTTGCATAGGTCTCTATTCCTTCCACTCAATGCTCTTTTCATGTTTCTTTTTATAGAGTTAAATCAAGCTTTAAGTTAGAGGATTTCATTATATTATTTATGTATGTTTTCCTCTATATATATAATTTTATTTTCTTTAGAGGGAAGAAGTTTTTTTTGTAGCATTTAAATTGCATTATTTGGTGTGTGTATATAATTCTACCTTGATTGGGATTATGTTTTTATTGGCATGTTTGAGTGTTCCATTTTTTATATCAAATCAAATGCAAATAATTACAATTACGTTCAAACCTTACGTGACGGAAAAATATCAATACTAAGCAAATATGAAGAGTAACATTGTGTACACAACCCATCAATAACCAAAACTATTTCCAGACATAAGGGTGGGGGCGGGGAGGAGTGGGCGGCGGGAAGTACTAAGATGTAGGAAACAATAGAAATAGAGGGTGTTTGTGAGGGGAACTATTTCTGGAGCAAAACGGCAATCTGAAATGGCGTGAAAATCCTAACCAAACAATTGTCCTGAACTGCCATCTAAATCACATAAACTTATTAAGATGCATGAAACAATAAAAATAGAGAGGGTGTTTGCATGGGCAACTATTTCCGGAGCAAAACAATGATTCGAAACGCCTCTGAAAAGATGCCACATCTCCGATACTTAACCGAAATGGCCGTGTCATTTCCAGCAAGTACCAGGACATTTTTAGCACGTAAAAAGTGTTTTAAAAGATTTAAAATTTATTTAAAAAAGAAAAAAAACGACCTTATAACTAAATTAACTTAAAAAGCTTAATTTTAAGCATGCTAAATGTTTTGAATTTTTATATATTTTTTATTTTTTATGGAGTTAAAAAGAGTTACTTTTTTTATTATTATAATATGTTATGATTAATGCATAAATGTTCGGGTGTTGTTTTGTTTCCAAGGGTTCTTGTAAAATTGGCGTTTCCATATTTGATATGTTTTAGTTTCTGGCAACTTAAGCACATTTACAAGCAAAACAGAGCAGTTATTTCCATTTTATGTATATTTAAATATGAAACATGAATCCCATAAAAATATATGATTTATCATTGTAAATTTTCTTGGTCTTATAAAGTAATCGTGTTCTATGGCATTACCAAAAAAAATAGCAATGGTGATAGAAATTGAAAGTGTTGAAAGTCTTCATCATGCTGCTCACTTTACAGGTTGGCACCATTTGTTAATAATGTGTTACATCCTATTTTCATGGCAGACAAACATTATAGACCTATTAGGTTCTAATTTGCTTGTGGAGAGAACAAAGGGACTTGAGTTTCAGTGGTGTGATGGTAGGTTGTTTTTACATTTTCATCAATTTCATACTTAGATCTAATTGTTTAAGAATTACTAAGAACTTGCTCACAAATTTTCAATATTTGGTGATGGGCATTGAAGGTTGGAAGTTGGGTTGTGCGAGATGAACTGAATCTTGATTTACTATCTGTCCTTGCTCATAATTTTTTAATATTTGGAGATGGGCATTAAACACTGGAAGCTAGATTGTGCTAGATGAACTGAATCTTGCTCCACAGTCTGTCCTTGCTCAAAACTTTTTAGCATTTGAAGATGGGCATTGAAGGCTGAAAGTTGGGTTGTGCTAGATGAGCTGAATCTTGCTCCAATCTGTCCTGGAAGTACCTTCTTTTTTTTAGGCTGATAATGGTTATTTAATGTGAGGGACAAGCCTCTAATGTTAAGAATATATTTATTTGTGATTTTATCATTGGATGAAACAATAGGGTTTGAGAGCAATATTGGATCATCGTGGAGAAGTCGAAACAAAGTTTTAAATGTCCACCCCCTTTTTGACTTTTCACGTGCCAGAATCCTTCTCATCAAGGAGGTGGTAAGAAGAGTTTATGAAAGTCTTTTCTTAATTGTTTCACCAAGCTTAGTCATATTATTTTAGTACCTTTTCTCAGAAGTATGTATCTTATTTATGGATCAGGGTAATGTGCTTAGAAGACTATGACCGTGTTCTCAGTGAGTATTAGAATTTTCAAGGCACCATAGAGCTTTCCTGAAGTATAGGTTGAGGTAATTGTTATGATGAACGCATATTGTCTACTGATTACAAGTTTTTGTGGATGCATTTCATGAGGATGATTTCCTTTTTATTTCCAATACTTTATATCCATATACTCCAACGACTATTCTTACAAAGTTAATAGACTTTAATGCACATGTTCATGCTGATATTATGTTTCAATGCAAATATGGGTAAATTGGATCAGTGTGGGAGTTCAAATTGTGTGATGTATTGCGATCATGCCATCTTATTGAAGATTGTCCATCATGAAACATATGCGTATTTGTTGTTTTACAACTCTAAAATTGGTTGTTTTCTATGGGTTTAAAAAATCATTTTTTCCCCATATTGTACTTAGTTATGTTTTTTTGCAGACTATAATTGCATTTTATGATGCATGAACATGCTCGACAGTCATTGTTTTTATTGGTGACTCCATTGTCTCAAACATTTTATGATTCAAAGGAAGATTTTTTTCTCAATATTGTATATTAATAGAGGATGCACACACATGAGAATCGTAAGAATTACCCGTAGAACTTTGTCTGTTGGGGAGGTTGATATTCCATGTAATACCATTTCTCATGGTCAAGATTTTAAGTAGCAACGTTCAGCTTTTTCTGGGCTTGTTGGATGTGCCGGGTTTCTTAGTATGCTTCCAAAGTTGGGTCAGATTGTCTTTTTTTATTTTCTTTGTGAAAATAATAGAGAAAGCAAAGGATCAACCTGTCACAAAATGCCTGACATCTATTTGGCGAGAATTGCACTCAATATTTCCTAGAAATTTAGTTGTTGAGTCATTACCTATTTTTACAACCAAGTCAGTAAAATCATTTCATTAAAGTGAAATTACGAATCCAGTCGCGAAGGGGTTGCAACATCTAATTAAGAGGGTTTTGACTCTTAGATGTATCGTGAGGTAATCGAAGATAGAGGATGAAACATCTAATGTAATTCTTAAATATAGCCTCGTCACTTTCTAAAAAAATATGTGGTTACATCTTGTAGGTATAGACACATACTAATCTCAAGTTTATTTTCATGTTATACGTTTGATGGATTTTTTTTTTAAAATTTAACTAGATCATATGATTTAGACCCCAAATAATTGTTTATACTCTGTGTGTTTTTGTTTTCCTCTATGAAATGAGAGGAATTTATGTGGAGACACATCGTCTCATTATTCCTCATATGACTTCACAAGGCTTTAACTAAATGATACAACTTCGACTACCCTACCGCTAAGAGACGCTTGTCTTCATCTCTATCACTAATTATATATCAACTTTATACTACCATTCCTTTTTGAGTAACTGTTCATGTGCCATGTGTATGGATGCCATATTAATCACTATAGTTTTTTTCATTTTGCTTCCACCTAGTGACCTATGACTAGTTATTTATTATTGTGATTGATTGATTATTTTACACAAGTGAAATAAGGTGTGATTAAAGCAGAAAATCTATAATATAATTATTTTAAATTTGAAAAGGTGGTCTAAATTAAATGGGCCTTAAAAGTGGTGGTATGGTTTTGTTTTGAATAATCATTGTGAGTTGAGCTAAATAAAACACCAAGGCACAAAACATAGTTGATGCATGAGCCTTTGGATTACATTGTTAATTCAAGTCACTAGTTTAATAATGGTGGATGAAAAAATTGCTTCAATTTTAAGAATAGAACTTTGGGATATTATTTTTTTACTAGACATGTGCCATATATTACAATGACTTCTACTATTTGTTAAGTCACTATGAGGTCAAGGATGGTAAAAATTATTCCCCAAGTTGGAGGGAGGATTATTGTAGATATTACGAGATTTGCCATTACAAAAATCTTGAGGTTTTGTTTATATTGATAATCAAAAGAGTGGATTTCAAATTGTCCGAGTAAACACAAAATTTATGATGTTTTGAAGAAGTGGAGTGAGAACCTTGGCTCTTGGAGAAACTGAGGCCATTCAAGGTTCTTGTTAGGGAGGCCATGGTCCTTAATAGATTATTTGAAAGGGCTTGCATGGATCATTTCAATACTTTTGGGTGCCCCTGCTCCACAGTGTGCTCAAAGAAGGGAAACCTACTAATTAGGGTAAGTTTGTTTCATTTTATCTCATTACATAATTCAAAGTATGCCAATAAGGAAATAATTTCTATTTGATTGATTTTATTTGCTATATGTTATCATTTAGTTTAGTTTTATTTAGTCCTTGGTTCCCATTGGAAAAGAAACCAATTCATGTCACCTATAACATTCGATATAATCCTATACATGCCTTAGTTATGGAAAAATATGCAATGAATTTCTCCCTATTGTCCATGAAGCTATCCATGACATCAACTACTCCAAATTTAAGCAACCAAGAGGAAAGAGATTGAAAAAAACACTTTACATATGGGTAAATTTGCCTTGCAAACCTCAACAAACGTAATTATGGATTCTTGGTTGAATTGTTTTGAGTCTTCTTAAAATTAAAAGCGTCTTTGTCCCAATTCATGTGAGTAAAAAAATATTGAAAGGAAAACAAGAATAAGAAGTTGGAAGTTATAAAAATGATTGAGGTTATTGATGAAGCTCGAACAAAGAGAACTTTTGTAGACTTCAAAAAAATTGAATCAGAGATGGTTCTTAGTTATGTGATTCATTGTTCAAAGGGCTTGGAGGGAATAAGAATAAGATATGAGGAAATGATTGAGATGCTCAAGTCCTTTGTAGTTAAAACCTAAGATTTGCTTTATTTGTTCTAATCCCTTATTTTCAAAATAAAGAATGAAATTAGATATTAAATATAGTAAAAGCTAAAGTCCAAGATTACCAAATAGAATGTTATGCCATTTATTTATTTCAAAAGGTAGAAAGTGCACACGTGCTAATAGGAGATGTTGTAAAAACATCCACAAAGATCAAAATGGGCCTTCATGAAGCATAAAGAGGACTTGGGAAGTGTCAGTTGGTGGGCATAGCTTATATTCAAGAGTGTTCTTAGAGATGTGAAAATTTATTAGTTGAAAATTTATTGGCAGCGAAATCTTAAAATTTCAGTTAACCAAGTGTCATTTGAGATTAGTGAAGTTATGTAAGGATGAAAACACTTTGGTTATTTCTAGTTCAGGGTCGGTACAAGATCTATCTAGAATTTAATTAATAAAATCTTTGTGATACACCTATGCGAACCAACATCAATGAAAAATTTCATTTAATGGGTAGGATTATTTAACATGACCCTTCAAAAGATGAATCAACACGGTTTGACTCATGTGTACTTCAACAATATATTTACATTTGATAAATATAATGATTTACCATGTACTTTTTTTGACGAATGATGTGCATCACTTAATTATGATTCCATTATTGGTTATATTTTCTCACCATTTACTTTTTCTTGCAACTATATATGCTCTTGAATGTTTTAAGCATTCCCCATATTTATTTTCACTTATTTATTTCTTATTGTGTATCTCAAAATTATTGTGATCTCCTCTTTTCATCTTAGTTATTTTGTTTCTATCTTCCCACTTGGGATTTATATCTTTGATTCTTCTATGTTTGGTGATCTGTGCTACGGGGGCCCAAAACTAGATGCATAGGAAACAACTGTGTTTTAGTGGTAACTCATAGTTATAAAGAGTGAATACATTCATAAATATTTAGATAAAATAATAAACACATATTCAATGGAATAGAAGTTTGACACTTGCATAAATGCAACTTCTATTCAATGTGAATGAATAGGAAGATACATAAATATACAATGCTAACAGTAAGGAAAAGAGCACAAGTTCCTCTAGTGAGAAGGAGAAATATTTCCTCTAGTTTGAATTATTTACATTATGGGGGCCCAAGACCAAGTGCATAGGGACAAATGCACGTTAGTGGTAACTAGTAGTTATAAAGAGTGAATGTATATAGAAAGGTTTTGACAAAATAATCAACACACATTTAATGGAGTGGAACTTTGATACTTGTAGAAATACATATTCTATACAAAAATGTATAATGCTGACTGTAAGGCTAGGAGAGCATGCTCCAATGGATAGAAGGGGAAACACTTTCTTTGGTTTTGCCTAGATTGAACAATATAACTCATGTATGACAGAAGATACGACGAGCATGCTAGTTATCACTACAAATGTGGATGGCATCAACCCTTGGTCAAATGCATATGTTACATATTTAAACATGCAATACAAGTGTAGTTACAACAATTTTATTTATAAAGAAGATAATTATGAGTCACTTCATCTTCCTTGCCAAGAAATGGTTGAACTTTTAGGCATGTGGCGGCTAACAATCCAACTAGATAACTGAGAGGTACTAGGTTGAGAATTGTCACTTGGTAAGCCTTGCAGTCATAGCAAGTTGACACATGGATGCACTGGATTAATGCAAGTGTAGGTGCATGTGAGCGATGATAGGCTTAGTAAAAAAAATAATATTTAATTTTGAACATAAGATTGTGAACATGTGTGAGTAATATTTAATTTTGCTTATAGATTGACTTTTATATTATTTAACGTATACTTTAGCTTTTATTGACATTCCCTCTTTTTATCAAAATTAATTTTTAATTTATTTATTTAGTCTATTTTTTGCTTCATGTTTTATCTACAATGACTTCTTAATGTTTTGAGATAATGTTAGTAATTTAATGTGTTTAGATAGAATGAGTGGACGGTAGGGATCCACTATTTTTTTTTATAAGATATGGTTAAAAGACGGGTTAAGGGTCCCATTCCCAATACAAAAGAGTCTGAAAGATATAACAATGAAGCTCAAGATGGGTGCCACAACAAGCAACCCACTATTTCTATTTATTACCCTTATCCTTTGCCTGTATTTCATCTTTGTGCATAAGTTTTTATAAATGCATATTTTTCTATTAATTGTTGTAAGTGTTTTCCTCGATAATGATTGCTATAAGATGTAGTGGTTTATCTACATTATGTATGTGTTTTTTTTTTGGTTGCTATATTAGGCCATTATTTTATTATTTTATTTTAATAAATTGTGTTTGTAAAATGTTTTTTTACATTTTGGTTGTATTAGAATACAAATATTAATCAAAAAATAAAATATATTATCCATATATAGGTACATAGTATGTAAGGGAAACATGAGCCATATAAATCATGTATTAGATATAGTGGAATGATCCTTTTTCCTCTCCTCTCTAACTTATGAGGAAACAAACAATGTGGATATAAAAGCCTATGTCCTATTCAGTGTCCTATCCCTAGACCCCGAACTTAAAGCACCTAGCACTTAGTAACACATGATATCTAACATAACCTTAATATATTTATGTTGTAGCTACAACTATTCAATGAATATGGTGAGAAAAATTATCACTAGAAAGAGGAGTATGATCAAGTATGATCACTTTGTGTCTCTCTATCTCTATAGTAATTCAATGTTGCTAATGAAGCCTCAAGCCAAGAGATGTGTTTCTATGATTGTGTGACTTGCTATTTTGCATGTGTAAGCTCTATGGTCACCTTCCATAAGTTGGAAGATTCATTTAGATAGCTCGCAACAACATTGTTGATAGGATAAAATAGGAAGAATGTATCTCTGAATTTAAGCTAGATCTATTGATTGTACTAAGAATGCCTTCTCATTTGCCTTAAATCAATTTATTTTTTAATTTGTAAAAAAGAAGATTGGTGAGTCTCTTTCCCTTTCATTGAATTTTTAATATTTTCATACATATATATCAATCTATGTAACGAACAAGATACCAAAAAAACACTTATTTTATATCCAGAAGTCCATACTTCTACAACATCTAAGTTGAGGAACCGAATTCCATAATCCCACAAATATCACAAAAAGATAATGACGAATTACATTTTTAGTGAGACATACAAGCTAAAACTATAATATAAACTATAAAAAAAGTACATACAAGTTATCATTTATATCAATTACCCAAATAACCATATCAATCAATCACAACTAACTTATGCATCAATAACCATTCACACTTCATGACCAAAGAATCCAAACCTAAAATTAGAGTCATATTACATAGTAGTTTAATTAACCACCCTTTTTTTAATTGTATCAAAGCATATATGCCTAAATGCCATCTCTGTTTATGTCAATTTTTTAGTTTTGACTAATTTCCACCCTTTGAAGTCATATAAATTAGAAGACTCATTAAAAATCCTTGTCATCAAGGTAAATATTCCAACCAAAGAATAAATACGCTCAAGTAAACCAAGAACCATGCCTAAGTCCATTGGATTTATGAAACCTTCCAAGGGAGAAGAGAATCTCAAGGTGGGGAAAATAATTTTTTTTTAGTGGAATCATAGTATCTGGTAGCCCAAAAAAATTTCAGAAAAGTAGGTTGGCAACAGTGAGCAGTTTCCAAAGAAATCTAAAAGAGTTTTTCTAATGATCTTCAAATAGTTTTTAAACAGGGAATTTCATATATCTATAAAAGTAGGTTAAGCATCTTAACTAAAATTAGGGACACAAACAAATAATGCGTAGAATGATTAAACTTAGGAAACTAGGATTTCATGTAATATATTTCCAATTCCTATGACCAAGTACCGAACTATATTAATACTTCCTTATTCTCCTCAAATATGTTTCATATCCATATAAAATAATAAAATAATGTTGATCATAAGGGTAAATGAAGATTTCCTCAAATAGTTTTCAATTATTTGAGATCCATAAATGTGATTCAAGAAGATGAGGCCATAGCTTATGAAATAAGTAAATCATCCCCAAATCTACATAAGAATATAATCTCCCATCACTAATACATAATTTACCTCAACTTTTGGCACGTGTATGGGGGTATAAGGAGTAGCATGGCAATGCTTTAGACATTAACACCTACACCTATATCTTTCTCAAACAAATCTAGTTTTAAGAAAATGAACTTGGATATAGTCCTAATTGATCCCAATAATGGAACATAATTAGAAAAAGGAGATTAATTATGAGATACCAAATAAGATGAATAGGTCACAAATTTATGCAGTTTAAAAGCGTCATGAGTCTTAAAGACCTACTGAAGGGAATTTATGCCCTTAAGATCCTAGTCTACCCTGGTAGATTTATTAAAATGAGAGGCTTATTTAGTATTTACCATAGGATTCTCCCCTTTATTTTTTTCCAAACACATCAACAAGAGTTGAAAATATTTTTTTTAAAATTTTATTCTTATTTATTTATTTTATAGCCATAAAATTTATGAATTAGCAAGGAAAACGTGGGTAAATAGTGGATGGAATTGAATAAGAGAGTGTATCCCCATGTGGAGGAAAATAAACCACATGAATATACTTACAAAATAGGAATAAGGGGTAGGTCAATAAGAATCTCAAGATCCCATGAAATCCCTCAGTGAGGTATAATTGGCAATTAGTAGAATCTCCACCCTATTCCAAATAGGAGCAAAATCACATATAAGTGATGAAAACACATTATTATACAAGTATCAAGCCTTTGATTTAAGGTTTACAAAGAATGGAGCACTTGTGTGAAAATAAATTACATGTTTGATTGAAGAAGTGAAACATTCATGCATGGACCCTCTTAAAATGACTCTATAACAATAATTAATTGCAGATGTTGTCACAGTCCAGACTACTATAATGTGAATTAAAGTAGTAGAACTTGGGCATTAAAGGAAAAAATAAATGATATGGATGCTCAAAACACCCATCATGTATTTTTTCTTTCTTTAACCCACATTACAAAATATTAATGAATGAACATTCAAAAATTAAACTAAAGATAAAGAATTAGTTTGTTTGACTTATTCACTTAGTTTCCCCTTCCAAGATATTAGTTCACCCATACCCCAGTTAGTATAAACCATAATTTGTTCCTTATCTACCTCCTTTTTTCCTATTTCCTCAATAACCATTCCATAGTGTACCTCTTTTAGGTAGTGTCATTCTGCCTTCAATGAGAATAATGGTGTTAAGTGAACCCCAACAACCATGCCATGGATCCTTATATAAACCTAACATCATTACAAGTAGATTACAGATGTTTCATGATCATTTGTGGGTTCCTGAGCCTTAAAATGAGGTGCCATCTACTCTTCATCCCTCTTGGTGAATCATGCTATCATGAATAATAATGCAATGATTGGAGGCATATAATGTTTCTAACTCTAAGAAATACCTTAATACCCTCTCATACTAAAATCTTTCAAGGATTTCTATAAATTATCACCAATACCATTTACTCCACCTAATTTGTTGCATATGTGTGACACCCCCATCCAAAGCTAGATGATCTTTGCATGGTCACCTAATGATGTCTATCTCTATTAGAGACTTTATAGTCCTCCACTATGATACATCTAGGTATTAATGTATCTTATTACCATATGCTTTGGCATGTGTCTCATACACAAATCAGTGGAGGTGCATATACACATTAGTTATAATATGGCACCACAAGGAGTTTATAGTGCACCTCTTTGCCATTTCCAAAACTATGTGATGGAAGTCATACGAACAAGACACACCCTCCTACCACCCATTGATGATGATTTCAATAATACAACTTAGTATTTTAGAAATTGTGTGTGTCTTCTTAAGTAATGGTCATATATAGAGTATTTCTCCCATCTTCAGGATATCTAACTCTTCCCATATAATACTCATGATCTAATCATTTTTCCTCCTTAGTAATATGATCTGATAGAGTATGGTCTATTTCATAGGCAACTTTAGAATCCCCCACTCATTTTATAGTCACTATCATCTCCCATTTTTAGAGATAGAACATGTAGGATTCATTCTTTCACCATTCAGATAATGTAGTGAGCATAGTGTGGTAAAATTGCATCTTGGGAAGACACACTATGTCTCCTTCACCAACTATGTCAAGGTATAACCACTATGTAAAACATTTTTGTATAAAAATTTATATTTTTAAGTATCATTAAGTAAAAAAATTATAGAATATATAAATACCATACATTATTCACCATACTTGTATGGGTTTACCATGAATATATAAATGCTAACTAGGACCTAAAAATCATGTAAAGAGTGGACATGTCAAGAATTGGGGAAAACATATAACCCTATGATAAGTATGCATATTTCAAAAAAAATTGAAATAATTTTTTCTTGAAAAAAGTCTCATAATGATAGTACAAATCATGTCCTTAATTTATGTTTTTATTGGTGTTAATGAATCAACTAATATTTATGAGATTAATATTGTCTAGGACAATTCATACAATGGACCTTTATCCATATTTTTTTTTAATAAAAAATTGAAAACAATAAAATAATGAATGTCAAATGTCATATTATAAATTTATGCATTGGTTAATTATTTATGGTCTTAGATTTATTAATAATGATTTAACATACAATGGTATAAGTATCACTTGATATGACATTGTAATAAGAGAATCTCTTCATTATATTCTTTGCTAATCTAGTGGGTTTAAATATTGTTGAAAGTTTATTTTTTGTGTACTTAATAATGGATCGTACATTGTTTTACTTGGTAGATCTTGGCTACATAAAATGAAATTAATTTATTTTACTATGCATCCATGTTTTAAAATTTTGGCATGAGGGTCAAGTAGCTATAATTAAAATTTTAAGGATTTCAAAAAGAAAAATAACAATATGAAATATTGAAAAAATAAGTACCACATGAGAAATTAAGACTCGGAATTAAGAAATAAGAGTATACAATACAAATGCATAAATCTATTCCAATAAGAATTTTCATGACATAATATATAACCAATATAAAATCTAAGGAAAAATAAATGATACACTTGCACAAACCAACATTGATGATAAATGTCATTTAGTGAATAACATTATTTAAGACAACCCTTCAGAAAATAAATTATCATAGCTTAACTTTTGGGTACTTCAAGACTTGATATTTATATTTAATAGTTAATAATGATTCTCCTAATATTTATATCTAATAGTTATAATTTATTATGCTTGCACTTGAATATGGACTTATAAGTTCTAAATATTCCTTATCTTTCTTTTCAATTATTTCTTAATTTATTTTCTCTTCTTATTTCTCTCAAAATTATAGTGACCTCTTATTTTCATTTAAATTCTTATGTTTGTATCTTACCACTTATGGTTTATGTATTTGATTCTTTTATGTTTGAAAAGTATAATTTGTATTTCTCTTATATCTTGGCTTTTATATATTTTTAGTATGTGCTTTAACTTTTGTGCACATTATTTCTTTCCATCGATATTGATTTTGAGTTGATTTCCTTAACCTATGTTACCATTAATGGATTATCCTTCATTGTGCCTTAGTTGTTTCAAAAAAAAATGCTTTGTTATGCACTTGTGCCTTAGTTGTTTCAAAATTGATTTTCTATGCACATGTGCCTCTTTTGCTTTTATTCATGTTTCAAGTTATATTGTTATTTTATTTTAATTATCCATCTTCTTTATTTATTTATTTTATATTTCCTTGTAATCTACAATGACATTTTAATAATGAATGCATATTTGGAGATAGTTTTGGTAATTTAATGTGTTTAGAATGGACTACATGAGTAGGGATACACTATTTATTTATTATCCTTGTCCATTGTTGTTATTTCATTTTTGTGTGTAAATTGTAAAAAATATATGTTTTTCTTTTTGTGTTTTTCAAAATTATAAATTTTTCAAGTTGTAATGGTGGATTTATATTTTTTTGGTTGTTATATTATGCTATGAATGGTGCAATGAGGGCATAGGTTGACAATTATTGAGCCTTAGAGAAACAAAATAGAGAACTCAAGGCAACAGAGAGAAAACTTAGGGTAATGAACGAAATAATTATATTAGAGGTCAGTGATTATGTGGCCTTAGGGAGACACAATGACCAACAAAATATAGATTATCCAACAAGTATTTCTGATCATCAAAGAAGCCCTCCTAAAAAGGAAGGGGACAAATTTCGCTAAGAATCACTTCTTGCTAACTATGAGCAGTTGTATAATAGTAAAATATTTGAAGTAGAATAACCAAAATTAAATGAATCACTGAGATACTTTCTTAGAAGCTTGAATTGCCAAAATGCTTTCTTAGATCTTACAACTCTCAAGGAAGAGGAATTCCTGCTTGTGAGAAAAATAAAACACAAGAAACATAAAGGTAATAGCTTTGTTTTATCTTGTATTAGAGGCATTTTAGTTAGGCTTATTGTGGTTTTGTTGTTTTTGACAACTGTTATTTTACATGTATGTTTGTAATATTATCATGTTTTTTTGTTCCTCTCATTTTACAATGTCTTATCTTTCGGTCCTATTGTATTAATGATTTGGGCCCTTTCAAAAAATGTATTTGACTGCTATTAAAAAAAATGGTACGTCATGATTTATTTATTTTATCTTACTATAGTGTGTTTACAAAAATATTATTTATATTATGAATGTATTATAGCACACACATAAATCAAAAGATAAAATATATTACCCATTCCTAGGTAAACAATATATAGGGGGAACATGGCTTATAAAAAGCATGTATCAATTGTAGTGGAATAATCCCCTCACCTCTCCTATATAACATATGGGGAAACTAAAAATGTGGATCTAGGAGCTAGTTTGTGTCACATTCCTAAAACCTGACCCAAAGGCATCTTTGTCTTGATAATTTACAACCTTAGCATACTTATGTTGTAGCTAAAAGTACATAATGAATATGGTATAAACAAACTCGTCTCTAGTAGGATGGGTATGCTCTTGTATCTCTAGAAAATATTTCTCTAGTAAGTCAATGTTGCTAGTGAAGCTTCAACCTAAAAGACGTGTGTTTTTGCTTGTGTGACTTAGCATTGTGAATGTGTGAGTTATATGATCACATCCCCTAACTAGGAAAATGCATGTAAGTATCCTACACTATCCTTCTTGACTAGATCAAGTAGGGGTTATGTCTCCATACCTGAAATTCAAATTGATTTACCATATCAAGAATGTTTTCTAGTATGCATTGTGTCAATATTTATACTTTGGTCACAATGGTTGTCATCTATTATTTGACTTTATCTTTCTCACATTACAAAAATATTAATCAATGAACATTAAAACATTAAATTAAATATAAAAAATGAGTTTTTAAACCTATTCATCTGGGTCTCCCTCCTAAGGGCTTAGGTCCCTCGTCGCTCAAATTATATAAACTAAACTCTTTTCATCATCTACCCAATTTTATCCTACCTCCTTAGTAACCTTTACATAGTTTTCTTTCCAAAGATAGTGTCACCATCCCTTTGGTTGGAATGGTGGTTTTGGGTGAACCACAACCACCATTCCATACATCCATCTATAGATATGGCATCATTGACTTTAGGCTATAAATACCTCTCATCCTCCTTGTCACTTTTGAGTTCCTGATCTTGAAAGGGAGGCACCATCTAATATTTGTTCCTTTGGGTGTATCATCGTTATCTTGAATAATAATGTAATGTCTACGGGCACATCATGTATCCTTAAATCTCTCAAATATGTCTATAAATTATCAATAATACCATCTAATTTACCTAATTTGTTGCATTCGTGTGACATTTATATCTTAATCTCCATCCTAATCTAAATGATCCTTATATGACAATTAAGTGCAGCTCTATTCTAATGTGAGATATATAAGTCTCATTGTATCTTCTATTTGTATGACATCTCAATTCTAATGATCTATCTATTCTTTATACAAGTGGGTGGGCTGATGGGCCTGGTCACTTTTAAGGGATTGTATTCCTAATATTAATATAGTGTTCCCACTGCATTCTCTCTAGAATATATATATATATATATATATATATATATATATATATATATATATATATATATATATATATATATATAGTTCTTTGTAAAATTTGATGACAATGAAGCATCACAAAGAATATATGGTACACCTCTCCCCCATTGCCTACACTATGTGATGAAGGCCATATGATCAAGATACACCCCCATTTCAAAACCCCATCCAATAATATAAATACTGCAACCTAATACTTTTGTAATCGTGGTACATATTCCTAAGCAACAATATTAAACAAATTACCTCCTCCATCCTCAAGATCCTTAATTCTCCCCATATTGTACCCCATGAGATAATCGTTGTTCATTATTAAAAATATCTTCTAATATAATGTTCCCCAAAATGCCCCACACATCCATAGGCACTATCATCTTCCCTGTCATAGGCCCAAATGTGTAGGTATCACTATTTCACTACCTAGCTAAAGCAGTGAGCATAGGTTGGTCAAATCACATCCCACCAAGATTCATTACATGACATTGTAAAATCATGTCAATATGCACCCATTGAGCCTCCTCTAGTCCTGGTGCTTATCTTTTCTTTAGTAAGGTGTCATGGCATAACTCTCATATGCATACAATCTCTTGCATCATGGTAAAAAATAAAAATAAAAATAGTTTGTTACTAATGTAGAACGTGTTCGTATCAATATTTTATAGTTGTAGGTATCATAAATTCACAAATCTGTTCAATATTTAAGGACCATATACTATTTACCATAATTGTATGGATTTGATCGAGACCATATAGATGCTAAGAAGGATTGAAATACTCATGTGTGAATAGGTCCATAATTGGGGGAAACCTAGATATGCATATTTTAAAATTTCAAGACTAAAATAAAAAAATCAAGAGGCTCATAATGACTTATTGGACTTATTAGCCTTTGTGCGTAAGTTGGTGGGGTGGATGCAATCACGTGATACAATCAATGGGGTAAGAATGTTTATCAGTTTTCCATGGTAACAACGTTCTTTTGTGTTTTGACTACAAAAGACAAAGTTAAGAGTGACATAACATTTTCTATTTTCACTTTCAATTTATACATGTAGGGGAATTTCAATTCATACATGTTGGGGGAAATCCCTTAAAATTTATTAGTGTTCATTTTTCATTATTATACAATTTTCAAAAAAAAAATTAAGATCAAATTGATTTCGCATATTGATTGAAGTCATCACAGGGTAAATTTAATACACATTTTTCATATTTATTAATCATGTTATCATGTATATATTTTTATATTATCTATGTACTATGTATAATGTTTTATTAGATTTCATCATATGATCAATATCGTTTATCATTTTCAAATTTTGATTTTCATTATATTTTATACAGTCTTCTTGAATCTCGAAGAGGGAATTATATTTTATATTCATCATTCTTGAACTGATTTGATTATCATGTATATTGTAGTACATAGGTTATTAATAATGATAAGGATTGAAAGCTCATGACTAGTAGAGTGTCTAACTTTAATTCTTGATGACTCAGATTCTACTCATGATTTACTCGTATTAAATTCATATTTTATTCAAGTTGAGTACAAATTATATTCAATTTTTTTTTCAGATTATACTACTTCATTGTATCATTGTCAAATGCTATTTTATTTCATTATTTTAGATTTAAGAATTTATTTTGATTATTTGGTGATTACCAATGTGTGCAGGAAAAAAATATTGGTTTTACAAGCTCCACATGCATTAATTACAATTCTAGAGGATATAGATGTGCAATTATATCTTTTATTTATGCTTATTCAAAATTTAAAGTGTTATAAAAATGTGTGTTTTTGTACACAAATCAAAATGGGGGAAATGTAGGCACCCAACAATAACCTTGAAAAAATTATTAAATGCAAATTCATATGGTTTTAGTGTACTTGTTAAATTTTTAATTATCAGTACAGGGTTGATGTTACTGGTGCATTTTTCATACTTTTGATGTATCACCCAATCTGTTATATCTTTATCTTTCTATGACTCTTAGGCTATAAGCTGGGAGTTTTAGCATTCTTAATACAAGTTAGAAGCACTGACATTTTTGGACCCAACATTTGTTGTTTACTCTAGGTTATAATGCTCTCGTTCTCTTAGTCTTATCTTTTTCTTTTCTAGTCTTTTGATTTCATTTCATAGACCAATAGGATCCTAATTTGAATCTGATTATCTATAAATACATAAACATTGTAAACCATTTTACACTAATGATATATTAATATATATACAAATAATGTATCTAATACTCACATATAAATCATAATAACATATGAAATGTCAAGTATATATATACAAAGAATGTATTTAATACTCACATATATATCATAATAACATATGAAATGTCAAGTAGTCATTAGAATATTTATCATTGTCTGAAATGGTAATTTTCTATTAGAACAATTTTGTGATAATCTAGGGGTTTACTTATGAAATTTACATTTATGAAGTTATTTATTTCTGAAAATATTTATAATATATATTGAAGTTCCCACTCTTTAGGCTTATTACAACTAACAAGATAATTATCATATTTGCTAGTTGTAATGTAGACCCCTAAAACTACCTTTTTCCATTGAAGTCTTAAGATGTCACAAATAAATTAGAGCCATTTAGGGAAAGGAAAAAATTATTTTTTGTAGGTACATAAGAGGTGAAACATGGTAATTAAGGTAAAAAAACTTGAGGGAAGGAATAGGCACATAAAAAATAAAAAATAAAAAAAGATTTTTAAATTGTATCTGTTGACCCGAAGTGGCCATCATGCTTCTACATCTAAAAATGGCAATGGTCTTAGCATTTTTTTTTATAACAATAACAAATTTATAAGTCATGTTTGTGACATGAATGAAAATTCATTTGTATATATAGATTCAGGAGACAATAATTTATTCTATTATGTATCTAAATCTTAATTATTTTCCCACTCAATTGGCATATAAATAATTAATAATTTCTTCTATTTACATGTATTACATGCTAAAATAAAACTAATTCCTTTATTTTCATTATATTTAGTTTTAATCCACTTGTTATTGCATTAATGTTGATAAAATATATGTAACAAAATTTAAAAAATGCAAAGAATACACAGATAATATATTAATAAAATGAAAATGTTTTTTATTTTATTTTATAATCTTACATCTATATAGTTCATGTATTACCCATAGCAAATTAAAAACAGATCAAAACAGATAGATCCAAATATATAGTTTTTATTTCTAATCACTTTTATTTCTTTGTAATTCAATATTTTAAAACAAAGAGAAGAAAAATATATTTACTAGTGTTACATATAAATGACCTACAATTAAAAATAATAAATATTATATATGAAAAGTGATTTACACATTTTTATTCTCTTAACATTTTGTTTTCTATTGTTATGGCCAACTTTATCTCCTTAATGAGTTTTATATTTCCTTTTAAATGTTATTTAATGTTTTTTTTTAAATTGATTTTGTAGTAAACAATGAGTTTCACCTTTAGGTAACACTTTTGTTGGTTGATGTTGCTTGTGAATGTTGTTTTGATGGATAGGTGAATGCGTTTGGACAAATATTTTACATTAAATCCCACTGCAATTCAAGTTGAAAGGTGAAATACTAATAATGTTTCATCTCCAAAAAAAACCTATAATTTTTTAGCGTGTCTCTTTCTATTACTTCCACTTTCATGTGTTATCACCTTTTTTCCACTCAGAATAATTCCATAGCATGAACAACTCTTTATGTCCATCTAAATCTCCCTATAAAATTTACAGCCCTCTACATGAAAAGGTGATTTACCCATTTTTATTTTCTTAATTTTTTTAAATTATTATGATCATTTTAATCTCCCTTCAAAATTGAATCTCTCTCTTTCAATGTTATTTAGTATTTTTTTTGTTTTAGTAAATATGACCTTTATGTTGCACTTGTGTTGGTACATGATAGTTGTGAAGGATGTGTGGTGGATAGGTAAATGTGTTTGAAGAAATATTTTGCATGAAAATTCACTAAAATTCAAGTTGAAAATAGAAAAAAATAAGAAAAATTATGCTCAAAATTAATTACTAACTCTTGTTACTTAATTGGTGTGGAGGATGCAATCATGCGATCTAATAAGTTTTCCATGACTTCTTTTCAATTCCACATCAAAAAAAATCTTTCTCGCATTCTAATTTTATAATTAAAAGGTAATAATGAGGTTATATTTTAATTTTTAATTTATATATAATGAGGTATGTTGAAGAGCTACAGGGGGAATTTGTCTAAGGAGGGGCTCATGTCTGATTAGCTAGTTATTTAAGTAATGGATTCCAAAGGCTCTAATCAATAGTTGGTCTAAGATGATTATCAATTGCACTAGGACTGAAGAACAACCCAAACCCTTATGGGAGTAAGTATTATGAGATTTTTTGTAATGGGTGAAAGCGTGATGGCGTAATGTCACAAGGAAGAAGGCTATTCACTTGCTACTCCTTTACATGTTCAATAAAATTGAAATTGTTATGGTCAAATTAGTTTGGAATATTGATTCATGTTCCACATGATGAAATCTAATATTTTTGACATATTCATTTATTATTCTATCTTATATATTTTATGTTGATATTTATCAATGATACATGATTTTTTATAATTTCCGCACATGGAAGATGTCTTTTATTATTCTTGAGATCCTTCTACCAGTGTTCCATGGGCTCTAGTATGTTCCATAAGCTCTTCTCAAATCTTAAGAGGGAAAATATATTTTATACTTATTATTATTAAACTAATTTAATTATAACATATATGTTTCAGTACATAGATTAATTATGATGCCAAGGATTGGGAGCCCATGACTAGAATGGTGCCTCAATTCAATTCTTAATGACTCAAATTTCATTTCAGAATTTACTCATATTATATTTAGATACTAAGGTTATGCTCAAATTATATTCAAATTTTTTTCAGACTTGGTTTTATCATTTTATTACCAACAAATGTTATTTTTTTATTATTTCATATTTTATAATTTCTTATTATTTGTTTATTCTTGGAAGTGTCTATAAAAAATAACATTGGATTTGAAGGTACCACATGTGCATCGAATTTGGTTCTAGGAGATACATGTAAAATGTTATATCATTTTTTATTTTAAATTGTGTTCTTACACAGATCTTGAAGTAGGGAAATTGTAGACACTTAAAATGGCCTCTAGATATTTATAAAGTGTTAACTCATATTTTTAGAATATTTATCTATTGAACTAAATTATGCATTATTGGCATGTTTCTCTCTCTCTCTCTCTCTCTCTCTCTCTCTCTCTCTCTCTATATATATATATATATATATATGACATTGAATTTTTTAGATGCACTAATACTTATGGTTCCATCTTTTTGGGTCTTATTAAAGTCAAGGTGCACCCATCTATTTCATCTCTTATTGGTTACCTCTATCCATTTGATGTTATTTTGCATGTCTATAGGCTTTTAATTTGATTACAATTTTATAAAAATACACAAACATTTTAATTCATTTGATACTAAAATATGCTCATATATACATAAATAATCTATCTAGCACACACACATAAATAATAACCATGTAAGAAATATTAAACAATTATTAGAACATCTATCATTATCTAAAGCTATAATTTTCATTAGGAACACTTTTAGCACAAAACCTATGATTCTATCTATGTAATTTATATTTATAAAACTATTTGTTTAAGTAAATCACTATTTTATATTTTGAAATTCCCACCCTTTAGGGGTAAGACATGACAAAAAGATAATTATACCATTCAAAAAATTTAAGACAAACCCTTAAAGACCCTAAAGATATTTTATTTTTCTCAAAGTCTCCATTTATCACAAGTACATTGAAGCCATTTTAAGAAAAGGAATAAATTTTGTTTGTGTATGCATAGAAAGCATAACAAAAGACCTAAATGTATAAAATCAAAGGGTAGGAGCATCCACACAAAACCCAAAACTTGTGTTTTCAATTTTGTCACCTAACTAAAAGTGGAGCACTTTTGGAACCATAAGTGTTGGTGCTCCTAGAACCAAAAGTGGCATATATTTATGACATGTTAGATATTTGTAGATAAAGCTTATTACATAACACACATTGTATTTGTAGATATAAATTTCGATGACAATCTTCCTATTATGATTTATTCAAAATATTAATTAATCCATAAGTGTTGGATTGCATGATTATCACTTATAAATAATTAATTAAGAATTATTTATTGTATTTAATCATTTATTTACATGCTTAATTAAAATATTTCATCAATTTATAATATATTTAATTATAATCTATATATTACAATCACACATTTATGTTGATAACACATACTATACAATTTTATGATAGATTAAAAATGCAAAGAATAAAAAGAGATTATATTATAAAATTCAAAAAAAAAAATATATTTTATCATTTCATATATATATATTTCCCATACTAAAGTGTGCTAAAGAAAAATAAAGATCAAAATAAATAGAATCATAACTTTGTCTTTGTATTTCATTGATTTTCTAACATTTTGAAATACAGATGAAATATTTATTTCTAACATCTAATTGTTTTCTAACACTTTTATCTTTATGTAGTTCAATATTCTCAATTCATGTTTATATTAATAATAAAGTTATTTTGATATTTTATTTTTATTTGAAAAGTAAATAAATTTGTTCTAAAATTTTAGTATCTCCAAGAGTTCCTTAATTATTAGAGAAGTACCCTTTGTTTCATGAATTAAGTTTTGTTATATCTACCACTACAAGATTCTCCTTGACTATCACCTAAATGGCAGTGGAGCTCTCACAAATATCTGTCCTCCCCTACTTCTTACCAAGGGGGAGGGTTGGCGTCTACCACTATTAGGAATTTATAGTGGTTGACATTATTAATTATATATGAATAATGTTGTGTTTTTAATAACGTGATACGTAATAAAAGTTAATATATGAATTGTTTATCAAACAATTCATAAAATAATATTTGTTGTGTGAGTTATAAGAACTCACTTAAACTAATTTAGAGTTGTTGTAGGAATTATTTATGGAGATTCACTCTCCTTGAATATAGGAGCAGGCTCTCCTACATAATTATATGTTTATCTGTTGAATAAATCAACAAATGAAATATAACAACCTACTTATTATTATGAGTATTGGTCTTTATTATTTTTTATCTATGTTAAAGATTTGCATAATCTTTTTCAAATATTTTTAGTGATATTAGAGCATGCTTAGAGCCAAGATTTCTTTTATGAAGGATTAGAAGGATCTTAGGAGTAGAACCATTTCACTATTTGGTTTCCCTAGTTAATAAGAGAAGAATAATGTGTGAAGGATTTTATAGTATAGTTTGATTTAGTTTATGTTTCAATAGTCCCTCCATATATGATCGCATAGTTTATGTTTTGTATCAGTCTAGTTATCTTCAGATCTGCATTCGTAGTCTTACATGAATCACACAAGTTTGAACATCTGTATCAAATTATATCACTTCATTAGAACTATAAAAACAAAATTTGTTTTTGGTTTTGATTATTTTAGGTCTTGATCTACCATCTGCATATGCTTGGACAACATTATGAAACAACCTCCTTCAATGCATTGAAACCTCCACCAGCTTGTATAGAAACAATATTGTCTTGGATTTCCTTTCATCAAATCAACATTCAAAGGCTAACTTTGACTATTTTTAACATTGCATCGAAGTCTTCAAATAACTGCACCACTTAGTATTAATGGATTCTCATTAATTTCAGACCAGACATACCACACAATGTTATTCAACTTATATTGATAGTCTAACAGCTATGTATTGAACAACGAGTAAGCATCAAGATCAACTCACCATTGACTCATATCTACATCATGTCATTCATATTGCAATTGTGTCCAACAAAACTATATGCGATTTACTAATCTAAAATGATTTGACATGTTTGGGTGGCCAAGAATTATCTAAACCAGCCTTCGACATCTCTTTGCAAAGAAAGTGGGTGTGGAAATTTCGCAACGTAGATGCAAATAATTATTTATATTATGTATTTAGTCTTTAGTATTTATTTATAATAAATAGTTATTTTTTTGGTATCGTAAGTGAAAATCATATGGTTTATATTTTTTAATATCGGTTTATTAGTACCTGAAAAGTATTATTGTTTTCCTTGGAGGTCTTTATTCTCAATTTGCTTCTTGTCTATGACCAATCGCATCAACATATTTATGTGTGGGGTTTTTATTTTAAATCTACACAAGTTAGGAAAATTAAAAAATATTTCCTTAGTAATAAGTGGGAAATAGTTTGTTTTGTTTAGGCTAATCAAATGGCTTCGCATTTTATATGTTGTTTTTTGCTAAGATGAGGGTGGAGAGAAGGTAGGTGGTTATAGAGGACTAGAGTACCCAACACATGTTTGTCAAAGTCCGCACATTCTTGTCAAGAATAGTATCTTCCTGCAATTTTGTTAGATATTCAGAAGCAAAATCATCAACAGAAGGAATGGATACACTTTCATCATGATCAATTATCATTGGAGGCTCGTATAATTTGAGATTTTCCACATTTACAATTGAATAAATCTGCATGTAAGATGGTAAATCTAACCGAAAAGTATTTGTACCATTTTTTTTCGTAATCCAAAAAGGACCATACCAGATTGGTTTCAACTTTTTACCTTCACTTGTCAGTCTTTCCTTACTGATGTAAAGCCATACCGTATCACCTACAACAAATTGGTGATCAATATGATGTTTGTCATGTCTGGCTTTATATTTGGCTTGACTTTTCTCCAATTGAGTACAAACAGTTTGATGTATGAGTTGTATTTATTCAATGAACTTATTAGCTCAAATGGCTTCTTTTGGTTCATCAACCGCTGTATCCTGTCTATAGCAAACATCTAGAAGAGATTTAGGCAAGTATCCATAACAAACTTCAAATGGAGATTTCATAGTAGAAGAATGAAGTGCCCGGTTATATGCATGTTATATGTAACACAATTGTTCATCCCATGACTTTGGATGTTTATTGCTATATCCCCTAAGCAAATGTACCACTGTGCGATTCACAACCTCTATTTTACCATCAAATTATGGATGAAATGCAGTGCTCTTTTTTAATTTAGTGTCCATTAGTCCCCACAAAGTTGACCAAAAATTCCCAATAAATCGAGAATCCTGATCAGAAATAATTGAAGTAGGCAAACCAAAATGAACCCATACATGTTTAAAGAACAAGTGTGTAGTGCCTTCCCCAGTAATTTTCTTAGTGCAAGGAATCAAAACACACATCTTGCTAAATCTATCCACAACCACTTATAAATAGTCATGTTTTCTTTGTGTCATAGGCAAACCCCCCACAAAATCCATGGAGATACTTTCCCAGGGGTGAGGAGGAATAGGTAGAGGAGTGTAAAGTCCTAGTTTCCTATTACTAGGTTTTCTTGTGGCACAAAAAGTACATCCCTTAATATATTTGTCAACAATTTCTTGTATACGGGCCCAGTAACAATACATTTTCAAATGTGCAACCATTTTAGCAACTCCAAAATAACCAGAAATAAGAGAAGTATGTCTTCTCTAATCATGTGCACCCTCTCATTTTGAGGAATGCATAGTTTACCCAAATGATACGAAAGATCATTGTGTACATGATAGTCTAATTCCTCTACTTGTCTACTACTCATCAAGTCTTTATAAACATCTTAAAAATCAAGATCATTAACATACTACTCTTTATAACTTCTTAAATCTAGCTTAGTGAAATAAATAGCATGTTTTAATTGATCCAATAAATCATCAATACGAAGAAGAGGGTAACGATTCTTAATAGTAATTTTGTTTAAAGCACAAAAATCAACACACATTCGCCAAGTGCCATCTTTCTTTGGCACCAAAATAATGGGTGAACCAACAGGATATGAACTTGGATGAATAATACCTCTATTCAATAGATCCATTACCTATTTTTTGATTTCCTCATTTTCTAGCACTGATAACCTGTATATGCCAATGTTAGGGAGAGGAGAATCTTGCAATAGCTGAATTTCATGTTGAACTCCCCTTTTAGGGGGGAAACCCTTAGGATCTTGAAATATATCATCATAAGTATAAATGATTTCAACCAATTCATTCTCGTGTTTAGGATCACAATTTTCCAAACCTGAAAATATTCTTTTTCCTTAGACTTAATCAACATGAGACAAAAAGTCTTGCTTGAATTAACTAGTCTTTTCATTTGCCCTGTTATAACCAAAGAAAGACTTGTTTTAATGTGATGTGCTCTGACTATATATTCAATGCCATCCTTAACAAGTAAGTACTTATTCTCCTCTCTATAAAAGATTGCTTTTCTATCATAAAGATATAGGCTTCCCAAAACAATCCCACATATGTCCAATGGGACAACATCCAACTCAACCTCATCTACAAACTTGGATGTGATGGCAAGCCTCAGTCTACAAGTTTGTGAGACTTGTAGCTTCGCATTGTCACTAACCCAACCTAGTGGATAAGGCTTCGAATGGGTATTGGTTTGTAAGCCTAACTTCTTAACAACCTCTTCAAAAATTAAATTTGCTTGTGAACCACTATCAAATAGAGTGTCAATCTTAGTATGTTTTGAAAGAACTCTAATGTGGAACAATTCATTTATTTTATTATCAACATGCACACAATTCTGTTTAGAAGAAAATGCATCATTTGATGACTTAGTGCTAAAAACTGAAAGAGAAGAATCATTATGCAATCCCATAGCTGTGATCTTAGTTTCATCTCTTGAATCTAAACTTAAGTCCTGAATTGTAGCATTAGTCTTCTTTTCTTTCTTTTGAAACCTGTTAGGCCTTAACTTAGGGTGTAGTTTCCAACACTTAAACTCATCATGACTTTTCTTGCAATGATTACAAAATGGTTTTCCTTCTTTTTTTTTAACAGTAAAAGTGGATTTCTATTTACCCTTTCTTGATGAACTTTCCCCTTTGGATTGCTTAACATTAGATTGCTTACTTTTAGCCTTAGGAAGAGATTCTTTTGATTGTTTTCCTCTAGCCTCTAAATGAGTGGTTTGTACATATACTGCATCTAAATTTGTGAAATAAAACATCTATTCTTAGAGATAGGATTATTATTTGTGTGTTCTTGAAATATTATTCAACCAAGACTTTCTAGTTTTAGATTAGTGGCATCAGAGCAGTTTATCTTAAGAGTGTATTGTCCTAAGGATAAGGTCAGACTATAAGAAGCTTGGGTGAAAAATGCAAGATCTAGTAGACTATCCACCTGTTCACTCCAAATGACCTCGAATGGTAGACAACACCGAGGCATCTAATACTTTCAAGGAAATGGTGAATGAAGCCTTACAAAAGTAGCAAGTGTAGATGCTATAATAATTCACCCAAATTCTCCAATAAATTTTGATGAGAAATTTTAGCTCTTCATCTGCAACCTCACATATTTTCAGTGCCCCAACACCCTTTAAGGTTTAGTTGAATTTTGATATCCCTACATTTAAAGGCAAAATTAATTTTGATGTAATAAAAAATTGGTTGGATCAGTTGTCATCATATTTTTATATAAATAAATTTACCAATAAAGAGAAGATCACTTTTGCTCTTTTGAAATCATCATTGCCTATAAAAAATTAGTGAAAAGTGTACAAGAAGAGATTTAGTATGGATGATATTGGCCTTGAGGTGGAACCTACCTGAAATGATTTCATAGAAGCTATAAAAGAAGAATACTACCCCATTGGAGCATATGATGATCTGTACATAGAGTGACAACAACTTCACCAAGGTAAGGAATAGTCTATTCAAGATTACACTAACATTTTTCATTCTCTATCTATGAGATTGGGCATCCGAGAAAGTGAGAAACACAAGGTTCTCAAATATCATGGTGGAATACAATGGTATATATGGGGGGCAATGAAAGTCTTTAATTTAGAGACCCTTGGTGAGGCATACAAGTTCACAGTAAACATTGAATAAAAGCATGGAAGAATGAATATAAAGATTTAGCCTTCAAAATAGAAAAGTGACAAAGAAGGTCAAAAACAAGGCCAAAATTGGAAGCAAAAGGAAAGAAAGAATAGAAAATGGTGTGATTACCATAAATCTGGAACTCAATCAAAAGAAGAATGTTAAGCCATCAAGTCCCTACTTTTTGAGTCACAATCCTTAATATCTACTACTCTACCTCATACACACCCTACAGTTGAAGAAGAGATTGTATATGTTGAGCCTGATGCCATCATTTCTTCACCACAAACCCATGAGGAGAGGCTACATGACAAAGAAATGTTGTTTCACTCTAAGTTATGGGTGAAAGGTAAGCCTCTACATTTCATTCTTGATAGTGAGAGTCAAAAGAATTTAATCTCTGCTAATGTTGTGAAAAGTCTAAACCTATCCATGAAGCCTCACCCAAAGCCATACAATATTGGATGGTTGATTTTAGGAAGAAGCCTTCATGTCACCCACCAGTGTCTTCTTTCATGTGTAATAAAACCTTTCCAAGATGAGGTCTTGTGTGATGTGGTCAATTTAGATGTTTGTAATGTACTCTTTGGTCAGTTATTCATGTATGATCTACATGGCATCTATGAATCGAGAACTTGAAAGATCAACCCTCACTCTTGGAGCACGGTACTATAAGGTACAGAGGTACCACTTTCTAAATCTGTCTCCCTAATCAATGCCAAGAAATTCATTCTCATGATGGTCCAGCCACATAAATCTAGAAGGGTTGATATTGCAGCCCTAACTACACAATCAACATAACAATAAAAGTGAAGGGGTACCAAGCTAAGGAAGTTCGTGGCCTTCCATCCACAGATTGATGGTCAGAAAAAAAGGGTGAACAATCAGACCCTACATACCTCCACAAAGCACAATCTATTCCAAGTATGCATTGGGTTCCAACCCATGACACCAAATGATGTAGCTATTCCATATCATCCAACTCTATTGAACAATTCAGTCATACCAAAACAACTAGACAATGGTGAGCTTGATCTATAGAGTTTTGCTCCAGTGGATGAGAATTAGATCAAGATACAACTGCCACACTTGATAAAGACTCTTGATGCAATGGGGACCATTGGTTCTCAAGTAGGGAGGAATGATCTAGATAAAAATTCATGCAATGATTTGGGCAACACTTCAGGTGATAATTCGAGCAACAGTCCTACCCTTATTGATAGTAAAACTTTTGGGAGCCATAAATTTTATACCATAGCTCCTTTTGACTCCCCGTTTGAACTGTTGGAAAGATAAGAATGAGAGGAACACTGTGAGATGGCATAGAGATCCACTTGATGGATTTTGGCCTCTGGAAACTAAATGAAATTATCTCAAATTTCAATTTTAGTAGTGTAGTCTAAAAATAATAAGTTTCTAAAAATAATAATTTCTCAAAATCTATAATGTTGTAAATCATGGAAGTCAAACCACTTCATCTCCCTCAAGATTGGTGACCTTCCACATCCTCCTTCTACTTTCAAAATATGTATAAAAATATATGTAGTCCTAAAATTCAATCAAACATCTGTTCCCAGAGATAGGCATATGTTGTATCTACAATTTTGAGCAATAATACATCTCTTCTCAGAGATAGCATTATTATTTGTGTATTCTTGAAATATTCTTTAACCAAGCTCTTATGCCACATTTCAAGAGTTTCATGACTTGGGGTGCCACTTGCCTATTTTAACTTTACATGATCAGTTTCACATTCTCTTCTCATGCATATGTATCTACTTTTGTCATCTTGACACTAATCCTTGTGACCTTTGGACTTATTTTTTCTCTTCACTCTCTCAAGTTCTATAAAAAATATCCATTTTGGCCTTTGTAAAATATGCTCCACCTGAGTATGGTGAAGCCCTGCTCATTTGCATACCATGGATTAATAAATACTACTAATTTTACCTCCTCTATGACTATTCATAGTGTGTTCACTTGAATGATTTATTTTACTTAGTGATAAATGTTGTTTCCTTATCATTGTTGTCTCATTCTCTCACATATTTATAGCTTGAAAGCTTCTTTTTACAGGTTGAGTGAGTTATTCTATTCAACAGTGCCATTATAGGCATCTTGTCTTATCTTTCTAGCCTAAACATTCACCACAATCTTATAATGAAATACTGATGTGAGAATATCTAGATTAGAGAAGTGTATGCCTAGTTAGTCTCTTGGTCTCATGTGTGACATGTAGTTGGTTCGTAGTTATAAATTAATTTGGTGTATCACTGCCTTTAGTATAGTTTAATTTCAATTTTATCTCCCTTTTCCTTGAAATCATAGGTGTAGTAGTGATTTAAAAGTGGTACATCAAGGGATATATCCCTATCTAGAGATTCATCTCATTTGTAGACTACCCATAGCCTATAGGTGTTTCAATTATGCCACTTGGATGAGGAGAAATGATACATATCCTAAAAGCATGAAAATACAAGTGGCAATAGTTTTTGGCACACCTAGTAGGATTCATTGTCTAAAAATTTGAAAGATTTTTGGTGTTATCTTTCAACACATCAACCTTTAGAGGCATCTATACAAGTATCAATGGTGACTCTAAAGTTATATCAACTATTCAAGTAACCTAGGTTTTCTTTTTGAAGATTGTTGGTAAATTTTTTCTTTGTGTTAATGCTTCTCAATGAAGTTCTATGGATAATTTTGATGTGGAGTATTGTTTTACATAAATTGATGAGATATTTCAAGCTTATGGAATTCCCTATCAGCCTTTGTATGATTCTTATCAGCTTTTTCATGATCCTTACCAGCTTCAATAAGGCCCTTATTAATATTTTCATGAGTTGTATCAATACTATAACCAGCCTTCTCAATATCTTGCTCCTCCTAGTCAACCTAGTCACTTCTCAAATCAGTCCATTTCAAATTTCAAGAGAACTCTATTAGGCTATGAGAGGTACATGATAGATATTGACACACAAAAGGGAAAAGGTCAAGATGTTCCTAGTCATCTCATTCATAATGTGAGATATGCATTAAAGTTGGTTAAAAGATATTGGGCACCTATTGAGAGAGTAAATTAGAAAAGGCTCACAAGTGAGATGTTAGATGTGAGTGACCTAGTTGCATCCTTAGAAGATAAACTAAGAATTCAAGAAGAACAAACTCAAAAAATATATCAGCCCTCATATCCAACTCCCCAATATTGTTATCAAATCTACTTTACTCTTACTCATGAACCCAATCAAGCTTATCAAAGTTATCCTTTTCCTAATCAGTTAAAAGAAAGAATTTGAAAGACAAACTGTAATATCCCTTTCTTAGGGTCTCCTTTTTTAACAAAAGCTCTGATACCACTGTAATATCCCCTATCCAATAGGGAATATAGCAAGACAAAGCTCTGATACCACTGTAATATCCCTTGTCCAATAGGGAATATAGCAAGACAAAGCTCTGATACCACTGTAATATCCCTTTCTTAGGGTCTCCTTTTTTTAATAAAAGCTCTGATACCACTGTAATATCCCTTGTCAATAGGGAATATAGAAAGACAAAAGCTCCGAACAAAAATACAATTTTTGCAGAATAAATTCAATTAAACAAATAAACCACAGTAAATCTCTTAACTAGCAAATCACTAATCTTATTATTCGTCCAGTTGATTACAAATAAAGTCCTCTATCATGCATATCAAAGAATATTAAAAATACTATCTTAAAACCCTGGTCTTTTGCAAATCTGAAAACAAACCCTGAATCTAGAACGGCTCAGGTTTCTGTGTCAAAACACAGTCGCCGACGTCGGTTCTATTACCGTCGTCGATTGATATACTGCCGACATCGGTCTCAGTTGGTCGACCTGCTCTGCCATCGTCGCTATTAATTTGACCGATGTCAGTCTTTGGACTATCGATGTCTGTCTATGAGCTGCCTGCAACTTTGTATGACCTAATGCAGAACTGTAGGAAATTGCACGGATCTGTACGGATTCTGTACAGAAGCAAGATAATATGTTGCAGCCTCTATGTTGGATACCAGATCTGAAGAAATATAGCACTAATACAAAAGATCTAATTTGGATAATTATTTAAATCAAAACTTATGAAATAAATACTTGAACTACTGTGATAGCTTCTGTATGAAGTTATCTCTCAAACCTGTAAACCCCTGTAATAACTTCTATATGAAGTTATCTCTCAAATTGGCAATAGATCGACTGATATCTACAACCTTTGAATCAAACACACTGAAGAGTGGACGTTCTCCAATGCAAATGGAATCCTGGAACCCTTGGCTCAGTCTTCACAGAAGAATTCTTCAATATCAAAATCAATAATCAATCATAATTCCCACTCTCTCCCATGAGAAACCCTTATACCCTCAAAAAGATATGCTTGCCCTAATTAGGGTTTCTTTTCTTAAATTAGAATTAGGGTTTCTAAATTAAAATTAGACCAAATAATTAATATTTGATTAAATCAATCAAATATTAATATCTCCCTCAATATATGTTCGATCCTCAAATCGATTGAAGCTGGTGAATCAAGAAGTAATTTTGCACATGACCATACCAAAATAAGGGTGCTCCGCTGCATGTCAAATATCCCTAAATAATAGGAGCTCAGACAAACATCTCTGAAATAGCTTGAATGAAAACCAACTGTAGGAATTCTGCTAATCGAAGCCAAGCCAAGCTCCATCATGACCCTCTATCCATCCTATCAACCTACGAAGGTCGCATAATAGGCTAATCATCAAGTCTAAAGATGTCCACTAAAAAGGGGACATGACAATCCGCCCCTCCTGAAATTGCTTGTCCCCAAGCAATCTCAGAACAACAAACCAATCAATCTACCTAGATCCCATATGTAGTTATGATCTGCATTGCTGTTAATCAATGTAAGCTCCTGCAATGTCCTCAAGAATATAACCCAAAGGAATCCAAAATCAAACTGGCGGATGCAACTTAACCAAACTCTAAAAGCACAACTGTCATAGTTAGGAACCCATGAGAAACAAACTCTCAAAGTATCATAACCCAAATAGAATGGACAACTCAAACTGCCAATTCCATCTACAAAAGATGGTGCCAATCCATCTTATAACTGATCCCTCTATAAAGGTGGCACAACCAACTGTACCACACTGTCATCGGTGTGAGAAGAATCAATCTGGAAACTCAACTCCACTGGTATGCCAAACTCATCAAGACCAAGTACTCCCAAATCCTGAACATGTGTGTCAGCTCCAACAACATGTTCCTCAGCAACCACTGCAGGAATGTACTCACCACCAACCATCCCAATATACAAATGGACTGGGTATGGCGCTGGTGAAGACCGCAAATGCTCTAACTCTGCAGTCACCTCAGCCAAATGAAACTATGACTCCTCGAAAGCCAACTGTGTACTCTCAAGAATCTCAGAAGTCACCTCGAGCTGCTGAGTAAGCTCACTCACCTTATCTTCCTTGACCAATAATGCATCATATGCTATGCTGCCCCACTCTATAAGATAATCTCTATCAACTACCAACTGCATATAATCCTATCTCAGAATCTGGATAGCCTCCCATAAAGAGTGGATCTCTGTCAAGGACAAATAACTGCCTCCCCGCTCAATGCTAGTAGGAGAACCCCATCCATAAACTGCTAACAACTGACGAGCAACATTGAAATGCTTGCAAGCGGTAGCAATGTCTCGCTCACTAACTCTCAGCTAACTAGACACATGGTGGCACTGGCTAGATTGTCTCCTATAATCCTCCTCTGATGCATGGTCCAAAAGAGTAGACTCAAAATCACTGATCTCTAGCATACTACCATCCATACTCTGTGAATCAACTCCATAGCTCATATCAACATACAGAGTATCACCAACTGTAGCATCGTTGTCGAACTCCTCCATACCGAAAGAAACTGCCGAGGAAACTAAGTCTTCAAAACTGTCCACTGCATCCTCCTATGTGTCATCTACAATAATCAGATCCTGGGACTCTTCTACAATCTCTATCATATCTAAGAGATCATCAACACTCAGTGTACTAACATCTGAGTACATCTCTACACTCTGAGTGTAAGCATCGGACTCATCCTCATCCAACTCTGAAGAGGCTGTTGCTGAAACTATCTCATCATCACCATCTCCTATCTCATAAGAATCATGGGACATGCTACTATCTTGTCTAACTGATCTGGAGTGCTCCCTCCTCAGCTTAACAAAGTGATCAAAAGACATCCTCTCCCGAACCTGAGGTGATAATAACTCCCATTCCTCATTCACTGTCATATACCGTGTGAATTTGTCTTCGAATGTAGGGTCTGAAAGAAATTCATTCATCCTTTTCTGGGTTTCAACCAACTAGTTCAAACTTTGTTTTAGCATTCTCATATCCTTGTCCCATTGTTTCTGAGTACTTGAAGTAATCATGATTTACTAGCCGATTCAATGTCCAAACTACCCAAACTACCCAACAGGATGGCAGGATTAGTTCTGATCTACCCAACAGGATGGTAGGAATTTGGCTTTGATACCACAGTAATATCCCTTTCTTAGGGTTTCCTTTTTTTAACAAAAGCTCTGATACCACTGTAATATCCCCAACCAATAAGGAATATAGAAAGATAAAAGCTCTGAACAAGATACGATTTTGTAGAATAAATTCAATTAAATAGATAGACAGTAGTATAATCTATCAACTGGCTAATCAGTGCTCTTATTATTTTTCAAAATGATTACAATATTGAATCTCTGGCATGCATATAAAGTAATACAAATTTCACCTCAAAACCTGGTCTTTTGCAAATCTGGACATAAACCTTGAATCTGTGCAGCTCTCGAGTTGTTGTGTCAACAACACAATCACCGACGTCGGTTATTTTGCCATTGTCGGTCGATATTATGCCAACGTCGGTCTTTGTAGGTCAGCGACTCTGTCGATGTCAGTCTGTAGTCGGCCGGTGTCGGTCACTGGGCTGCCGATGTCGGTCCTTGTGTCCCCTGCGACGCTGTCTGGCCTATGGCAGATCAATATGGAATTGTACGGATAGGTACTGATTTCGTACAGAAGCAAGATAATATGATGTGGCCTGTATTTTGGATACCTGATCTGAAGATCTCTATCTGTATAATTTATTAAATCAAAACATAATGAAAAAAATACCTAAAATCCTTGTGATAACTTCTGTGTGAAGTTATCTCTCAAAATACCTGAAATACTGTGATAAATTTTGTATGAAGCTATCACTCGAACTGGCAATAGATCGGCAGGTATCTCACAACCTTTGAATCACACACACTAAAGAGTGGGCGTTCTCCAATGCAAAATGGAATCCTGAAACCCTTGGCTCAGTCTTCACTAAAGAATTTTTAGCAACAATCAATATCAATAATCAATGGATAATAAATAATGGCCTCCCATGAGAAACCCTTATACCCTCAAAAAGATATGCTTGCCCTAATTAGGGTTTCTTAAATTAGAATTAGGGTTTCTAAATTAAAATATGCTAAATAATTAATATTTGATTAAACCAATCAAATATTAATATCTCCCTCAATACATGTCGAATCCTCGAACCGTTTGAAACTAGTGAAGCAAAGAGTGATTCCGCACATGATCATGCCATAAAAGGTATGCTCTACTGAATGCTAGCATTCCCTATATAATAGGAGCTCAAACAAACGTGCCCAAAAAAGCCCAAATGAATGCCAACTGAAACAAATTTTGCTAATCGAAGCCAAGCCAAGCTCCATCATGACCCTCTATCCATCCTATCAGCCTACGAGGGTCGCATAATAGGCTAATCATCAAGTCTGAAGATGTCACCTGAAAAGGGGACATGACACAAACTTTATTTTTAAATCATATATTGATAGGTAGATTGAGTTAGCCAATAATAAGATGAATTAATCCATCTTATTACCAATGGAAATGGAATCTAATCCCTCATTTCCCTCTCCTATTACATCCCCACCTCAAGAAGAGACTTCTAGATAAGAATTCCCAAGTTGGAAACAAGGTGGAGAATCCAAACATAAGGAGATCCCAAGTTTCTTGAGTACTTAATCCACTCCTAAAATTTCATCAATACCTCAAGAGGAGACTCCTAATCTTGAAATCCCAAGCTAGAATAAGGTATTGGAATCATGGGAAAAGAAAGGAGATAAAATCTTAGATAAAGAGTGTGAAGTTGAGAAAGATCTTGATCCTATGCAAGCCCCTCCCACCCTTCCTCAAGATACCTCTTGTTTTCCATTTTATCCCTCTTGTACTAATTATCCTCATGATGATGCCTATAAAATTCAAGAGATACTTTTCCAAGATAACATATCCATGCAAATTGAAGATTTAGAGTCAATAATGAAATTGTTGAGTCAAGATGTGATGGAAGGTTTAAAACCAAAAGAAGATCCTATGCCCGAACACACCCTATCTAACCTTCCTCAAGAGAGTGCTCAAGATGAATCATATGTCAATGAATTGATTCTAAAATGGAAGGAATAAAACCAAGTTATTTTATCCAAAGGTTTACCTACCCTTCCTCAAGAACTCCCAAAAGGATCCCCTACAATTCATTCTCAATCTGATGTTGAGTTCTATGTTCCACCTCCACCAACTAGTTCATATTTTCCTCACCCTATCACCCTTTGCATTGATGGACCTATGGTGTGGGAACCTAAAGAGGAGAATTTGGTTGATAATAATCAAAACTTTTTCTTGAAGAAAACATAACTCTTTGGCAGCCTCATTGAACTAGGTCACCTAACTATAAAATGCCTAGCATTGGCATCATCAAGAAGGAGAAAGAAATTGAGGATCTTGTAGTACTTGAGGAGAAAACTCAAGTTATAAAATCTGAGATATAACTTAATAGTTCACAAGAGGTTCTAAATGTTGAAGAAGAGGTGATTTCTTGTGTTGAATCTTCTGATTGTGTTGATATTGAAGAATGTCTTCCTTATGTAAAAGAAGAGGAAATCATCATTGGTTCTTCTATCACTATACAAGATACCATTTATGGGAAAGAAAAAGTATCTAATTAGCCTTGGGATGTTTTTTTTGCAATAATTGGAGTAGGTTATACTCCCCTTTAAGGAGGCTATGATCTAGTTAAAAATAGAGAATGCAACATTCACACTCAAGTGGGTATGCAAAAAAGAAGAAAATTCTCAAATTTTTTCTTCCAAAATTTATATGCATCCCATGATGATATGTTTGAAATCATCAAAATGGGTTATGATCTTCTCAACTAGTTGGGAGAAACACATCAGATTTTGAAGGATAGGACAAGCTTCTATTAGCCTCAATCTTATAAGAAACAAGAAACCACTCCGCTTGAAGCCATGCCTACTAAGAAGATACAATTTGATCATGAGATGAAGAATGGGTAGTAGTATGAGGTATGTGTACAAATTTAATAGGAATACATTTAAATTAGAGACCTATTAAATGATGATATAATTGAAAGAAAATCAAGTGAAGTGTCAAGGAATAGGTTTGATCTATAAAGCATCCAATCCAAGGAACAACATGCTTAGCACTATGATTCATCTCATGAAGAAGAAGATTCAAGGAACTTTCCTTTTTATCCCTTAAATAAAGTATGCTTAATTTATAATTATGCATATTTGTTTGTTTTATGTTTTCTCTAAGTGCTTTGAGCGCACGTGTGTGTCTTGTTAGTGTGTTTGCTTTACTTTATGTGTGTCTTTTGTTTTATATGGTTGAAATAATTAGTTGTCTGGTCTTGGTAAAAGCCTAGTTGTCAAGTTTCAAGTCTTCTTGTTTTTTTTAGACATTAGATTACTCCCTAATCCCATAGATAGGATAAGGCTACTGATCTTTCACATAGTAGGCATGCTACCCCTATGAGTCACCAATTTATTGGCCAAACTTTACCCTATAGGTTAAATTAGAACCCATATAGGTAAAAACTTGATATTTAGGTGTTTTTAAGGGTCTATTATTATGTCAAAGTGTAGTATAAGTATTTTGATGTCATTTTATGCCATATTAGCCTTGGTATTAGTCATTTTAATCTTTATGTCTTTTTGAGCCATTTACAAGTCATAAAAAAAGCATTTAATGAATTGTATGGCCTCATTTTGTAAAGTGAAGGTGTAAAAAGGTAATGTAACATGACATGTGTCATATTATGTCTTAATCAACTATTTCTAACTAAAAGGTGGTAGGTTCTTTAGAAGAAAGCGCAGTTTTCTTGGAAAAAAGAAGAGTTTGGCACTTATATGCTTCCATAAGGGAGTGTGACACGTCAAAAAAGGTTGTGAGATGAATCTTAAACTTAATAAAACTAATTTATACACTTTACATACTTTGGAAGTGCCAAATTTGAGCTAAAACTATTATGCTCCTTCTTCACCCTTCTAGACACACATAATCAGTCAACAGGTTTATGCTTGGTATGGCTAGTTTGAAAATTTATAAGTCAAAATTCTTTGAGAGGTGATAGTAAACTTAGAGAGATTAATTTAAATAAAAAAATTTCATGTATTGGTGAACCATACTTTATGAACATCTCTAACAAGTTGACTATATTTTTTTTCTCATTGCTTCCTGCACCCTATAGGTTTTGCTTTGGTTTGGAGAATTATGTACAATCCAATTGGATATGTTATTTCCAAATTATTTTGGATTTGTGTTAAAATTATCTCCATGATTGGTTTAGTTTTTCAAGATGTTTTTTATGATCAAATCATCTTAGGTTTGCAATTTGGTCTCATTTGAAGATAGTAGACATGTTTCCACCATTTTAAAGGTTTACATGGTTTGGTAGTGATTCCAAGGGATGAGATGGGTTCATTATCACATTTTAAATTTTATATTTATCTCCTCCCATTTATATCTCATTATTCAAATCAACATTCCATGAGTTTGTAGTCATATGTAACATATACAGCTAAGTAACCATGAATGTACGTCTGCAGGCATCTCATGGAAACAAATCATGTAGATAAGGAACATCTAAGTTGGATAGGATTCTATATACTAAGAAGAGTCTATTTTAAATTTTTTTAAATGTTCAAACTACATTGGAAACCACATACTATGCATATTTCTCCAATTTTGCTCACTGCCTACAAGCAACTCAAAATGCACCTACAAGTGCCCTATAGGAAGATAACATATGGAAGAGATATACTTGAATGGTATTTATCTCATCAAGTTTGAAAACATGCATTTTAAGATAAAATAATGGACTAAGAGTGATCAAATGATCATACATCATATAGTGTTTGAAATATATTCACACTATTTGCCTATACATCAAAATTTCCACCTATAGGTGGTATTAACAGGGTGCCAAAGAGTCATTTTAAGTATTGAAACAAGTGATGTAACCCTTTCCTAAAGTCCTAGCATGATGATGAGACCCTATCATACATTATTGGTATGTTGAGTGGGTAGGTAAGGAGTGAGGAACCTTTCAGAGGTTAGATGACTGAGTTCAAGGACATTTTCCCTAAAAGGTGAAAATAGAGGTCTGGGGCATTTTGTCAAAGTCATATAAAAAGGTTACAAAGACTCTTGATGCATTTAAGTGGATATGTCTTGTATTCTCCACATAGTAGAAGGACTCTGTAAAGTTTGGAAGGAAGAATATTAGTGTAAACTTATTGTTGGGGACCTCAAAGTTGTTATTTGATCACTAAATTTATTCATTGACATCTACAAGATTAGAAGCTTTGAGTGACTTTGTATTCCAAATTGGTAGTCTAGATCATGTTTCCATGATTGAAAGGTTCTAAGTAGTTGAAAATGCCATTTATAATCAAAAGGTAATTTAAATAAGTTTATATATAGAGTTTTGATTATATTCACACCTATAGGTGTGCCTAACTCCAAGGTTATTCACCTACAACCAAGGGTCAAAATCCACATCATCCATTGCAAGGGCTTAAGCATGAAAAAATCAACATTGGTTTATGGAAGATGATTCTAAATGACTCAAAGGATTTAAAGGTGATTTGGCACATGTCCCAAGATTATTTCTCACTCATAGGATTTTATTTGTTCTAATTCAGTCAACTATAGAAAAAAAATGGGGTGGCCGAGCTATCTCCATATGCACTAGGCAAGTGGATGCTACCTACATAGTTTCATGGATGTAATATCCAATAAAAAACTTCAGGCCAAATATAGTTCTTTCAGAGAATGGGAAGAATGTGATAACTGAGAAAAACAAATAGAATGGACATGATAGAAGAATAAAAATGATCTTATAAAATGGTAAGTGTGTGAGAGAAAAAGGCCAAGAAGGACGGGGAAACTAAATGACAAGTGATTTGCTTGTAACTTAGTAAGGGTTCCCAGAATCCTTAAGGCAAAGAAGTGGTCAATGTTTATATTCTTTGCTAATGATTTTTTTTGAAATGTTTTTAGAATTGTTTTGGAGTATCATAACTCAATTGAGAATGATGAGACACTAAATGGTTCAAGCTCACAAAATGACAAGAGTGTGGATACTTAGGTTGCTCACAAAATGACGAGAGCATGGTTTAGGTTGCTCACAAAATGACTAGAGTGTGGCTTAGGTTGCTCTCAAAATGGTGAGAGCATAGAAAAAATGGGGGACTAACCTGACCTCAATAAGTATTGAACATTACCTACATAGTCCTAGAGTAGGACCTCAAGTCACTATAGTTCCACTATTTCAGTGAAGGAATTTGACTAGTGCAGTAGCTAATTTAAAGAAAATAGGAACAGTTGGTAAAAAGACATAGTATGGCATAGAAAGTGGTAAATTGGTACGTCAAGGCTTAGTATTACCCCTACTTTGTCCATAGGCAGTTATAACTAGGACATAATGGCATATATCAATGGTACTAATTCGCTCAAAAGTAGTTATAATTAGTAGTAAGACTGGTGGTAAGAAAATATTAACAAATGAAGGATGCAATTATTGAAACTTCCATCACACTATCCCAAGATACGCTTCCTGTCTAAAATACTTGAACCAACTAATGAAATGATTAGATACCTTGATGCTAAAATTGCATAACGAATGACAAAAACCAAGGTCAATGGGCTAGGTTTTAGAACATACTGGGTCGATAGGTCAAAATTTAGAAAGTGGATATGGAAAAGAGGATAAATAAAGGTAGTATGTGTATAAAGAAGAATAGTGACAAAATGGCATAACTAAAATGGTCCTTACAGACAATACACCTTAGCATTAAAGAATAGTACTGCTTGAGATGAATAATATTTGTTAGCTTTGGAAGTTTGTCATTGTCTAGTGTGGCAAGCTTGTATGATCCTGATCCATAATCTTTAGTGATGATGAAAGGCCCTATCTAGTTTGGTTTGAATTTCCTTTTATATTTATTTTCGGCCATGGTATTCTTTTGGTTTTTTTTAAGAACAAGATCACCAAATTCAAATGTTCTATAATGCACATGTTAAGTATAGTGGCCTTTGAGTCGATTCTAATATGCTTGAAATTTTTTGAGCGTAATTGTGTATTTTTCATCAAGTAGATCTAGTGCTTGTAGGCAAACTACTCGATAGTCATGATCATCTAGGACATGCTTGAAATAAATGCATAGTGAAGGCAACTCAACCTCAATGGGAAGGATGGCTTTAGTATCATAAATAAGTGAGTATGGAGAGGATCTTGTGGGGTTATGATGGTTGGTATGGTATGCCCAAAGGGCAGGGAATATCTAGAGGTGTCAGTCATGACTAGCATCATTGACAATTTTTTTGAGAATGTTGCCAATGGTTTTGTTGGATGCCTCGACCTGGCCATTACCTTGAGGGTAATATGTTGTAGTAAAGTGTTGGGTGATGTTGTATTCAATACATAATTGGTCTACATCTTTTTTCTTGAATAATCTTCCATTATCAGATATAATGTCAGAGGGGATACCATAATGGCAAATAAGATGGTTGAAAATAAATTTGAAAATTTGCTTTCCAATCACATAAGTGAGGGGTATAGCTTCAACCCACTTAATGAAATATTTAATGATGCTAAGGATATGTTTATGGCCATCATATGAAGTGGGGTTAATCTTCTCAATGAGGTCAAGTCCCTATGTAGAAAAGGGCCATGGTGTTAACATTAGTTTCAGAGTTTTTACTAGGGCATGAATCAAACTAGCATATTGTTGACCTTTGTCATATTTATTCAGGTATGCAATGGCATCTGTGTCTATTATACACCAATAATAATCAGTATGCAAGAGCTTTTTGGATAGGACTTCCCTACTAGAATGGGCTCCACATAGTCCTTCATGAACTTCTCTTAACGCTAATGTAGACTCTGCTAAAGTTAAACAATGAAGCAGAGTTCCATCAAAACTATGATGGTAAAGGGTGGATCTAAGTAAAGTATAATGAGTGGAATGATGAATGAAGGCTTTGATTTGTTTTCAAGATATGTTAGGTGGAAAAACTTGGTCATGAAGGTAGTTGTAAAATTCTGAGTACCAAATAGAATTAGGACCAACAATATCACAAATCATGGCAATGATTGAAGGTTCATGAGCTGGTGTTGATAAATTTTTGATGAGAAACTAATACTCTCTAGGTTTATCTATTTGTTGAATCAATGAGCCAATAGTAGCCATGACATCTACAGGTATGTTACTATCCCTTGGTATGTGTTCAAATTGAATGTTGGCAATTTGATTTTTAAGAGTGTCAACCATGGCTTTATATGGAACCAACTTATCATCTTTGATCTAAAAATGATCTGTGACTTGATTGATGATTAACTGAGAATAACCATAAACTTAAAGATGAGATATATTCCAATGTACTACTTATCGAAGTCCTACAACAAGTGCGTCATACTTGGCCATGTTTTTTGTACAAAGAAATCTAATTTTGAATGATTTAGAGATTAGATCCCCCTATGGTGTAATAAATAATAGGCCTTCCCTCGATCTAGCACAGTGAATGAACCATCAAAATATAGTTTCCAGGGCTACTCCTCAAGGGGTGTATCAATAACGATCATGATGGATTCATCAGGAAATGGAAACTTGAGTGGTTGTGTGTCTATAAGAAGTTCTTCAACGAGTTGATTTGCAAGAACTTGTCCTTTGATTACTTTTTGATTGACATACTCTATGTCAAACTCACTAAGAAGCATGATCCATTTAGCCATTCTACATTACAAAGCTATTTCAAATAGTAGATACTTGAGCAGATCTACTTTTGAAATGACCATAGTTTTATTATTCAACATGTAATGACGTAGTTTTTGTGCTAAAAAAACCATGGCTAGACAAGTTTTTTTAATAGGTGCATAGTTATGTTCATATGTAACCAAGGTATGGCTTAGGTAGTAAACAACATGCTCCTTTCCATTGTCATCATGTTGAGCCAAGAGTGCCCTCAGATCATAATCGATCGCTGATAGGTATAACAAGAATGGATTTCTTGAGGCATTAAGACTAACATCACATATGAAACATAGAGTACACTTGCAAGTGGCCCAACCCAACAAGATAGTTAATTCAAAAGTTTACCTAAAACATAATTGCATTTGTTTTTCATTGCTTGATAATATATTTTAATTTATCTAAATGCATGACTGTGTTTCTAGGCATTAAGACGAACACCACATATAAAACACTAGAACAGGGAAATAACATTCATGCCTTTCCTACTAGCTTGTTGGGAGGCTACACATTTATGCATATTCTCTATTTTCTCATTTGTGTGAAAGTAAACAATACAATTTGCTTGACAGGTATTGTTTAATCAATGTTGTCATGTAATAAAATTTGCATGGTTCGGCTCAAATTTATGCAATGGTGCCGAGTGTGGCAATTCCTTTTGTTTTAAATAATACTGTTAATTCCTTCTTACTTTGTACATAATGGTTCACCGAAATCCTTACAGATGCGCACTGCCAATGCCGCTCCATACCTGACATGTGGATTGTATTTGCTGTTCTTCACTGCAGTTCTTCTCACATCATCACTGACATCTGAGACGGCAAAGTGCAGCAGACGACGTATGGCTTTGTTATTTGCTGTGCGCCTGTGTGCATACATTCCACCATAATGCAGATTTGGATCCTCATCCCTGGTCATTTGCTCTATAAGGGTATCAGAGTATAAATTAATTCTGATTATCAGATCCACCCAACAACTCCTCTACAGTAAAAACATCATCATAACAAGTTTGAGTTCCTGCAATGTTTTCTTGATAATTCCAACCATTTCTCATACACATCTCTTGGTTATTCCAACTATAATCTTCTGACAACTCACATGAAGATGAGATCGGTTTCTCAAATTTACCCATATCTGAACTTGAAACGATACCATCATTGGATTCATTTGCATTGAAAATACTGGCAGTTTTTTGGCTTTTGATACCAGTCATTCCCACTGCTGCAATGGGTATTTCTAAAATTAGACCCCAACCCTTCCTCTTTCTTTTAGTGGAGATTTGATATCTAGTCCCACCCACTGTAAAATATTTTTTGCAGTCACTGCATGAAAACCGGGGTTGAATGGTAGTCGCTATGTTCTTATTATTTAAATAACGGAAGCTGCAATTTTCCGAAGATTTGCACGAGGGGCACACAGCAGGTTTGCAGGACTTAAAAACATCAGTGATCAAATCCTTCAATTCGTTTGGTAATTTGTAAGCATCCACATTCAATCTTTCTTTCATCAGATCTAATATATACAAACAATTCAATTCTGAACTTGCTTGGGCTTTGAGATCCATCAGGAGATCTTGCAAAGTAGTCATGATTGAATCTGTACTAACAACTTTTGCAAACAAATAATGAAATCTACGTTACTATCCACTTTGAAAATTCAAAGATTAATTGTTAATTCTTTCCTACAATCACCTGGAATAATGCTTCCATTTGTATGTAATGAAACTGCCCGAGTATATATTTTATACCCAAATGGATATAAATAGAAATATATCTAACGTAAGGAAATTTAAAAATAGTCCGATTATATGTTTTATACTTTCATGGATATAAATAGAAATAAACTCCGTGTTAAGAAATTTATTAATTTATAATAAATTTAAAAAAAAAAATCAAGTGCAGGATTTTATTAGATTAAAAAGAAACGTAAATATTCACATAAATTGTTACGAAATTAAATTAACTTAAAAAAATGTTAGTTGTTATATAATTATATTATTATGAATATATATTAAATAAATTTATTTTTTTTTAAACTATTAATCTCTTAACAATAAAATATTAAGATAATGTTTATTTTTATTCTTATTTTTTTTTTTTTTTAAATTAAATGTTATAGAATTTATTTTCTTTTGTAGGTAATAAGTAAATTATTTTTTTATTAATAATTTTGAAGTTAAGTTTATATAACATGTTCGAAGTCACTAAAAAGGACATGAATAATCACTAAAAGATAACAATTAGTATGATTTCACTTATAATTAATATAGTTGATACTTTGACATTTTAGAAGAAAATCAAGGATTATGATATATAGCAGGTTTCAATTGTGTAGTTTTCGAGTCAAACTCATTGACCCATGTTTTATAAGTAGTGGTTCACACAAACCCATCTTTCATCAGAATGAATGGTCCAATTAGCACTCATTGCATCTAGGTGATGCTCACAATTAAACTCTGATAACAATATCATAATTTGACTTGTTATGGAATATAGCTCCTACTTATCAAAATCAAGGATGTTAGTGAAACTTTTAACATTTACTAGAAATGTGAAGTAGTAAATAAAAATTCACCCCATAATATTTAGTTGTAAATGGTAAACATGTATTGAGGCATTGTAAGGTAATTTTAAACACCTAACATCAGTGCCTAAGTATTTATTTAGTGTTATTAGTCGTTGTTAAAGTAGGGGATTATATGAATTGTTTTTCAATTATTTGTATAGTTTTCGGCCAATCAAAGAGATCGAAATATATATCATAATAATATTACAAAATTTTGGTTAAATTTTGGAACATAAATTTTAACATATTTCTTTGGGTTTTATTTGGGAACATTCCATAGAAATTAATGCAACTGTGTTATGTCCATTATAGATTGCAGTGATCTGTGTGTTATTGGCACTAGCCATATACAGTTCCATATGAGCATTAAGGATTTTACAATGGGTAGGTTTAAAAATGTGAAGCAATATTTATTCGTGACAAGATAATATTAGAAAGTTATATGTCATGTATAAATTATGTCAGCTCTCGACCAATCAAAAAGCTCAAAATACATATCACAATAATATTATTAAGTCTTGGCTAAATTATAGGATGTAAATATTGGTATATTCCTTTAGGCCTTATTTGAGAATATTATGTATAAATTAATGCAACTGCATGGTGGCCATTATGTATTTTAATGATTTGTGGCTTGTTGGTGCTAAGCATATACGATTACATATGAATGTTATGAATTTTACAATTGATCTTGTTAAAAATGTGAGGTAATATCTATGTGTCACAAGACAATATTGAAAATTTATATCTCGTGTACAGGTTTTTTCAGCTCCCACAAGACGTCCAAAGTTTTTTGGGTCCTTGAGTGCCTGAGATGCTGCCATATGGCAATGTCCCAATCGTCTAGAGGTTTCAATGCGGTCAAGTTCTGTAGGTGCCTGATTGCCTAGGATGCTACTAAAAAAAAAATCATTAATTCATGAATATTCTAGTTTTATAAATTGGCATTTGGCAATTTAGTGAGGTTTTCAATAGTGTGGAATCACCTAATTTTTTGGGATGTAAGTTAATTTTTAGGGTTCGCTCGTCGACTATTTAAAATCAATTACATGCTTATAAATGTATTTTTCTGGTACCTTAAAATTTAATCTGGGTGCATTCACAATTATTTATACTATAAAACACTCTGACCACATTTAATTATCTGTATTTAGTAGAAATCATCTACATTTGTTATCCATTATCTAAATCTATTGTCAATCGTCTACATCACTGTCAATCCCCTATATTTGTTGCCATCATCTGCATTTTATTAGCAATTTTTTACATCTATTGTCAATTATCTGCATCATTATCAATCGTTTGCATTTACTATCAATCATCTACATTTTGTTGGCAATCATCTGCATTTGTTGTCAACTATCTACATAATTTTCAATCATTTACATTTTGTTGGCAATCTTTTGCACTTGTTGTCAATTGTTTGCATCATTATCAATCATTTGTATTTGTTGTCGATCATCTACATTTTTCTAGCAGTTGTTTGCATTTTATGTCAACCTCCTAATCATCTTCATTTTTTTGGCAATTGTCTACATTTTATGTCAACCTCTTGTATTTGTTGTCGTCCACCTACATTTTTTGTCAATCTCCTAAATTTTTTGTTAATAATTTACATTTACTCTAAATACTTATTTAATGATGGATTAGAAAAAAAATGAAAATTTTACCTCAAATAAATATGCTTGTAGTGTAAAATATAGTGATGTAGGAGCATCCAAGGTGTACATGCAATGTTGCATTAACCAAAAACAACGTTGTGTGTTTATAAGGTTTTGTTGATTTGTTTATTGTTATAGCATGGTGAAGATGATCCAACAAGAAGCATCAGTACTCCAACACTTTTGTAGCATAAAGCATATCATAAAATAATCAGTTTCAAGAAGCTACATGGTTCCAAACAATTTGGTTGTGTTTCTAAATCACTGGTACAATTCAAAAAGTCACTACATGTATTGAAGAGATAAAACATATAAATCGTGGGGTAAAGAAAAAAATAGCATAAAAAACTTTCTTAAACCTACATCTAATTACATATTTGGATTACTCTGAATAGTATGCAATTTAAAAAATAAATCATATCAATTCAAGTCCGTATGCAAGAGTTACAGCATCTGAAAGTTGGCAGAGCTTACATTATATATGCAGATGGGCCAACTACATATGCAGACATGCTGACTATATATGTAGACACGCTGACCGATATGTATATGGGACGTCTGCACATATAATATAAGTTCAGTCAACTTATGGAGGCTATAACTTTTTTATATATAAAAATAAAATAAAATATAAATTTAAAAATAAAAGATTAAATAATAATAATAAACTAAATAAAAATAAAATAAAAAATATATATTTTAAAAAGATTATTAAAATAAAAATAAATCAAATAAATATTATATTAAATAAAAATAATAATCAAATAAGAAAATACCGATGAGATGGGGGTGTGTTGGTAAAGCAATTTGGTTGTCACATGCACCATCTAGGTTCAAATCTCAGAAGTATTAGAGGCTTGTAGCCAATCATTGGTATTAAGCCGATTGTGATCATTTCAATAGTATTCATCGGTTGTGATGGTATTGTTGGTATTCATTGGTTGTAACGAAATTGTGTGGTATTATTGGCATTAGACCAGTTGTCGTTGTTTCAATGGTAGTCATCGGTTGTGATGATATTGTTGGTATTCACTGGTTGTGGTGATATTGTGTGGTATTATTAGTTGTGACAATATTGGGTGGTATTGTTGGGTATTGACGATGTTGTGTAGCATTGTTGGTATTGGCCGATTGTGATCAATCGTTAGTATTACGCCGATTGTGGTCATTTCAATAGTATTCACCGATTGTAATGGTCTTATGGGTATTCGTCAGTTATGACAGTATTGTGTGGTATTGTTGATATTCATCGATTGTGGTGGTATTGTGTGGTATTGTTGGTATTCATTGATTGTGACAATATTATTGGTATTGTCTAGTTGTGATGATATTATGTAGTATTGTTGGTATTCGCTGGTTGTGACGGTATTGTTGGTATTGATTGGTTGTGGTCGTATTGTTAGTATTACGATATTGTGTGATATTATTGGATTGACTGGTTGTAACTTATCATTGGTATTAGGTCGATTGTCGATGTTTCAATGGTATTCACCGATTGTGACTATATTGTTAGTATTTTTCAGTTGTGATAGTATTGTTGGTATTGGATGGTTGTGACCATATTGCTAGTATTGATGATATTGTGTGCGATTATTGGTATTGGCCGATTGTAACTGATCGTTGGTATTAGGCCGGTTGTAGCCGTTTCAATGGTATTCACCAGTTGTAACGGTATTGTTGACATTCATTAGTTGTGATGATATTGTGTGGTATTGTTAATATTCGTCAATTGTGACAGTATTGTTAGTATTGGTTGGTTGTGACAGTATTGTGTAGTATTGTTGGTATTCGTTGGTTGTGGTGGTAATGTTAGTATTGACTAGTTGTGATCATATTGCTCGTATTGACAATATTGTGTGGTATTATTGGTTTTGGTTGGTTGTGACCTATCATTAAAATTAGGTCAATTGTGGCTATTTCAATGATATTCATCAGTTGTGACGGTATTATTGGTATTCACCAATTGTGACAGTATTATTGGTATTCATCAATTATGATGGTATTGTATGATATTGTTGATATTGACCGGTTATAGTGATATTATGTGATATTATTGGTATTCACCGATTGTGACGATATTATGTGGTATTATTGTTATTCGTTAGTTATGACGATATTGTTAGTATTGATCGGTTGTGATCGTATTGTTGGTATTACCCAGTTATGGTCACTGAATTGTAACCGATTGTTGCTCTAATCAAAAAGCTTTATATCTATCTAAAAATAAACAAACAAGAAAATAATATAAATTTGAAAGATTAAAAATAATAATAATAATAATAATAAAAGTTTACAATAATAATAATAATAATAATAACTAAATTAAAAATAAAATTAACTAAATAAAAAAATAATATAAAAAGTAAAATAAAATATAAATTTGAAAGATTAAAAAAAAAATTAAATTAACTAATTAAAAATTAAATGTAAAAGTTTAAAAAAATAATAAAAAATTAAATCCAATAAAAATAAAATTAACTAAATAAAATAAAATAAGAAATATATAGTTTTTATAAGATTATTAAAATATAAATAAAAATTAAATGTAAGAGTTTACAAAAATAGTAAAAAAAAAAAAATCTATAAAAACTAAATTAAAAATAATATAACATATAAATTTGAAAGATTAAAAAAATAATAATAAAATAAAATCAATAAAAACAAAATTAAACATAAAATTAACTAAATAAAAAAATAAGTAATATATATTTTAATAAGATTATTAAAATACAGGGGTCGGGAGGCGTAGTCGGTTGGTCAGGGATTTCCGTTGCGGCTCTGCCGATCAAGTGTTCAAGTCCCCTCCGGCCCCGTGGTACTAGTATTAGTTGTGTCTAGCTAGCGGCGCCAGTCACATTAAAAAATTTACCCGGCTTTAATAAAATGAAAAAAAAAGATTATTGAAATACAAATTAAAAAAAAGCAAAACAAAAAAATAAAAACAATAAGTAAAAAATAAATTAATATAAAAAAAATAAATTAAAATGAATAAAAAATAAAATTGTAAAATAGTATTTAAATAATAATAAAATAAATTAAATAAACAAATAATATAATTTATATAAAAAATAAAATAAAATATAAATTTAAAAATAAAATATTAAATAATAATAAACTAAATAAAATAATTAAAAACAAAATATATATATATATATAAAAGATTATTAAAATAAAAATAAATCAAATAAATATTAAATTAAATAAAAATAATAAGCAAATAAGAAAATACCGATGAGATGGGGGTGTGTTGGTAAAGTAATTTGGTTGTCACATGTTCTATCTAGATTCAAATCTCGAAGGTATTGGACGCTGGGTGTAGCCAATCATTGGTATTATGCAAATTGTGATCATTTTAATAGTATTCATCGGTTGTGATGGTATTGTTGGTATTCACTAGTTGTGAAAAAATTGTGTGATATTATTGACATTAAACCAGTTGTTACTGTTTCAATGGTATTCATCGGTTGTGACGATATTATTGGTATTCACTGATTGTGGTGATATTATTAGTTGTGACGGTATTGGGTGGTATTGTTAGTATTCACCAGTTGTGGTAGTATTGGTTGGTTGTGGTCATATTACTGGTATTGACAGTATTATGTAACATTATTGGTATTGACGTTGACTGGTTGTGGTTGATAGTTAGTATTATGCTGATTATGGCCATTTCGATAGTATTCACCGGTTGTGACAGTATTATGAGTATTCGTCGATTGTGACGATATTGTGTGGTATTGTTGATATTCATCAGTTGTGGTGGTATTGTGTGGTATTGTTGGTATCCACCGATTGTGATGATATTATTAATATTAACTGGTTGTGATGGTATTGCGTGGTATTATTGGTATTTGTTGGTTGTGACGGTATTATTGGTATTGATCAGTTGTGATCGAATTATTGGTATTGACGATATTGTGTGATATTATTGGTATTGATTAGTTGTGACCTATCATTGGTATTAGGTCGATTGCCAATGTTTCAATAGTATTCGTCGATTGTGACTGTATTGTTGGTATTTGTCAGTTGTGATGGTATTGTTGGTATTGGATGGTTGTGACCATATCGCTGGTATTGATGATATTTTGTGGTATTATTTGTATTCGCTGGTTGTGACCTATCGTTGGTATTACGCTGGTTGTGGCCGTTTCAATGGAATTCACCGGTTGTGATGGTATTGTTGGCATTTGTCGGTTATGACAATATTGCGTGGTATTGTTGATATGCATCAGTTGTGATAGTATTGTTGGTATTGGTTGGTTGTCACAGTATTGTGTAGTATTGTTAGTATTCGTTAGTTATGGTGGTATTGTTAGTATTAACTGGTTGTGTGGTATTATTGGTTTTGGTTGGTTGTAACCTATCGTTAAAATTAGGTTAGTTGTGGCTATTTCCATGGTATTCATCGGTTGTGATGGTATTATTGGTATTCGCCAATTGTGACAGTATTATTGATATTCATTGGTTATGGTGGTATTGGGTGATATTGTTGGTATTGACTGGTTGTAGTGATATTATATGATATTATTGGTATTCATCGGTTGTGGTGATATTATGTGGTATTGTTGGTATTCATTGGTTGTGATGACATTATTAGTATTGATCGGTTGTGATCGTTTCGCTGGTATTGATCATACATTCAAAAAAAAAATGGATCATACATTCAAAAATGTACTTCGTAAATTATTATTGTTTTAAGTTTATTACTTCATTTTAAAAAATATGGGGGGACTATGATTTATATTTGGGCATGAAGACTCTAGATGGGCTCCTTAGATGAACAGGAACTAAAATAAATATAAAATGTTAAAATCTCTATTTCCAATATTCAAATTTACACGACCAAAAAATAAATAAAACTAAAATAATAAAAAGTGGCCAAGTAAAAATAAGGCCTGCCTCTTTGCAAGTATTAGTGTCCCTAATTTGTTTCTCTTGCTTCATCGAAGCCCCATTATTAGTCCCTTAATTTGTTTGTCTCTCTTCAACACAGCCCCAGTATTGGATATCATACATCTTCTGCAAACGCTGCAATAAGGAACTCCAAAAAACAAATCAGATACCTCTCAAACTCAAATTACAAAGAAACGATGTACCCTGGTCAAAAACATATAAGAACTATATGTCTAATGTATTTTATTACACTTCAAAGATAACATTCATAAACATTCTTCAAAGATCCCAAATGCGTAACCCAAATTCTATTTGTTTCTGCATCACCAAAAACACATACATAGATAATACACTGCCATATTTTAAAAACTTACTCGCTATACCGTTATAAGAACAAAAATCACAGATTCGACAAGAGCAACTAACTTGTATTGATTGGGAATGTTTTTAATCATGACAATCGTTCTGGGATCCTCACAATTCAATGTTGCTTAGGCCTCGTCAAAATAAAACTAGAAAGGAACTGTTTTCTACTATGATTCTACGGAATGACTCTCTCTGACGATTCTTAACACCGACAGCGCTATTGCCAGAGACCCCTCCACGGACTCGGCCTTTCTTCATTACACTTGAGAAAACACCTACCCAACAAAAATATTTTAAAAACCTTAATCAATGAGCAAGTATAACAAACGAAGATCGCTAAACAAAACTAATTTAAAAAAAAAAAAAAAAAAACCAAAAACCTAAAACATCCCAAATTGCTCACAGCGCTTTAAACTTGGCATCTTCAGTATGCAAATCCTCAAGGTCAATATGCTATGTTAATGGTATCCCATAAGTGTGTGGTGATTATGAGCGTTTGGTGTGGAGACAATATTTCCCTCCCGTGGCTAGGTAAAACGGCAATTTAAGGTTAGCGAAGTATTTATGCAATTAAACAAGAAATACCCAAACGTTACGTCCCCTACCCAAATACCTAAAAATTACTGCATTCACACACAATTGATTGCATTTGCAAGCCATTCATTCTGTGTTGAAGTGTTCACACATTTCAACACAACCATGTACCACTTCTTCCATGATCATCATCCTATTCAACCTATCATCATCCTCTTCAACCTTTAGCCAATGACAGTGACAGCGACGGCGACAGCGGTGAAGATGATTACAACTTTGCAGCTAAAGTAGCAATATAGGCAGCCAATGAAAGCGAAAGCGACAGCGGTGAAGATGATCATCATTCTATTTCTCCGGCGTGTGCCTGAAAAACAAATCACATAACCGATAAATTTTCACCTTTTTTGCCGAGATGCGTAAACCAGGACGGGGTTTCCGTGAACATCAACATCAAAGGCTTTAAGACTGATGTTGAAGCCGCCGTGGCTCATCGTTTTACTCGATAAAATGAAACAGCAAAAAGGATTCGCCAAGTTTACCGATCGCACGCTTCACCATAAAATTTTGGAGAATGATTTCTTACAGATCGCTTTAGACATGAAAAACAGCGTGCAGGAAATGCCGGACGATCCCCCTTTAGCGGATGCTGTAACAAGGTATATTTAGGAAGCTTCTGAGACGTACCCTCCTGATAAAATACAGAGCATGCCGTCTATTGTGAAGCGTAAGTTTGACAATCTGAAGGGTATTGTGGGTGTCAAGAAAATTGATCGCGGGTCGTTTATTGAGATGGAATGCTGCTGTGATCAGTGCTCTCAACCCAGGAAGTTGAGATTGGAGGTGAAGCCCGACGGCAACGTCTGTGTATGCCATGGCATTCGATGCTCCATTCAACCTGTTACTAACCCTAACAGCTTCTAACGGAGACTGTTTTTTTCATGGTTTATGAGTTTTGCCATTGGGTTTATTTTCTATTCACGATCTGCCCTAGCTAATACTTGGAAAACTCTTTCACCAATTTGGTCAATTTTTACAGAAATTATAAGTCTATAATATTTTAATGCAAATATGATATTCATAGCTACTAGTTACCGCACCTCACTGTGTTAAGTTATTGAAAATATCAAAATCTATTGGCACAAGTTATTGCAGAAAAATCAAAAGAAAATTAATGTCCATAAATTTTTATATTTTCTAGTACCAAATCCAGAGCTCTACCAATTGGGGGCCGCTCCTCCTGCTTTGCTTCCACTTTTTCATGGTTTATAAGTCTATTTTTACAAAGAAATATAACATTATAAAAATTAGTCAATCGATAGAAATCAAAGATGGGATGGGGCAATAGGTTACAGGTATCATCATTAAATACTCCATTCAACCTCTTACTAACCCCAACAAATTCTAATCATTAAACACAAACGCAAATCTCATCATTAAATATAAAATTACAGGGTTCGTACTTGCAGTGCCAATCGCTGCATGGTAAAGAGAAAAATAAGCAGACAAGAAAATAGCACTATATGAGCTTTAAGGCCAAAATACAAACTGACCATTCTACAGCTAAAATTAAGTACGAGAGGGAGGGAGGTCGGAGGTTAAAATCACTTACACTGAAAAGCAGGATTTGGCACGCCATGAGGGGATTTGAACTGGGAGAATCAAAGACTATGGCAGAGATGAGGTTGAAAGTGCCGTACGCTGTCTGTCCTGTCCTGTCCTGTTGCGCCGCTCCTGTGTAGCGCCGGATCTGCTGCCTAATCCTCCTTTTATATCCATTGCTACGGACAAAATCATAACGATATAAATTTGCTTTAATAAGCGATGTCCTTTTCAGCGTGCTTTTTTTTGACCTTTCCTTTCTTAAGCTTTAAGAAATATAACGGTTAATTTTGCCTTTTTACAAAATAAAACTTGACTTAAAAAAAGAGTCATGCGAAATGTTTTAAAATGCAATATATCTGAAATCTTCAACAAAATCTGCCAAGAAGGGTTTTCGAAAGATTGGACAATCAGCCTTGCAATACCACTTTTTAAGAGTGGTGATGTTAACAATCCCTCCAACTACAGGTCTATAATGATCAATCCCCTCTTTGCTAAACTTTTTGGCAGCATGATAGAAACTAGGATCAGCAAATGGGCAGAAGAAAACCATAAACGTGCTAAAGGGCAAGCTGGTTTTAGGCCAAAGCACTCGACAGTGGATCACTGTGTCACTCTGAGACACATTATTGAAAAAGAGTGGGAGAAAAAGGAAGAGGTTTTTTGTTGCTTTGTTGACTTCAAAAAGGCTTTTGATACCGTTCCGAGAGACAAGCTTTGGTTTAGGATGGAAGAATTGGGGATTCCTAGGCATCTCAGAGCTGCTGTTCATAGGATGTACGAAGAGGTGAAAGTGAAAATCAGAACTTCAGATGGCATTTCAGAATGTTTCAGGAGCGATATCAGGGTCAAACAGGGTTGCCCTTTGTCTCCTACTTTATTTGGTTTATATATTGATAAAATGGAAGAGTGGTTAAACATACAAAAGGGCGAAGGCATTCAGCGAGGTGAATTTGTTATAAAGTTGCTCTTATATGCGGACGATCTCATTTTAATTACCAAATCTGCCTGTGGTTTGCAAGACCATCTATCTTCTCTTGAGCGCTTTTGCAGAATGGTGGGGATGCAGGGCAATATCAACAAGACTAAGGTTATGATTTTCTCTAATAATAAAAAACAACATCAACATGAATTTTATTACAATGGAAGTCTTCTCGAAGAGGTTGCGGATTATAAATACCTTGGCATCGATTTCAACAAAAAGCTAAGTTGGTCTAGCTGCAGGTATAAAAGGACATTAGGTGGGTGGAAGGCTTTCTATGCTCTTCAGAATAAGTGCCGTGAAGCGGAGTTGTGGGATTGGAAAACTATTCAAACCTTGTTCGGTCTTCTTGTGCTGCCAGTTATTCTTTACGGGTGTGAATTATGGGCCAGCAGCACTACTATAGCACAATGGAAACAAATTGAAGGAATCCAAAAGCGCTTGATTACAAGCAAGATTAAAATCAAAAGCACGGTTCCATATGACATCATGCTAAGTGAAATGGGGGCTGTTCCTATCGAGGCACTTGCTATGGTTCGCCTTTTAAGCTATTTAAAAAGAATCAAAAAAATGGAAGAGGATAGATGGCCTAAAGTTGTTTTTAGTGATACATTATGTAAGCGAAAAAGGACATGGATGCAACAAAATATCACATGGATGAGTAAATGGAATATTCAATTCAATATGTGCCCCACAAATAATAAAGAAATAAAAGTCTTTGTTATGGAGAAATTTTACAAGAGAAATTGGGGAAGCGAGATCGGGAGGAAGAAACTATATTATATAAATGAGTTTAACCCCACTTGTGATCAACTCCAAAAAGCGTACATAGGAGCCAACATTTCTTGGAGGGCTAAAATTCTTATTGCTCAGCTGAGAACCAACTCTCACCAACTTCGTTGTGAGACCGGGCATTGGAAGAGGCCAAAGGAGGCTTGGGAAGAGATAATTTGCAGATTTTGCAATTCTGGGAAAGTGGAAACTGAACAGCACTTTATTCTAGAATGTGAGGCCTACAAAGATAGCAAAGATAAATTTGCGGATACTATATGTGACAGTTCTTGGCATAACCTATTCAACGAAGAGCACATTGAGCAATTAGGGGGGCTCATCATCAGCCTACACAAGAAGCGAACAGTGCTACTTAAATCTGCTTGAGTTGTCTCGCTGTCCCATAGACTATTTTTAGTCTCGTGGATGTTAAAATTTTTATTATTATTATTATTTATCTATTCATCATATTTAGGGAGGAGCGGGGAGGCGCCGGGGGCCTAAGTTTTTTTTAAAAGTCCATTTTTGTAGTTTTTCATAAGTTTATTAAAAATATTTTATTTATTTTTAAAAAATTATTTGTTTTTTTAATCTTAAGATAACAAGGGTGTTATGTGTTAAGTTTATGTAGGTTGAGGATAGAATCAATTTTGTTATAATTTGCGTCGTTAAATGTATTATATAATATAGGTAGTCATTATTACAATTGAACATTCATTCAAACCATGTTTTTCATTATTATGTCCATGGTCAGAGCATAAAGAAATCAATTTTGTGGGATAAAGAAGTGGCAGAACATAGATATTGCATTTTTTTTAAAAATCAAAGCCACATGTTAAAGATTCTTATTTTAAATAGAGAAAGTAAAAATGTATGCTCATTATTGACATGGGAATCAATTAAAAATATTTTGACTTAAAAGAGAATATCATAATCAAAGTAAAAATTATGTTCTCGTTTTTGGGGTGCAGAAACAAACATAGACTCAGGGTGCAGGGTTTGACTTAATAACAATTGCTAGCTTGTAATCATCAACATAGCATACCCCACACACTGTCACTGTTGGCAAACATATTGCATAAAGAGACATCGATCATTAGCCAAGTGTCTCAAATTGGTCATTTTATTGATGGTAGTCTCATGTTACTAAGGAATACTTGCAATTTAATTTGAATAGACCCCACCTAGTTGTCTCTTTCTACAAATATTGACAATATTATTCCTCCTCCAACTGTAATGGTCCCGCCCTCTATATATGGATGTAGCATTTCCAGCGTTGTAGTTTGGATACAAAGAAATGCATTTGTAAAATTTCAGTTCAAATGCATCTCAAATTCTAAATACAAAGAAATTGAGTTGTATAATCTTAATTCAAATAAATTATGAAAAGGAACATCTTTTTTTTAAAAATTAGGAAAAGAGAAGATATATTTTCAAATTTATTCAATGATTGTTTAAGAAAATTAAGAAAATATAACATCTATTTTAAAATTAATTCTACAATTATTTAGGAAAATAAAGAAAATATAACATCTAATTTGATATTTGTTAGTATATTAGAATTTAGGTGCAAGACCCTTGATCTCCGAGAGGTAAGTATATTTGAGGTTCATCAACTATGCAAGCCTTCCAATTTTGTAGTAAGAGACCCTCAATTTTGTAGGAAAAATAGTTTTTAATAATATTGTAGAACCTTTTTGAACCTATTTTAAAAAATAATTGCCCAAATGAAGAAACCTAATAGAATCTTTTAGAAAGGAATCACAAAACTACTGAATGGTGTTTTTTTACATGACCCTTTTAGAGCTCAATTTGCTTTTTAACGAGAGTTGTGTATTGAAAAATGTTACAATAGTGAATGGTCTTTTTTACACTTCTGAAAACAAATATACCCTAGTTGGTTCTTATCATAAATTTGTTTGTTTTTCCCAATTTTATTTATAAATGATTTAGTTATTTCTACAAACCTTTGTTATTTTTTTTAATATGTATAAATTGTTTCTGGCAACGACACTAGTATTTGTCCGTAAACATGCATGATAAATTGGATAAAATAATCATTAAGGCCTATACTTTAAATTTAGGGAACACACACACACTCACACACACACACACACACACAAAATAAATACACATCAAACTAAAGCAGTCATAAATAAGAATGTGCAAAAGATGCTGATTGAGAAGATAAATCAAACCAACCAACTTATATTATTCTCAAAAACACGAAATAGGCTTTCCATTACTAAACTAGTTACAATTTCCTATAACAATGCCATGTTTTAATTGTGCATTCCTTTTCTATCTTCAGACTATCAATAAGATTATATCAATTGATTTTGTTTGACTAAATATTGTTTACTAGTATTCTTATAGTTTTTGTAAGTGTATTAAAAGTAATCTTTTTATTTTAAAAATATATATTTGTTTTTCTTATCATAGGTTAATAATCTTTAATTTAAGAAAGTTTATTATAAAGAAAAAAAAAATAGGGATATATTTAATTATATCCCTATTATATAATAATAGGGATATATTTAATTATATCCCTATTATATAATAATAGGGATATATTTAATTATATAATAAATAAAAAAAATAGGGATATATTTAATTATATCCCTATTATATAATAATAGGGATATATTTAATTATATAATAAATAACTAAAAAATAGTGATATATTTAATTATATAATAAATAAATAAAAATAGGGATATATTTAATTATAGAAGTATGTTTGTGATTTTCTAACGATTTCTCTAATATATTTTTTTGTGTTTCAATAATAAATACTTTAACAGTTTTTAATAATGAATGTCTAATATATTTATTATTTTAATTTTTTTGTATATATAAAAACCAATACTTATGTATTTATAAATAAATTAGATATATATAAAGACTTTATTGGCACCCAAACTATGATTAAACAACTAGAATAAAAAAAGGCATCGAACGGAAGAGAGAGGAGAGAGGAGGAGATAGCTAGAAGGGAAAACATGCTAGTACAATGAGGAAATCATCAATAAAATTGCTTGCATATTTCATACTTTGTACCAATAATTATCAAATATACTAACATGAAAAATAGTGTAATTTGGTAATTAATAACTACGTTGTATCATTTTTAGGTGTATACTTCATCAAAAAAACTAAGAGAAAATAGCCCTGATGATGAACTCAAATTGGATACACTTCAAAAGGTGTTTCGGTATGATGTCTTTCTACGTGTCTCTGAAGCATTGAATGTTACACACTGTGACCATGAACATGAGCATTTTATCTACAATATACGCACCATACTTAATAAATATTCCACTTGATATTTTTGTCAATGTTTTATGAATGTAACAATATTTGAATATGCATTGCTTCATGCATCTATCAAACTTTAGTGTCTTAGTTGTATAGTTAACACAAATAAATAAATGAATAGTAATATAGTCCCAGAAGGTAGAGGGATTAATAAATCAATAATTGATGAGGATGACAATATTCTCCTCATGTGTGGCATGCTCATCTCATGATTGATTAATAATCAAAAACATCTAGGTGGTTTGAGTAGCCATCATATGACGGTGCTCCCACCATAGCTAAAAAATGAATTTGAACCTAACCATGGTGAATGTCTTAGGCATAATAATTATATTTATTTAATATTCTAAATCAAATCAATAAATGACTAGAAAAGGGTCTAGTAGAGTTAACAAAAGCCTTGTGGGTTTTTTTAAAAATCATGAGGTATTAAGCAGGGGGATCCACTATCACCTTGCTTCTTCATTATCATGGTTGAATCCTTGAATTGATCCCTAAAAGTAATAATAGCTGAAGGGGAAATCAAAGCCCTGAAATCATCCCCAAAAGCCTCAACCTACCACTCATAGTTTTTAGATGAAACGATCCTATTTGATTGTGTGGAGATTAAAGAGGCAAAAGGATTTGAAGAAGTCATATAATCTATGAAACACAAGGTCAAAAAGTTAGTCTTGAGAAATCCAGAGTTTTTTTCATCAATGTTTCCCATAGGATACATAGATAATTATTGATGTCATATGATTTAGAATTGACCACTTCCTAGGTAAATATCTTTGGGTCCCCCTCTTCATAAGAACACAAAAATATAAAATTTAAACATAATGACTGAATATATGCAAAGCAAACTCACTTCTTCGAAAGAAAAATTGTTTAGCTTAGAAATAAGGAATAAAGTCATCAAAGTCATCATATAATCCCTAAAAGGAGTGATGACTCAAATAAAGAAAATAATCATAACATTATTATGGAAAGGAGCCTTGACTAAAATGAAATTCCACATCATGGAATGGAGCAAAGTATGTACAAAAAAAAATGTGAGTGAAATAAGAATAAAATATTTTTGAATTCACAATAAATTCTTGGGGCCAAACTTTATTGGAGACTGTATGAAGAATAGGACCATCCATGGATCATTATGCTTAGAATAATTATCTAATCTTCAGTGATGAAAATATGTTTCATAATAAATCAACTTATGTAGGGCTCTCACATATGTAACTTCATCACTTCAACCTAACAGTATACTTGTGATAATTTGATTTGGGAAATTGGACGTAGCTATAATGCTAAATTTTTGGTTGATTCTTGGTAAGGACATCATGCCTTGAATGATTATTAAGATCTTATTTAAGCATAATACTATTTGATGGAAGCATGAGGAACTTTAGTGTGTGATTATTAGAATTAAATAGAGTTTCAATGTAAGACCCAAATGTTTTGGAAAATATTTGTTTTGGTCATTTTAGCTTGTTTTTAAATTTTCCCACCAAAACTAGAAATTTAAATCTTTAAACTTGTTTGGGGTGTTTTAAGAGATTTTATCATCTCTTAATGTATTTTATGGTCATGATAATTGATGTATGTGTCAAGTAAGGTATAGGACACGTTTAATAATAGTTCAAATGTTTTAACACATAACTGATTTTGCCAAACTCAATCAAGGTTAAGACTTGAGTTGAGTTTAGAAACTTAGCTAGATAGTTTAGGAGTTAGAAACAAAGGAAGAGAGAGAGAGGAGGAAGATATAAGTACCATATGGATGAGGATAAAATAAAAATAGAGCCTGATAAACTTCAATATTTAAAAATATTTTAAATAAAAGAATGGAAAATTCTTATAAACAAGCTATTGGTTGGAATGTGTAACAACTTTGCACCAAAATAATGAAATATTGCTTCATTTGAGTTTATTATTGCAAATTAAATTTGAGTATTTGTGTAAGTTAGTATTATTTTTTATTTGAATCATATATTTTCCTAGGAAATATTTCCATTAATTTTATAGGTCTCAAGACACAATATAGAGCTTTTACAGTCAAGAAAGTGTTTCTACAATCAAGTAAAAGTGTCTTTTTATCACTTTTAAGTATTGTTCAAAGTGAAAAATTGAGTGGAAGATTAGGATATATGTATGGATATTTTTACCAAATTAAAAATATTCAAAAATAGATCTTAAAATTTAAATTTCTCTTGAATTAGTGCTCTTATCCTGTACACAGTCAATTAAGGTTTTAAAGCACTAAAACCTCTATAACTTGAAAAAGAACCCTAAAATTTGCATATAATTTTGTGGATATGTGTGTTAGGATGTTTTAAAAAGTTTTAAATTGGTTTCAAGAATTTTAGAGGCCAACATCTCAATATATTAAAAAAACTTAGACTGCACTTCTAAAACAAGCCTATTTAGAGCAATAAAAACATTAAAATCATTGTAACTTGAAAATAACCAAACCAAATGCAATAAAACATTTTAGAGAGGTGAATGAAGGTAAATTTAACATTTTAAAGTTATTTTCAAGTTTTTATGATACCAATAGAGAAATTTATTAAATAAACTCAGTCTGTAGACCTAGAAATAAGGTTTAGAAACCCTTTTTTCACTTTTTCTTACATTTTTAAATTTAGATAAAAGTATAAATCAATTTTTTGAGTTGAGACAACATATAATGAATTTATTAGAGTCTATTTAAGAATAAATAATCCATTTTTTAGTATCCATTTAATCTCAAGAAGGATTGTAGGCCTAATCTCTCTCTCATAAGCAAATTACAAGTTTGATTCTTCCTTAACTCCTTCACCATCATTAATCATCCCAAAGTGGGAACTGTTACACCATTAACCTATAAGTGTATAGGGATATGTTTTGATGGATTGTGGCTTACATAACATTTCTTATTATCTTATCATATTTATCGATGTTCTTATGTTGTTTGTACTGTTGGCTTGTGGAAAAACCATGGATTAAGTAGAATATATATAGGAGGTGGTGGTTAGTATTTGACAATCATATTACAAATTTTGATATTATTGAGTTATTTTTTAGGTTTCCCCATCAAAGTTGCTCAGTCATATTTATCAAGTATTATGTGTTTTCATCAATTATTATTATGGATCTAATTATTTAGATCATAATTTTACAATATATTATTCCATTGATGTAAATCATTTAAGTAATTTCATTATAAGTAGTATTATAACTTTGATTTGGGCAAGTTTTTAAATCATAGTTTTTAAGATCTAGAGAATCTGTTATCCTGAGAGTTGAAGGATTGAAAAAACATAACTTATGATCTGAGATTTTTTTATCATCAGAGTATTATTCAAAGTTTTTTTGTAAAAAAAATCTAGAATTTGTTTGTACACTTGTGAAAATTAGAAGTCATTGGATTCATCTCGATGAGATGATCACAATGGTATAATGCTCTAGTACATTTTTTATCAGTGTAAAAACCTTAAACCCTATAGTTAGTGTATCACTAGTCCAAACACTCATGGCCAAGGGAAAGAGAAAAAAATCTAATAAAAAAACCTCACAAGGATGACATAGAGTCTAAAATGTTAGATTCTAAAATTTATGTAATGGTTCACCAACTTTAGCTAGATATGTAAAACATGGCAAAGGGGGCCATGGATGATGTAAAGGGACCTTAATGTGATAAAATGGGACATTTATGCGGTAAAGGGGGACATGGATGATATGAATTCTTAGTTGGTAGCTATTAATAAGACATTGAACACTCTTGTGTCTCATATTCCATAGCCAAATAATCCTCCTATGTTCTATTTAGGTTCCGTCAATCGGAATAATCCAAACTAAAATATTGGTATAAAGAACATGGTTCTAAAAGTGAAAGTACAAATGTTTTATGGTAAGGATCCACTCACTTGGATCAATCAAATGGAAATATTATTTGATGTACATCAGACCTCATGTTTAAAAAAGGTGGCCATGACATCTCTGTATTTAGAACTTGAGTAGTTCATTTGGTGTTGGTGTTTGTGTGCTTAAAAGAAAAATAAGGGCCTTTCTGTTACTTGGTAAATGTTTATTGATGAACTACAAATGCACTATCACAATAACATCTTATAAAACTACTTTAGTTAGTTAGTAAAGTTACGATAAGCAGGCCTATCAAAGATTATATTTAGTAATTTTAAAATTTATCTTCACCCATGATGACATAAATGAGGATCACATGAATAAATTATTCTTGGGTGGGCTTAAGGATAACATCCAACTTGATGTTCGCATGTTTAATCCAATTTTAGTATATGAATCCATAGTATTAACACATAATTCAAAGGAAAGAGATATTTTCAAATGAAGGGATTTCTCTAATTACTGAGAATGTAATCCCCCAACACAAGGGATTTCCTCAACCTATAAGATTGACCCCTTATCAAATTAAAGAAAATAATGCAAAAAGGTTATGTTTCATCTATGATAACAAGTGAAGGAAAGGATAAAAATATGATAAGAAGAAGTTATTCTACATTGAAGGAGTCAACAAATATGAAGAAGATGATGTGACATCAAGTGAGGGTGAGGAATAGATGGAGGAGGAATATGAATATTCCCACCCTACTATGTCTTATCATGCACTTTCAAGTATTATCACTCCTCAAACCCTTAAGTTTATGGGTTGACTCAATAAATAGAAGGTGATAGTGTTGATTGACTCAGGGAGTACAAATAACACCTCAAAAATAGGTTGGATACTCGTTTAAACTATTTCATTTACCCAAATTCAAAATGTTAGGTCATGATTGAATATGGTGACACAATCAATTGTTATGGGAAATGTCATAGTATTAAGCTTCCTACAGTAGACTACAAGTTATATTATCCTATGTTTGTTATTTCCATGGGTGGGGTAGACATTATTTTGAAACATAAATGGATCATAGCTTAATGCATAATAGAAATGATTTTGTAAGACCTATTCATGTGATTTCATTCTAAAAGAAAGACATTCACATTACGTGAAATATTATAAAAATATTCACAATTGGTTATTTCTCATCAAATGTCAAAATTATCAAAAAATTGCTTGAAGGATCTATCACATGATTTTTTTCCATAAAATTTCAACCAATAAATGTGTTTACACATTCTAGAGACGATTATTGATGACCAAACAATTATTTTTGGTGCCATACCAAAAAAATACCACCTAAAAGAGAACATGATCATGCCATATGACTACTTCCAAGGTGTCAATCACCAAACATCAGACCATGTAGGCATCCATATTCCTAGAAGATTAAAATTGAAAATATGGTACAAGATATGCTAGAGGAAGGTATTATCAAACATAGCCAAAGTGAATATTCATCCCTAGTGTCATGGTGCATAATAAAGATGACATTTGAAGTATGTGCCTAGGCTACAGATAATTTAACAAGTACACCATCAAAGATAAGTTCTTTATTTCATTAATTGATGATTTTTTAGTTGAGTTGCATGGTATTTTTAATTTTACAAAATTAGATCTTCATTCAGGGTACCATTAAATTTAGATTAGAGATGAGGATATCCTTAAAACAACTTTCAAAACTCATGTAGACTATCATGAGTTTTTGGTCATGCATTTTGGTCTCAAAAATGCACCATATACATTTTAGAATATGATGCACATTGTTTTTATGTGTTTTTTAAGGAAATTTGTGTTAGTATTTTTTTATGATCTCATAATATACAATAAAACTTGGTAAAAACATATGTAGCATCTGAAATAGGTATTGTTAGTTATGGAACAACATCAAATTTATGCAAAGCTTAAGAATTAGCTTTTTAATTCCAAGAGTTAGAGTACTTAGGTCATATTGTTTCACATGAAGGAATCAAATTATACCCTAGGAAGATCAAAGCTATGATGGAGTGGCAAGTGTCAAAAAATATCAATAACCTTTGAGTCTATATGAGACTAATAGGTTACTATTTCAAATTCTTAAAAAATTATGGCAACATAGTATCACCACTCATAACTTTATTGAATTAAGACTCCTTAAATTATTAAAAAAACTACCAATGCCTTTATGAAGTTGAAAGACACTATGTACACCACTCTAGTTTTAGATACCACTAATTTTTACAAAAATTTTATTATTGAATGTGATGCATCAGGATATGGCATGGGGGTAGTACTCATGAAATAAGGATGACCCATTGCATTTGAGAGTCATCAACTCAAGGGTAAAAATATGACAAATCCAATCTATGATAAAGATATGTTATCTATTCTTCATGCAATCAAGCAATGGAGACCTTACTTGATAAGTAAACACTTTAAGGTAAAGAATCATCATGATAGGATAAAATATTTTTTAGAACATTGATTGTCCCCATAATAAAAACAAAATTGGATTAATAAAATGTCAGTGCATTTTATCTGGTAATAAAAACTCTCTTTAAGGTCTAAAAGTTATTAATAGGTTGTATGTTTTTTGACTCACTAGCACAATCAACAAACCATTTTTACGGATAGATCTAGATGGACGTATAAATGAGATTATTCCATGCTTTTGCATACCTTATATATGAAATTCTCACATAGTGAAATGTATCATTATAGGAGAATTGTGAGAGGTAAAGATGAACCTTCAACTCATAGAGTTGCATATGAGAATCCTATGAGCTTCTCTAAGATGATTCTATGACACTTTTAATGAGGAAGAAATGGTTTCACATTTTATCTTGTAACTAAATCTTGCTTTAGAGACCAAAAATTGATCACTAGAATGTGCATGTTTTGACTTGCTAGCCCAATCGATGAACCATCTTCATATATATCTAGATATCCTTTATGTGTTCTATATATATATATATATATAATGAACACATAAAGGATATCTAGATATGTAATTAATAAGAGGTTTTCTCACCTATATAGTATGTCATTGGTCTGTATCTTTACTTATTAATTACATATCTAGATATCTTTACTTAGTCATTTCATATATTTAACTTGATTTATCATTATATTTATGAATTAAACTACTTATATCTCTAGTAATAAGAAGATCATCAACATATAATACAATTAAGATAATATGACTATTTTCACTTTTTACAAAGATATCATTACCACAATTACAGTTTAAAAAATCTAATTATTTAAAATAATAGTAATTTTAAAACACTAAGTTTGAGGAGCTTGTTTTAAACCATACAAATATTTTTTAAACTTACAAACAAAACACTCTTTGTTAGGGGCAGTGAATTTTTTTGGTTGAGTCATATATATTTCTTCTTCTAAATCACCATTAAATAATATAATTTTTGACATTTATTTGGTGTATAATATAATCATTTTGAACTACAATAATAATGAGTAGTCTAATGGTACTCATTTTTTCTACAAGAGTAAAGGTTTAAACATATTCAATCCTAGGTTTTTGAGTAAAACCACTAGTGACTAATCTTGTTCTAAATCCATCAATTCTACCAATTAAATTATATTTGACTATATAAATCCACTTACAACCAAAAATATGTCTTTTAGGAAGAGGTGGGATAAAATCTCAAGTCTGATTTTTAATTAAGGTATTACACTCAACTTGCATAGTAATTTTTCATTTATCATATTGAATGGACTCCTCAAAAGATTGAGTTTCACATTTATACATAGTCATTAAAGCATGATAATAATGCTAACTTCTAATTAATTTATGAAGATTATCAAGACTAGAACACTAAATTAAGAATTTTGCTCATTTAGGTCTTTTATATTGGACATGAAACTGAACAAGTTCCTCAGTGTCTAAGTTATCCAACAAATGGTCGACTTCATTTAGGGCTTCAGTTTCATTATAAGGAGAAACAAGAGAGCCCAATTCATTAAATGAAGAACATTGGGGGGATTCTACAAAGGATTAACATAAATATTTTTCAATGATAAGAACATTTCTATTCTCAATGATTTGTATTTTAAATGGATCCAACAAATCAAAAGTAAAAATATGTTTAAATTGTCATTTTTGCTTTCATTTTTGAAAATCAAAAGTACTCATCCTAGGATTAGGACTTGCATCACCATATCACATCTGGGTGTATCTTAGTTATTTTTGTATTCATTTAAAAAAATGAAAAAATCTTTGGGTCTAAAATTAAGTTGCATCTATTGTTTTTTATATTGTTTACCTCACATAGATTAATTAAATAAAGTAAATAAATCGTAGTCTCACTTCTTATCACACACACAATACCAAACCACATATTCAATCAAACATCAAAACACTGACATAAGGCCCGACTAGAATTTCATCACCTAGAGATAAACTTTTATTTCTGGCTATCCCACTTGGAATTCACTACCAAGGGAAGAAACTAAGACTCAGTTCGCTAACTAAGTATAATCTCTAGCATTTGGTATATTTTGACTAATCACTCAAAACCCTTATCACTGTAGTGTGTGAAGTGAGGGGGTAGGCTCCAATATCAAGCCACACACCAAATTCTAGTATAGATTTTGAGAGCCTTTAAATATCCGAAACCATCTTTAAAGATACTTTTCTAGTACTCACTCTACAAGCCCAAATTTATTCTCACAAACTTCTTAAAAATTGAGGCATAAGCCTAAAGAGAGATAAAAAGTATTCTAGGACTTTAATGTATTTTAGTGTATACTTGTTTTCATTGAAATCTTTTATTTTGATTGCTTCTCTTTTGAGTGTGTGAGATTGCTTTTACCTTTATTTCCTCTTTATTTTTATGGTTTTGAAAAGACAAAAAATAATAAACTAAGCAAATCAAGATCCACCTACCATCCACCCATCTTCCTCATCCATGGAGTACATCTCAGATGTAGAATGTTCCCCCCATCACTCTAGAAGTCCCACTATACACTGAATAATTGCTCAAGGAGATATGAATTTTACCACCCTTTTGGATAACAATCCCATATCCTTCCAACGCTACCTTAATACCATGTCTCACCATGCCCTTGATTTGGTTCCTCTTATTGAGCCACCTTATGGCATGCCACCTTATCTGATGGGTAGCACCACCATCTCCACCCAACCTTTGGTCACCCAAGCTTCTTCCTCTACCAACAACCCTTGCAACACCACCATCCAAAACCAACTCATTCCACCAACCAACACCCAAATACCTTCCACCCCAACCAACAAGTCTTCTAATATATGAGCAACCCAACCTTTGGTATCCTATACTCCACTTACCATTGGGGTACCTTCCACTAGTATTAATACCCTTCCACTTGTCATCTCCAACCCACCAACCTCTACCCCATTTCAAAATTTTGTAGTTTCCATAACTTATACCCTTCCACCCATGATTACTAAGGTTACCACCCACCTTCAACCCATCAACCCAACCACTCCTCCAACCCAACCAATGTCTATTCCCCAACAAGTTCCCATTGCACCCAACCTAGGCTATATCCCTAATCCACAAGGGTATGTGCTTCCACATTCTACCCAACCTCTTATGGCCATTCACCTATATTTGGCTTATTCCCAACCACCCATGTCCACATAACAATACATGGCATCCTCCTAACCTTCTACTAGATACCCGTATTTTGCACCTACCCAACCCCAATAGAATGTACCTTACAACTATGAGAGAACATAATCATAAATAGATGTAATTAAGATGTTAAGGGATAAGATGAACAATCTAGAGTCATATGTTTCTAGTTCCCATAACCTCTTCTCATATGATCAAATTTGTAATGAAATAATTCACCCATCCATCCCAATCTGACCATACCCTCTTCAATGGGTACTTCCAAAATTTTCCAAATTTCAGAGCAAGGAAGATCCCCAACATCTTAGATCATTTAGGCATTCTTGTAACTTGATTATTTATGATGATGCTCTCCTCCTCCACATATTGCCCATATCCTTATCTAGTCTGAAATTAGATTGGTACAGTGCTATCACCAAGCACTCCCTCTTATTTTTTGCCCAATTAGCCCAAACCTTCTTAGATCATTTCTCTATAAATATTTTTAAGAATTTAGCTATCACCAATCTTTACTCCATTATGCAATTTAAGGATGAAGCAATTGTTAACTTTGTGGCCCATTGGAGAGGTTTGATTAACTAGATTTATTTATCTTTGCCCAACCTGAGTTGATTGAGATTCTCTTAGGCTTCTTCCAAACATATTTCCTCCACTTTACAAGTTCAAACTTTCATAACCTTTGATGAGGCTTTCACCATGGCACGTAAATTAGAGATTAGAGCCATTGATGAGGGGAAGCTTAAATTGAGAAACAAGAACTCTAGTTTCAATTCAATTCAAGCTTCCTCCTCCAAAACCAACAATCAAACCAATACCAACACAAAAACCAAGGGAACTATAAATGTGGTTGTGCTTAAAATGACTCCCCCACTAGTTGTCAACCAACTTAATTCTTCCAATCAAAATACCCAAACCTAAAACCATAATAACCAAAATCAATACACTCCTTTCATAAAACTTCTTCCAATCAAACCCCTACATCAATTTGATTCTTATCATCATATACCTAGTTGGTATAAGGAAAATGAATTGTGTGGTACCACCGTGTCATTGGACATGATGTTAGTAGATGTAATACATTCAAAAGCATTGTCCAAGGGTTGATCGATAAGGTAGATCTTGCACTGGATAATCCAAATACACCCCCAAATCAGTCACTTTACATATTTAGACAACCATTCACCCTCCATAAATAACGAAAGTAATAAAGTGGAATCCTCTCACAAGAATGAGGTCTACATGATTAATGAGGTTCTTAGTGAGCTCATAGTTGAGGAAACCATAGCCCAAACCACCTCTTCCTCTCCACTTATTGAGGTAGTGGTGTTACCTTCCATTCTTTTAGAAATCGAAAGAAAGGAAGCAACCATCATTCTTTCTCCACTTATTGAAGTAATGGAGTCACCAACCTCTCTTTTGGAAGGCATAGAAAAGGAGGTACCCATCACCACCATGTCTTTCTCTTCCATTATAGAGATATCTACTCTTCCTTTAGAAAGCATTCCTAAGGAAGAGGTTACTTCACCTACCCCTCCCATGGAGGAATCACCTCCCAAGACCTTGGAACCTTTGATTAATAAATAAGACAAGGTAACCAATCTCCTTTCTCAACCCATGGGATTATCCTTTGAGTCTAATACCAAAGGAAATAAGCCCATCTATAAGCCATTCCCCAAGTTAGTTCAAAACTTAGACTTTCTATCCTAACTCAACATGGATTGGGCTACATTTTGGCACCATCTTAGGCTCCCCTATCCAACTAAGCAAGATCCTTCAACCACACCCTTGTTTACCAAACCTTCCACTTTCATTGTTAAATCCACCATCATTCCAACCAAACTAATGAAAGCCTTCACCTCCAAAACCATAGATGAACCATCCAACCCAACTCCACCAAAAATAGCCAAAATACCTTCCACCATTCCAATAAATCCCATCAAAATCCATGCTTCACACTCATAAACTTACTCACCTCCATTAAAGTTAGATTTAACACCACCAAGCCCACCAAATAAACCCTAAGTTAAACTAACAAAGAAATTGGATCCACCTAGGATCCCAAAATCCAAAGCCTTGCCTCCCATCTCCACTTTACCTTCCATCTTGGGACCTCACCCATATACCTTAATTAAGAGGCCAAATATTCCAAAGAAATACCAAACCCAACCTCAGCTTCTAGTACACCTCCACTCTTAGCCACACCTCCACCTATTTTCACCAAACCATTTGCAACCAAACCTTCTACTTCTAAACCATCCACCTCTAAACCATCTCTTACAAAATAACCCACCAAGAAAATTCCTTCACCAAAATCTCCTACTATCAATCCTACTCCTAATAAGGCTTCCACTCCAACTATCAAAACCAAAACCTCCACTCCCTTGCCACCCTTGTTAGAGTCTTACTCAACCATATTGAAATAGTTATTGCAAGCTTCTTGTTTGACCTTACCTCCTGTCAATCCCTTTGACCCCCTTAGTCCTAAGCCATCCTAGTTTAATGATAATTTGGTATGATCATACCATAGGATGCCAAAAAATGACACAAAAAATTGCAAATCTCTCTAAGTCATAGTTTACCAACTATGTGATGAGGATGACCTATTGATAAAAGAACCTTCCATGAGCCCACACTCTTATATAAGAGTAAGGAAGAACTAAACCAGGCCATTATCCCAATACTTCCCCAAATACATACCATCTATGTGGTCACATGATCACAAGCCCAATAAAAGGATAAAGGGAAAGCAAAGGTGTCCATTTCATGGACATACCCTTCTTCTACCACCAACTCACCAACCCAAACCTGAACACCTTCACCTAAACCCAAGGTCTCTATCTTGGGAGCCTCTTAATCTAACCCCTCTGAGTCAATTGAAAGAGTAGTTATAAAATAACTTTAATAAACACTGGTGAAGATGAGTTTATATGAACTAATCAATAACTCACCCCATCACCACCAAGTAATGATAGAGGCTTGGAGTCCATAGAGATTTAACCAGAAGATCAACAACCTCTAGCAACCTTTGTTGGATCTCTTTAGCTTTCCACCCTTGTTACCTTCAAGGATTTGGAGATACACCATGTTCATCTTGATGATCCAGATCCTCCCCTTTTCATTATCGCATATATCAACCAAACCCACATTAAGAGGATTATGATTGATGGAGGATATAACATTAACATTATCTCCTCCCACACATATGACCAACTAAAATTGTTGAAAAACATCATTTAAAAAACTATGGTAGTACTCTGATCCTTGAATGACACTCGAAAATAACCTTAGGGACAATCATCCTCTATATTCATTTAGGACCTTTCACCCTTCCTGAGCTCATCTATATGGTAGAAGGTGATTTCTAATACAATGTTTTACTTGGATGCCCTTGAATCCATTCCATGGGTTGTGTGTCATCTACCCTACATCAATGCATCAAGTTTGATCATGAAGGTCAATTCATTATCATACAAGATGAGCCAAGTCCTTTTACATCATGCAACATGACGTACCAACCTAATGATGTTCTCCTCCTTCTATCAACCAAGCCTTCACCAACCAAAGATGAATCCACTTCTTCATCTATCAACCAAGCTTCCACTAGATATTCCATACCTTCTACCCAAATCCCCATGAAGGACACCTTGGAATCAACATTCCAACATCTCTCACTTGGGGAGTACCACCTCTTAACCTTGGATTTCTTCCCTACTCCCTAGGAATATGGGAACCTTAACCGAATCCCAATTATGATTCTAATATCAAAACCATTATTCCTTTTGAGCCAACCAATCTCCAAACTAATCTTATTTATGGGGGACTTGACAAACCACTTTTTTCTTTTACTACCTCATCTTCGCCTAAACCATCCAACTACGATTTTTCCTACTTTGATAAACTGGAGTTTGCCAATACATGCCTCCATAGGTGTGCTTAGAAGGGATTCAGTCTAGGACATTATGAGCATGGAACACATGAGTTGATTCCATGCAAGACCCAAAAACATTGTGAAAGATTTGGTTTGGAGTTCATTTTACCAGAAGAGCCAACCAATTTGTCTCTTATCACCATTATTGAGGAAGACATCCCATCCTCACCAACCCCTTCTCTATCAAAATCTAAATATCGTAATATCATTCCCTCTAACTTTTTTTCATCAACATGATCAGTTTGGGACCCTTGACTTATAAAAAATATGGGGAGACCATAACCATTCCTCTGGCTTATCCTGAAATGGTAGAAGATGACTATGATACCATTAATATTTTTCAATGTCAGGATGATGATTCTCTTCTCACATATCTTGGTGCAGAAGATTCCTCTATCCACAAATCGTTCCCTTTTGAGTCTTCAACCATGTTGAATGAGTCTACCGTAGATGTCAACTTGGGAACTTAGGATAACCCATGCATTGTCAAAAATGGCCAATCCCTAGATCCATTAGAGCATTAGGATTTCTCTTCCTTTCTGCAAGATCATAGCATAACATCTACTTGGTATTATAATGACATGTCAAGAATAAACCCTTCCATCACCACCCATAACATCATTACTATTATAACTAAGAGCAACTAAAACAACAAACTTACATGCTCATAATTCAATGTCAAATATCATAATTTAATGGTTAATCTTAGATTAGTTTTTTAAGAGACTTATAGAGGTTTGTACTCAATTTACACTAAGTACTACACATGATCTTACTATATGTACTAAATTTTTTTAGTTATGTTATCCTCTCTTTTCATAGTTGTCTTTCCTTCTGGCTCCATAATAAGTTTATTATGTGTACTCTATACTTTGAATTTTTGTCACAGTTTTTTCTATACTCATTTTATTGTATTATTTATTTATTCTTTACTATATACTTCTTTTAAACAAACAAGAAACTAATTTTCTCTGAGAAATACTCCTTTTAAACAAATAAAAAATTGATTTTCTTTGAGAAATAATGGCATGCAAGATACTTATTTTAAACAATACACAAAGAATAAAATGAATAAATACAATACAGCCTCATGGTAATTTTAACCATATTTTTGACTAAACTTAAAATACTCATTTCACAGATTTTGAGTTTAAAAAATAGATTTGCAAATATACATGAAATTTCTAAGAAAACTAACATGCACAGTGTTTTGATCAAATATCTTTAAATAACTTCTTTTCAAAGAACTTATCATTATATTTATTCATTTGAATGAAAAAAAATAAAAAATCATCACATATGTATTCAAGCAACTTACTTATGCTCGAATACATATGCATCTCTATAATAGACTTTACAATTGTTATAAACACGATCTCTTAATCAAATAAAAGACTGAGAGTACTTATTTGCATGCACCATCATCTGTCCAAAAATGAATAAATATAATGATAAGTTCCCTAAAAAGATATTTACTTTTCATCCTCACTTTTCATAGTTTCTTGCCTTGTGGCCCCATAGTCAGTGTATTATTTATACTATATACTTTGATTTTTTGTCATAATTTTTGCTATACTTAGTTTATTATATTATTTGGTTAGTATTTACCACATACTTCTTTTAAACAAACAAGAAATTAATTTCCTCTGAGAAATATTCCTTTTAAACAAACAAAAAACTATTTTTCTCTAAAAAATAATGGCATGCAAGATATTTATTTTAAATAATGCACAAAGAATAAAATGAATAAATGCAACAGAGCCTCATGATCATTTCAACCATATTTCTGACTAACTCGAAAATAGCCATTTCACAGATTTTGAGTTTAAGGAAAAGATTTATAGATATACATGAAACTTCCAAGAAAACTAATGTGCATAGTGTTTTGAGTAAATATCTTTAAATAAATAATTTTCAAGGAACTTATCATTCTATTTTTTCTTTTCAAGATAGATGACTATGTATGCAAATAACTACCCTCAGTATTCAAAACAAAAAAAACACAAATCCATACCTTGTAGTTACAATCACAATGAAACTAGCTTGAAAATTATCTGCACCTCATCCCAATCTTTCAAATACTAGAGATTCACTTCTACCAATAGCTTGAATCAATGACTAAAAAAATCAAGAAAGTATCAACAAATATCTTTAAGGAAATTATTTTCAAGTAACATTTCATTATATTTATTCATTTCAAGATAGATGACTATTCATGTAAACAATTGCTCTCAGTCTTCAGAATAAAAGAAACAAATCCATACCTTGTAGTTGTAATCACAAGGAACCCAGCTTAGAAATTATCTGCACCTTCATTTTTAACCTCTCTTCCCAATATTTCAACTACCAGAGCTTCACTTCTGCTAATAACTTGCATCAATGATTAGAAATATCAAGAAATTATTAGTAAATATATTTAAATAAATTTTTTTTAAGGAACTTATTTTTATATTTATTTATTTCAAGATAGATGACTATGTATGCAAATAACTTCTCTCAGTATTTAAAACAAAAGAAATATAAATCCATAACTTGCATTTATAATCACAAGGAAACCAACGTAGAAATTATTTTTACATTCATTTCCAACCTCTCATCCCAATATTCTATCTACCAGAGCTTCACTTCTGCCAATAGCTTGCATAAACAACAAGAAAAATCAAGAAATCATCACATATGTATTTGACCAACTTATATTAATCCCACAAGTGATGTGTTGGATCAACATTACATTTTGCCTTGGACCCCTTAACATGTCAGTGCCAATTCACTAAAAAATGAGGTAAGATATAAACCTCAATCCCTGTAGCTTTAATTTCACTTGCACCACATTCAATACTAAAAATAAAATAAACATTAGGTCTAAAAATTATTTACTATTAAATTTTATAGTTATTAAAACCATATAGAAGGAAGAACATGTGGCACAAAAGAATATTCAAAACATTTTCATAGAATAAAATATAATTATTACCTTAAGCTTATTGTATCCTAGGTGGTCCTTATTACACACACACCTGGTGATTCCTGACTAACATATAAATGTCTCATATAATTATTTGGTGAATCAGACTCATACATGTATAGTAACTTTGGTGAATTTGTGTCCTAAAATAAGATTAGTATAATTTATAAGGCAAATCTATGTCTCGAACTATGAAATTTTATGAAATTGAGGCTATTTAACCTATGCATATTTTCGTAGAATAAGCCATTTTCAAAATTGAAAAAATATACTTACATCCTTTTGGCTATAAATAGCCTCTCAAATTTCCCTACTTCAAACACCTAATTCAAGGAATCATTCAAGAACAAAATGAGCTTAATAGGCCCTAGAAATGCTCTAATTTTTACATGAGAAGTTCTGATAATAATTAGGACACTATTGTTAATGGACAAGTTCTTCTTTATAGGTCCACTACAATGGGACATCTAGCACCAAAGGCTACATATAAGGGACCTGATCAAAAACAAATGTGCCTTGTTATATCCACTTAGTAATGCATGATGGATAAATCTTCAAAAGGACATTACATAAATTAAAATCAACAAAGCCATTAAAATTTGTACAAGTGCTTATAATTTCTTAGTTTTGATTGTAAATAATTGTTTTCATTACTTTGTGTTGTCTATGGAGGCTTATGTTATTTATGTTCATTTTCTAAATAATTATTTATCTATAATGGGTGTTTATTTTTATTGATAATAAGGGGAAACATGGATATCTCTTGAGATAGAAGCACATGGAACATATTGCACTACTCCTTCAATTATATGATGCAAACAAATATGATTATTTATATCAAAGAAGGGTTTATTTCTTTATGTATATTATAAACAAAAATTGATGAAGCCTCTCCATAAAATAAATGCTCATTAAATGATGACTTTAAAATAATTGATTAATCAATTTTCACTATAACTTCTAATGTTTGTGTTAGATAAAGATAGATAATTTTTATCAACATCTATGAGATGAAAAATAATCTAAAAACTAGGAGAAGAAAAAAAAAGTCCTTAAATATGCTTACATATGTATTTACTTATCCCTCTAAACTCCACCACATATTTTTTTATTTTGGCCAAAACAACAACAAAAAATTAAGATAAATCACTTCAAATTTTAGTGCAGGTACCTAGCATTACAAAAAAATAATGTCTACGATCACAAGTTTGAATCCCCAATCCTCACTATGTTAAATAAAAAAACTTGAATTTTGGTAAACTCTTCAATTCATCATGCTTTGCCATGGAAAAATATTTTGTAGTGGAATTAATATAGACACTGAAAAAAATAAGCATTTGCGAAATGCCAATGGAAATTTCCCTAAACAAACATGCCCAACCATGAAAAGGCTTTATAGAAAAGAGAATAACTATTTCATAAAATAAAATGCAAAATAAGATTTATTAGTAAAGAGCCTTTTATTCACATCCATCTTTGAAGATTACATTAAAATTATGGATAATTCCAAACATAGTCATTGTGCCATGTTTCCATATAAAATGCAAGACGTACTGGATGACAAGAACCTGTCATTTACATCCATCTTTGAAGATTACATTAAACTATATACAATTCCAAGCATAGTAATTGTGCCATGTTTCAATGTAGAATGCAAGATGTACTAGATGACATGTAATAAGGCATGTTGCAGTGTTTAAAATTATTTATATTTTCTAATTTTGATAAAACCAAAGGTTAAATGTAATTTATTTTAAAAAATCCATTGGTAGTGTGGCATCTTACACAAGAAATTTTCACTTTTTAAAACTTTTGTAGGTCACCCCAAGCCATGTGGAATGGTTTGCCAGTAATTTTGATTTTAAATTTTATTGCCTAAAAATAAAAAATGTTATCTTGCTAACTACTCCTTATGATCAAGGAATTCAAAAAATAAAATAAAAATTGTCTTCTAGTGTGACCTGTTAATTACAATTGAAGTCAAGTAATTACTTTGACCGCATGGATAATATTCAGTGCTGAAGTGTAAAGTGACTTTATTATTAAGTTGTAAAGATATACACTTAAAGCTTGAAACTTTGCATTTTTGGATTAAGTGGAGACGGAAGGTGAATGTAACATGTTCTTTCATCTTGTGGACATAGTCATACGAGTAGTCTGAAAAGAATAATAATAACCACGTTGGGATTGACAGTCATGAATGAAATCAATGGCTCTGATTCAATCAAGGGTTTTAGTATGTACATCGATATTATTGGTTATTGATCAAGATAGATAGCTAAGTTTTGATTGAAAATAGAAAGCATAAGAGATGTGAAGGTTCTACAATGGCCATATTCTTAAGATAGAGATATTAGTCGGTCTTTGTCGATTAATATTGTTGATGTTGATTTTTTCCTTTTGAAATGGTCGTTTTTGTGATTTGTGTATCATTAAATCCTAAATCATATTTTGATGAAGTTATTCATAACTACCACAGTGAATGAAGTAGATTGGTACATTTTTTTGGTTTGTTAATATTCCATATCAAGGCAATGTATTTTATGAATCGAATAATAATAAACATTTGAAAATTAAAAGATTTATCCTAGTTTTAAATACAATACCTTGAACTTCACCAAGAGCACCATTAACTAGTCCAACTTCAACCCATAAATTAGAAGTATAAATTTTTGTACCAACACTTTACTAAACCATAAAATAATTCATATGTGATGTGGCTCATTTTGTGGGTTATAAAATTTGTGATAAGGTGCATTTGGGTTACCTTGTAACCCAAAATGGGTGTTATCCTTAATCACATCTTTGTTATCCCAATGCTTATTAGATATATGGAAATTGCACATTATACTTATTGCTCATAACCTTGTTTTTCTTCCTTTACATGATTCTAATTTAATAGAAGTAAATGTATAACAATGCCTCTTATACAAGAAATTGCTTGGATCTATTCATCAAGGATTCAGACCAACAATTTAGCAAGTAATTATAAATAGCATTTGAGTAGGCTCTCATGTTGCTATGAATATTTGCGATAGATTCATCATTGTCCCCCATAAAATATTTGATTATTTATCCAATATTTCATTGCATTTGATATAGTCTACCAAAAAGAAAATAGACATCATTTTTAGTATCTTTGTAACAAGCATCTATTGCAATTGGTTAATCTAATAATTTGTACAGGATAATATGAAAACAATGAAAGTTGAGCACTTTTATATTTTAACATTAAATTTAAAATATTTTCAATTTAATAAATACAAAATAAAATAGTCTATTGTATTTATATTGGTTAAAATGGAGTGACAGGACTAATTTCCTAAAGAAATTGTTGTATTTTAGATTAATAAAATAAAAAATACCTACATTATCCAATAAAATCATAACAATTCACAAAATTAAACATGAATTATAGTCTATTTTCTTTAGCATGTGACATGTTCCTCTCCCCCAAAACCAGATGTAATTAAGACATGGGTCCCATTGGCATCCATATGTCTACTCTCTAGCCAGTTGTTAGCGATTAGATATGAAATGAGTGATGGCTTAAATTGAACTACACCATACAATTAGTGGTTGAAAATCAAAGGGAATACATGGTAATTAAACTACACCATGTGGTTATTAGTTCAAATCTTATAGGAATACATGACAAACAAACTACACTACACTGCACAGTTTGTAGTCAAAATCTATTTAAATAGTTGCATGTAAATTGCACTAGGGCAAATCACTTCATCTGAATGGTGAACTAACCTTATAAAATGGTGTTTATGTTGTATTGTATTCCAAATATCCAAAAAAATTATCATTGGATTATTTAATTAGCATTTATTTTCTATTCTTCAAATGCAATATGTGCACAGGATAGAGAATTTCAACCTTGATGGAGTGAAATACATTATTGAACCATTTTTTTTATCTTGGACAATGTGCATCCAATGGATGCTAAGTATTTATTAAATTTTTTATTTTTGACATTAGATTTGAAATACCTTTGTTATTAAAAATAAAAATTAATTTAATTTAATGACTTCTCATTGTATAAAATAGTTTGATGTGATCACTAATATAGGGAAATGTAGAAATTTTTATATTAAAACATATATATTTTTGCATAGTAGGGTAAAAAACATAGGGACATTTGAAAAATATTTTACAGGGTACGAATAATAATTTCTCGCACATGCAGTTACTGTCAAACTATTAATCAAGAATATTTGTATTAGTTGGAAAAATTAAGATAAAAGACAAATTTATTATTTTTTAAAATGCATCTATAGTAATGTTAATCCAAATACGAGGGGGGTGGTTGATATTTGATAATGCATATTTCTATATAATAAATGTTTTACACTTTCAATGTGCTACAAGTTGGGCCATTTTTAATTTGCAATCTTTATGCGATTTTTTGTGAAACTAGGGTTTGAGTAGAAAAGGTATGCTAACTAAATTTCAATAATGAGCAAATTAGATGATATATATATGTGTATGATAATGCTGATAACAGTGCGGGTCAACAGTAAAATGAACCCAATATATATATATATATATATATATATATATATATATATATATATATATATCCTTAAAATGTAGAAAAATTTGGTTTAGTTTAACAATATAATAATATGACCTTTGGAACAAAGAACCTGCAACAATTTTGCACTGGGTATTACATTGCCAAGTGTTGTGTGACGATCTTAACAAATGTTTTTTGGTGTGGCATTTGCCCATTGATATTTTCCTATGGGACAATTATAAAAAAAAAGCATATGCTTCTTTATATTAGTTGAGTTTAGATTATGAGATTAAGATTATTAGATTTCTAATTATACATAAATATTTATGAATTTAGGTTGGTTTTTTCGTATGTATAATGTTTATATTTGTTTCTTTAAAATTGGTTTGTTTATTTTTGGGATTTTTATATGTATGATAATGGTGTGGGTCAAGTGTAAAACAAACCTAAAATAAAAAACATCTATTTGTAATGTAGAAAAAATATGGTTAGTGTAACAATATAATAGAGTGGCCTTTGGAACAAAGAACCTACAACAATTTTGCATTGGGTATTGCATTGCCAAGTGTTATGTGATGAACTTAATAGATATTTTTGGTGTGGCATTTGCCCATTGATCTTTTTTTGTGGGCAATTATAAAAAAATAAGCATATGCATCTGCATATTAGTTGAGTCTAGATTATGAGATTAAGATGATTACATTTCTAATTATACATAAATATTTATTTTAGGTTAGTTATTTTTTTATGATCTATTTATATTTATTTATTCACGAATTGGTTTGTTGGCTTTTTACATTTTTGTTTATAAAAAAAATAGTGGTAATGCTTGAGGAATGTTATTTTCTTATATTGGAGACCCTTCATTTGTACTATGTTTCTCAATCCATGGTTATTCTCACAATATTTTCTTTGGATTATTGGTTAGCTCCCTTCGCTTCCTTAGATCTCCTATTGGGCCATTTTAAATTTGCTAGACTAGTGAAGGCAATTTCAACACTCATTAAAATCTATTTAGGTCTTATTACTGAGACAAATATCAAAGCTGGTTGTAATGTCTTTTTTGGTGGAGCTAACAGACTTCATAGGTAGGGCGTCCCTAGATAAATGCAATGATGCATGCAATCAGTGATGCCCTGTTGTAGTTATGCTAGTTTTTCCACTATGTAGCAGATGATGACTTTACAAGCACATCATGCAAAACTATCAAAGTCAAACATCTTTTCTAGTCATGTTGACTTTTTTTGCTAAGTTTTTGGCAATCTTGCTCCTTTTAACAGTTGGGTTTATGTATTTTGGACATGTGTGCTTATTGAGTTTGTTTGGGTTTTTGTATTTTAGATGTGTGTCCCTGTTGAGTTTTTCTTTGGTTGCTTTTTTTGGCTTTTCGAGTGGATTGATATCGTGCTCTTTCTGGTTCTCCCTTGATTTTTGTTTTATTTGGCTTTTTGTAGATCTTGGGTAATAACTCATTATCCCCTGATCTATCAAAAAACAATATTAGCTTTTTAAATTATTATAGTGATAGAACATAGTATGTAATATATGTTTTAGAGTATAATAAGTTATATATTATTGGCACAATCTATTTATAATAATTTAATTTAAAAAATAAGGGTGGAATCATGCTTGTTGGCTCACATATCTGATTCATTTATCAATTCATGTGTCAAATTGTGTACTTAAACTTGTAATTTATTTCCATATGATTAAAGTAGAAAAACAATGTTAATTATATTAAAAAATCTCTTTATATGATTTATGTTCTATTTATAATTTTTTAAATTGTTGTGTTAATGGAACATAATTTGTCATATATGTTTCAGATTATGCATCCGATCCATTTATCAATCCATTTGTCAAATGGTATACCTAGACTTAATTTATTTCCATATGATTTAAATAAATAAGAGAATGCTCATTATATCAAATAAAAAATCTCTTTATATGCTTTATGTTCTTTTTACAATATTTTGTGAATACTTGAGTGGTTTTTAATTTGAAAAAAAAAAAAGGTATGAGAAAAATAGTTTTTCTTTTTTAAAAAATGTAAAGGGTTGTGGTTGATGGGATGAAGATAGCTAAATGTGTTTGTTGTAATCGATCTAACTAGATTTTATTACTCTGTTATTGCTTGGTTCAATTTTTATTTTATTACAAAACTAGGTATCAATGAAATATTTTCCCTATTTTTTTAAAATTAACATCGTTAATTATTGAAACATGTAGCTTTTTTCATTGTGGTTAATAGTTGAGGCTTTAAGCAAGTTCTATAAAAATGGGTGAGTATCTTGAAATAATGTTCACTTATTTTGATCATTGACAGCGTAATCATTGACCAACATTTTTTATTCTTCAATGATAATGTAAATATCTTGTCAGATATATTCTTTTTCTTATGGTAAGCAAGACTACTAAAAAGTTGATGTTGTTTTGAACTTAGTATTTATTTTCTTTATAGTTTAGCTTATTATTTATTATAGCTCAAAAAAATACATAATGAAGAAAAAAAAATGACATTGCATCAGATTGTTCAAAAAAAACCATTGAAGTGGATACATATCGATGACAAAAGATACAAGTGTTTGCAACTATTGATGATGCTTTAATACATGAAAATATTTTTAGAATTGCATCATTCAATTATGTTATTAGTGATTGCCTTTTTGATGCATTTCAATTCTTATTGTATTTTTATTACACATCAAGAATGCTATGAACTAGGAATCATTGATTATTTTATGGATTCTTTGAACAATGGGGATGCAGAAGCAAGATAATCATATGCACATCAATTAATTCTAGATATATTATATGATTTAAATCAAATACATGACACAATCACATACTTTCATTGAATGAGAGTTTCTGCAAATGAATTTACAGATCAAGGTGAGGTTGGTCTTTGGAGTGACATATTTTATATTCAGTGGTTATGTAAATGGTTGAACATACTAGTTTTTGTTTGGTCTCTAAAAAAAAGTATCTAAATTTCAACCAAAAAAAATTGTAATCCATTGTATTCAATCTTATTTCATGACATGAACTCAAGCTGTGAACATTTTAAACCATTGTTTTACAAAAACTATGCAACCACAACTCAATTTCCAATATAAAGTTATCAAATATTTGCAAAAACCCTTCTTTGTATTGGAATGCCATTTTTTATGAATTAGAAGCATATGGCATGTATAAAATAAGCACTTTAGGCTTTTTCTATGGTGAAATCTTATTTGATGCTATTAGTTTGTTAGCTGAACATGAGTTCAATGGTAATGCTTTTCATCGATATATGGCCCAGTCTTTTTGCAATAAAATTATTGTGGTGAGTAGCAATGTAATGAATTCTTTAGGGATTTGTGAACAAGAGATAAAAAAAAATAAAAGCCTGGAATATTTTTTGAATGGAAAAAGTATATTGCAAACATTGGAATGCCATATCAAGAAAGTAGAATTGAAGGTAATGACTTTTTTTATTCATGGCTTTCAAACATTCTACAAAGCAACATTCGATTATGGTCAACAAGAACTAAAAACATTTCAAAAATATTTTTTAATTATTCTAGCCCATAGAAAATGCACAACATTATCTGCTTTGAGATAGATACACTTCATATTCATTGAAATCCATTGCAAACAATTTATAGAGATCGGATTACATATGAAATGTTGATGGATGTTTCCAAAGGGTTGCTAGGTGACGATACTTTCAAACATCTTGAAATAAGAACAAGATATTTTAGAACTACAAAATAATATGCAAGGATGCCTTTTATTATAAAAATGTCCTAGCCTACAAAGAACCATCATATTTATCTATGTTATTTAAAACAAAACTTATGTGACCAAAGAAAAAAAATATGCAACAAAAACATATAATGGAAACACTGAAAAAAATAATAGTGCACACAGATGTTGAAAATTATTTCAGTTAGTGAAAATAATGATACGCTACCAGAAAAATAAATACTTGACATGCACACAACATATCACCAAAGTATCAAAATAATAAATAAATATCTAAAATCAATCAAAGACATGCCCATTTATACTTGTGTAGTTTACGAACAACCATATTTCAAAAAAAAATTAGTCTAGTTGGCATTGACATTGTCAAAGCATTTTATTATACTTTTGTAGATACAACATTATAAAAACTTGCATTGGGAAAAAATATACAAACAATGTAAAAGATCTCTTGAATATGGAATAGTACTGACTTTTTTTGTTCCTTTCAACATTAGAAGAAAGAAAAAAATGTTGTCGTAAAGAAATTAACAGTTTTATAAGAAAGATTGGTTACTTTAAAATTGTCTTTTTCATAAATACAAAAACTTGGCTATAAATGCTCACAATATGGCCTCACGGGAACAATTATACATGTTCCAATTAACTTTAATCAAATCTAAAAAGCTTTGTCTAGAGAAATGAATGAGATAAAAACAATGACAATTAAGATAAAACACAAGCTAAAATATAAAAATGCATATTTAACAGGAAATATAAAACTTGCATACATCATGAAAGCATTTTCACAATTTTTTTTAGCATTGTTGCGTAGGCAATATAATATTACTATCAATGAAGCTTGGAAAACTAGCTTTGATTAAAGAAAAAGAAAAAAATATTTTTGACATTGTGCCTATCAAGCATGATAAATCTAACACATATGAAAATGAATCAGAATCTGTTACTGAATGTCTGGTGTGTACTTTTGCGAAAGCAAAATTGAGACATGATCTTCAAGATAAGATCATTGAAATTTCTCCATCACAAGGATTCAAACCATTAGGTATATTTGAAGACAAATTCTTGAAGGAAATGAGCTTCCCAACTTTATTCCATGGTTTTATTCATCTTCAAGATATGATAGATAAAATGTCATACCAAAAATTAACAAAGTGGGAGATTTTGCACAAATATAATGGCATTACAACTCACACGAATATCATATTTTTCAAAGTTATAAAAATCACTATACAATAGGTATCATCTTGTGCTTGGATATGTATACGTAAAGGTGAATTAAAAGACAAAAATCTCTATGCTAAAGATGTTCAAAACAAAGTCAATATAGAAAAATATTAAAATCATCAATAAATTATAGAGATTTCAAAAGCATTAAAAAATCACCTAACTATTTTTAAAATTCAAGAATAAATATTTTTGCAATGATTAGGCAATTGGGCCCACCAACATTTTTTGCTACTATAATAACTATTGAACATTGTTGGGAGTCTTTGTGCCATGCATTGTAAAAATTGACTCTTGAAATAAATAATAAACACAAAGAAATAATTGAAAAAGATAACATTGAAATAATGATAATAAAAAACCATGTTCTTGACAGTCGTTACTTTAACCATTGATCCAATGCATTCAAAAAAATGTTATTACAAAATAAACAATTATTTGGAAAAGTTTTGGATTATTTTTTTGTGACTAAATTTTAAAATAGGAAAAATGATCATTTACATTTCATGCTCTGGGTACAAGATGCACCTATATATGGAGATTACTCCAATACTAAAATTGAAGATTTGGTAGATAAATACATATCTTGTGATTCAACATTGCTTGATAGTGATTTGTCTAGAATGCAAACATATCATCATATAAACACATGCAAAAAATTAAAAAATTCTCATTGTTGATTCAATTTTCCATTGCCTCCAATGGAAAAAAATAGAATATTAGAGCCATTGGATGAAACCAACAAGTTGTTCAAAGAGAATACCACAAGAATTTTTTATCAACTTGAGCAAAAAATGTATAGCAAAGACGTAACATTCCAGATGTTTTTTCAAGAAGCAAACTTATCTAAAACATAATACATACTCTCATTGTGATCTTGTATTTCACTACCTATCATAATGCTAAAAATACATCCATCAAATACTTGGATAAATGTATTTGTAAAAGAGTTCCTAGAATTATGATATGCTAACATAGATGCACAATCTTTTTTTGATGCATATACTACTACAACATATTTTTGCTCTTATATGATAAAGTTTGATCGTATACTACCAAATGCATTTCATAAAGTACATGTTGAAACTACTCATAACAATGACAACAATCTGTAAGCCATAATAAAATTAAGACATGCACTTCAACAACACTAACAAATGTCTAGTCACTAGGCCATTCACATCATACTATCATTGCCTTTACATCATAGTTCAAAGAAAATTAATTTTCATAAACACATTTCCAAATACAAAAAGAACTTACATTTTAGAAAGTCCAAAACTATTAGTACAAGAGACAGAGACTTCATAAAACATAATATGTGCTTCTCTTATCGAAAAATATATTACAATGCCAACATATTTAGAATATATATGCTTGGTTAAATTTATGGAATATTACCTAGGTATATATGTAAATAGCAAAAAATGACAAAAATCATACATCATTCAACATGTTAGATATAATATCCACAAAGATCTTGAAAACTATTATAGAGAAAAAATGATGTTGTTTATACCTTATTGTGATAATGAATAGACACTAAAAATAATTTTAACATGTGGATTAATGCATATCTTGCTCATAAAACACAAATAACAAGAATTAAAATCATGTTTATTGTAAAGTCCATAACAAAGTGGGAAAATATTGGCACTACTACAAATAATCTAGATATTACTTTTGGCTCATTGTTTGTTATTGTTGATGACAGAAAAATAATCAAATGAAGAACAATATTGATACATATGACATATGTTAGGATTTGTATTGCATAAGAAATCACAAACTAGTCAACAATCAACATTCAAAAATGTTTCAAACAACCAAAGGTCCCTTTTTAATAGGCAGAGAAGAATACTTAAACTTGAAAAATTAGCTAAACAAAGAACAAGAAGCTATTGTCAAGGACATTATGAAAAGAAAAGTGCTAGAGCCAGATAATCCAATCTATTTGTTATTAATAGCAGGAGTAGGGAGATGAAAATATTTTATACAAAACTGATATATGAAACTTTGGCATGGATCTACAATAAAGAACTTTAAAGTTATCCTTTGAAAATAAAAGGTTTGATTATTGCATACACTAGAAAAGCAACATACAATGTAAATGGTCTAACTGCATATTCTATTTTTCAACTTACATATACATCTACATGGATGATGCCATTGGATTCAAACATTTTTGATACATTGATAAAATGTGATCAATAATTGCGTATGCTGCTTATTGAGAAAATATCTTTACTAGGAAGTCAAATGCTTTTCAATATTGACAAAAAACTTTGATAGATAATGCATACACCCACAAAACCATTTGCAAATATTGACATTATATTCATCAATTATTTTTACCAAATAGAGCCTATTCGAGATAGGTGGGTTTTTCAATAGCCATTGTTGTGTAGAGAAATAACTCCATACACTTTTTAACTTGACAATGTAAAACGCTTTTAGCTCCAATAAGTTATTTGACAAACTGACATTCAATTTGTTTCCATCCTAAACCACATTAGAACTTGTCAATAGATAATATCAAACATTGAATACTTGAATAATGCATGATACAAATCTCCTCCTTATGATCAAAGATTTCCATACTTGTTTCACAAGAATGGTGATGTTAAAAAACATAATGCCATAATGCTTGCACTTCTCAAGGAGCATACTTATATATTGAATGACATTTAAAAAAAAGTAAAATTTTACAATGAAATCATTATAAATAATCAAAATAATTACTTACCTGACACAATTATGTTGAAACCGAACATATTAATGGAATTGATTGGTGAAAACTATGATATATAAGATAGATTAGTAAATGGTGCTAATAGAATTATCAAGCATTATACACATGGATCACTAGACATAAATTGGATATAGCTCAATGACAATAAAATTAGATCATTGCAATGCAAAAAAAAATTGAGCTTCTACAGTGATCATATTCACAAAATTGGACTCCAATAACAAGAAGTTCAAGGAAAATTAACATTAAGAAATTGAAATTCATGATATGTGAATATTTTCTAATACAAATAACATGTGCTCGAATAATACATAGATCACAAGACCTTACAATGGATGCATTAGCATTGATCCTGCTAGTGTTAAGCATCATGGACTTGTCTATACTGCACTTCCATGAGTAAAAAACATTAAATCATTGTATATTGTGAATAAGTTAGAACTTGATAACTTTGTTATATTCGATAATGTAAATGTTGAGATGCAAAGAATATAAACTTCTGCATAGTGGATGTTGCTTTTTAAAAATGTCCCTAAAACATATAATAGTCGCACTATTTTTCTCATTGAATACATAGAGTTTGCAATTGCATCTAGAAAGCATAACACATGCCAATGAACTTAAGAATGCAAACATTCTATGTTTCCAATAAATAATAACTATTCAAATAGAAAATACTTCCATTCTTACACAAAATTTTGATTATCACTTGTCAATAAACGTGCATGGGATAATGTCATGCTTTAGAAAAAATATTATATTGATAAAAAAAAGGTGTTTGCTACACCAAACATGGATATTATGACACATGATATATCATATTTAGATACACTGATACAAATAGTTAATATATACTCAGTCTTAAATCCACCAATAAATGATGCACTGGTATTTATAGGAACAACAACTACTAACTTACCACCTAATAGCAACATCATATTTGTTAGTGATTTCAATATTGACATGCTTCAACAAACAACATCCAGAAAACAAATTTTAAACACAATGCATAGACATAGTTACTCTTTGATATCAAACATGCTAACAACACATGCAAGTATTTTAATAAATCACTTTTGGAAATATATATAAGTGGTCTATTTTTGTTTATTATTGTTTGTATTTCTTTATTTTTATATTTAGTTTTACCTATAGATTACGACAAGAGGAACAAAAAAAAGAGACAAAAAAATGCATAATATAAGTGGTCTTTTGATTACAAGAGGAACCAAAAAAAGAGACAAAAAAATGCATAATATAAGTGGTCTATTTTTGTTTATTATTGTTTGTATTTCTTTATTTTTATATTTAGTTTCACCTATGGATTACGACAAGAGCTTTAAGATATTATATTTTTAACATTGTTAACCAATAAATAATGACACAAAAGAGTTGTGAGCATAGCAAAACAATAACTTGTGATGACTAGAAGCAATGTATTACTATTTTGGCATTATTTATTGTGCCATTTCAATTTCTTGATCAATGCACATGCTTGCCTCTATATCTAGTTTCCTGAAAGCATTTTTCAATTGCATAAATATATTTTTATTGTATAGAAATGTAAAGACAATAGAATTATGCATAATTCAAGTGGCATTCAACACTATTTTATTTGGATGTTTTTTATTTAATTTGCTATTGATTATTGGAAATCACAAAATCTAATTTCTAAGCATATTTGTCATATGTCGATGACATTGCACAAGGTAAAGAAAAAGTTTTGCATCTCTATAAATTGACTATTATTTTAATAGTAAGTTGAAGACAACTTACATGATGGTTTGTCTAATAAGCATCACAAATGTTAAATTGAAAATATCAAGCAACAAACAGAACCAAAGACCACAAAATGGTAATTTTTTGGTTTGTCCAGTTTGCTATGAGGCACTATCATCCATAGAAAATAGTCTTTTATTTTTTGCACGCAAATTGAAATTTTATTTGAATTTTACAACTCAAACAAAGAAAAGAATGTTATTATACAATAATATGAAGTATTTATATTCATAGCTTTGATTTCAAAACTATTGTTATAGTGTAAATGCAGGGTAAAACATGTCAATTTCAACTATTGACCTCTCAACAAAAACAAATCTAGCAATGTTTTTAAAGGCAATGTATTGATTATCTATGGTCCTGGTTTTATAAAGAATCCAAATTCACCATCGAACGTAGAAATGGTGCATGTATACCTTATTCACAAAATTAGTCAATTGACAATAACTATCAATATCAATAACAAATTGTTATTACACTTTTCACCTAGAAATAGTCTATGCATCACAAAATTTGCCATAAAAAAATAAAATTCAACATGAAAGAGATGATGTTGAATGTTGTATTGTATTAAACATGAAGTCAATTGTGGAAAACATTGTAATTATATGCAATGAACGTAGACTCACTCTATATTTCACAGTACATGATCTTGTACAATCAAACAGTGCATATGCAGTACGTTCATTAGCTACTATCATAGTTAGATATCAAAAATTATACAATCAATATGAGCTCCATCTCAAATACGATGAAATGAATGAAGACATGGCAACTATAAGTGCTAATGCTAGAAGATTGTACTTCTTATTATTCATCTTTTGAAATGTTATTTACTTTGACTTAACATATAGATATGCATGTTATTTTCTAAAATATTGACATTAAACAATTTATTTTTAGCTTATGATAAATTACAACTATAAACATATATATCCTCACCTCTAGGAAATATTGTCAGCAATAAACATGCTAGTAATGTTGTTCAAGAACATTGTCAAGAATGACATAAAATACACCCCCTTACTTCATCCATGCTAGTCCACTTTTTTGGGTATAATAAATGACAAGTATACAAAAGATCATTTGAAAAATTTATCAAAAATTAATAGTGAGGCTAGTATTTATCCCTGGCTCATTGCTTTACTGATAAGAAAAAAATAAATTGGAAACAATAGAATTTGAATACTTTTAAAATATGACAATTTTTCATTTTGTTTTATAAGTTAAAGGTATTTTAAAGGTAAAATAAATGTTCATGCATCACCTTTCCAACCATTCTGCAACAATTTTAAGCTCATGATCATAGTTGGCACACCTTCAATAGACAATCACGCACATTGCAAAAATTAACAATATAATCAAATGTATTCAAACTAGCGTTTATTGCAGTGCATCATATAAATAGAAAATGGATAAATAGATTGCATATTGAATCAAACACTTCTAAATGAAAAGATCCAAGAACTAAATAAAATCTTTTTCAATAAATATAAGTAAGACATATCAGTTGCTACATTTTTCTACGATGATTCCAACTACATGGAAACTTCACACTTACTACAAATAATTTCATCATATCTATCAACAAGTACTTCCTACTTCTTGAGAATTCAAAATCTTTGTTGATATTTTTTTTGTGAAAAAAAAAAAAAAAAGATAACATAGACAAAAAATAATGCAACAAGTTTAGTGCTTGAATTGATTGTAATATCAACATTTATTATAGTCAACCAATATGTTGGTTGATATATGTTTGTAGTGTTTTTTTTTTGTTGCTTTTTTCTAGCTATCCTTGCTAATAGAAACTAATGCTCTCCTTATTTTTTCATTTATCTGCAGGCTATAGATTAACTGAATATATAGAACATCATGCATCTTACATTGTATAATATAACATACATGATTAAGGGCAAAACACTAGTAAAGATGTTTCTAATTTTGAAAGTGACAAGGTCACCACATTTATACATATTTTGTTATATCTGACTTGAAATTATTATTTAGGACACATCACTTAGAAAATTTAGACAACCCAATACAAGGACTAAGAGTAACTAGACCAAGGAAATGACTCTAGAGTTCCACAAACAATAGCATGTGGGAACAAAATAATTCAATGTAAACTAAACTCGCTGTTAAGAAGTATACTAACAAATAGTTGCTTGCACCTCAAAAGGTTTAATTTATCCATTTTATATATCAAAGACACATACAAAATTATTTAAGATTAACAACAAAGACAATACAATAGAAAAAACTTGGTAACTTCATTTTGTAACCAACTACAAAAGAAGAAAAGAACATATATTAAGAAAAAAAGAATAATTTTTTATAAAAACAAACACTAAGCATATTTAAAAAATAATAATCGTATGTATTGTAACTCACAAAGATGTACTTGTAAATGGCTTCAAATAATGTAGAGATAACCAACACAATTCAAAACATCTATAGATTAGCATACAAATATTAAACAAAAATAATTGTTTTCATATGAATCTAAATGCACTCTATCCCTTCTCACCAAAATGCACATGCATCTGAGTGATTGCATAAGCGAACTTGTATTATATATAACTATTTCTATTAGCTTTGGAAATTTGTTCACATGTTTTCTTTGTAAGTAATGTCATATATGACTACATTGATTTTTTGTTGTAGAATATGCATATTTTTTTGTTGCTTGATCTTCTTTTTACCTTAGCCTATGTTATGGAACTTAATCAAAACTATTGTTTCGTATCTTCTAATTTTATTTATTAAATTTTAAAATTATCACATGCTCAGATAAGTTATTTATTTCTTCTTCCATTATCTCAATGCAATATGGTTATGTTATATTATAATGTATAGTTCATCATTTTGAAATTACAATGCTCTTTCACAATATTTCATTAGACCATGTTCAGATTGCTTAAGCACTTTTTTTAATTGATTAAGTTCTTGTCTTTGAATTTGATCTAGTGCAAAGTTTGAAAACTATTCAAAACATTGGATCCATAATCACGCATCTATTTATGATTTGATTACATTTTGATTCTGTATTTTTAGTGATATTAACATTTTGCCATTGACCTTAATTAGATGATACATTTAGAAAGCTTGGATTTTGAAATTGACTATAACTTTTTCATGCATTTATTCCATAATTTTTCTTGCAGTTGATTTAACTTTTAATAAATTTTGGATAGTATGCATTTGTTGCATTGAAATTTTTACTTGCATTTGAAATTTACTTGGGAAAAATCAATGACATCTGACTCTAGGAGAAAAAGACATCATGAGGGGGATAGAGATTTTTATCTAAGAAATAACACTAAAAAAATTGAAACAATGCAATGCAAAGACTAAGATTAACTAGCTAGAGTTTCATGAACAACATGTGTGCATGAAAGAGTTTAGTATAAACTAAACTCCTTATTAAAAATATACTAAAAAATAGTTTCTTGCACCTCAAAAGGTTTAATTTATCCATTTTATATATCAAGGACACATACAAAATTGTTTAAGATATACAACAAACATTTAATCAACATTATTATCTATAATACAATAGCAAAAACTTAGTAACTTCATTTTGTACCCAAGTGCAAAAGAAGAAGAGAACAAAGATTAAGAATAGAAGAATAACTTTAGAGAAAAACAAACAATTTTTTTTAGCTTTCTCAAAAACCATATGTATTTTAACTAACAAGGATGTAGTTGTAAATGGATTCAAATAATGTAGAGATAGCCAACACAATTCAAAACATCTATGGATTAGCACATAGTTATTAAACAAAAATAATTGTTTTCATATGAATTTGATTCCACCCTATCCATTCTTGTCACTATAATGCATATGCATATGAGTGATTGCATAAGATTCTTTATGGACTTAAATCCAACTAAATTGACAAATCTTTTTAATTTTTGTATCTTGCATCAGTTTTCTTACCTTTTAAATTTCACTCCACCTTCCTCTTTCTACATAAATGTTTGACAAAATAACAAAAGGTGCAACATTTTTAGGATCCAAATCCAAAATGAGTGTTGGCATAGATATTCCTAACCATATAATTTTGTGACATCTGAAACCATAAAGTAAATACATCCACACAAGCACATCAACTATTACTGGGATTTTGATGAGAAAGTTGAGAGTTTCAACAGCATAGTCAAAACAACCAAGAAGGTCAATTATGCATACATAATGATCAATTGTAAGCATAATGTAATAAGATTCATGTTGATGTGGGTTTTATACACACCATCAGAGTTGATTACAAGTTTATTTCTAACATTTTAGGGTCACTAAATATAACTAATCAAAGGTATGAATTGTAAGGTATTAGGCTTTACAACAACTTATTGGTGGGATAGTGGTTAAGGGACACAAATTGTTTAGCATGAGTGAGTTGGCTATGAGTGAACATAAATCTAATTTTGGTGGGTGGAAGGGTGATCATTTGTAACTAAGGTGCATAGGAGTGTAAAAAAAACCACAAAAAAAAGGGAAAAGTAAAGCAAAAAATCAAGATCTGTCAAAAATCCAAGTATGCAGCGTTTCAAAGCTAATATTTAAGCTCAAGTAGGATAGGGTATTGTTGGTTTAGGTATTTACTACATATTTGTAATTCACCTTACTTAGGTGGATAATTAGGATATTTAGGTTATTTGAGTGATTTATGACATCATCTTGATGTCATCATGCACACATGAGTGCATGGGGTCACTTAGTGGGTGGATGGGGTCTCTCTTCCACTTGGTCAATATAGTGATTGCACCACTAAGGTCTCAAACCCATTGATGTTCCCTCAGTGACTTCTCTACTCATTATGGTAGGGTCCACATACTCAGGTTGTCTACTGAGTCACCAATCCACTCAACTAGCCTATAAATGGTCTGTTCTCCTTTGTATTTAGTAGAGAGTGTAATGGAAGTTTGTCTTTTGGCTCCAATATCTTTGTGCAATATTCTCACTTGTTAGTTTCATTTTCTTGAAACTTCATTATGGTGTGCACGAGTTTGACTCGTGTGATCACATAACCATTGTATTTGTTAATACAAAGATCCTGAAATATTCTCACATGGTATCAGAGAGCCAATATGTGTTCATGATTATCTAATTTGTTGTATTGTAAGCTTTATTTTAAAATCTAGAGATTACACCTCAAGAAAAAAATCTTTTATCAAATCACTTTCCCTGAAATATCATGAAAATGCCTTTGGAATGAATTCCTCTTCCACCTTTTTTGACAAAATTAGAGTCCAACTAAAATTGTAAATCAATGGATTCTGAATTAGATATCATTCTCCCAATCAATGACAATTTGCATCATGAATGAGAGGGTTTTGATTTGTGAGCTATGGATTTAAATGGGAAGAGGGTTATAATGCTTAGTGCACAAACTAGAAATGAGGTATTATGTTTATCAATTAAATAAATTACTCAACGAATATTGATCTCCAATATCACAAAGCCACATAAATTTGATGTATTTGCAAATGGGAAATAAGCCCCAAATATCTTCAAATAGACTGCTCTTAATAGCCATAAATGTTTGTCCTGACCATACAATGTGAGAACTGATCACATAATATGCTCCTTATTTGGCATGTATCTTTTCTCAATGTTTATGTGATTCCATTTGTCTTGACTACAACAAAAATCAAATGCTCAGAACATTTCCCACCATTATAGGCACTAGGGCATGTAACTATCCTAGTATCAGTTCTTCCATTATGTTGTTGCCTCTGAAAATAGATTTCAAAGAGCGAAAATCACGGTTTATGAGGGAACACTCATGGGGGGCTTCACAATGTGTGATAAAGAACACAAATACATGAAGGCCAGCTATGCTGAAAAAACTAGGGTAATTCCTTCGCCTTTTCACACATTATTTCCTAAAAAATTTAAAATTATATTAAAATATAAAAAAACAAGAGGGGTTGTTAGATGAAACTATAGTTTCATCTTGAAATTTTGTCTCAAAATAGCCTCCCTTGTAGTACAATATATTGAGTAAAGAAACATGTCATACAAAAATTAATAGGCTATCACATGTAAATAAGTTTATGAATCTTTTGTTGAATGAAAACCAGTTACAAGATTTAAACAAAAAAGTGGGCACTATGCTCCTTTTTTTTCCATAAAATAGGTTTACAAATTATATATCTTAGATTTGACATACACACCTAAAATGCAAGGAAAACACATTCTCTTTTGACAAACACTAGTACATGGTCTGGAGTGGAAACATCAGTTTAAACAACATAATCTTAATAGTTGTCCATATCAAGGTATTGCTTTTACTAGATCCTATAAAATAGGAAGGACAATATGTATGAAACTAGATTCGTGGGTGATATCCCAATAAGAACCAAAAATGATTTATTACTCAAGGTTAGGGCAAGGCCACTGTAATCATAGACAAGGTAAAGAGTAGCAAAGATCATCAAGATCATTGCTATCCAATATAGTGGCTTGGAATAGCTCTATAAGAGAATGTTATTGATGCCATACCCTAAAATTAAGCATGATATGACATATTACCATGCTCCTAAAGAATGAAAACCATTGCTAACTTTTTGCATAGCACTGATCTAAGACATGTTTTCTTAGTTTCCCAAACATCATTTCAATAGACACAAAGAGAAGCTTATACTAGAAGTATAAAATAGAAGAAGGTAGAATATATGCATGTAAATGTGAAAGAATCTTTATTTTAGCCTTATTCATACATTAATTCAACTAGATACTAGGTCCCAACTTAACCATCATATTCAATGGTTTAAGCTCTTTTAAAAGGACTGTTATTAGTCTTAAATATAAATGCAATACCTTTAAACTATCTGTATTAATTTGAAGTTCATTACTTCATCTTAGTTGTATTCATTATTGTTGGACTATCCAACTACCACAAAATCACTATATATAACTTGGTTCAATTCCCAATATTATATGTAATATCAATTGTATTAGGCCTAACATAAATGTCTTTATTTGTAAAAAATTGGCCACTAAAAAATTTCATATGTAATGACCACAAGTTGAATCAGATTCAGGTAATATCCAAATGTTGGATCAAATATGATAGTCAAACTGATTTCTTTATGTTTCTAGGCAGCTGGTAAAAGGGAACTAAAGTAGATTCAAGCCACAAGTGTTCTGAGGTCAAGAGAGAATGCCCAACCCTGACTAAATTTGTAGTAGTGTATAGTCAAACCAGGGATGTTTCACAAAGCTTATCATCATAATTTTAATGCCTAGTAAGGGATCACCATTTTAAATAGGAACAAGATACATCTTGTTTAACATTGCCAAGGTAAACACATACACTGTTTAGCAGCTTTGAATCATTGTTTCCATTTCTCATTAGCTTAGGGCTTCTTCCCATTATACTACAACACAAATGAATGCAAGGATCCATGATAGAAATAGAAGATATTAACCATGATATGCAATTATCATAAGGGTAATTGAATTAACTTAATCCTTTCTGTAATAATTCAAAACATGGACAACATGTATAACTATAACTTTGTTTATATAAAACAATTAGCCATTAATCACTGCAAGTATATCCAATGATGCATGTTTGACTCATATATTGAGTGTAAAACAACAATACACAACACATTTGATTTCAGTTAACTCATGATTTAAAAACTAACCCCTTACACCATGAGTCTATACCTTTTTAGGGTTATCTCAATAGAGTTAGGAGTTTGGTAGAATACTTCTGATACCACTAGTGTAACTGAATACATGGTTAAAATTTCTATCAACTACCATAACTCTGAATTAGCCAAATCATAAGATAGTATAGTATTATAGGTGCAAAGTTAATATTCTTGTCAAAGTTTTCTAAGAGAACAACTATACATTCCCAATACACTCCATGGTAAGTAGCTACTTTTGGCTTGAAGGCATAATACAAAACCTAGCCTTCAGTGTAATTACCATTATAATAGGCCACTGTAAATCTAGGAAGACTTGAGGCATTATAAGTTTATTGATAAATTGAGATAAAAGAACTAGTTTGTCATTTTATACATTTATCATAGTGTAATCATGTCCTTTTTCACATTCACATCTAACACCGACAATGTGCCCTAACACTGGGTATTACTATTGTCCTTACATGAACATTGTTAATATGCTTTCTCAAATAATCATAATGCCAACAGTATTAAGTTAATAACAAGAGTCAAGATTCCTAGAGATCCCTATCTTGAAGCATATTATAATTTGTTGTATCTATCCCCCAATAATATTGCTGGCCATTCAAACAATGTTATAGACTTTAAATGCATTTGTGCTTGTTTTAAACTTTGCGTTAGGTCTAAGATTTCTTGATCCCTACAAGTATAATTCTTGTTTACATTTGATATCTTATTCACATAGTCACAATCTATTACAAGGTTCATCCCATGATTGCAAAAGGGTCACTCCCCACATAGAATTATCTCTCATATGGTGTAGGGAGAACACTTGACAGTAATGAGTATCCAAAGTAAGTTTAAATCATCTTTTCCTATACTAGTAGTCACATCCTATTAAATACTTGTTGGATATAAACATGACAATTATGCAGGGCTCGTGAAACACCTTAATATAAACTTAAACAAATATATGCAACTATTCATCACAATATGATGCTTAGCTTAAGGAATAGTTCATTGTGATGATGGTCAATCATACAGACAAATCTAACCCAACTTATAAAAAGGCACCCCACTTCCAAACATAATATGTCTTCTTTAGATTAGAATTTTAAAAGTACAACATAATCAAATAGCCCATACATGGGTTCATACAACATATTGAATATAATGCTTATAATAAAGTTGTCATTTTCCATTTAGCCTTTACAAGGTTAGCCAAAAGGGTCTTAATTCAATAGTATAAGTATTACTTCCTATAATTACATGAAACAACTAAAATTTACAATAGATCAATCTATTTTTCCCTTCTATACACATGCCACTACAAAAAAAATAACCTTTAGAGAAATTTAAGCTATGATTGGCCATGGAACTTCTTCAGGAAACTTCTCAATAGACACAAAAAGATTTTGCATTCACACATAAGATATCAAATTTGCATTAGTCATAAAACAAAAGGTCAGCATATAGCTAGAATGCCTTTCCGTTACCCGTATAAGAACATTCAAGAGTAAATGATCCATTTATTACACCCCACATATAAACTTTCCAAAATAGAGATAGATATAGTTCATGAATGATACATCATACAACAAATACATGCCCATAAGATATTTCCACAAGAAGAAGAATTTCAAAAACACTTTTTAAAGATCTATGTAAGCTTAATCATGACCAAAATACCTTTAAGTAGATATTTTATTATAACAACTAAAATAACCATTTATCAATGCATAAATCCTTACTTGGAATGTTTAAAGTCTAACAACATTCGACACAACATTCTAGGGTGTGTATATGCCTCTATGTCTATGCTCTCACATTGGCATAGGGTTGGATACCCTCATATCAAAACAAATACCATCCAATGAAACATTCATACTCATTTTCAATTTTAAATAACATGGTTCACAGAAGAAAGCAAACATAAACAAAAGTCAACTTGTGGTGCAAGAGTTTGCTAAAAAATGTTACAATCTTATAACTCATAAGAATAAGAAGCAAGTCAAAGGAAGGAAAACCAAAAGCAAACCACATTTATCATAATCATTGACCAAGGCATAAGAACACATTATCAAAAAAGTCATAGGTATAAAGATAATAAATGTTTCCTTATCTACATTTCTACAAGCAAATCCATGCAAAAAATTGTTATAAATAAAAACTACAAACAAATGGGGAATTTTATTGATTGTTGTCAAGCATGCTGTATTGAGCCTTGGGACACAAGGTTTTAACCATGTGACTAATTTCAATCCAAAATATAAAATCACTCCTACCCCATCTAAGTGACAATGTCTCATTTGATATTGAGATTACGACACTTCCAACACATGGTAAGGACTATGGTAGTCTAAATCTTTGGGATCCTTAATTTGTACCATGGGGCCTAGCATGCTAGTGTAGAGTGCAACACAATAATATACTATGTTATAATATTTAAGTCTATTATTATTGTGTTATAATAAAAGAGCACAACATAGTAATACTTTTCTATTCGACAAGATTAGTACAATACACTGTACAGTAAACCAAAAGATTGAGAAAGAGATTTCCCATGATTAACACATAAGGATGAGATCATAACTGATTTATTTAGTTGGAATAGAACAACTATGGAGTTACAAAATTAATTTTTAGAAGCTCAGATACAATTATATATATAAGTATAAGAAAGATAAATTAAAAAATGGATTTGGCTCTACAACAATTGAAATTTCATCTTTTGTGTTCTTGTAAGCGGTGAGCATGTAGGTAATGTGATGGGTTACTCACACGTGCAAGTGCTTCCCACATAAGTTGGTTTCTCTAAGATATGTTAGTGTTCTTAGCACTTGGTGCTACTAAGTGAGTCTATAACATGCTATTATAGAACAAATTCATGAGTGGCAGAAGTAGAGGTAGCAAATAGGCTACCCAAGTTATGCTTGGATCATTTGCCACTTGTTGAGAAGTGATGAACTCAATTGTGTCTTTAGTAAGGTATGAAAATGGTGTGAAGTTATCAGAGGTTATATCTCTTATAGCCTAATCCTCACACTATCAAACTTTGACAACTTTGAACAATGAATGTGTATCTAGACAAATGCACATAGTAGTAGTAGTATCAATGTACAAGATCCAAGTGTATAGGACATTGAACTATTATAGTCTCAATAAAGGAGGAAAATACAGCTCAAGGGGCTCAACATTGAAAACTAGGTGTAGGCCCAAATATATAAAAACATTTTCCCCAACTGCACATAATATGATGTAGGGACCATACTATAGTTCCAGTGAGGACCTTTAAAGATCCTTTCAAGCAAATGCAACCAAACCTTATGGTCAACTTTGAATGTAGATGAAAAAAGTGCTTCATTTTTGTCTTCATAATTTTTATGGTTGGCAAGATAGGATGTGTTATAGTTATCGATGGACTTCTTTCCCCTGTGAGCATGACTAAGAACTCTTGGGTCAGCCATATGCAATGTCAAGAGGCATGTCTGCCTGAAACCCAAAAGGTGTCTGAAATGAACGAGGCCCAATAAAACTATCTAAAGCTTTGTTGTAGGCATGTAAAATGCATGACAAACTCTCATCCCATGTGTGTGGGTGCATGTTGTTGTACATGTGTAATAAACAAACATAAGTTTGGTTGACCACTTCCAATGAATGATAACCTTATCCTTGCATCCTTTAACCATGTTGTTGAAAACAAAAACACACTATTGATGAAGAACAAAGATTAAACACAACAAAATCACTCTCTCTCCCTATGATTACAACATAAAAATAATGACACAAACAAACCCTTCTGGACTAAACACTGTTCTTTGATGTTCTGAGATTTTTACCCAACTACCCACAATTTATTATAAACCTTTATCAAACTCCAACCTACCTACTCCAAATCCCTCCCTTTTATTTTGGAATCCCCATTGATCTTCAAAATACTCAAAATGGGCACTCATGTTTTTTTGGGTTGTTACTGGGAGTTTGCAACTACTGCATGCAAAACCTTTGCTTATATCCTGCCTAAGTTCCAATCCTTCATTTGGCATTAGTTTTTGATACTTCAGCATATGGTAAGGAGTGCAATAGATAAAATTCTAAGGCTTGTTGATTTGAACCATGAAGCCAAGGATAGTGGTGCAAAGTGGAATGTAATAATCTACTATGTTATAATCTTTTGGACTATTATTATTGTGTCATAATAGAAGAGCTCAACACAATAATGCTCTTCTATTCAACATTATTGTCATAGTACACATGTAAAATAAACCAAAATATTGAGAAAGAGAATTCCCATGATCAAAGCCTAAGGATGAGAATCCCAACTAGTTTTTTAACTAGAATGAAACAACTATGATTAACCCAAGGAATCGAAGAATCACTTTTCTCAAGGTTATTTACAATTATATATACAAGTACAAGCAAGAACAATTACAAATGGATTTGGCTATGTAATGATTGACATTTCATCTTCTTTGATATCGTAGGTGGTTAGTGCATAGATGATGTGATAGGTTCCCCGCACATGCAGTCATTTCCCATGTAGGTAGGTTTATCCAAGGTGTGGTAGTATAATTAAAACCTAGTGCTACCAATTGAGTGTATAGTGCATTATTGTAGAACAAACACATGAATGGTAGTAACAGAGGTAACACATAATTCACCTAAGTTGTGCTTGGATCATTCTACCCTTGTTGAGAAGCGATGAGCACCATTATGTCTTCACTAAGCTGTGAAAATGATGTAAATTTGTTAATGATTGGTTCACTTAGTTTAATATGCATACTATCCAACCTTGTCAAATTTGAATGATGAATGTGCATCTAAAAAGGTGCACATAGTAGTAGTAATCTCAATGATATATTCTTTCAGTACTAGTTATAAATAATCACATTCTAAGTGTAAAGGATGTTGAACTGCTACAAGGTCAAGCAAAGGTGGAAAATATGACTTTAGGGGATCAACATTAAAAACTCAGTGTAGGTATACAAAATCATTCTCCCCAATCACGCACAATATGATGTAGGGACCATATTGTAGTTCTAATAAGGACCTTTGAAGCTCCCTTTATGCAAATGCAACCAAACCTTATCTCTAATTTTGAATGTAGACCACATAAAATACACATCATTTTTATATTTATACTCTTTATGAATGGAAAGTTAGGATATATAGTACTTATCAATTGGCTTCTTTCTATTATTAGCATTACTAATAACTTGTGGGTGCACCATATGCAATGTCAAGGGACATGTTTTTTTAAAACCCAAGGCATGACTAAAATGAACTATGCCCAATAAAACTATCTAAAGTTTTGTTGTAGGAATGTCGATTGTATGACATACTATAATCCCATGTGTTTGGTTTTTGTACATGAAACAAACAAACAAGAGTTCAGTTAATCAATTTCAATGAAGGATAGTCCTTTCCTTGTTGTCATGCCCAAAAATTTCATGATGGAAACACACAAGAATTTTTTTCTTTGTTTTTAAATAATAACCTACGCTCCCACCTCTAAAAAGATTATGACTAGTAGTAAATCTCTCCAACAATATTTTCAATTATAAGCAGATGTAAAGTTACAATCAAATTAAAATAATCTAAAATAATTAAGAGACATGTGAGGAATAAGACACAACGTCCATGCTTGCCTTACTCATAGACTAGGACTCACTATATGGCACAGGGTTCACTAACCTCCAAGAGGTAAGTGAGTGAAATAAAGGTCAAGGAAAAGAATGGTTTGCATTCTAAAAATGATCTATAAAAAACCATTGAACTCAAGTATAGCCACTCAAAAAATAAATCCAATGGATAACAACTTCATCAAGCTGTAGATCTCACTAACGAGAGCAGTGACGATTCTAGAGCTTAAATAATGCCTCTCAAAAGATAGATCAATGGGTCAAAACACCAAAATGTCTATGAATGATCATGAAGAGGAAGCTCAATCTAGTTAGTGAACAAAGACAACTAATCACTAAAACAAATGACAAAAGCACAATGATGGTCTTTTCCTAACTTGATAATTTGGGTTCAAAATAGCCCCAAACAAAATATGACCTTAAGAGAAAGATCACTTAAAGCACCTAAAACCAAATCTTTGAGGTAGTATTACCTATACCAAAGTATCAGATAAGATAAAGGCAATAATAACACCGATTTAATGTCTGCAATCCAGAAAGGATTTGCATGACTGAAAACTTTGCCTTCAAAATCTACTCACAAACAAGTTGAGAAATGACCCCATTAAAAAATAGAAAAAACCCCAAAAGACAAATATAAACACACCTCATATAATTTTAATTAACAATTATTTTTGTTTCAACTCTCAGTTTTAAGACAAAGTGAAATTACCTAATTCCAAGGCATCTAAACTCAATTAGTTTCCCTCACAATCAATTCTTAATTTCATTAAACTGCCTATCAAATGACAATGGTAAAAATACCCTCATTAGGTGAAAAGTATTTATAGAAGTTTTTATATATTCTATTAGCTACAAGATACCATTAATAACTTTAGAAGATGATCCGCAACAATTTAAATGCTAAAATAACTTAGCATTCTAAACAAATTTTAATGTAGAAAACTATCTTGCCTAGGAATTTTTTGAATAAACTAGCTTCAAAAAAGGACCACCAAAAATAGTAAAATCATTGGAAAATTATAATTCAAAGTTGTACACATTTAAAGGTAAAATAAAACACTAACAATCTATTTTGCTAAAATACTTAATTAGTTATAATTGGAAAACTAATTTTGTAATGACTTTGCACAGTCAAGATAGAAAACATAGGCAAAAACCAGTCATAATCACTCGAAAATGGGTTTTCAATTTGACATCGGATTAAGTAATAAAAGAAAGAATTGATGTTTTGTGCTCTCATATGATAGGTAATCAAATTCCAATATGAATATTTTTAAAACTATCAGTGAATTGCCTTAGTCAAGCATGTTTCAGAGCCATCTTGCCTAGATTTGCACAAAATTGCAAAATAATGTCTTAGAAAAGGGATCACTGAAAATATGAAAAGATCAGCTAGAAACTAAAATAAGGTCTCTCACATAATATAAGACCAAGGAAAACCTAATACAACACTTGGTTTCAAAATATCCTACTAGCATATATTAATTTAAGGTGGGCTTCAAATTGGTTTTTTTAACTGAAACAAATCGACCCAAGACTAGATTTGAACTGTTTCTCTTACAGAGGTTAAAATAACTTTCAATTTTCAACAAGATAAGATTTGCTATCTAACACAACAATCATATAAAACAAGTACAAATTGATTACAAGGTAAATTCACAATTGAGGTACCATCTCAAGGACGAATCATTGCTTTTAAAATCTTACATAGGATTAAAATCCTAATAATATTCATTTATCAAGTTACATTAAAAGACAACTCTTCGCAAGGTCATTCATTTCACTCGATCATTTTGCCTTGCATCTCATCTCATCGTGTACTAAACCCACCTAGAGACAAATGTTAGCGTAACATTAAACAAGTGATATCATGTGACCAACTTTCAAGTTAACTAGTCAATGAGTAAATCAAATAGATATAAACTATAACAATTTCTAATTTTGTTTACATCAATAACTCATTCAAAATTCAATAATAAATTATGTGTTAAATGTTATTACACATTACTACAAACATTTATTATTTTATACATTCAATCCATTACCTTAAAAGACCAAACTATTTACTCCTTCCTAGCCGAGGATGAAGACATATTTCTAACAAAGTCCATTCATGATTCAACCCCCCATAGAATAAGAGATACTATCATGTAGAACTCCTTAAAAGCCAACAAACAATAAGTAGAATATCCTTCTCATAAAGGAAAGGAGAAAGAATATCCATAAAATAAAAGACAAGAATATATCGTATATTGGAACCATAAATTATTTCATATCAATAAGAAATCATTTATAACAATATATATTTAATTCATGAAAGAAAACACATCAGTCTGTTAATCAAATTTATAAGGCTACAACTGCCAAAACAAAATCACCCCAGCATGATGCCTCAAGAGCCCAATTGTGCAGCCATCAATGTGGAAAAAGAGTTTACCACAATTTGCTGGAGGTAATATATATAAAAAAAGTAGAATAAATATAATAAATTTATCTTAACTCACTAGCTATAGTGCCATGTTAAGATAGCACAATTTCTATAAACATCAAACCTACTTCTGCTATGCCACCTCTACTATTGTGCCTTAATCCAGGTTAACAATACTCAAACCAATTTCATTTTCTGTTTGCCTTCTTCGTCTCTTATTACGTCTTTACCTACAGCTGCGCCATAGAAGCGCTATAATTAATGTGACAAGAACCGCTTATTCCACCTACAACTATCATAGAAGGTAAGACAAAACTGAAGGTGTGTTTTGTGTTATCTAATTTGCCAAAGCATCATATCTAAGGCTGCGCTATTCATAAACAATGAAGATAAATAGAATCAATGCCATATTAGTATTGCGCCACTTCCAAGCCATCACAGTTAAATAAATTAAGTATTTACCCCTTTTACAGTTGTGCTATATCTAACATCTGTGCCGAACTAGGCCATTATCAAGAGTTTGAATATATTATCTGTCCTACTGTTGCACCATCTAGGCCACCAACATATAAAATTGCTTTCAATCTGCTCTAACAAATTGACATTCCAGGCCACAATAGTTTTATTTACTTCTACTTATACATCCCTTGATACACCATAATCCTACAGAAGCGCCATGTACCAATTAACTAAAACTAAAATATATTGACTACTCTGCTTTTACTCCATTTCTACAGTTATGCCATATTCAAATTTCTGGTGCTAAACTAATTTCAACACATAAACTACAACTGAGACCTAGAACTCAAAAGATAACCAAAAAACAAAATGAAAGAGTACACCAGACAAAGATGCAATACTAAGCTAAAAATCACCTCGGTACATCCATTGAACCATTCATTATCAAGATAAAATGAAAGAGGCATCACAAAAATACACTTGCCTGCAAATTGTTTTCTTTTCTCTGTTATCCCAGATGGGGCGCCCTCCTGCTCTAGCTCTCCTTCCTTCTCAAACACATCCTCCTCTTCTTAGAAGGCCAAACACTTATTTATTCTTTTAGACTTCCTTTTGCGTCATAAATTTTAAGCCTGGCACAACGAGGAGACAGGTCGAAAAAAATAGGTGGGATAAGACACCAACCTCCCCACACACTCAAAGACATAAATAGAAATGACTAACTGCCAAACTCCTCTCTCTTTCTTGCACGCCAAGATATGTACTCGCCCCTTCCATCTAACTGACCTCCCAATCAATGCAAGATGAAATAACAATGCACAAACTACCTGACAGTGTACGTTGAAAACATAGGCTGTTATTTATTTTTCCTTACCTTATTTCCACCGACTCTAATGGTTCATTCCAAACATATTTTAAGAAAACAATTCTATAAAGCCTCAATGACCCTTACTTTCCAAACTTTGTGCCATAGTCAAGGTAATTCATGATTAAAATAAATCATGGTCAAAGACTTTAATCAAGATGTGAGGAATAATCACTATAATGTATGTCTTAAGAACCTCGTTGATAAAACTAAACTAAAATATTAATGTTGTTAAATAATGAAGAAATTTTAAGGTTAAAACCATCATAATTCATTGGTTATCATGATCAACGTATTACCAAAAGATTTTCATAACTTTGATTATCCACATAGTCAATGAATGCTAAAATTCTCAAGCATGAAAAATCAATAAATAAAAGTTGTAATTAAGATTGTTATTCCAACAACTTAGTTCAACATTTTCCAAGGTTACAATGGACTTTCCTTCTTATATTTATTCACACTTATAATAGCCAAATGATTATTTTGATCAAAGCAACAATAAACAATGGTTAATATGATCAATAAACCAATATATGTATTTTAGTCAAAAAAACACCCAGCATTAATAATAATGATAATATAATCCAGACCAAGTCCATGCAAGGTAATAGTGATAACCTAAACTTTAAGAAATAATCCACCCTTTTATAAAAATTTAGTATATATACCGATAATTCGCACTATTACTAACTTTGATATTAATTAAGACTATCAATAATTGATTATAATAATCAAGGTACAAAACATATTAAAAAAATCATAAATATAATCAGTTAATCAACACCATACCAATCATTAAATTACTAAATAGGAATCATCTCCCTCTCTACCCAATAAAAGTAAGAGCAATGTCCATGAAGGCATTGTAAAGCCAAGTTTTTAACTAGTTTCTATTGAGTATACTAATGAAGGTACAATTGACAATGTTTAATGACGTCCTAAAATATGAACCAAACATTATAGAATGTTCGTAACAAAGTTCTCCTGGTGTCCAAAAATTACTTGAACTGTTTAGCCATGTAAGGCATTGTAGCTAGGATGGGGTATTACACTTGTAGCCTTTACCCATATACCCACACATAATATGAGACTAAAAACCCAAACAAACACTTTTATTGATCTTTCTCAAGGAAAAATATTACATACAACACACTCAATCCCTCTACCAATGATTACAACATAAGAGAAGAATGACACATACAACCCATTTTTAGAAAGAACATTACTCTCTGTTCTTTTGGACTTGTTACCCAAGCACCCACTCTCTATTAGTAACCTTCCTCTATCTCCAGGGAACCTACTCCAAATCTTTCCCTTTGTTTTTGTGCTTCTTGGAGTGACTCTTGGAATCCCCATTGATTTGGAAAATGCTCAAAATAGTCATCCAATTTTTTTGGGTCATTGGGAGTATGCAATTGCTATAGGAAAATAATCACTTAATGTAGAAAGGTGGTTTCATAACCATTGATTAATGTAGACTAGTGTTAATAATGCCCACTTGACTGAAATCATTTTTTCCCACTTTTAGGAGTATACTGAAGTGCTAATGACCAATGTAGGTTGTCTTCATGCTGCCAATTGAGCCCAAAAATGTACAAACACTAAGAATATTTTTCAGTGATGTAAGATTATTTAATAACCATATTCCCTTGCATCAACATTAATCACTAAAAAAACTGGATATGAAAAGTCTTTGGGCCTGTCATATGCTCTATCTTAATGCTATAGAAATCAGGACCAAACACTGTCCAAAGCTATAATAAGCTCCAAAAATCAAGACCAAACATTGTCCAAAGTTATAATAGGCTGCAAAAATTTCAACCAAACATTGTCTAATATGTTACAATCCGCAATAAGTTGTAAATATCAATCCTCGTGCCAATATGAATGGTCTCAAGGTAACACATTTAGGACAAATCAATATGCCAATATATACCAATGTAAATCCTCTGAAATATTTACAGCTCATACGTAATGAAACTTTGAGATACATTCACAAATGTTTGCAATTAGTGTGCAAAATCCCCAAACTATTGACAATGAATTGGAATGATTAACTTATTCATCTAATCATTTCATAGTTGCAAAGGTTTATTTATACAAACATTGCTACAGTAGGTGACCTGTTTAATAGATATACTATTATGTGTACTACTTCTACCCAATATTTACATGCTAAACTTGGATCCTTAATTATGCAACACACCATTTCCATGATAGTATGATTCTACCTTTCTACAACATCATTTCGTTGTGGAGTATAACATAGAGTCATTTGTCAGTGAATACCATGTTCTTTCAAATAAGATGAAAATGTTTTACTGGTGTATTCCCCCTTCGATATGAGTGAAGAGTTTTGATTTTACAACTAGTTTATATTTCCAAATAGGCTTTGAAATCTTGGAAGATGTTTAAGGCTTGGTCCTTTGGATTTAAACAATATACCCACATTTTACATGAGTAATCATTAACAAAGATATGGAATTATTGAAACCCATGGTGGCTAGGTCTCATGGCTCCACATAGATCGGTATACACTAGATCTAATTGTCTTGAAGATCTATAGGTGTTTTTTTTAAATGATGCTCTTTGTTTTTTATCTTCCATTTGTATTCTTTTTTAGTAGAGTAAGTTCTTGTACCATATTATGATGACTAAGTCCAACTAGGTATCCAAAACTCACATGCCCATATCTTTGATGCCAAAAATTAGCTAAGTCTAAATCCTTTATAGAAAGTGCCTAATTATTTTGTTAAACAAAGTCAATTTGGAACATTCTCCAAACTTCAAATGTTTGTGCAATAATTTTTAAGCTTTTCAACTTATCTTTGAGACACAATTTGCACAAAGAGACACAATTTTTATGAGGTATCTCATTCAAATTGTAAAACTAATATTGTCTTCCAGTCATGTGTTGAGTTACACTAGAGTTGTCATACCAAATAGAACTTTGTAAAGTTGACTCCTCATGAGATTGTGCAACATATAGGAATTCCTTGTCTGAGTGTGTTTCTTCTTGTTCAACAATTCTACCTTGTTGATGTTACTTCTTTCTCTAGTTTCCCTTCTTATGAACTTGTTCTTTGGTCTGTTATGATGATTTTTAGTTATTGGGCTTCTTGTTGCTAGATGAGCCTTGAGTGAATGAATTATACCAATAATATTTTTCTTGATGTTCTTTTCTATCACAATATTGTTTATTTCCTTTTGGATTTTGATTTTGGGATTGTTTTGAATCCTCTATGGGCATCTTCCCTTTTTTTTATTAGAAGAAAGAGCATGTTCTTCTTTTTCTTCTGCATACATGGAATCTTCATATTGCAACATGTTGACAAACTTTTCAAACATTGGTTTTTGAGATATGGCATTCATGGTAGTCACAAATATTCTATAGGAGGGTAGTAGTGTTCTCAGGATAATTGGTCTAAGAGGTATCTGTCATTTTCTCACCCAATGCTTGGAGTGATACCCTTAGGGTTATGACACATCTTATAAAAGCTTCTACATTTTTCCTTAAATTTAATTTGAGAGTGAAGTTGACTTTGTAAGTGGAGAATTGTGTTTTCATTTTTGGTCTCATACACTATTTAGAACTTATCCTAATCTTCCTTAGCTATTGTAGCCTCACTGATATATGGTTGTACCTCATCTGATATCATAAACATAATAAACAACTTTGCCTTCTAGTTTGATGTATCAAACTTACATTATTGATCAATAATAGAGGCATGTCGGGTGAATGTAGCACTAACAATGGGCTAAATGTCCTCAAAATGTAAATATGATTTTATATTGGTTTTCCAAGCAACATAGTTGTCAATGCGTAGAAGATGTGAGCTTAGTATAAATAATTTTGGGCCATTTCCATCCATTTTGGACAAAATTTTGGGAGATGGATTGGTTCCTTATTACTCCAATAGGTTCCCTTATATGTGTATCATTAGTCAGATATACCACACTTTTCTATATATGATCCTTCTTATATACTCATTAGTTTATGGAAGAAACTCATCCTTGGGATATACCCGAAGGCATGTGAAAGAGACATTTGCATACGTGAGAGCAGAGTGGTACATGGTACCAAGACAATATGTAAAGAGGATTCGTTTGATCAATGGCACCTGTTTAGATAGAATCTCACATACATGGGAAAAACTTCCCTATATACTTGGATTTTCCATCTATCAAGATTTATGCCTATTGATTGTAGTGAATGGGTAATGGAGGGATGGTTTAATGAAAATAGTGTACCTTATTTTTCATTGATGATTTATAGGGTGAAGCCCAAACATTGTTATGGAAATTATATTAGGTTATGGATGTAATAGATCAAACACGATGACATAACCTGTAAATGTGATCCAAAGGCATCGCTAATACCAAATGTTTTTATTGAGATTAATAAATCTCATTTTGTGTTTTTACTTATTTCAATGTTTTAAATTTATATAAAATAAAAATTTTGACCAACAAAATATGTTTTGTGGTTTAAACTCTTGACCACTTGATTTTGCAAGGTTTTATCAAAAACCTATATTAAAATTGAGCTATGTACCCAATTGAACATATAAAATTCAAGATACACATCTATCATAAGTATCTAATCATCCAACATCTAGTTATACTAACAACATCAAATCTTGAGAAACATGATATACAAATAATTTATCTAATCTTCAACAAATAGGTGCTCTAAAAGCCATAAGTCACCTCTGAAAAATTTCATTAGAAGTATACATCAATAATTATTGACTTAACCAAGTATGAACAACAATGAACGAAATCTGTAAATATTCACTCATCAAATCAATTATTAAAGTACTCACCAATCTCAATCAAGTAGTAACAACTATCCTTAGACCATCTATCAATTCAAGTTCTCATTCACAATTTGCAAATTTGTGGAGTACCAAAGATCTCAAGATCCACTACAACAAATTGAGACTTGAAATATGAAATATGTATCCTCAAATCAACAAAATGCAAAATTTGATTCTCGATGTTCTCCCCCAATCAAATGAGATTGGAGAACTATTGCATATAACCCTACTTGAAATAAAATTACTCTAAAACATCAACACAAAATATTTAGTACTTGTATATATAGATGCATAACTCAATGATTCCCTTATGAGATTTTCATGACAACTATCCATTACGCCATCTTTTCAAATTTTTAGCATATAATTCAAGTGCAAAATTTTGGGTCAAAGTTACCCTATGAAATCAACAAGCGAGGGAAAAATCCAATCTCCATAGCCTCAAATACACAAAATCCTGAAGGATCATCAAGTGTAGAATAATCAACGTCTTCAATAAATAAACAATCACTCTACTTAAGAAACATCTGACAATTCTCATTTAGAAAAACATCATCATAAGTGTCTCAATAGGAAAGGGAAATCATAGGAATTTAATCAACATTGATGGAGACAATAGCAATTTTTTTTATAGGAGGCTCCAATTGATCACATAACACATCAATAATCTCCTCAATGTATGAGCAAGTAGTGGATGCATAAACATCATTTATGGGAAGTTGGTCCAATTCTACAATCTGCTTAGTAAGATATCGCTCATCAAATATACCAAGAGACATCTCAAAGAACAAGAACATCAACATCAGGGCTATAATTTGGACCAATATAATTGAAATCAATAAGATCTAAAAAAATTGAGATCATCAACATGAAATTAATCAAGTTCAATAGGTGTTGGACAACAAAAAAGCCTCAAATCACTAACTTGAAAGATTATATACTCTATAGGTGGATCTCATAGATAACAATAATTGACTAAATGAGTATGTTGAGCACATGATATATAAAGATGTAGATCAAATAAATAGATAATGGTATGACCTCAATGTACATAATGAGAATAAGTTTGGACTTCACTAGATTTAGTACAAGGTGATTTTGATCAACTTGAAAATTTGGACATTTAGACTTCATGTGATTGACCAATACATGAAGACTCAAATTGACATTTGTTCACAATGTCTCAAGTTACAAGTTTGATGAGTTTGGAGTAGTTTTGAACAGTAAAACTCATAACACCATTAAACACTAGGCTAATATAATTTTATTTGGGATTCATTGATTCCTAGAATCCAACAATAGGTGCAGGCTCGACAATAGAAGTATGAATAGGGATTTTATCCACAAATGGGTTAGACTTAATTTGAACAACCTCAGGCAAAGCATGGAGTTACCCTTGGGTGCACATTTGTGTCATGAGGACTAACATACACAAAAGTAAACTCAAGGTGAAAAATGCAATATGATAGCACATAAAAATAAGAGGCAAGTCAAAGTAAGTAAAACCATGAGCAAACCACATTTGATATAAACATTGACCAAGGAGTAAGTGCACATTCCAAAAAATCTCATGGGTATAATGCTAAGGATAATTTACTTTTCTAAGTTTCTACAAGCAAGTCCATGCAAAAATGCTATGAATAAAAAGCACAAATATGAGATTTTTATTGATCATTGTCAAGCATACTCTATTGAGCTTTGGGACATCAAGGCATTACAACTATTATGACTTTAAATCTAAAATTTAAAATCACTCATACCCCATCTAATTGCCAATTCCTCATATTCAACAGAGATTATGACAATTCCAACACATGGTAAGGATTGCAGTAGTCTAAACCATCGAGATCATTGATTTGCACCATGGGGCCCTAGATGGTAGTGTAAAGTGCAACAAATTAATCTACTATGTTATAAACTTTTGATCTATTATTATTGTTTTATAATATAAGAGCACAACACAATAAAACACTTCTATTCAACATGATTGGTATAGTACATGTGTACAATAAACTAAAAGATTGAGAAATAGAATTCCCTTGATTAGAGTCTAAAGATGATAATCCTAACTGATTGGTTTAGTTGGAATGGAACAACTATGATGAACCCAAGGAGTCAAATCACTTTTCTCAAGGTTAAATACCATTATATATGTAAGTTCAAGAAAGAAACATAAAAAAATGGATTTGGCTTTATAAAAATTGACATTTCATCTTCCTTGGTCTTATAGGCAGTTAGCACGTAGGTGATATGACCAGTTTCTGACATGTGTAAGTGTTTCCCACACAGGTGGTTTTTCTAGGGCACAATAGTGTTCTCAACACCTAGTGCTACCAATTGAGTCTTTAACACACTAGTGTAGGAAAAACACATGAATGGTAGTAGCAGAGGTAGTTTATAAGTCATTCAAGTTGTGTTTAGATCATTTTCTCCTTCTTGAGAAGTGATGAGGCCAATCATGTCTTCAGTAAGTTGTGAGAATGAGATGAAGTTGGATTTCAGTCCACTAAGCCTAATCTACATACTAGTCAACTTTGATAACTTTAAATAATGAATGTGCATCTTGACTTGTGTACATGGTAGTAGTGGTCTCAATGATTTATTTTTTAGTATGAGTTACATATAATGAAGATCTAAGTGTGAAGGATGTTGAACTACTATAGGGTCAAGCAAAGGTGAAAAATATGATTTGAGGATCTCAACATTGAAAACTCTATACAAGCCCAAGTATACAAAAACATTCTCCCCAATCTACAAAAAGGAATGAATTTGTTTGTGGATGGTCCACTTCGCCTAATCTACATACTATCCAACCTTGATAACTTTAAACAATGAATGTGCATCTCAATAAGTGCACATAATAGTGTTATTCTCAATGATCTGGTCTTTCAGTACTAGTTGTATCTAATTAGGATCCAAATGTAAAGGATTTTGAACTATTGTAGGATCAAGCAAAGGCATAAAATATGACATGAGGAAATTAACATTGAAAACTAGGTGTAGGCCCAAGTATATGAAAGTATCTTCCCCAACTACATGTAATATTTTATAATCTTTTGGTATGTTATTATTAAATTATAATAGAATAACACAATACAATAATACTCTTTTATTTAACATGATTGGTATAATACATTTAAACATTATACCAAAATATTGAAAAAAGAATTACAATGATTAGAGCCTAAAGATAAGAATCATAGCCAATTTGTTTAGTTGAAACAAAACAACTATGAGGAACCCACGGAGTTGAAGAATCACTTTTGTCAAATTCAAATACAATTATATATACAAGTATAAGAAATAATAATGACAAAATGGATTTAATTCTATAATGAATTGCATTTCATCTCCCTTGCCATGCATAGGTGGTGAGTGAATATGTTATGTGATAGCTTCCATATAAGTAAAAGTGTCCAACATGGCTTGGTTTCTCCATGACCTATTAGTGTTTTGAGCAATTGGTGCTACCAAGTGAGTCTATAGCACACTAGTGCAGAATAAATGCTTGAATAGAAACAATAGAAGCAGTGCATAGGTAACCTACTTCATACTTGGATCATTTCCCCTTATAGAGAAGCGATGAGCTCAATCATCTCTTCAAACCTTGAAAATTTTGAAATTATTTGAGGCTGGCCCACTTAACCTAATATGCATACTATCCAATATTGACAAATTTGAACAATGAATGTCCATCTTGATAAGTATGCATAGTAGTATTTTTAATGATATAATCTTTTAGTAGTAGTTGTTGATAATCAAGATCCAAGTGTAAAGGATGTTGAACTAGTACAAGATCAATCTAGGTAGAAAATATGATTTGAGAACATCAACATTGAAAACTAAGTACATGCCCAAGTATAGGAAATCATTTTCCCATATGTAAACAATAGGATATAGGAACCATGTTGCAGTTTGAGTCCAAACCTTTGAGGCAAGTTTCATGCAAATGCAAGCAAACTTTATCTCCCACTTTTGATGTAGATGACATAAAATGCACATCATTTTTGTCTTTATACTCTTTGTGGTTGGCATGTTAATATGTGTTGTACCCTACCAATGGAATTTTTTCTCCTATTAACATGACTAAGATCTTTTGGGTGGACCATATGTGATGTCAAGAGGCACGTCTGTCTAAAACCCAAGACATGTCTAACATGAACTATGCCCAATAGAGCCATTCAAATATTTTTTGTAAGCATGTTGAATGTATGGAAAAATCTCATCCCACATGTGTGCACATGTGTTGTAACAAATAGACAAGAGTTTGATTGACCACTTCTAATGAAGGATAACTTTGTACTTGAAACCTTTAAACATATACCCACATAGAATATGAGACTGGAAACCCAAACACATAATTTTATTGATCTTTATTAAGGAATGACAAAGATTACACACACCACCCTCACTCACTCTCCCTATCACTAAAATGCAATAGAAGAATGACACACATAATCCTTTTCTCTTTTTATCTTCAATGTTCTTATAATCAGAACCAAACATTATCTAAAGCTATAATAAGCTACAAAATCAAGACCAAACACTATTCAAATTTACAATAGGCTACAAAAATTAGGTCCAAATAGTCTCCAATATGTTGCAATCCATAATAAATTGTAACGAGAAATTATCATGCTAGTATGAATAATCTATAGGTAAAACATCTGGGATGTCTCCTCAAAATACTACCATCAATTGAACTCAATATGCCAATATTTACCTAGGTTCATGTTTTGAAATATCTATAACTCATATATATTGAAACTTTGAGATACTTTCACAAATGTTAGCAATTGTGTGTAAAATCCTAAAACAAAAGTTGACATACATGTTGATCACAAATATTCAATCAAAAAACTTTTAGTCATACTAAAAACACTAAATCACGAGCAACAAGATAAATAATTTCTTCAATCATAATTGAACAAGTACTCTAACAAGAGAAAGTCACCTCCAAAATTTTCATTATGCACATAGATAAAGAGATCAACATATGTTGACTTAACAAAGTATCAATAATAGTTAGCTAAATGTGCTAACACTTGCTCAAAAAATCATTAACAATAGTGAGCCAAATGTGATAACACTCACATTACAAATCAAGTATTCAAGTACTATGCAATCTCAATGAAGTAGAAAAAAATATCTCTAACTCATCCATCAATTTAGGTTCTCATTCAAAATTCACAAATTTATGAAGTATCAATAAACTTGGGACCCAAAACATGATAGCACTCAATAATCAATGAACTAAAACTTGAAATCTATAATGTGCATCCTCAAATCAACAAAATGCAAAATCTATAAAACTTGAAATATGACCCCTCATGTTCTTTCTTGATCAAATGAGATTGCATATCTTTAAACCTGTCATATTTCCATTCTCAATGTTGTAAAAATAAGGACAAAACATTATCCATAGCTATAATAAGATGAAAAAATCATGACAAAACACTATCCAAAGCTATGATAATTAGCAAAAACTAGGACGAAACATTGTCCAATATGTTGAAATATGCAATAAGTTGCAAAGATCAATTGTGATAACAATATGAGTAGTCTCTAGGTAACACATCTTAAATATCTCCTTGCATAATTATAATCATTCAACTTCAGTATGCCCAGATATATCTACAACTTATACATAATGAAACTTTGAGAGACATCCACAAATGTCTTCAAGTAGTGTGCAAAATCCCCAAATAAAAGTTGGCATATATGTCAATAACAAGTATCCAGTCAATAAACATCTAGTATGAATTAATAACATCAAATATTGAGCAACAAGATACATATATAGTTTCTTGGATCCTTATCAAATAAGGACTCTGACTACTATAAGTCATCTATGAAAAATTCCATCAGGCATATAAATAAATAGAACAACATACGTTTACTTAACCAAGTATCAACAATAGTGAGCCAAATCTGTAAACACTTGCCCATCAAATCAAATATTCAAGTGCTCATTGGTCTCAATCAAGTAGGAATAACTATTTGTAAGTCATCCATCAATTCAGGTTCTTGTTGACTATCCAAAAAATTTTGGAGTATTAATAAACTCAAGATCCACAACATAAAAGCATAGAACAATCAACAAATTGAAACTTGAATTCTGAAATGTATACCCTCTAATCAATAAAATGTGAAATCTATAAAACTCAAAATTTGACTCCTAATGTTCCCCCCAGTCAAATGAGTTTGGAGAATTCTTTGATATAACTCCACCTGAAAGGGAAGTACTCTAAATCATCAACACAAAATATTTGGTACTTGTATAAATAGATGCACAACTCAATGACACTCTTATGACTTTTCATCACAAGTCTCCATTAAGCTAGCCTTTTGGGTTTTCAACTTAGATATCAAGTATATAATTGTGGGAAAAAACTAGCCCTACCAAATCATCAAGCAATGGAAAAAATATGATCTCCATAGCCTCAAATACACAAAATACGTAAAGATCATCATGTGCTAAATAATCAACCTCACCAATAGAAAAATAATCACTTTGCTCAAAATGCATTTGAGAATTCTCATCGAGAAGATCATCATCATAAGTGTGCCAATAATAACATGAAATTTTAGGTACTAAATCAACATCAATTAAAACAATAACAAAATCCTCAACAATAAGCAACAATTGATCATAAAACATATCAATAATCTCATCAACATTTGTACAAGAAGTGGATGCATAAATATCAAAGGTGGGAATTAGGTCCAAATCTATAATTTTCTCAACAAGGTATCACTTATCAAATAGACCAAGAGACATAACAAGAATAAGATCATCAACATTATGACTACAATTTGGACTAGTATCATCTTTTACATTTGATAAGATCTTTCCAATAGTGGAGACTTTACATGTAACCCACATAGGTCAAAAGGTTTTCCCTCTAAATGAAATTGCATGAAAAACTCTTGTGATTTCATCTCAAAATTTCCCAAAGTATTGAATCAATGTACTCTAAACACAATTTATTCTCCACCCATGGGAATGGCAAACATAAGGTGGTTTAGTAGATAGTCTCCCATGATGTGTTTTATATAATGATTTTTGCTTGAATAGTTGACTGTGTTCCTATCCACAATCATAAATTGAAATTTTGGAGCTGGATAAAGAAAAAAAGTCAAGCACGTAACTAACTTATGGTTGATTAAGTTGTGATTTCTTCCCAAGTCAATCAATATTATCACCTATTTTTTGAATAAACTCACTGCCTTGAGGGTTTATGGGCTGCTAATATGATAAAGTTTAAGGGAAGAGATAGTTGGTTGGGAATATCCTAACTCCTTCTCTAACTAATGAACAAACTCTAATGTGATTTCTTCATCTTCTTCTTATTGGGGATTTCAATGTAGAATAACTTATTTTTGGCATATTTATATCCTTGACTATATTTTATATCATAATCAAAACATAACTATTCTTCCTTTTTTTCTTCAATTTCTTGAGGCATGAACCTGGTAGGTTGAGTGAATGATGGAGTAAGGATGATATGATCTCTGAAGTTAATAGATGTTTGCATCTTGTTAGAGAAGAATTTTTCCTCCCATATATGCCAAGATAATATAATAAAAAACACTAACTAAATTAAGCATGTGCACCTCATGATGAATGTGATCCTTGAGACAACCAAGAAACATGCTATTCAGGTTCTCATCAATAAGCACCTCCAAAAGCAGAGGTAGGTTCTAGAACTGGTTAATATAATATTTGAACAAACTTATTTTACACAACTTTTCTAATTGGTTTAATTAATTATCCAAAGTATCACCATCATTAAGAATGGATGGTAAGCTATGAAAACAGTGTGAAGTTGTTGGATGTTGCTCCACTTAGCTTAATCTACATACTATCTAACTTTTACACTTTGAACAATAAATGTGGATCTCGATAAGTGCACATAGTAGTAGTAGTCTCGATGAACTAGCGTTTTAGTACTAATTATAGATAATCAATATCTAAGTGCAATAAATGTTGAACTATTGCATGCTCAACAATTTTCATTCATGGGTTTTATAAAGTAGTATTGTTTGGTATGTCAATTTGAGCCATACTTTATGACTTAGTAGTAATGGGTCAAGTCTCAACAATTATGATACTTATATGTAAAAGCATTGATCAAAATTTTATGGATAAGTTTTGAATGCTTTACTGCCCCTCATCATTTGTTAGGAACAAGGAAGTTTTGTGAAAGGTAGAGAAATCCTTGATGGGATCATAGTGGTTTATGAAATAATCCACTCAAATATAGGTAAGAGGAAATGATTACTATTTAAACTTAAAATATCCAAAGCTGATTATAGAGTAAATTAGGCTTTATTAGACAAGATCTTGGAGTAGTTGAGAGGGTGAAGGAATGTTACTCTAACCCTAAGTTCTTTGTTTTAGTGAATGGCTCTCCTTAGGGTTTTTTTTACTCTTCTAGGGGTTTTAAGCAAGGAGATCACCTATCCCTATATTTGTGCATAATTTTGGTTGAGTATTTGGGAAGGACATTGAAGAAAGATATTGGGAGAAGAAGATTAAGGGCTTGAACCCATGTGAGTTGGGGGATGCTTAGTCTTATATGCAGTTTGTGGATGACACCAAGATATTCATCTATACATCATTGTCAGAATGCAACAATGTCAAAGATATTCTCAGAAGGTATGAAGTGACCTCCAACCTAAATATGAATCGAATAAAATTAAGATCCTTCTTTGCTAATGTCCCAAGGAACTTTCAACTATATTTTTCATGTGTTTTGGGATGTGAAATATCCTCCATCCTATTCACCTACCTGGGAATATCTCTACTTGAAGGAAGGGATAAATCTTCTCTCTGGGAAGTCTTGATAGGAAAATTTAATAACAAGCTAAGGGGATGGAAAGAGATCATGTTATATGTGGGAGGAAGGTTAACTATGGTTTAGAAAATCATTCAATATTTCATAGTTTAATGTATTTCAATCCTAAAAGACCCTAGCAAGATTTTAAAGGAAATAGACAAATTAATTCAAAAAAAATCTGACAAGGGATAGGAGATCAAATAAAATTTCCATTGATAGATTTGAAAAATGTTTCTACTAAAAGATCTGCAAAGAGAAGGCATCAGAAATAGTTCTTTGGAAATGAGGCATGGAGTGGTAAATTATCCTAGAAAATGTACAAATCACAGAAAAGCCTATGGAGCACAATTTTGTGAAGGAAATATGTGGACTTGGAGGGACCTAACAACTTTTTAATCATTTCAAACCCCTCTCAAGGGTTGGTAATATGGAAAAATTATTTGTATCTCTTGAAATGTGGTATTAAGAGGTTTGTTCTAGAGAACTAGGAATGGAAAGAGAACCCTTTCCCCCTATATGGACAAGAGGGTATGAGGGAGTTTAAATTATAAGCCATAAGAAAACTAAGTGACAAAGTGGAAAACTACTTGTAGACCCTCAAGGAGGATGGTGTTAGGAGAATGAAATGGAAATATCTAAGTATACTATAGGTGGTCACACAATCAGAGATATTTGAACCTGAAAAAGCGGTGAAAAATTACATAAATGCTAGTAAGAAGGATGAGATGCTTTGGAACTTTAAAGGAAAAGGATAATTTATGGCCAAAGAGGGGTACTATTTTTTGGCTATGATTAACTAGTTTACTCAAATATTAGACATCTAATAGAGAATTTGGTGGTCTAAGTCTTGGCCAAAAACAAAAATTTGCCCTTTGATTATGGTGCAAGGAATAATTATAACAAGGTACAAATTAAAAACGTAGTCTTCTAGGACCCCTTGAGATGTATAGTGTGCAAAGAAGAGGGTATGTTAAATCACCTTATCCTCAATTGCCTTGCCCAAAAATATGGAAAAGAATGTTGAGAGAGTTTTAACTTTATGATGAACTATGTGTTTTAAGAAAACTATTGAAGTACTATAGCAAGTTGGTATGTAAGATCAAACTCAAAAGCAATGGGTACTCTATGGAACATGGTTTCGACCGTGCCTAGTTGGACCTTGTAGATGGGAATGAATAAAAGAATAATTCATTATATCTCAAGATCTTATGAAGAGGTTCTCAATTTGATAAGCTTGATGTAATAAAAATCTTTAAATCTCTGAGAATTTGCAAATCCAAAGAATTAGCCCCTAGAGACCAATGGCATTGGGATAATATCAGACATAGAGTTGACTCCACCCAAACCAAGAATAAAGGAAATAAAATTAGATAAAAATTAGAAACCATCAAAAGAAGGGTGTCTAAGGTCAAAATTTATGGATCATCTAAAGAGAACCTAGACTTGATAGGAGTAGGATGCTTGATCACTAATTTATGGTGTGAATTTTGAAGGCTTTTTTATGGTCTTCCATAAAAATAATATAGTTGACGGCAAGGGCTTAGTGGTAGGTATTGTGCTTATTATATGGATTTAGATTGAGAACTTGGAGGTTGAAATGGGCTCAAAAAATTTGATAGATATGATGAAGAAGTAGGGATGCCACAATTGGAAGCTTTGGGAATTCTTGGAAGAGGCTAGATAAGCAAAACCCAAATTCACTAATATATCTTTGTATCGTTGCTATAGAGAAAGTAATGCACTATTAGATTAGGTAGTGAATGGGGGCATGGATTCATATAGGTGACATAACTTGACCTACATAAATGGAAATACCTTAACAAAATTATAAATAATGATGGTTTATAACAAGAAAATAATCTTGAGTGTTATTGATAGTGCTTGTTTCTATAATTTTTCATTTGATTTTAGCATCTTGTCTTTGCTTCCTATGGTAGAGTGGATATACTTTGGATGGTGTTTGGAGATTTTCCCTAATGTTGGGATTTTTAATTTTTTTTGGATTTCCCTCTCCTTTACTTTTCCTTTTGTTCCCCATTATTTTTTTTCTTTCAGGTGGGGTGCATTGTTGTCTTTTTCCTTTTCTTTTTCTTTAAACCCTTTGTTTTAAATCTCTTTTTCTCTTCCATGGACTTTTTTCCTTGGATTCTGGGTTTATTTATTTCTTTATATTCCCCCCTCTTATGGTCTTTCTCTTATTTATTTATGGCTTTTAGATTTTGCCCTCCATGGTTTTGTTTTTTTATTTCTAATGCTTTCTTTCTCCCTCAATCTCTAGTTTTTTTAACCTTTAGTTATGGCAAAGTGTTTCACTTATGCTTTATCCATTTCATTGATCCTCATTCCTTTCCTTCTCAAGTCCTATTTATTAGTCTTATTTCCTCCTTTATACGTCCCCCCTCCTTCACGCTTTTCTCCTATTATTGTGCTCTTTACACTATGCATTGTTAGTTATATTAGTAGTCTAGTTTATAACATGAAAATAGTCTAGAGTGCTATTAATAGTGCTTATTTTTGTAGTTGTTGCTTTCATTCTTTCATCCCACTTTTTCTCTCTACAATAGAGTGGACCCTTTTCTCATACTATTTTTCTCTTTACACTATGCATTGTTGGGTCTATTAGTGGTCTAGTTTAAAACATGAAACTAGTGTAGAGTGCTTTTGATAGTGCTTGTTGATGTAATTGTTACGTTTAATCTAGCATCTCATGTTTGCTCTCTATGGTAGAATGAATGCTTTGTATGGTGTTTGAATTTTTTCCTATTGCTGAGATTTTATTTTGTTTTTTGATTTTTTGTTTTTTTCTTCGATGTTCTTTTAGTTTTCCTTTGTGGTTTTTCTCTCTCGTGATGTCCTTCGCTATCTTTTTAGCTATATTTTTTCATCTTTCTTTATGGTGAAGTTATTTATCTCTATTTTCTCCCTTTTATTGATACTCCTTGATCTTCTGCTTGAGCCCTATTTAATGCTTTCCTTGCTTTCTTTGAATGTCCCTCCACCCTTTTCTTCAATTTTTGCTTTCTATACACAATGCCTTCTTGGATTTATTGGCAATCTAGTTTATAACACAAAAATAGTGCAGAATGCTATTTATAGTGTTTGTTTCTATAATTGTTCATTTGATTCCAACATCTCATCTTTTTTCCCTAGGGTAGAGTCGATGCTTCAGATCGTGTTTTTTCTTTCCTTATTTTTTGGATTTTCTTGTTTTTTTGGTTTTTTCTCTCTTCTTTTCCTTCTTTTCCCATTTGTCTTTTTTTCCCTCTTGTGGGGTTTTGTTTGTTTGTTTGTTTTTTGGTCCGTTTCTATTGCTTTGAATCTCTCTCTTCAGGTACCTTTTTTTCTTGGTCCCTGCGCTATTTGTTTATTTATAATTCCACCTCTTCCATCATTTTTTCTTTTTGTTTACACCTTTTAGTCTTTTTTATTTTTTTATTTTTTATTTTTTGCCTTCTATGGCCTTATTGATTATGTCATATGATTTCTTTCTTCCTCACTCTTTGGTTTTTTTCTCTTTCTTTATGGCAAAATGTTTTTATCTCTACTTTATCTCTTTCATTAATCCTCCTTGTTTCTCTCCTTAAGTCTTATTTAATGCTCACCTTGCCTCCTTTCCATGTTCCTCTTCCTTTTCCCTTTTTTCCTTTTGTTATTCTCTTTACACCATGCATTACTGGTTCTATTAGTGGCCTAGTTTATAAAATGAAAATACTCCCGAGTGATATTGATAGTGCTTGTTTAAGTAATTATTCATTTGATTTCAAAATCCCATATTTGTTCCTTATAATAGAGTGGATGTTTTGGATGCCGTTTGTTTTTTGTTCTTTTTTCTCTCTTCTTATCCTTTTTTTCTCCTTTGTCATTTTTCCTTCCAGTGGGGTGCTTCATTGTATGTTTTTTCCCTTTTCACTTGTTTTTAAAGTTTTTTCTCTTTGGCGGCCTTTTTCTTTTCTTGGCTTCTCGCTTTTTTTTTTTTGCTTTCTATTTGCCCCTCTCGTGGCCTTTCTCCTTTTTGTTTATGCCTTTTAGCCTTTTTTTTTTACTTTTCCCCTATATGGTCATATTTGTTATTTTATATATTTTTTCTTCCTCACTCTTTGGTTTTTTCGAATTTTTGAATTTTCCCCTATGTAGCCATATTTGTTATTTTAGACTTTTTTTCTTCCTCACTCTATTGTTTGGATTTTTTTAATTTTTTTCTCTCTTCTTGTCCTTTTTTTCTCCTTTGTCATTTTTCCTTCCGGTGGGGTGCTTCGTGGTGTTTTTTCCCCTTTCCTCTTGGTTTTAAAGTTTTTCCTCTTTGGCAAACTTTTTCTTTTCTTGGCAACCTACTTTATTTTTTGCTTTCTATTTTTCCCTCTCTTTTCCTTTCTCATTTTAATTTGTCTTTTAGCCTTTGGTTTTTTCATTTTTTTGGCTTTTCCCCTATATGGCCATATTTGTTATTCTAGACATTTTTTCTTCCTCACTTGTTTTTTTTTTTGGCTTTTCCCCTATATGCCTATATTTGTTATTTTATACTTATTTCTTCCTCACTATATATATATATATATATATATATATATATATTTTTTGGTTTTTCCCTTATATGGCCATATGTCCTTTCTTCTTTTTGTTTGTATTTTAGGCTTTATTTTTTTCAATTTTTTGGATTTTCCCTTATATGGCCATATTTGTTATTTTAGACTTTTTTTCTTCCTCACTCTTTGGTTTTTTCTTTTTCTTTATGATGAAATGTTTTATCTCTACTTTGTATCTTTCTTTGATCCTATGTTCTTCTCTCGTCAACACCTATTGATTGTTATCCTTTCCTCCTTTCCACATGCCTTCTCCTTCACCCCTTTTCTTCTACTCTTGTTCTATTTACACTTTGCATTGCTAGTTCTATTGGCAATCTGGTTTAAAACATGAAAATGGTCTTGAGTTCTATTGATAATGCTTGTTTCTATAATTATTTATTTGATTGTAGCAACTCGACTTTGATCCCTATAATAGAGTGGATACTTTTGATGGTCTTTGGTTAGTCATCCTATTGTTGGGTTTTTATTTTTATTTTTTATAATTCTTCATGTTTTTTTCTTCCTTTGCTTTTCTTTTTGTTCTTGTTTTCTCACTTTTCTATTGCTTTCAAGATTTCATTTTAACGATCTCTTTATTTGGTGGACATTTTATTTTCTTCATTCCTTGCTTTGTTTTGTTCTTTCTATATCTCTGTCTTGTGGCCTTTCTCATTTTTTTACAACTTTGAGCATCTTATTTTTTTGTTTTTTAAAAATTTTCCCTCCATGGTCATATTTATAATTTCTTCTACTTTTTTCTTCCTTACTCTTTCTTTTTTAATTTATTTATATCAAAGTGTTTTATCTCTTCTTTGTCTCTTTCATTGACCCTCCTTTTTCCTCTCCTTGAGCCCTACTTAATGATCTCTTTTCCTCCTTTACATGCCCCTCCTCTTTTACCATTTTCTCCTATTATTATTCCATTTGCATTGTGTGATACTAGTTTTATTCGTGGTCTAATTTATAATAAAATAATAGTCCTGAGTGCTATTGATTGTGATTATTTCTATAATTATTTGATTGATTTTAGCATCACATCTTTACTTTCTATGGTAGAGTGGATGTTTTGGATGGTGATTGAATTTTTCCCTATCATTGGCCTTTTCTTTTATTTTTGGCTATTTTCTCTTATTTGATTTTCCTGTTGTTCTCCTTTGTCTTTTTTCCTTCTAGTAGTGTTCGTTGTTGTTTTTTCCTTTTGTCTTACTTTAAAGCTTTCATTTTTAAAGTTATTTCTATCTTTAGTGGACTTTTTCTTTTTTATCTCCCACTATTTTTTCTTCTATTCCTTACTCTTGTGGCCTTTCTCCTTTTTGTTTACAACTTTATGCCTTATCCATTTTAGTTTTTGGGTTATTTGGATTTTTCCCTCAGTGGCCTTAATTATTCTTTCATTCTCACTCTTTGGTTTTTTCTTCTTCTCTTTGCTTTATCTCTTTTGTTGACTCTCCTTGATTTGCTTTTTGAGTCTTATTTAATATTATCCTTGCCTCTTTTCCATTCCTCTCTTCCTTTTCCATTTTCCCTTATTGTTTTTCTATTTACAATATACATTGCTAGTTTTATTGACAATCTAGTTTGGTTCTTCTAGTTTGGTTTTTAATCTACTATGTGCAAGTTGTCATTTTTATCCTAAATTTTTTTGAGTGTAAGGACAATTGATCTTTCTTCAATATGAGTGATTCCATGAAGCATGATGTAGATCTTGTTAGGTTGAAAGATATGAATATTTATATCAACTTGCATGGCCTTGTGCAACCACCCTGGGATCCATCCTACTTCCTTTGGATACCAAGACTTAGGATCCTAATGTGTTTAACTAACTATCTGATTATTGGCATTTTTTGGGAGGTGTTTAGTAGACTACGCAACCCCCAATCCTTCATCCTATATGTAGGCTTAAATAGATAGTAACAAACATGATGGATAACATATTACTTTATCAACATGGTATTCTTAATCACCACCTTGTAGTGTTGCATTAGTAGAGTGGTACACCCAACATTTAAAGACAACCTATTTTGGATATTAACAATGATCTAATGCCAAAAATGGTTTGAATGTTGAATTCTATTTATCACCACTCTTCCTCCTCCCATGGTATAGTGAATTAGGGAAGTCTGCTAAGGCATAACCCAAGTAGGTGTGTTTCATTTTCCAAAAGATAGATGGTTGCTGAAGTGGTTGTACGAGGTTGGTTGAATCTTAGGAAGAATCCTATAATGCTCACAAAAACATATGCATAGAAGTATTTTTTGAGAAGCTTAATGCTCAAAGAGAACACAAGGTCAGTTCAAATCAATGAGAGTAAAATTCAATACTGTCACCTATTTTTTCAATAAACTCACTACCTTGATGGTTTTTGGGTTATTAATACCAAAAATTACAAGGGAAGAGATGGTTGGGAATATCCTAACTCATCTAATTAATGAACAACATCTAATGTTCTTTCTTCATCTTCATCTTCTTCATTGGGGCCTCAATGTAGAACAACTTATTTTTGGCACATTTATGTCCTAAACTATATTTTCTATCACAATTAAAACATAACCATTTTTCCTTTTTTCTTAAATTTATTGAGGTGTGAACTGGTAGGTTGATGGAATGATGGAGTTGAGATGATACTATATCTTATGTTAATGAATGTCTGCCTCTTGTTAGATAAGAATTTCTCCTCCGTCTTGTGTGCCAAGATGATATAATCATAAATATAAAGCAAATTAAACATGTGTACCTCACATTAAATATTATATTTGAGACCATAGGTCATTCAGGTTGTCATTAGTAATCACCTCTATAAAAAAAGATAGGTTATAGACCTGGCAAATTTAATTTTTGAGCAAACTTGTTTGACACAACTTTTCCAGTTGGTTGAAATAAATCTTTGTTATACTACTATTAATGTGTGTTTGCGGCTACTCTTGACATGGCATAGATATGTGTGACATTTATTATGACAATAGATAAAATTTTCATATCCAAGGGCATAATTGTACATATTTAAGGATATATATTTATATGACATTCCAATGATCATATTGAGCAACTTAGACTATTTATACATGAGTTGTTTTTGTTTATATTTATTAGAGTAGTAGTTCATATATATATATATATATATATATATATATATATATATATATATATATATATATATATATATATATCATCTTTTACTATACTAGATGGTGACATTGATTGATTATGTAGATTAACATTGATTTCTCCCTACTTATTTGATGTTGATGATTATGGAATTGCTTGATCATTACTATTTTCTATGTTGCACATTTTATTTTTCTAACTATGTCTTGACAAGTCATGTGTTGACTATGTCATAGGATCCTCTAGTCCATGTCATGTTTCTATTAGCTCATAATCAAGTCATGTTTTTACGCTTGTGTGTTTATGAGTTATTCACTATGACATTGGGTACATGTACCCAGTTAAATATAGTTACATATCTTATCAAAAAATTGATTGTCTAATCAAAAAGATTATGTTGTCCCTTAGATCCATTTGGTGTTTCTTTTGAGACTAGATTGTTAACAAAATCCATGAGGGTATCCATTGACATTGTGATTATAACCACATCCCCTTTCATTTAAGTGTGCATATTCTCCATTTTAGATTCTATGTTGTGCACCTTCTCGATCAAAAAAGAAGACACTATATTAGAAGTCTGACCTAATCCAAACTCTAACTATGTCTCTTCTTTGTTAGTACTTTTCCTTGGTGTAAATGCATTATTTTCTCATCCTCTAATTTGTGATACTTTCATCTTGAGGTTTGACAATGCATAATTTGATTTTATCCTTTGACCATATATTGTCCAACTGATTTCTAACTCAGGTTGTCCTAAAAAATAAAATTTCAAGGAATAGACCCCCACTAGATTTTTAAGAGCTTTCCAAAAAATGTAAATAAATCATAAAAATCCTAAAATGATAACATGTAGAGTAAATTTATGAAAATGATAAAAATTGTAATAATTCACTCCAAAATGATCAAAAACCTTAATTTTGTTAAAGTTATCTTCCATGAATGATTCCCTAGCTTCCGTAATAAAGTTTTTAGAAAAAATTTCATTGATTTGTGAGATATATGATTTTAATCAAAATTAGGCTTTCAACTACATGTTTACCCAAATAAAATCTCTAATACCATTTTTAATAAATGTACTTCAAAAATAAAATAGAATTTGATCAATAGATCACAATATGACTAAATTATAGCATAAAATATGAGGTGATTATCAACTACTTCGAGGGGGAAACCTTCACAACCTTACAATAAGAACATAATTCACAATATGATGATCAAATACTAACCACTACCTCCTATATATATCCTAACTATGCCATGGAAACAACCTAAGCTAACCCCACCATCAATATTAGGCTAAAGTGATGATCATATGACTTAATTAAAGGTTATTATAACCAAATTTAGCCAAACATATCCCCATACAGCTATAGGTTAAATGTGTAACAATATTCTCAAGAGAGTTAATCTAAGTCAACCTTTAAAAGAGTTCAATACCATCATATATTAAGGGAGTTCATTCTTACTACATTTTCATTTCTAGTTTTGGTTCAACTGTGATTAATATGAGTCCAGTCACCTTATTCACTAAAACATGCTTGAATTAATGTATTAGGTACCATTTCCTTTATGGAAATAATATAGTGTTGTCAAGGTTGTGCAACTCTTAACTATGATGCTAGATTGAAGTTTTACAATATTATTATTGAATAGTAGTTCCTCTATTGTTTTAGATAAAATTGGTGGAGGTTTGGCATATTATTTCTATTAGAAGAGTAGTACCACCTAGGAGATGTAGAGTTATTATGATAATTTTTCATTAAAAATAAGATTGAGGATATTAATTTACAAACAAATATAACTTCCTTGGTTTTATTTTTACCCAATTTATGGAACAAGTTGTCTTTTGAGTTAGTATGGGAGATGCTTGCCATTGACACTTGAGTTAGGTCTTAAATATTTGGGGTTTGTTATTTTACTAGTTTTCTCACTTATTACCATAGTTTCCTTTCTACTCACTATAAGATCATTTTAAAAATAAAGTTTTAGTTAACACATATATGTTGCCTTTATGTATAATTTTTACAACAATCACAATATGTATGCCTAAGGTACTTTTCAATAATGGATAAGGTCAATAATTTTCAATGCTTATTTTTTAACAAAGTGCCAATTTTATTTAAGAAAAAAGGAAAGTTATAGGTCCATCGTATTAAAATTCATTACAATTATGGAAATTGAGAAAAGTAACATGGATAGACTTTTTACATCAAGAATTAGTCATGATTGCAAAACATTAAATAAAATAAAGTGCAATAAGATTAACATTATTTGTACAATTCCATCACCATACAAAAACAAAGCATAAAGAAAAGAACTAAAAATTACCATGATCCAACAACAACTCAAAACTAAAATCTAAAAACTATATCAATATTATCATGAGGGACCTGCAACCCATGCACATAACATGAAAATATTAATTTTGAAGTAAGACGTAAAATTCAAGAGTGCCGACATGTCTTAAAAGGCAGAAGCCCTAAATAACTCCACACTCAAACTCTCATAACTAGTGTATCCATCCACATCAAGCCAAATAACATTTATGATTTTTCTATCCTCCTGAGGTGGGAGCTGAAGTGCTACATTCTTTACGCTTTCCTTGTAGTCTCATTAATGACCCATACAACATTTCTCTACAAAGGAATTAGTTTGATGATTCAAATTGAGTGGGCCTCACCTTGAACACTATTTGTCCTTGATTGGCCTTCTTTTTTAAGGAGGGTTTGACATACTTAGAACTTGTAAATCCTCAAGGTGGTGTTTGTATAAAACATTTGACATAGCTATATTCTCCACAACTTCTAAGCACTTACTCATAATTCAATTAGTTTTTGTTGTTGTTGATTGTGTGTAGTAAGGCACTAATTGTTAGCCACTAGATATTTTTGGTTGTTGGATAAGGAGATGATACATTATTCCAATGTTGGGGTTGAAGTGGCCTGAAGCATAAAAAAAGACATTTAATGGTTCAACTTTTTCATTGTGAAATTAGTTGAGGGGAGAAAGGATGTAATGACATTATCCTCTTTGGTTGTCTTGGATGTGTAGTTTAAAGTACCTAACCCACCATGGAACCAAATATGAATAAAATATTGGGGAATATGACTGACCTTAACCCCAAGAGACTAGTGGGCATTAGTGGTTTTGATACAGATATTTTTTTGTTCATAATTAATAGAACTACTAGAGAGATATTAGGTGATGTAAGAAATATTTTAAATTTTGACCAATACAACCCATGGGTTGAATGAACTTGAATGTTAGTGTTTTAGGGTTGGGGGAGAAAATTTTTCTATAGTGAAACTAGTATGCAACCATGGATGAACTAAAAGCCCTATAATAAAGGAGCATATAGATTGCCTCTTCTAAAATCCATGTAAATGTTACACATTGAGAGACACTTTTTGAATGTGGACTTGGTTTCCATGATTAAGGCCTTCACATTCCTCCACCAACACAACACGAACACTTTTTTTTAATTTTTTTAAAAAAATACTTGATATATTAACAAAAATTATTTACAAAGAATTGTAGAAAAAAAGAATGAGTATATAAAAAGAGGATCAAATCTTCATCCTAAGAGTAACAAAGGTAGAAATAAAATATGAATACAATGAATTCTCTAAGGCACATGTATCTCTGATTAGCATAGTTATTTTAGCAAAGATTTAAATGCATTTATCATCCCTTCACATAACAAAAGGCAAATAGAGAGTTGTCCTCATGAGCAAAGATATTATTTCACCTGAGTTTCCAAAGAATAAATAAGGTTGAGACCCTCATGTAATGCCATAACCTAGTAAATGCTGGATGAACTTGAAATCAATACTCACTAAAAAAATTAGATCACCAATGAATGTTGCTATGAAATAATGTAGAATTTTTATCCTCAATTTTTCATAGTCTTTGAGTGGAGGAAAAAATGACAAAGGCCATCAGATAATCCACTCTTATCTAGCATGGCCTTGGATGATACCCCTTACTAAACAACCAACAATGCAAAAACTCTCAGCTTATAAGAAATCCAAAATGACCAAACACTATGAAGATGATGAATCCATCACCCTATTGGGATGTAGAGAGCCAACAAAAATTAACAATATGGGATAATGAATGTTTCTAATGTAATATCGAATATATTTGATGGGAATCATACTGGAGAAGAAGGTGACCGAATCACCACCTCTAATCCCTTTGAAGTGGATGAGGTATATAAATATTCATTTTGATTAACTCTGATTCAGGTATAAGTCTTCACATCTTCATAAGCAAGAGAATTCCACTCCTTTCAAGATGGATCGATAAAATCCCACAAGTCACCCTTGATGAAGATGCCATTTCCTACTAAATCTGAGAGCCTAGTAACAAGGCAGTTTTGAAACACAAGAACCTTACTCTCTCAAACTCCAAATAGCATTGCACACTAAATCCCATCATGCTCTATTATGCTACTAATGCCACTAAAATAAACCAACAATAACTTTCTAGGTTGATCAAATTATCTTTAAAATGACAGAGACCAACATTTAGAATAGGCAAGGTGAAGAAATAATATCACATAAAATAAAGGCTCCTCAGACCTTACCAACATTTTGCATGGTCATCAATCAATGCCAAAAGATGATATGCCAAGATGTAGAACCCTCGACACATCACACAACCCATTTTTTGAATGAATGCGACCTTGGGTGGAAACATCAATCAACCCCAAACCCCTTTGTCCTTGGGCATGGTACAAACATCCCACAAAACCAAAGGGAGACCCCTCTCCCCACTAAAGTTAGACCATAAATAAGTCCTCAAAATCTACTCAAGATGTCAGAATGGGGACTTGCTTGGAAACAAACTAGAGACATAGTAAATATGAGAGGCTTGGGGAATATGGCTAACAATGGTCAATTTTATAGTAAAAGGAATGTATTTATGATTTCATACATGTTACTTTGAATCCTCTAAAGACACCAATCCCACATTGAGACATGTGACAAGTCAACACCAAAGGGAATACCCAAGTAATGTACAATGACTTTGAGGTGGATATAAGACTAGGTTATAGGGATCTAATCTAGGAGAGCATCCAATACAATAATCTAGAAGTCCATTTTATGAACATTAACCATAGTCCCAAAGGAAGAGCAAAAAGTGTCCAAACAAGCTAGAGCTCCATTAAATGAACCCTGCTCTACCTTTATCGAGAGAAGGGAGTCATCAAGAAAGTTATTTTTAACCACCTCTAAACCATCAAGAAGTAGTATATCATGAATCTATGCCATAATTTGGGTAACCTCTAACAAGTAACCCAGAACATCTATTGCCAAAACATCAAGATAAGGGGCCAAGAGACACCCCTGATGGATGGAATGATGTAAGAAGGCCCATGAATATAAGGCATTATTAACTAAAATAAAGGTTAAAGCATGTGTGTATAGAGTGGCCACCATGGCAACACAATAAGGCCCAAAACCCAAACAAGTCAGCATCTCTGAGATAAAGGACCAATCAATATAGTCACTAGCTTTATCAAAATCTATTTTTAGGATAAGAAACTGCTGATCAATCTCCCTAATCTACTCCATAGCCTCCCAGGTAGAGACCACATTACCAAGTATAAGCCTTCCCTGAACAAATTCAATCTACTCTCGATGAACTACATATCTATTAATTAAATGAATCCTTAAAACCAAGGTGTTATCTATAAATTTATAGGCAATTGAAAGAAGTGTAATAGCCCATCAACCCCCATGGAGTCCCTGGAAGATTTCTTATAGATGAACTTGACTAGTCCTTGATTGAGAAACTCATAAATATATCTTGAACTAAACACCTCAAAGGCCAAAAAACATAAATCATCACTAATAGAGTCCCACATGATCTTGTAGAACTTGAAAGGAAAACCATGGAGGCATATAGCCTTAGCATTTTGCATGGAAAGTAATGTAGAGTGAAGCTCCTCCTTCAATAACTACCTTTCCAACTTGTTCCTATCCCTACTAGAGAACTTATGGGGAACTAACTTGAATCAAGCATCTCTAATATCTACCACTCCATTTGTCAGAGCTTAAGGAGCAAAAATATTTTGAAAATGCATGCTAAACATACTTATGATATCTAAAGGACTTTCAACAAGAGAGCCATCAACTCATCATAATCTAAGAACCCTTTCCACAACTACCTTCCTCATGAAGAAGTTAAAATATAACTTGAAACCCTCATCTCCCTCTTGAATCCTCTGAAGGTGGGCATAAATATATGAACCCTTGCCAATATAGTCCTTACCTTAATGAACCATAGACTCTAACTTTTCAACCTCTTCCTGAATAGTCACATTATGAAAATATTCTTTGAAAATAATGTGAACCTCTTCAAGACATTTTTGATCCTCTTTCAACTCCTTTCTTCATCTATGAGCTATCATCCTACCCCAAACTATGATAAACTTTATTATGTAGTAGATAGTAGCCTCCCACTAAAAGATCCACCCTTGAACACCAACCAATTGGGGGGAATGTTCTAAATAATTGAGAGACCAAAGGTGATCACCAAATGAATTCGAAGATGATATGATCTTATTACATCCATAAGCACCTCAATTGTATGTCTTTGTTTTGAGAAAGTCAAGTCCTCAGAGGTCCATAGAAGTTATCCAATCAAGTTTGATCCCTATGATTATCTTGATGGTAATTGGACTAGGTAAACCAATTTCCATAATCAAGCCTCTTTTATTTTCAATCAGGGTCAATTTTTTGTAAGGAGTCCTTATACTGATATTGAGCCTACTTCTTTGATCCACTGACTACAACACCCAACCACCACATCTATATACATCCCATTCCATCCCCACCCATAATACATTCTATAATAGGTAGAGAAGAAGCCATCCAATCCCAAAGTTTGAAATACTCGAAACTAAGATTAGGAACATAAATAACATAGAATGTGAACACAATATATAATTAAAAGAGTAATCCAAACACACTGATCATCAGGGTCTGATCTAGAGGCAACCAAAAAAATTTGTAGGTAAGATTAAAGGATAATCACTATCCCATAACATTCCTTAGAAAATAATGTGAAGCTTAAAATGGGACATTCCAACAATAATTCATCTTATTTTAAGGCTCAAAACCAACTGACTTGTCTTCTTATAGGAAAACCACATCCAGTTTGACATACTTTAAAAAAACCTTGCAATAACCACTTGTAATTGGGAATTGTCATCCCACAAATATTCCAAGATAGAAAAGAGAGATTTATTTCAAATAATGGAGAAGACCTAAACTATTGTAATGGTTATGCATCTTAAATCTATTTAAACCTAAGACATAACATTTAGGCGAGTGAATCAGTGCATCCTTATAGGATTTTGTTAGTCATCTAGGGCTGAGATCCCACTTAATTCTATCAACACAGATGGGTGATGAAGCCACCTTTTTGTTTCTCTTAACTTGCCATTCATATTCAATATCTATGCCACTGGGCCCAAAAGAGGCGAGACCATACCCCAGGTTTTGAGGAATCCGATGAGTCGCATCTCCAAGGTAGAAGCATAAACCTGAGGCTGATCTATGGTCCATTAGGAGTAATAAACAAACTAAAAGTACCAAAATATGTATCATCTATAAAACTTGATCCCATAGAACTTATATCCCCTTCACTTATCCTATCTAAAATTGAAACATTAGAGCTGCTAGTAGAAGACCCACTATGTTTGCAATTACTAAACCTTGAAGCCAAAGTGGTGCCACTAGAGCCCAGATCTTTGAAAGAAGAGAGACTTGATAGCTTATCATAACTCTCAAACTCACTGGTTTGGGTTTTTGAAGAGGAAAATCTATAATCAAGGGATCCTAACCCTAATAAGTAAAGTAAGTATTCAAAATATTGAGATAATGAACCTTTAGTTATCAGATCCCATCCATAGTGAAAATATAAATTAATGGAGGGATCTTTCACTTTAGATCCACCTCCATGCATACCCTAGTGTTTGACTAAAACTAATTTTGATGGCCATTTGAGGTAAGGAGTTTGCCAAACCAACTAGAAAAAATGTCAACAAAAGGGCCCAAGTCATTAGACAAAGCTAGGAATTCTAACCAAAGTGGGTAAATAACTTGCCCAAGATCATCAAGATTAAAATCCACCCACCATGATTAGACATAAGCAAGATTGTCAATGATGTTCCATGTTTTGAAATACAACAAATGATGGGATGCAGTGTCTAAATCAAATAAAAGGCAAAATTATTTAAAACCTTACCCTCAATAAGAGATAGAGAGATCCATTTTTCCTTAAAACTAAGCAAAAAAAACTAGTTATAATCTTCTTCATCATGCGTATTATGCAAAACATTCACTCACCTTATGGTCTCCAAATACTTGCATCCCTCAAAATATTCATTTCTATCTACAAGAAAGAAGTTATAAACCTACTGATCTCAAGAGGGTTTAGGGATAAAATGAGTTGGAAGGTTAGGATGTGTTTGAGTTCCCTCATGCTAAAATTTCATAATAGTCTATTTAAGAAACTCAAATAGTTTAGTCGTATCTTGTACCCACTTAAATCTTGCATTTTCAAACCCTAAGACTAGAGGTTTAGTTGGTGAAACATGCCCAAGATGAGGAACAAGGATCACACCTTCAATCCTTAAATTTTCATCCACATACATAATGTTCAACACTTAGAATTCTTTATAGACCTTTTCACCATCTTTTTTTGTATCTACCACCTTCTTTAGGGATGACATGTGTTGATATTTCTTCGAGATCTTAGGAATATTTTAGGATGGGTTATTGATAAAGTGAACTCCATTGATTTAATCCCTAATGTCCAAAATATTGACCAAAATGGGCTCTATATAGGTCTATTTTGGGACTAGGGGAAACACATCCAAGTTTTGAGGATAAATCTTAAGAGATATGTTAACCAGTCCCTTATGAGATTTCATAAAATCCTTCAAAATCCCTTGATGTCATGGTAATTCATTTGATTTTCTTTATTTGCATCTCCCTTGGAGACACCCTTTCCCTACTCTCTAGGAGGGAGGAGGGTTATGAGGGACCCCAAGCCAAAAATCACCTTAAACACCATAATTGTAAGGTTTAGAGCCATGCTGGAACCTAGCAACTAGAATTCATGATATGCATCCTTTCAAAACCTCTCTTTCAACACAATATGTGATTTGTCTTTTAGATCATCACAGTTCAATAGGAGGAATACCGAAGGGGAATGATCCCTAAATCAATTCTTCTATATATAGACACATCCTTCATCAAAATCATGAGACTTTATCCTACCTTGATTCACACTCATTCCAATCCAAGATCGAGATTTCTCATGACTGCCTCTAGGAGATCGAGTCTAGCCATGACAGAAAATGACGTCTTTCAACATTATATCTATAAATGGAAAATGTGAAAGGAAATAGATGTGAATATCATGAACTGTGTTATTTTATTACTATTTAATTTTCCATAATCATTATGGCTTTGACTGCCCTTCTACCTTTTTTGTCATGTTCCTTTTCCCTTGTCTTTCAAACTATTACACTTCGTATTTTTCCCTAACAAATCATGTCTTTGTTTGGACTCACTTTTTCCTATCAACTGTGTTATTCTTGTTGACCCTTAGTTTTTTTTTATCTTTCTTCTATAATTATTGTTCACATTGCTTAGTCTTATGGCTCATCTATGCCCTTCATGACCTTTCTTCATTATTTTTCCCATCACAACCTTTTGCATCATCATTTTATTTTGTGTCCTCTCTCCCAACATGCACCTTGTTGTTGGCTTACCCTTTTTACTTGGTAGCCACCTTGGCTTAGGTACTCTAACTGTTCTTTATAAGAGTTTAAATTATGGTTCTTTACTCTTCATTGTTACACTTGAAGTTTCTTCTAAGTATTGATAAACCTTCTTTAGGATTATTGAGCAGTTTATTTATAGTTGAGTCTTGAAGTCTAGAACTTATTCAAATGGGCATAAGTAAAGAGAGGGATATCATGAATCAAAGAATTGCACTAGTGTCTGAAGTCCTCAACTTAACCTTATGTGTCAAACACTTAAAAGTATTAATCTCATTGATTCCCAAGTGAGTGTTGATGACTTAGATATTTTGCTTATGTGATGATGAAGATGCCCAATTAAAGTGTGTGGTATAATTTGAGATAGGATGACTAGATAAAACATGCCTCTTAATTTGGTCTAGAAATAAAGACTTAGGTCATGCTGAATTCAAAAACCAACACATCCTCAAAATTAGGGTTAACATGTAATTATTTTCCTTAACCATAGTTACCATAATTTACCTTTTGGGACCCCCTCCATAAAGGGTTGTTGATTTCTCTTTCGTTTAAGCTTCAAATGCTAAAATTCTAGTAGTAAAATATGTACACAAGATAACTTCGAGGTAACTAGTGTCTTAGCACTTCAAATTGACCTTGTGTGTCAAAAAAGCTTCAAAATATTGAGCTCATTGATTCTCAAGCAAGTCCTAGTGCCCCAAAAATGTTGCTCATGTGATAAGGTAGATGCCCAGTTGAAGTGTGTTTTCTACACTTTAGATAGGATGAATCGAGAAAAGATGCCTCTTAGTTTGGTCTAGAAGCAAAGCTCTCGATCATGATGAATTTAAAAACTAACACATGCTCTGAATTAATGCTAACTTGTAATCATTCTCTTTTACCAGGGTTGCCATAATTTACCTTTTTGGATCCTCCTCCATAAAGGGGTATTGATTTATATTTTGTTGAAACTACAAATGCTAAAATGGTAGTAGTAAAATATGTGCACAAGACAACTATGAGGTAACTAATTCCTTTGAAATATCCATTTTAGGGCCAAATTAAATAATTATGGAATTTGTACAGACCCTAACCAAAATTGTAAAACCACTGAAAAGATCTACTTAAGCATGAAAATAAAATTCATACCTCATAGAAACCCTCATAAAAATATGGAAATTCAATCAATTTATTTGACACATGAATTTTTTTTTTATGAATAATTTTTAGGCTTGAAAGTTAGAAGAAAATCTAGTTGAGTGTATGAATGATGAAACATAATGCTTCACCAACTGAACAGTTCTCTAGCTGAATTTTGACCTCTCTAGAGAGGTTGTTACACTTAAAAAAGGAATAAAATAATAATGCACAATATCTCAAGATCTTTTGAAGAGGTACTCAAGTTGGTAAACTTTGAGGTACTAAAAAACCTTTAAATATCTGAGAATTTTCAAATCCAATGAATTAGCTCCCAAAGACCATCAAGAATTATGGCATTGGGATAATATCAGACATAGAGTCGACTCGACCCTAACGAAAGATAAAGGCAATAGAATTAGATAAAATTGGAAACCATCAAAAGAAGGGTGGTATAAGGTCAATTTTTATGGATCATCTAAAGATAATGTTGGCTTGATAGGAACAGGATGCTTGATCACTGATTTATGGGAGGAGTTATGTCTTTTGAAGGCTTTTCTATGGTCTTCCATAAAAATAATGTAGTCGAGGGAAAGGGCTTACTAGTAGGGATTATGCTTGATCTATAGCTTTAGATTGAAAATTTGGAGGTTGAAGGGGACTCAAAAAATTTGATAGATATGATGAAAAATTGGGGATGCCACAATTGGAAGCTTTTGAAATTTTTGGAAGAGGTTAGATAAGCAAAACCCAAATTCACTAACATATCTTTGTATAGTTGTTATAGATAAAGTATTGCATTGGTAGATTGGTTGGTGAACGGGGGAATGGCTTCACTTAGGGGACATGAATTGACCTACATAGATGGATGGACTTTAATCAAATTATAAACAATGATGGTTTGTAACAAAAAAATAATCTTGAGTGTTATTAATAGTGCTTATTTCTATAATTTTTCATTTGATTTTAGCATCTTGTCTTTGCATCCTATGGTAAAGTGGATACTTTGGATGGTGATTGGAGATTTTCCCTATTGTTGGGATTTTTTTAATTTTTTTTAGGATTTCCCTCTCCTTTGTTTTTCCTTTTATCCCCATTTTCTTTATTCTTTCATGCAGGGTGTATTATTGTCCTTTTTCTGTAAAGCCTTTGTTTTAAATTTCTTTTTCTCTTCCATGGACTTTTTTGTTTCTTGGATTCCAAATTTGTTTGTTTCTTTATATTCCCCCTCTTATGGTTTTTTTCCTATTTGTTTATGACTTTTAGCTTTTGCCTTCCATGGCTTTATTTTTTATTTCTAATGCTTTCTTTCTCCCTCAATCTCTAGTTTTTTAAACCTTTATTTATGACAAAGTGTTTTACCTATGCTTTATCCATTTCATTGATCCTCATTGCTTTTATTCTAAAGCCCTATTTACTAATCTTATTTCCTCCTTTCTATGTCCCTCCTCCTTCACCCTTTTAGCCTATTACTATGTTCTTTACACTATGTGTTGTTGGTTCTATTAGCAGTCTAGTTTATAACATGAAAATAGTCTAGAGTGTTCTTAATAGTGCTTGTTTCTGTAGTTTTTGATTTCATTATTGCATCCCAATTTTTCTCTATATTGTAGAGTGGACCCTTTTATCATATTGGTGTGCTATTTATAGTATGCATTGTTGGTTCTATTAACGGTCTAGTTTATAATATGAAACTAGTGTAGAGTGTTATTGATAGTGTTTGTTTATGTAATTGTTAAGTTCAATATAACATCCCATCCTTGCTCTTTATGGTATAATGGATGCTTTGGATGATGTTTGAAATTTTCCCTATTATTGATATTTTATTTTCTCTTTTGAGTTTTTGTTTTCTCCTTTGATGTTATTTTTTTCCTTCTCATGAGGTCTTTTGCTATCTTTTTAGCCTGTGGTTTTTTGGCTTTTGCCCTCTATGGCCTTATTTATTATTTTTAATGCTTTCTTTCTTCCTTACTCTGTATTTTTTCCTCTTTATTTATGGTAAATTAATGAATCTCTACTTTCTCTCTTTTTTTGATACTCCTTGCTTTCCTCCTCGAGCCCTATTTAATGCTCTCCTTGCCTTCTTTGTACGTCCCTCCACCCTTTTTTTTTACTATTATTTTCTATACACTATGTCTTCTTGGTTATATTAGCGGTCTAGTTTATAACACAAAAATAGTGCAAAGTGTTATTTATAGTGTTTGTTGTTATAATTGTTCTTTTGATTCCAACATCACATCTTTGCTCCATATAGTAGAGTGGATGCTTTAGATGGTGTTTGTTTTCTCCCTATTGTTGGTATTTTCTTCTTTTTTTTCATTTTTTCTCCTCTTTTCCTTTTTTTCACATTTGTACTTTTCCCTTCTGGAGGGGTCTTTTGTTATTTTTTTCCTTTTTATATTGCTTTGAAGCTCTCTCTTCAATGGTATTTTTATTTTCTTGATCCCCACATTGCTTATTTATTTATTTATATTTCCACCTCTTGCATCCTTTCTCCTTTTTGTTTACACCTTTTAGTATTTTTTATTTTTGTCTTCTATGGCCTTATTTATTATGTCATATGCTCTCTTTCTTCCTCACTCTTTGGTTTTTTTCTCTTTCTCTATGGTGAAATGTTTTGATCTCTACTTTGTCTCTTTCATTAATCCTCCTTGTTTCTCTCCTTAAGTCCTATTTAATTCTCTCCTTACCTCATTTATATCTTCCTCTTCCTTTTCCCTTTTTTCCTTTTGTTATTCTCTTTGAACTATGTATTACTAGTTCTATTAGTGGTCTAGTTTATAAAATGAAAATAGTCATCAGTTCTACTGATAGTGTTTGTTTAAGTACTTGTTCATTTGATTCCAACATCCTATTTTTGCTTCTTATGGTAGAGTGGATGCTTTGAATGGTGTTTGATTTTTTTCCCTATTATTGGGATTTTGTTTTATTTTATGTTTTTTTCCTCTCTTCTTCTTATCCTTTTTTTTTTCGATTTGTCATTTTTGCTTTTTGTGGGGTATTTTGTTGTGTTGTTTTTTCCTTCTCTCTTGATTTTAAAGTTTTTTCTTTTTAGCATACTTTTTATTTTTTTGGTTCATTGCTTTATTTTTTTACTTTGTATTTGCCCCTCTCATGGCCTTTTTCCTTTTTGTTTATGCCTTTTAGCCTTTGTTTTTTTTTTTATTTCTTCATTTTCCCCTATATGTTCTTATTTGTTATTTTCGACTTTTTTCTTCCTCACTCTTTGATTTTTTCTCTTTCTTTATGGAGAATTGTTTTATCTCTACTTTGTCTCTTTCATTAATCCTTTGTTCTTATCTCCTCAAGACCTATTGATTGTTTTCCTTTACTCCTTTCCATATCCCTTCTTCTTCACCCTTTTTCTCCTACTCTTGTTCTCTTTGCACTTTGTATTGTTGGTTGTATTGATAATCTAGTTTAAAACATGAAAATGGTCTTGAGTTCTATTGGTAACACTTGTTTCTATTATTATTATTTGTTTGACTATAGCTACCCAACTTTTTTCCCTATAATAGAGTGGATACTTTGGATGGTGTTTGGTTTATTACCCTATTGTCGGGATTTGTGTTTTTTTTGTGTGTTTTTTCTCTCATCTTCTTTTCTTTTTATTCACCTTTATATTTTTTCCTTTGGCTGGGGTCCTTGGTTATTTTTTCCCATTTCTATTGCTTTCAAGCTTTCATTTGAAATCTCTCTCTTTGGTGAACCTTTTCTTGTCTTGGCTCCTTGCTTTGTTTTGTTCTTTCTATTTCCTTGTCTTGTGGCCTTTCTCCTTTTTTTATGACTTCTAGCCTCTTATATCTTTTTACAAAATATTCCCTCCATGGCCATATTTACTATTTCCCTTGCAATTTTTCTTCCTTACTATTTATTTATGGCAAAGTGTTTTATCTCCTCTTTGTCTCTTTCATTTATCCTCCTTTCTCCTTTTCTCGAGACCTATTTAATTCTCTCATTTCCTTCTTTCTACACCACCCCTCCACCATTTTATTTTATTATTGTTCTCTTTATGCTATGTGATACTAGATCTATTAGTAGTCTAGTTTATAATATGAACATAGTCGTGAATGTTATTGATGGTGTTTATTTCTATAACTATTTGTTTTATTCCATCATCACATCTTTACTTTCTATGGTAGAGTGTATGCTTTGGATGGTGTTTGAATTTTTTCCCTATCATTGGCCTTTTCTTTTATTTTTGGCTTTTTTATCTCATTTGATTTTCCTTTTATTCCTCTTTGCCTTTTTTACTTTTAGTAGTGTTCTTTATTGTTTCTTATTTTGTCTTGCTTTAAAGCTTTTGTTTTTAAAGTTATTTCTCTCTTCAAAAACTTTTTCTTTTCTTGCCTCCGACTTTTTTTTCTATTTCCTCCTCTTATGGCCTTTCTCATTTTGTTTACAAATTTACACCTTATCCTTTTTGGTTTTTTGGCTTTTTATATTTTTCCCTCAGTGGCCTTATTTATTATTTACTATGCTTTCTTTCATACTCTCTCTTTGGTTTTTTCCTCCTATCTCTGCTTTGTCTCTTTTGTTGACCTTCCTTGCTTCTCTCCTCAATCCCTATTTAATACTCTCCTTCCCTCTTTTACACACCCCTCTTATTTCACACTTTTACCTTATTATTTTTTCTTTACACTATAAATTGCTATTTCTATTGACAATCTAGTTTGGTTCTTCCAATTTGGTTTTTATTCTACTATGTGCAAGTTGTAATTTTTATCCTTGAATCTTCCAAGTCTAAGGAAAATCGATAGTTTTTCAACATGAGTGATTCCAAGAAGCATGATGTAGCTCTTATTGGGTTGGAAGATATGAATATTTCTAGTAACTTGCATGGCCTTGTGAAATCATCCTGGGATCCATCCTACTTCTTTTTGGATAGTGAGACTTAGGATCCTAAGGTGTTTAAATAACTATCTAATTTTTGGTAGTCCTTGGGAGGTGTTTAGGAGACTATGCAACCCCAAATATTTCATTTTATATGTAGGCTTAAATAGGTTACAACTGACATGATGGATAACATATTAATTTATCAACATGGTATTCTTAATCACTGCCTTGTAGTGTTACATCAATAGATTGGTACACCCAACACTTAAAGACAAACTATTTTTGACATTAACAATGAGCTTTCTACCAACAATGGTTTGAATGTTAAATTATATATATCACCACTCTTCATCCTCCCATGGTACAGTGAATGAGGTTAGTTCACTAAGTCATAGCCCAAGCAGGTGTAATTTCTTTTCTAAAAGATAGATGGTTGTTGAAGGGGTTGTAAGAGGTTGGTTGAATCCTAGGAAGAATCATATAATGCTCACGAATGCATATGCATATATGTATTTTTTAATAATATAAATTCCCAAAGAGGGATTTTGGTTAATGTCAAAAAGAGTAAAATTCAATACTGTCACCTTCTATTTTTTAAACAAACTCATTACCTTTAGGGTTTTTGGGCTGCTAATGCCACAAAATGCAAGGGAAGAGATAGTTGTTTGGGAATATCCTAAATCCTCTAGCTAATAAACAACCTATAATGTTACTTCTTCATCATCTTCTTCTTCGTTGGGGCCTTTAATGAAGAAGAAGATGATGAATAAATAACATTATAGGTTATTTATTAGCTAGAGGATTTAGGATATTCCCAAACAACTATCTCTTCCCTTGCATTTTGTGGCATTAGCAGCCCAAAAACCCTAAAGGTAATGAGTTTGTTTAAAAAATAGAAGGTGACAGTATTGAATTTTACTCTTTTTGACATTAACCAAAATCCCTCTTTGGGAATTGATATTATTAAAAAATACATATATGAATATGCATTTGTGAGCATTATATGATTCTTCCTAGGATACAACCAACCTCTTACTACCCCTTCAACAACCATCTATCTTTTAGAAAAGAAATTACACCTGCTTGGGCTATGACTTAGTGAACTAACCTCATTCATTGTACCATGGGAGGATGAAGAGTGGTGATATATATACTTTAAAATTCAAACCATTGTTGGTAGAAAGCTCATTGTTAATGTCAAAAATAGTTTGTCTTTAAGTGTTGGGTGTACCAATCTATTGATGTAACACTACAAGGTGGTGATTAAGAATGCCATGTTGATAAATTAATATGTTCTCCATCATGTCAGTTGTAACCTATTTAATACTACATATAAGATGAAATATTTGGGGTTGCATAGTCTCCTAAACACCTCCCAAGGACTACCAAAAATTAGATAGTTATTTAAACACCTTAGGATCCTAAGTCTCACTATCCAAAAAGAAGTAGGATGGATCCCAAGGTGATTGCACAAGGCCATGCAAGTTACTAGAAATATTCATATCTTCCAACCCAATAAGAGCTATATCATGCTTCTTGGAATCACTCATGTTGAAAAAATATCGATTTTCCTTAGACTTGGAAGATTCAAGGATAAAAATAACAACTTGCACATAGAAAAATAAAAACCAAATTGGAAGAACCAAACTAGACTGTCAATAGAAATAGCAATTTATAGTGTAAAGAAAAAATAATAAGGTAAAAGTGTGAAATAAGAGGGGTGTGTAAAAGAGGGAAGGAGATTATAAAATAGGGATTGAGGAGAGAAGCAAGGAAGGTCAACAAAAGAGACAAAGTAGAGATAGGAGGAAAAAACCAAAGAGAGAGTATGAAAGAAAGAATAGTAAATAATAAATAAGGCCACTGAGGGAAAAATATAAAAAGCCAAAAAACCAAAAAGGATAAGGCGTAAAGTTGTAAACAAAATGAGAAAGGCCATAAGAGGAGGAAATAGAATAAAAAGTGGGGGGTAAGAAAAGAATTTTTTTTTAAGAGAGAAAAAACTTTAAAAACAAAAGCTTTAAAGCAAGACAAAATAAAAAACAATAAAGAACACTACTAAAAGTAAAAAAGGCAAAGGGGAATAAAAGGAAAATCAAATGAGATAAAAAAGCCAAAAATAAAAGAAAAGGCCAATGATAGGGAAAAAATTCAAACACCATCCAAAGCATACACTCTACCATTTAAAGTGAAGATGTAATGATGGAATAAAACAAATAATTATAGAAATAAACACTATCAATAACATTCACAACTATGTTCATATTATAAACTAGACTACTAATAGATCTAGTATCACATAGTAGAAAGAGAATAATAATAAAAGAAAATGGTGGAGGGGTGGTGTGGAAAGAAGGAAATGAGAGAATTAAATAGGTCTCCTGAAGAGGAGAAAGGAGGATAAATGAAAGAGACAAAGAAGAGATAAAACACTTTGCCATAAATAAATAAAAATAAATAAAGAGTAAGGAAGAAAAATTGCAAGGGAAATAGTAAATATGGCCATGGAGTGATTTTTTTATAAAAAAAATATAAGAAGCTAGAAGTCATAAAAAAAGGAGAAAGGCCACAAGACAAGGAAATAGAAAGAACAAAACAAAGCAACGAGCCAAGAAAAGAAAAGGTTCACCAAAGAGAGAGAGATTTCAAATGAAAGCTTCAAAGCAATAGAAAAGGGAAAAAATAACCAAGGACCCCACCGGAAGGAAAAAATATAAAGGTGAATAAAAAGAAAAGAAGATGAGAGAAAAAACACAAAAAATAAAAACAAATCCCAACAACAGGGCAATAAACCAAACACCATCCAAAGTATCCACTCTATTATAGGGAACAAAGTTGGGTAGCTATAGTCAAACAAATAATAATAGAAACAAGTGTTATCAATAGAACTCAAGACCATTTTCATGTTTTAAACTAGATTGTCAATACAACCAACAATACAAAGTGCAAAGAGAACAAGAGTAGGAGAAAAAAGGTGAAGAAGAAGGGATATGGAAAGGAGTAAAGGAAAACAATCAATAGGTCTTGAGGAGATAAGAACAAAGGATTAATGAAAGAGACAAAGTAGAGATAAAACACTTCTCCATAAAGAAAGAGAAAAAATCAAAGAGTGAGAATAAAAAAGTCTAAACTAACAAATAAGAACATATAGGGGAAAACGAAGAAAAAAAAAAACCAAAGGCTAAATTGCATAAACAAAAAGCAAAAAGGCCATGAGAGGGGCAAATACAAAGAAAAAAATAAAAGCAATGAACCAAAAAAAGAAAAAGTATGCTAAAGAGAAAAAACTTTAAAATCAAGAGAGAAGGAAAAAACAACACAACGAAATACCCCACAAAAAGCAAAAATGACAAATCAAAAAAAAAAAAAAAAGGAGAGAGGAAAAAAACATAAAATAAAAGAAAATCCCAATAATAGGGAAAAAAATAAAACTCCATTCAAAGCATCCACTCTACCATAAGAAGCAAAAATAGGATGTTGGAATCAAATGAACAATTACATAAACAAGCACTATCAATAGAACTGATGACTATTTTCATTTTATAAACTAGACCGCTAATAGAACCAGTAATACATAGTTCAAAGAGAATAACAAAAGGAAAAAAGGGAAAAGGAAGAGGAAGATAGAAAGGAGGTAAGGAGAGAATTAAATAGGACTTAAGTAGAGAAACAAGGAGGATTAATGAAAGAGACAAAGTAGAGATCAAAACATTTCACCATAAAGAAAGAGAAAAAAACCAAAGAGTGAGGAAGAAAGAGAGCATATGACATAATAAATAAAAAATACTAAAAGGTGTAAACAAAAAGGAGAAAAGATGCAAGAGGTGGAAATATAAATAAATAAATAAGCAACGTGGGGACCAAGAAAATAAAAATACCATTGAAGAGAGAGCTTCAAAGCAATATAAAAAGGAAAAAAATAACAAAATACTCCTCTAGAAGGGAAAAATACAAATGTGAAAAAAAGGAAAAGAGGAGAAAAAATGAAAAAAAGAAGAAAATCCCAACAATAGGGAGAAAATAAACACCATCTAAAGCATCCACTCTACTATAAGGAGCAAAGATGTGATGTTGGAATCAAAAGAACAATTATAACAACAAACACTATAAATAACACTCTCCACTATTTTTGTGTTATAAACTAGACCACAAATGTAACCAAGAAGACATAGTGTATAGAAAATAATAGTACAAAAAAAGGGTGAAGGAGTCACGTACAAAGAAGGCAAGGAGAGCATTAAATAGGGCTCAAGGAGGAAAGCGAGTATCAAAAAAAGAGAGAAAGTAGAGATTTATTGATTTACCATAAATAAAGAGGAAAAAATACAGAGTAAGGAAGAAAGAAAGCATTAAAAATAATAAATAAGGCCATAGAGGGCAAAAGCCAAAAAACCACAGGCTAAAAAGATAGCAAAAGACCTCATGAGAAGGAAAAAGACAAAGGGGAAAAAAAATAACATCAAATGAGAAAACAAAAAATCAAAAGAGAAAATAGAATATCAATAATAGGGAAAATTTAAAACATCATCCAAAGCATCCATTATACCATAAAGAGCAAGGATGGGATGTTATATTGAACTTAACAATTACATAAACAAACATTATCAATAGCACTCTACACTAGTTTCATATTATAAACTAGACCGTTAATAGAACCAACAATGCATACTATAAAGAGCACACCAATATGATAAAGGGGTCCACTCTACAATATAGAGAAAAAGTGGGATGCAATAATGAAAGCAAAAACTACAAAAACAAGCACTATTAAGAACACTCTAGACTATTTTCATGTTATAAACTAAACTGCTAATAGAACCGACAACACAGTGTGTAAAGAGCACAATAATAGGATAAAAGGGTGAAGGATGAGGGACATAGAAAGGAGGAAATAAGAGTCGTAAATAGGGATTGAGAATAAAATCAATGAGGATCAATGAAATGGATAAATCATAGGTAAAACACTTTGTCATAAATAAAGGTTTAAAAAACTAGAGATTGAGGGAGAAAGAAAGCATTAGAAATAAAAAATAAAGCCATGGAAGGCAAAAGCTAAAAGTCATAAACAAATAGGAAAAAAACCACAAGAGGGGGAATATAAAGAAACAAACAAATTTGGAATCCAAGAAACAAAAAAGTCCATGGAAGAGAAAAAGAAATTTAAAACAAAGCGTTTAAAGCAAAAGAAAAGAAAAATGACAATAATACACCTTGTCTGAAAGAATAAAGAAAATGGGGATAAAAGGAAAAATAAAGGAGAGGGAAATCCTAAAAAAAAAAGAAAAAAGCCCAACAATAGGGAAAATCTCCAATCACCATCCAAAGTACCCACTTTACCATAGGATGCAAAGACAAGATGTTAAAATCAAATGAAAAATTATAGAAATAAGCACTATTAATAACACTCAAGTATATTTTTTTGTTACAAACCATCATTGTTTATAATTTGATTAAGGTCCATCCATTTATGTAGGTCAATTCATGTCCCCTAAGTGAAGCCATTCCCCCGTTCACCAACCAATCTACCAATGCAATACTTTATATATAACAATGATACAAAGATATGTTAGTGAATTTGGGTTTTGCTTATCTAACCTCTTCCAAGAATTTCAAAAGCTTCCAATTGTGGCATCCCCAATTTTTCATCATATCTATCAAATTTTTTTAGTCCCCTTCAACCTCCAAATTTTCAATCTAAATCTATAGAGCAAGCATAATCCCTACTAGTAAGCCCTTGCCCTCGACTACATTATTTTTATGGAAGACCATAGAAAAGCCTTCAAAAGCCATAACTCCTCCCATAAATCAGTGGTCAAGCATCCTGTTCCTATCAAGCCAACATTATCTTTAGATGATCCATAAAAATTGACCTTATACCACCCTTCTTTTGATGGTTTCCAATTTTATCTAATTCTATTTCCTTTATCCTTTGTTAGGGTCGAGTCGACTCTATGTTTGATATTATCCCAATGCCATAATTCTTGATTGTCTCTGGGGGCTAATTCATTGGATTTGAAAATTCTCAGATATTTAAAGGTTTTTTATTACCTCAAAGTTTAGCAACTTGATTACCTCTTCAAAAGATCTTGAGATATTGTGCATTATTATTTTATTCCTTTTTTAAGTGTAACAACCTCCCTAGAGAGGTCAAAATTCAGCTAGAGAACTGTTCGGTTGGTGAAGTGTTATGTTTCATCATTCATACACTCAACTATATTTTCTTCTAATTTTCAAGCCTACAAATTATTCATTAAATTTTTTTTGATGTGTCAAATAAATTGATTGAATTTCCATATTTTTATGAGGGATTCTATGAGGTATGAATTTTATTTTCATGCCTAAGTAGATCTTTTCAGTGTTTTAAAATTTTGGTTAGGGTTTGTACAAATTCCATAATTTTTTAATTTGGCCCTAAAATGGATATTTCAAAGGAATTAGTTACCTCATAGTTGTCTTGTGCACATATTTTACTACTACCATTTTAGCATTTGTAGTTTCAACAAAATAGAAATCAATACCCCTTTATGGAGAAGGATCCAAAAAGGTAAATTATGGAAACCCTAGTAAAAGAGAATGATTAAAACTTAGCATTAATTCAAATCATGTGTTGGTTTTTCAATTCATCATGATCGAGAGCTTTGCTTCTAGACCAAAGTAAGAGGCATCTTTTCTCGATTCATCCTATCTAAAGTGTAGAAAACACACTTCAACTGGGCATCTACCTTATCACATGAGCAACATTTTTGGGGCACCAGGACTTGCTTGGGAATCAATGAGCTCAATATTTTGAAGCTTTTTTGACACACAAGGTCAAGTTGAAGTGCTAAGACACTAGTTGCCTCGAAGTTGTCTTGTGTACATATTTTACTATTAGAATTTTAGCATTTGAAGCTTAAACGAAAGAGAAATCAAAAACCCTTTATGGAGGGGGTCCCAAAAGGTAAATTATGGTGATTATGGTTAAGGAAAATAATTACAAGTTAACCCTAATTTTGAGGATGTGTTGGTTTTTGAATTCAGCATGACCTAAGTCTTTATTTCTAGACCAAATTAAGAGGCATATTTTCTCCAGTCATCCTATCTCAAGTGATACCACACACTTTAATTGGGCATCTTCATCATCACATAAGCAACATATCTAAGTCATCAACACTTACTTGGGAATCAATGAGATTAATAATTTCAAGTGTTTGACACATAAGGTTAAGTTGAGGAGTTAAGACACTAGTGCAATTCTTTGAGTCATAATATCCCTCTCTTTACTTATGTCCATTTGAATAAGTTCTAGACTTCAAGCCTCAACTATAAATAAACTGCTCAATAATCCTAAAGAAGGTTTATCAATACTTAGAAGAAACTTCAAGTGTAACAATGAAGAGTAAAGAACCATAATTTAAACTCTTATAAAGAATAGTTAGAGTACCTAAGCCAGGGTGGCTACCAAATAAAAAGGGTAAGCCAACAACAAGGTGCATGTTGGGAGAGAGGACACAAAAGAAAATGATGATGCAGAAGGTTGTGATGGGAAAAATAATGAAGAAAGGTCATGAAGGGCATAGACAAGCCATAAGACTAAGCAATGTGAACAATAATTATAGAAGAAAGATCAAAAAACACTAAGGGTCAACAAGAATAACACAGTTGATAGGAAAAAGTGAGTCCAAACAAAGACATGATTTGTTAGGGAAAAATACGAAGTGCAATAGTTTGAAAGACAAGTGAAAAGGAACATGACAAAAAAGGTAGAAGGGCAGTCAAAGCCATAATGATTATGGAACATTGAATAGTAATAAAATAACACAGTTCATGATATTCACATCTATTTCCTTTCACATTTTCCATTTATAGATATAATGTTGAAAGGCACGGTTTTTTGTCATGGCTAGACTCAATCTCCTAGAGGCAGTCATGAGAAATCTCTGTCTTGGGTTGGAATGAGTGTGAATCAAGGTAGGATAAATTCTCATGATTTTGATGAAGGATGTGTCTACAAATAGAAGAATTGATCTAGGGATCGTTCCCCTTTGGTATTCCTCCTATTGAACTATGATGATCTAAAAGACAAATCACATATTGTGTTGAAAGAGAGGTTTCAAAAGGCTACATATCATGAATTCTAGTTACTAAGTTCCAGTGTGGCTCTAAACCTTACAATTATGGTGTTTAAGGTGATTTTTGGCTTGGGGTCCCTCACAACCCTCCTCCCTCCTAGAGAGTAGGGAAAAGGTGTCTCTAAGGGAAAAGCAAATAAAGAAAATCAAATGAATTACCATGACATCAAGGGGTTTTGAAGGATTTTATGCAATACTAAGATTTATCCTCAAAACTTGGATGTGTTTCCCCCAGTCCTAAAATAGGCTTATATAGAGCCCATTTTGGTCAATATTTTGGACATTAGGGATTAAATCAATGGAGTTGACTTTATCAGTAACCCAAATTAAAATATTCCTAAGACCTCGAAGAAATATCAACCCATGTCATCCCTAAAGAAGGTAGTAGATAAAAAAAAGATGGTGAAAAGTTTTATAAATCATTCTAAGTGTTGAACATTATGTATGTGGATGAACATTTGAGGATTGAAGGTGTGATCCTTGTTCCTCATCTTGGGCATGTTTCACCAACTAAACCTCTACTCTTAGGGTTTGAAAATGCAAGATTTAAGTGGGTAAAAGATACGATTGAACTATTTGAGTTTCCTAAATAGACTATTATGAAGTTTTGGCGTGAGGGAACTCAAATACCTCCTAACCTTCCAATTGATTTTATCCCTAAACCCTCTTGAGATAAGTAGGTTTATAACTTATTTCTTGTAGATATAAATGAATATTTTGAGGGATGCAAGTCTTTGGAGACCATGAGGTGAGTGTATGTTTTGCATAATATGCATGATGAATAAGATTATAACTAGTGGTGTTTGCTTAGTTTTAAGGAAAAAGGATCTCTCTAACTCTTATTGAGGGTAAGGTTTGAAATAATTTTTCATTTTATTTGATTTAGACACTACATCCCATCATGTGTTGTAATTTAAAACATGGAACATCACTGAAAATCTTGCTTATGTCCAATCATGGTGGGTGGATTTTAATCTTGATGATCTTGGGCAAGCTCATTACCCACTTTGGTTAGAATTCCCAACTCTATCTAACGACTTGGGCCCTTTTGTTGACATTTTTTCTAGTTGGTTTGGCAAACTCTTTACCTCAAATGGCCATCAAAATTAATTTTAGTCTAACACTAGGGTATGCATGGAGGTGGATCTAAAGTGAAATATCCCTCCATTAATTTATATTTTGACTATGGATGGGATCTGATAACTAAAGGTTCATTATCTCAATATTTTGAATACTCACTTTACTTATCAGGATTAGGATCACTTGATTATAGATTGTCCTCTTCAAAAACCCAAACCAGTGAGTTTGAGAGTTATGATAAGCTATCAAGTCTCTCTTCTTCCAAAGATCTGGACTCTAGTGGCACCACTTTGGCTTTAAGGTTTAGTAATTGCAAACATAGTGGGTCTTCTACTAGCAGCTCTAATGTTTCAATTTTAGATAGGATAAGTGAAGGGGATAGAAGTTCTAGGGGATCAAGTTTTATAGATGATACATATTTTGGTAGTTTTAGTTTGTTTATTACTCCTAATGGACCATAGATCAGCCTCAAGTTTATGCTTCTACCTTGGAGATGCGACTCATCCGATTCCTCAAAACCTTGGGTATGGTCTCACCTCTTTTGGGCCCAATGGCATAGATATTGAATATGAATGGAAAGTTAAGGGAAACAAAAAGGTGGTTTCATCACCCATCTATGTTGATAGAATTAAGTGGGATCTTAGCCCTAGATGACTAACAAAGTCTTATAAGGATGCACTGATTCACTCCCTTAAATGTTATGTCTTAGGTTTAAATATATTTAAGATGGATAACCATTACAATAGTTTAGGTCTTTTGCCTTCTTTGAAATAAATCTCTCTTTTCTATCTTAGAATATTTGTGGGATGACAATTCCTAATTATAAGTGGTTATTGCAAGGTTTTTTTTAAGTATGTCAAACTGGATGTGGTTTTCCTACAAGAAGACAAGTCAGTTGGTTTTGAGCATTAAAATAAGATGAATTATTGTTGGAATGTCCCATTTTAAGCTTCACATTATTATCTAAGGAGTGGTATGGGGTAGTGATTATCCTTTAATCTTACCTAAAAAATTTTATGGTTGCCTCTAGATTAGACCCTAATGATCAGTGTTTTTGGATTACTCTTTTAATTATATATTGTGTTCACATTCTATGTTATTTATGCTCCTAATCTTAGTTTAGAGTATTTCAAACTTTGGGATTGGATGGCTTCTTCTCTGCCTATTATAGAATGGATTATGGGTGGGGATGGAATGGGATGTATATAGATGTGGTGGTTGGGGTGTTGTAGTCAGTGGATCAAAGCAGTAGGCTCAATATTAGTATAATGACTCTCTACAAAAAAATGACCCTGATTGAAAATAAAAGAGGCTTGATTATGGAAATTGGTTTACCTAATCCAATTACCATCAATATAATCATAGGTTCAAGCTTGATTGGATAACTTCTATGGACCTCTGAGGACTTGACTTTCTCAATCCAAAGACATACAATTGAGGTGCTTATGGATGTCATAAGATCATATCATCACCTAATTCATCTAGTGATCACCTTTGGTCTCTCGATTATTTAGAACATTCCCCCTAATTGGTTGGTGTTCAAGGGTGGATCCTTTAGTGGGAGGCTACTATCTACTACATAATAAGGTTTATCATAGTTTAGAGTAGGATGATAGCTCATAGAAAAAGAAAGGAGTTGAAAGAGGATAAAAAATGTCTTGAGCAGGTTCACATTATTTTCAAAGAATATTTTCATAATGTGACTATTCAGGAAGAGGTTTAAAAGTTAGAGTCTATGGTTCATTAAGGCAAGGACTATATTGGCAGGGGTTCATAGATTTATGCCCACCTTCAGAGAGTTCAAGAGGGAGATGAGGGTTTCAAGTTCTATTTTAACTTCTTCATGAGGAAGGTAGATGTGGAAAGGTTCTTGGATTATTATGAGTTGATTGCTCTCTTTTTGAAAGTCCTTTAGATATCATAAGTATGTTTAGCATGCATTTTCAAAATATTTTTGCTCCTTAAGCTCTGACAAATGGAGTGGTAGATACTAGAGATGTTTGATTCAATTTAGTTCCCCATAAGGTCTCTAGTAGGGATAGGAACAAGTTAGAAGGGTAGTTATTGAAGGAGGAGCTTCACTCTACATTAATTTCCATGCAAAATGCTAAAGCTATATGCCTCCATGGTTTTCCTTGCAAGTTCTACAAGTTCATGTGGGACTCTATTAGTGATGATTTATGTTCTTTGGCCTTTGAGGTGTTTAGTTCAAGATATATTTATGAGTTTCTCAATCAAGGACTAGTCAAGCTCATCTATAAGAACTCTTCTAGGGGCTCCATTGGGGTTGATGGGCTATTACTCTTCTTTCAGTTGCCTATAAATTTATAGATAGCACCTTGGTTTTAAGGATTCATTCAATTAATAGATATGTAGTTCATCAAGAGTGGATTGAATTTGTTCAGGGGAGGCTTATACTTGGTAATGTGGTCTCTACTTGGGAGGCTATAGAGTTGATTAGGGAGATTTGTCAGCAGTTTATTATCCTAAAAATAGATTTTGATAAAGCTAGTGACTATATTGATTGGTCCTTTATCTCAGAGATGCTGACTTGTTTGGGTTTTGGGCCTTATTGTGTTGCCATGGTGGCCACTCTATTTACACATGCTTTAACGTTTATTTTAGTTAATAATGCTTTATATTCATGGGTCTTCTTACATCATTCCATCCATCAGGGGTGTCTCTTGGCCCCTTATCTTTATGTTTTGGCAACAGATGTTCTGGGTTACTTGTTAGAGGTTACCCATATTATGGCATAGATTCATGATATACTACTTCTAGATGGTTTAGAGGTGGTTAAAAATAACTTTCTTGATGACTCCCTTCTCTCGATAAAGGTAGAGCAGGGTTCATTTAATGGATCTCTCACTTGTTTGGACACTTTTTGCTCTTCCTTTGGGACTATGGTTAATGTTCATAAAATGGACTTATATATTATTGTATTGGATGCTCTCCTAGATTATATCCCTATAACCTGGTCTTATATCCACCTGAAATTCATGGTACATTACTTGGGTATTCCCTTTGTTGTTGACTTGTCACATGTCTCAATGTGGGATTGGTGTCTTTAGAGGATTCAAAGTAAGTAGCATGTATGGCATCATAAATACATTCCTTTTACTATAAAATTGACCATTGTTAGCCATATTCCCCAAGCCTCTCATATTTACTATGTCTCTTGCTAGTTTCCAAGCAAGTCCCCATTTTGACATCTTGAGTAGATTTTGAGGACTTATTTGTGGTCTAAGTTTAGTGGGGAGAGGGGTCTCCCTTTGGTTTTATGGGATGTTTGTACCATGCCCAAGGACAAAGGGGCTTGGGGTTGATTGATGTTTCCACCCAAGGTAGCATTCATTCAAAAAATGGGTTGTGTGATGTGTTGAGGGTTCTACATCTTGGCATATCATCTTTTGGCATTGATTGATGACCATGTAAAATACTGGTAAGGTTTGAGGAGCCTTTATTTTATGTGATATTATTTCTTCACCTTGCCTATTCTGAATGTTGGTCTCCCTCATTTTTTAGAAAATTTGATCAGCCTAGAAAGTTATTGCTGGTTTATTTTAGTGGCATTACTAGGGTAGTAGAGCATGATGGGATTTAGTGTGTAATGTTATTTGGAGTTTGAGAGAGTAAGGTTCTTGTGTTTCAAAACTTCCTTACTACTAGGCTCTCAGATTTAGCAGGAAATGGCATCTTCATCTAGGGTGACTTGTGGGATTTTATCGATCCATCTTGGAAGGAGTGGAATTCTCTTGCTTATGAAGATGTGAAGACTTATACCTGAATCAGAGTTAATCAAAATGAATATTTATATACCTCATCCATTTCAAAGGGATTAGAGGTGGTGATTTGGTCATATTCTTCTCCAGTATGATTCCCATCAAATATATTCGATATTACATTAGAAACATTCATTATCCCAGATCGTTAATTTTTTTTGGCTCTCTACAGCCCAATAAGATGATGGATTCATCATCTTCATAGTGTTGGGTCATTTTGGATTTCCTATAAGCTGAGAGTTTTTGCATTGTTGGTTGTTTAGTAAGGGGTATCATCCAAGGCCATGCTAGATAAGAGTGGATTATTTGATGGCCTTTGTCATTTTTTCCTCCACTTGAAGACTATGAAAAATTAAGGATAAAAATTCTACATTATTTCATAGCAACATTCATTGGTGATCTAATTTTTTTAGTGAGTATTGATTTCAAGTTCATCTAGCATTTACTAGGTTATGGCATTACATGAGGGTCTCAACCTTATTTATTCTTTGGAAACTCAGGTGAAAGAATATCTTTGCTCATGAGGACAACTCTCTATTTGCCTTTTGTTATGTGAAGGGATGATAAATGCATTTAAATCTTTGCTAAAATAACTATGCTAATCAGAGATACATGTGCCTTAGAGAATTCATTGTATTCAGATTTTATTTCTACCTTTGTTACTCTTAGGATGAAGATTTGATCTTCTTTTTATATACTCATTCTTTTTTTCTAAAATTCTTTGTAAATAATTTTTGTTAATATATCAAGTATTTTTCAAAAAAAAAATTAAAAAAAAGTGTTCATGTTGTGTTGGTGGAGGAATGTGAAGGCCTTAATCATGGAAACCAAGTCCATAGTCAAAAAGTGTCTCTCAATGTGCAACATTTACATGGATTTTAGAAGAGGCAATCTATATGCTCCTTTATTATAGGGCTTTTAGTTCATCCATGGTTTCATACTAGTTTCACTATAGAAAATTTTTCTCCCCCAACCCTAAAACACTAACATTCAAGTTCATTCAACCCATGGGTTGTATTGGTCAAAATTTAAAATATTTCTCACATCACTAATATCTCTCTAGTAGTTCTATTGATTATGAACCAAAAAATATCTATATCAAAACCACTAATGCCCACTAGTCTCTTGGGGTTAAGGTCAGTCATATTCCCCAATATTTTATTCCTATTTGGTTCCATGGTGGGTCAACTACTTTAAACTACACATCCAAGACAACCAAAGAGGATATTGTCATTACATCCTTTCTCCCCTCAACTAATTTCACAATGAAAATTTTGAACCATTAAATGTCTTTTTTAATGCTTTAGGCCACTTCAACCCAAACATTGGAATAATTTATCATCTCCTTATCCAACAACCAAAAATATCTAGTGGCTAATAATTAGTGCCTTACTACACACAATCAACAACAACAAAAACTGATTGAATTATGATTAAGTGCTTAGAAGTTGTGGAGAATATAGCTATGTCAAATGTTTTATACAAACACCACCTTGAGGATTTACAAGTTCTAAGTATGTCAAACCCTCCTTAAAAAAGAAGGAAAATTAAGGACAAATAGTGTTCAAGGTGAGGCCCACTCAATTTGAATCATCAAACTAATTCCTTCATAGAGGAATGTTGCCTGGGTCATTAATGAGACTACAGGGAAAGCATAAAGAATGTAGCACTTCAGCTACCACCTCAGGAGGATAGAAAAATCATAAATGTTATTTGGCTTGTTGTGGATGGATACACTAGTTATGAGAGTTTGAGTGTAGAGTTATTTAGGGCTTCTGCATTTCAAGACATGTCGGCACTATTGAATTTTAGGTCCTACTTCAAAAATAATATTTTTATGTTATGTGCATGGGTTGCAAGTCCCTCATGATAATATTGATATAGTTTTTAGATTTCAGTTTTGAGTTGTTGTTGGATCATGGTAATTTTTAGTTCTTTTCTTCATGCTTTGTTGTTGTATGGTGATGGAGTTGTACAAATAATGTTAATCTTATTGCACTTTATTTTATTCAATGTTTTGCAATCATGACTAATTCTTGATGTAAAATGTTTATCCATGTTACTTTTCTCAATTTCCATAATTGTAATGAATTTTAATACGATGGAACTATAATTTTCCTTTTTTCTTAAATAAAATTGGCACTTTGTTAAAAAATAAGCATTGAAAATTATTGACCTTATCCATTATTGAAAAGTACCTTAGGCATACATATTGTGATTGTTGTAAAAATTATACATAAAGGCAACATGTATGTGTTAACTAAAACTTTATTTTTAAAATGATCTTATAGTGAGTACAAAGGCAACTATGGTAATAAGTGAGAAAACTAGTAAAATAACAAACCCCAAATATTTAAGACCTAACTCAAGTGTAAGTGGCAAGCATCTCCCATACTAACTCAAAAGACAACTTATTCCATAAATTGGGTAAAAATAAAACCAAGGAAGTTATAGTTGTTTGTAAATTAATATCCTCAATCTTATTTTTAATGAAAAATTATCATAATAACTCTACATCTCCTAGGTCATACTACTCTTCTAATAGAAATAATATGCCAAACCTCCACCAATTTTATCTAAAATAATAGAGGAACTACTATTCAATAGTAATATTGTAAAACTTCAATCTAGCATCATAGTTAAGAGCTGCAAAACCTTGACAACACTATATTATTTCCATAAAGGAAATGGTACCTGATAAATTAATCCAAGCATGTTTTAGTGAATAAGGTGACTGGACTCATATTAATCATAGTTGAACCAAATCTAGAAATGAAAATGTAGTAAGAATGAACTCCCTTAATATATGATGGTATTGAACTCTTTTAAAGGTTGAATTAGATTAACTCTCTTGAGAATATTGTTACACATTTAACCTATAGCTGTATGGGGATATGTTTGGCTAAATTTTGGTTATAATAACCTTTAATTAAGTCATATGATCATCACTTTAGCCTAATATTAATGGTGGGGTTAGCTTAGGTTTTTTTAATGGCATAGTTAGGATATATATAGGAGGTAGTGGTTATTATTTGATCATCATATTGTGAATTATGTTCTTATTGTAAGGTTGTGAAGGTTTCCCCCTTGAAGTAGTTGATAATCACCTCATATTTTATGCTATAATTTAGTCATATTATGATCTATTGATCAAATTCTATTTTATTTGTCAAGTACATTTATTAAAAATGGTATTAGAGATTTGATTTGGGTAAACATGTGGTTGAAACCCTAATTTTGAATAAAATCATATATCTCACAAATCAATGCAATTTTTTCTAAAAACTTTATTATGGAAGCTAAGGAATCATTCATGGAAGATAACTTTAACAAAATTAAGGTTTTTGATCATTTTGGAGTGAATTATTACAATTTTTATCATTTTCATAAATTTACTCTACATGTTATCATTTTAGGATTTTTATGATTTATTTACATTTTTTGGAAAGCTCTTAAAAATCTAGTGGGGGTCTATTCCTTGAAATTTTATTTTTTAGGACAACCTGAGTTAGAAATCAGTTGGACAATATATGGTCAAAGGATAAAATCAAATTATGCATTGTCAAACCTCAAGATGAAAGTATTGCAAATTAGAGGATGAGAAAATAATGCATTTACACCAAGGAAAAGTACTAACAAAGAAGAGACATAGTTAGAGTTTAGATTAGGTCAGACTTCTAATATAGTGTCTTCTTTTTTGATCGAGAAGGTGCACAACATAGAATCTAAAATGGAGAATATGCACACTTAAATGAAAGGGGATGTGGTTATAATCACAATGTCAATGGATACCCTCATGGATTTTGTTAACAATCTAGTCTCAAAAGAAACACCAAATGGATCTAAGGGACAACATAATCTTTTTGATTAGACAATCAATTTTTTGATAAGATATGTAACTATATTTAACTGGGTACATGTACCCAATGTCATAGTGAATAACTCATAAACACACAAGTGTAAAAACATGACTTGATTATGAGCTAATAGAAACATGACATGGACTAGAGGATCCTATGACATAGTCAACACATGACTTGTCAAGACACAGTTAGAAAAATAAAATGTGCAACATAAAAAATAATAATGATCAAGCAATGCCATAATCATCAACATCAAATAAGTAGGGAGAAATCAATGTTAATCTACATAATCAATCAATGTCACCATCTAGTATATTAAAGGATGATATATATATATATATATATAGGAAATAATACTCTAATAAATATGAACAAAAATAACTCATGTATAAATAGTCTAAGTTGCTCAATATGATCATTGGAATGTCATATAAATATATATCCTTAAATATGTACAATTATGCCCTTGGATATGAAAATTTTATCTATTGTCATAATAAATGTCACACATATCTATGCCATGTCAAGAGTAGCTTCAAACACACATTAATAGTAGTGTAACGAAGATATATTTCAACCAACTGGAAAAGTTGTGTCAAACAAGTTTGCTCAAAAAATAAATTCACCAATTTTATAACCTATCTTTTTTTATAGAGGTGATTACTAATGACAACCTAAATGACCTATGGTCTCAAAGATAATATTTAATGTGAGGTACACATGTTTAATTTACTTGATATTTATGATTATATCATCTTGGCACACAAGGCGGAAGAGAAATTCTTATCTAACAAGAGGCAGACATTCATTAACATAAGATATAGTATCATCTTGACTGCATCATTCCCTCAACCTAATAGTTCACACCTCAATAAATTTAAGAAAAAAGGAAAAATGGTTATGTTTTAATTGTGATATAAAATATAGTTAAGGACATAAATGTGCCAAAAATAAGTTATTCTACATTGAGGCCCCAATGAAGAAGATGAAGATGAAGAAAGAACATTAGAGGTTATTCATTAATTAGATGAGTTAGGATATTCCCAACCATCTCTTCTCTTGTACTTTGTGGTATTAATAGCCCAAAAACCATCAAGGTAGTGAGTTTATTGAAAAAATAGGTGACAGTAATGAATTTTACTCTCATTGATGTGAATTGACCTTGTGTCCTCTTTGAGCATTAAGCTTCTCAAAAAATACTTCTATGCATATGTTTTTGTGAGCATTATAGGATTCTTCCTAAGATTCAACCAACCTCGTATATCCACTTCAACAACCGTCTATCTTTTGAAAAATGAAGCACACCTACTTGGGTTATGCCTTAGCGGACTGCCCTCATTCACTATACCATGGGAGGAGGAGGAAGAGTGGTGATAGACATAATTCAACATTCAAACCATTTTTGGCATTAGATCATTGTTAATGTCCAAAATAGGTTGTCTTTAAATGTTGGGTGTACCACTCTACTAATGCAACACTACAAGGTGGTGATTAAGAATACCATGTTGATAAAGTAATATGTTATCCATCATTTTTGTTACTATCTATTTAAGCCTACATATAGGATGAAGGATTGGTGTTTGCATAGTCTACTAAACACCTCCCAAAAAATTCCAATAATCAGATAGTTAGTTAAACACATTAGGATCCTAAGTCTTGGTATCCAAAGGAAGTAGGATGGATCCCAGGGTGGTTGCACAAGGCCATGCAAGTTGATATAAATATTCATATCTTTCAACCTAACAAGATCTACATCATGCTTCATGAAATCACTCATATTGAAGAAAGATCAATTGTCCTTACACTCAAAAAATTTTAGGATAAAAATGACAACTTGCACATAGTAGATTAAAAACCAAACTAGAAGAACCAAACTAGACTGTCAATAGAACTAGCAATGTATAGTGTAAATAGAAAAACAAGGAAAGGAATGGAAAAGGAAGAAAGGAATGGAAAAAAGGAAAGGATGATATTAAATAAGACTCAAAAATCAAATCAAGGAGGGTCAACAAAAGAGATAAAGCAAAGAGAAGAAGAAAAAAACCAAAGAGTGAGGATGAAAGAATAATTAAGGCCACTGAGGGAAAAATCCAAATAACCCAAAAGATAAAACAGATAAGGCATAAAGTTGTAAACAAAAAGGAGAAAGGCCACAATAGGAAGGAATAGAAAAAAAAGTGGGAGATAAAAAAGAAAAAGTCCACTAAAGATAGAAATAACTTTAAAAATGAAAGCTTTAAAGTAAGACAAAAGGAAAAAACAACAAAAAACACTACTAGAAGGAAAAAATACAAAGGAGAACAAAAGGAAAATCAAATTAGAGAAAATAGCCAAAAATAAAATAAAAGGCCAATGATAGGGAAAAATTCAATCACCATCCAAAACATCCACTCTACCATAGAAAGTAAAGATGTGATGCTAAAATCAAACAAATAATTATAGAAACAATCACAATCAATAGCACTCAGGACTATTATTGTATTATAAATTAGACCACGAATAAAAATAGTATCACATAATGCAAATGGAATAATAATAGGAGAAAATGGTAAAAGAGGAGGGGCATGTAAAGGAGGAAAAGAGATCATTAAACAGGGCTCAAGGAGAGGAAAAAGGAGGGTCAATGAAAGAGACAAAGAAGAGATAAAACACTTTGATATAAATAAATTAAAAAAGAAAGAGTAAGGAAGAAAAAAGTAGAAGAAATTATAAATATGACCATGGAGGGAAAAAAATTTAAAAACAAAAAAATAAGATGCTAAAAGTTGTAAAAAAATGAGAAAGGCCACAAGATAGAGATATAGAAAGAACAAAACAAAGCAAGGAACAAAGAAAATAAAATGTCCACCAAATAAAGAGATCTTTAAAATGAAATCTTGAAAGCAATAGAAAAGTGAGAAAACAAGAACAAAAAGAAAAGCAAAGGAGAAAAAAAACATGAAGAATTAAAAAAAATCCCAACAATAGGATAAATAACCAAAGACCATCCAAAGTATCCACTCTATTATAAGAAGCAAAGTCGAGTTGCTACAATCAAATAAATAATTATAGAAACAAGCATTATCAATAGAACCCAAGACCATTTTCATGTTTTAAACCAGATTGCCAATAGAACCAGCAATGCAAAGTGTAAAGAGAACAAGAGTAGAAGAAAAGGGGTGAAGGAGAAGGCATGTGGAAAGGAGGAAAGGATAACAATCAATAGGTGTTGAGGAGAGAAGAACATAGGATCAAAGAAAGATACAAAGTAGAGATAAAACATCTCATCATATAGAAAAAGAAAAAAACCAAGGAGTGAGGAAGAAAAAAAGTCTAAAATAACAAATATGGCCATATAAGGGAAAATCCAAAAAATTGAAAAAAATAAAGCCTAAAAGACAAACAAAAAGAAGAAAGGACATATGGCCATATAAGGGAAAAACCAAAAAAAAAAAAAATACAGTGAGGAAGAAATAAGTATAAAATAACAAATATAGGCATATAGGGGAAAAGCCAAAAAAAAAAAAACAAACAAACAAACAAAGTGAGGAAGAAAAAATGTCTAGAATAACAAATATGGCCATATAGGGGAAAAGCCAAAAAAATGAAAAAACCAAAGGCTAAAAGACAAATTAAAATGATTAAGGAAAAGAGAGGGGAAAATAGAAAGCAAAAAATAAAGCAGGTTGCCAAGAAAAGAAAAAGTTTGCCAAAGAGAAAAAACTTTAAAACCAAGAGAAAAGGGGAAAAAACACCACGAAGCACCCCACCGGAAGGAAAAATGACAAAGGAGAAAAAAAGGATAAGAAGAGAGAAAAAAAATTAAAAAAAATCCAAACAATAGAGTGAGGAAGAAAAAAGGTCTAAAATAACAAATATGGCTACATAGGGGAAAATTAAAAAATTCAAAAAAACCAAAGAGTGAGGAAGAAAAAATATATAAAATAACAAATATGACCATATAGGGGAAAAGTAAAAAAAAAACAAAAAGGCTAAAAGGCATAAACAAAAAGGAGAAAGGCCATGAGAGGGGCAAATAGAAAGCAAAAAAAATAGGAAGCCAAGAAAAGAAAAAGGCTGCCAAAGAGAAAAAACTTTAAAAACAAGTGAAAAGGGAAAAAACATACAATGAAGCACCCCACTGGAAGGAAAAATGACAAAGGAGAAAAAAAGGATAAGAAGAGAGAAAAAAGAACAAAAAACAAACGCCATCCAAAACATCCACTCTATTATAAGGAACAAAAATGGGATTTTGAAATCAAATGAATAATTACTTAAACAAGCACTATCAATATCACTCAGGATTATTTTCATTTTATAAACTAGGTTGCTAATAGAACCAGTAATGCATGGCGTAAAGAGAATAACAAAAGGAAAAAAGGGTAAAGGAAGAGGAACATGGAAAGGAGGCAAGGCGAGCATTAAATAAGACTTAAGGAGAGAAACAAGGAGGATTAATGAAAGAGATAAAGTAGAGATCAAAACATTTCGCCATAAAGAAAGAGAAAAAAAACCAAAGAGTGAGGAAGAAAGAAATCACATGACATAATCAATAAGGCCATAGAAGGAAAAAAACAAAAAACAAAATAAAAAAAAAGACTAAAAGGTCTAAACAAAAAGAAAAAAGGATGGAAGAGGTGGAGTTATAAATAAACAAACAGTGCGGGGACCAAGAAAAAAAGGTCCCTGAAGAGAGAGATTCAAAGCAATAGAAACGGAAAAAAAAAACCCCCACAAGAGGGAAAAAAGACAAATGGGAAAAGAAGGAAAAGAAGAGAGAAAAAACTAAAAAAAACAAGAAAATCCAAAAAATAAGGAAAGAACAAACACCATCTGAAGCATCCACTCTACCCTAGGGAAAAAAGATGAGATGTTGGAATCAAATGAACAATGATAGAAACAAACACTATAAATAGCACTCTGCACTATTTTTGTGTTATAAACTAGATTTCCAATACATCCAAGAAGGCATAGTGTATAGAAAGCAACAATTGAAGAAAAGAGTGGAGAGACATACAAAGAAAGCAAGGAGAGCATTAAATAGGGCTCAAGGAGAAGATCAAGGAATATCAATAAAAGGAAGAAAATAGAGATAAATAACTTCACCATAAAGAAAGATGAAAAAATATAGAGTAAGGAAGAAAGAAAGCATTAGAAATAATAAATAAGGCCACAAAGGGCAAAATCCAAAAACACATATAGGCTAAAAAGATAGCGAAGGACCTCACAAGAGAGAAAAAACACAAAGGAGAACTAAAAGAACATCGAAGGAGAAAACAAAAAAATAAAAAAACAAAATAAAATCTCAACAATAGGAAAAAATTCAAACATCATACAAAGCATTCATTCTACCATAGAGAGCAAACATGAGATGCTAGATTGAACGTAAAAATTACATCAACAAGCACTATCAATAGCACTCTACGCTAGTTTCATGTTTTAAACTAGACCGCTAATAGACCCAACAATGCATAGTGTAAAGAGAACACTAGTATGAGAAAAGGGTCCACTCTACTATAAAGAGAAAAGGTGGGATGCAAGAATGAAAGCAACAACTACAAAAATAAGCACTATTAATAGCACTCTAGACTATTTTCATGTTATAAACTAGACTACTAATATAACTAACAATGCATATTGTAAATAACACAATAATAGGAGAAAAGCATGAAGGAGGAGGGATGTATAAAGGAGGAAACAAGACTAATAAATAGGACTTGAGAAGGAAAGGAATGAGGATCAATGAAATGGATAAAGCATAAGTGAAACACTTTGCCATAACTAAAGGTTAAAAAAACTAGAGATTGAGTGAGGAAGAAAGCATTAGAAAAAAAAAAATTAAAACCATGGAGGGAAAAATCTAAAAGCCATAAATAAATAAGAGAAAGACCATAAGAGGGGGGAATATAAAGAAACAAATAAACCCAGAATCCAAGAAAAAAAGTCCATGGAAGAGAAAAAGAGATTTAAAACAAAGGGTTTAAAGAAAAAGAAAAGGAAAAAGACAACAATGCACCCCACCTGAAAGAAAAAAAAACAATGGGGAACAAAAGGAAAAGCAAAGGAGAGGGAAATCAAAAAAAAATGAAAAAGCCCAACATTAGGGAAAATCTCCAAACACCATCCAAAGTATCCACTCTACCATAGGAAGCAAAGACAATATGCTAAAATCAAATGAAAAATTATAGAAACAAGCACTATCAATAACACTCAAGACTATTTTCTTGTTATAAACCATCATCATTTATAATTTTATTAAGGTCTTTCCATTTATGTAGGTCAAGTTATGTCACCTATATGAATCCATGCCCCCATTCACTACCCAATCTAATAGTGCATTACTTTCTCTATAGCAACGATACAAAGATATGTTAGTGAATTTGGGTTTTGCTTATCTAACCTCTTCCAAGAATTTCCAAAGCTTCCAATTGTGGCATCCCTACTTTTTCATCATATCTATCAAAATTTTTGAGCCCATTTCAACCTCCAAATTTTTAATCTAAATCCATATAATAAGCATAATACCTACCACTAAGCCCTTGCCCTCAACTATATTATTTTTATGGAAGACCATAAAAAAGCCTTCAAAATTCACACCATAAATTAGTGATCAAGCATCCTACTCCTATCAAGTATGGGTTCTCTCTAGATGATCCATAAATTTTGACCTTATACACCCTTCTTTTGATGGTTTCTAATTTTTATCTAATTTTATTTCCTTTATCCTTGGTTTGGGGGAGTCAACTCTATGTCTGATATTATCCCAATGCCATAATTATTGATGGTCTCTAGGGGTTAATTCTTTGGATTTGCAAATTCTCAGAGATTTAAAGATTTTTATTACCTCAAGCTTATCAAATTGAGAACCTCTTCATAATATCTTGAGATATAATGAATTATTCTTTTATTCCTTTCCATCTACAAGGTCCAACTAGGCACGGTCAAAACCATGTTCCATAGAGTACCCATTGCTTTTGTGTTTGATCTAATATACCAACTTTCTATAGTACTTCAATAGTTTTTTTAAAACACCTAGTTCATCAAAAAGTTAAAACTTTCTCAGAATTCTTTTCCATATTTTTGGGCAAGGCAATTGAGGATAAGGTGATTTAACATACCCTCTTCTTTGCACACTATACATCTCAAGGGGTCCTAGAAGACTATGTTTTTAATTTGTACCTTGTTATAATTATTCCTTGCACCATAATCAAAGGGAAAAAATTTGTTTTTCACCAAGAATTAGACCACCAAATTCTCTATTAGATGTCTAATCTTTGATTAAACTAGTTAATCATAGCCAAAAAATAGTACCCCTCTTTGGCCATAAATTATCCTTTTCCTTTAAAGTTCCAAAGCATCTCATCCTTCTTACTAGCATTAATGTAATTTTTCAATGCTTTTTCAAGTTCAAATATCTCTGATTGTGTGACCACCTATAGTAGACTTAGATATTTCCATTTCATTCTCCTAACACCATCCTCCTTGAGGGTCTACAAGTAGTTTTCCACTTTATCACTGAATTTTCTTATGGCTTCTAATTTAAACTCCCTCATACCCTCTTGTCCATATAGGGGAAAAGGGTTCTCTTTCCATTCTTAGTTCTCTAGAACAAACCTCTTAACACCACATTTCAAGAGATACAAATAATTTTTCCATATTACCAACCCTTGAGAGGGGTTTAAAATGATTAAAAAGTTGTTAGGTCCCTCCGAGTCCACATATTTCCTTCACAAAATTGTGCTCCATAGGCTTTTCTATGATTTGTACATTTTCTAGGATAATTTACCACTCCATGCCTCATTTCCAAAGCACTATTTTTGATGCGTTCTCTTTGCAGATCTTTAAGTAGAAACATTTTTCAAATCTATCAATGGAAATTTTCTTTGATCTCCTATCCCTTGTCAGAAAAAATTTCAAATTAATTTGTCTATTTCCTTTAAAATCTTGCTAGGGTCTTTTAGGATTAAAATCCATTAAACTATGAAATATTGAATGATTTTATAAACCATAGTTAACCTTCCTCCCACATATAACATGATCTCTTTCCATCCCCTTAGCTTGTTATTAAATTTTCCTATCAAGACTTCCCAGAGAGAAGATTTATCCCTTCCTTCAAGTAGCGGTATTCTCAGGTAGGTGACTAGGAGGGAGGATATTTCACATCCCAAAATGCATGAAAAATATAGTTGAAAGTTCCTTGGGACATTAGCAAAGAAGGATCTTAATTTTATTTGATTCATATTTAGGTTGGAGGTCACTTTATACCTTCTGAGAATATCTTTGACATTGTTGCATTCTAATAATGATGTATAGATGAATATCATGGTGTCATCCACAAACTGCATATAAGACTAAGCATCCCCCAACTCACATGGGTTCAAGCCTTTAATATTATTCTCCCAATATCTTTCTTCAATGTCCTTCCCAAATACTCAACCAAAATTATGTATAAATACAAGGATAGGGGATCTCCTTGCTTAAAACCCCTAGAAGAGTAAAAAAACCCCAAGAAGAACCATTCACTAAAACAAAGAGCTTAGGGTTATAGTAACATTCCTTCACCCTCTCAACTACTCCAAGATCTTGTCTAATAAAGCCTAACTTACTCTATAATCAGCTTTGGATATTTTAAGTTTAAATAGTAAGCATTTCCTCTTACCTACATTTGAGTGGATTATTTCATGAACCACTATGATCCCATCAAGGATTTCCCTACCTTTCACAAAAGTTCCTTGTTCCTAACAAATGATGAGGGTCAGTAGAGCATTCAAAACTTATCCATAAAATTTTGATCAATGCTTTTACATATAAGTATCATAATTGTTGAGAATTGACCCATTACTACTAAGTCATAAAGTATGGCTCAAATTGACATACCAAACAATACCACTTTATAAAACCCATGAATGAAAATTGTTGAGCATGCAATAGTTCAACATTTATTGCACTTAGATATTGATTATCTATAATTAGTACTAAAATACTAGTTCATCAAGACTACTACTACTACTATGTGCACTTATCGAGATCCACATTTATTGTTCAAAGTGTAAAAGTTAGATAGTATGTATATTAAGCTAAGTGGACCAACATCCAACAACTTCACACTATTTTCACATCTTACCATCCATTCTTGATGATGGTGATACTTTGGAGAATTAATTCAACCAATTAGAAAAGTTGTGTAAAATAAGTTTGTTCAAATATTATATTAACCAGTTCTAGAACCTACCTTTGCTTGTGGAGGTGATTATTGATGAGAACCTGAATAGCATGTTTCTTGGTTGTCTCAAGGATCACATTCATCATGAGGTGCACATGCTTAATTTAGTTAGTGTTTTTTATTATATTATCTTGGCACATAGGGGAGGAAAAATTCTTCTCTAACAAGATGCAAACATCTATTAACTTTAGAGATCATAGCATCCTTACTCCATCATTCACTCAACCCACCAAGTTCATGCCTCAAGAAATTGAAGAAAAAAAGGAAGAATAGTTATGTTTTGATTATGATATAAAATATAGTCAAGGATATAAATATGCCAAAAATAATTTATTCTACATTGAAATCCCCAATAAGAAGAAGATGAAGAAATCCCATTAGAGTTTGTTCATTAGTTAGAGAAGGAGTTAGGATATTCCCAACCAACTATCTCTTCCCTTAAACTTTATCATATTAGCAGCCCATAAACCCTCAAGGTAGTGAGTTTATTTTAAAAATAGGTGATAATATTGATTGACTTGGGAAGAAATCACAACTTAATCAACCATAAGTTAGTTACGTGCTTTAATTGTTTTCTTTATCCAGCTCCAAACTTTCAATTTATGATTGTGGATAGGAGCACAGTCAACTATTCAAGCAAAAACCATTATATAAAACACATCATGGGAGACTATCTACTAAACCACCCTATGTTTGCCATTCCCATGGGTGGATAATAAATTGTGTTTAGAGTACATTTATTCACTACTTTGGGAAAATTTGAGATGAAATCACAAGAGTTTTTCATGCAATTTCATTCAGAGGGCAAACCTTTTGACCTATGTGGGTTGCATGTAAAGTCTCCACTATTGGAAATATCTTATCAAATGTAAAAGATGATACTAGTCCAAATTGTAGTCATAATGTTGATGATCTTATTCTTGATATGTCTCTTGGTCTATTTGATAAGTGATACCTTGTTGATAAAATTATAGATTTGGACCTAATTCCCACATATGATGTTTATGCATCCACTTCTTGTACAAATGTTGGTGAGATTATTAATATGCTTTATGATCAATTGTTGCTTATTGTTGAGGATTTTGTTATTGTTTTAATTGATGTTGATTCAGTACCTAAAATTTCATGTTATTATTGGCACACTTATGATGATGATCTTCTTGATGAGACTTCTCAAATGCATTTTGAGCAAAGTGATTATTTTTCTATTGGTGAGGTTGATTATTTAGCACATGATGATCTTTACGTATTTTGTGTATTTGAGGCTATGGAGATCGTATTTTTTCCATTGCTTGATGATTTGGTAGGGCTAGTTTTTTCCCACAATTATATACTTGATATCTAAGTTGAAAACCCAAAAGGATAGCTTAATGGAGATTTGTGATGAAAAGTCATAAGAGTGTCATTGAGTTGTGCATCTATTTATACAAGTACCAAATATTTTGTGTTGATGATTTAGAGTACTTCCCTTTCAGGTGGAGTTATATGAAAGAATTATCCAAACTCATTTGACTGGGGGGAACATCAGGAGTCAAATTTTGAGTTTTACAGATTTCACATTTTGTTGATTAGAGGGTATACATTTCAGAATTCAAGTTTCAATTTGTTGATTGTTATATGCTTTTATGTTGTGGATCTTGAGTTTATTAATATTCCAAAATTTTGTGGATGGTCAACAAGAACCTGAATTGATGGATGACTTACAAATAGTTATTCCTACTTGATTGAGACCAATGAGCACTTGAATATTTGATTTGATGGGCAAGTGTTTACAGATTTGGCTCACTATTGTTGATACTTGGTTAAGTAAACATATGTTGTTCTATTTATTTATATGCTTGATGGATTTTTTTGGAGATGACTTACAGTAGTCAGAGTTCTTATTTGATAAGGATCCAAGAAACTATATATGTATCTTGTTTCTCAATATTTGATGTTATTAATTCACACTAGATGTTTATTGACTGGTTACTTGTTATTGACATATATGCCAACTTTTATTTGGGGATTTTGCACACTACTTGAAGACATTTGTGGATGTCTCTCAAAGTTTCATTATGTATAAGTTGTAGATATATCTGGGCATACTGAAGTTGAATGATTATAATTATGCAAGGAGATATTTAAGATGTGTTACCTGGAGACTACTCATATTATTATCACAATTGATCTTTTCAACTTATTGCATATTCCAACATATTGGACAATGTTTCATCCTAGTTTTTTCTACTTATCATGGCTTTGGATAGTGTTTTGTCTTGATTTTTTCATCTTATTATAGCTATGGATAATGTTTTGTCCTTATTTTTACAACATTGAGAATGGAAATATTACAGGTTTAAAGATATGCAATCTCATTTGATCAAGAAAGAACATGAGGGGTCATATTTCTAGTTTAATAGATTTTGCATTTTGTTGGTTTGAGGATACACATTATATATTTCAAGTTTTAGTTCATTGATTATTGAGTGCTATCATGTTTTGGGTCCTAAGTTTATTGATACTTCATAAATTTGTGAATTTTGAATGAGAACCTAAATTGATAGTGATTTAGAGATAATTTTTTCTACTTGATTGAGATTGCATTGTACTTGACTACTTGATTTGTAATGTGAGTGTTAGCACATTTGGCTCACTATTGTTAATGATTTTTTGAGCAAGTGTTAGCACATTTAGCTAACTATTATTGATACTTTGTTAAGTCAACATATGTTGATCTCTTTATCTATGTGCATAATGAAAATTTTGGAGGTGGCTTTCTCTTGTTAGAGTATTTGTTCAATTAGGATTGAAGAAATTATTTATCTCGTTGCTCGTGATTTGGTGTTTTTAGTATGACTAAAAGTTTTTTGATTGAATATTTTTGATCGACATGTATGTCAACTTTTGTTTCAGGATTTTACACACAATTACTAACATTTGTGAAAGTATCTCAAAGTTTCAATATATATGAGTTGTAGATATTTCAAAACATGAACCTAGGTAAATATTGGCATATTGAGTTAAATTGATGGTAGTTTGAGGAGACATCCCAAATGTTTTACCTATAGATTATTCATACTAGCATGATAATTTCTCGTTACAATTTATTGTGGATTACAACATATTGGAGACTATTTAGACCTAATTTTTGTATCCTATTGTAAATTTGAATAGTATTTGGTCTTGATTTTATAGCTTATTATAGATTTAGATAATGTTTGGTTCTGATTATTAGAACATTGAAGATAAAAAGAGAAAAGGACTATGTGTGTCATTCTTCTATTGCATTTTAGTCATAGGGAGAGTGAGTGAGGGTGGTGTGTGCAATATTTGTCATTCCTTAATAAAGATCAATAAAATTATGTGTTTGGGTTTCCAGTCTCATATTCTATGTGGGTATATGTTTAAAGGTTTCAAGTACAAAGCTATCCTTCATTAGAATTGGTCAATCAAACTCTTGTCCATTTGTTACAACACGTGCGCACACATGTGGGATGAGATTTTTCCATACATTCAACATGTTTACAAAAAATATTTGAATGGCTTTATTGGGCATAGTTCATTTTAGACATGTCTTGGGTTTTAAATAGACGTGCTCCTTGACATCACATATGGTCCACCCAAAATATCTTAGTCATGTTAACAGGATATAAAAATTCCATTGGTAGGGTACAACACATCCTTACATGCCAACCACAGAGTATAAAGACAAAAATGATGTGCATTTTATGTCATCTACATCAAAAGTGGGAGATAAAGTTTGCTTGCATTTTGCATGAAACTTGCCTCAAAGGTTTGGACTCAAACTGCAACATGGTTCCTATATCTTAATGTTTACATATGGGAAAATGATTTCGTATACTTGGGCATGTACTTAGCTTTCAATGTTGATCTCCTCAAGTCATATTTTCTACCTAGATTGATCTTGTACTAGTTCAACATCCTTTACACTTGGATCTTGATTATCAACAACTAGTACTAAAAGATTATATCATTAAAACTACTACTATGCATACTTATCAAGATGCACATTCATTGTTCAAATTTGTCAAGATTGGATAGTATGCAGATTAGGTAAAGTGGACCAGCCTCAAATAATTTCAAATTTTTCAAGGTTTGAAGAGATGATTGAGCTCATTGCTTCTCTATAAGGGGAAATGATCCAAGTATGAAGTAGGTTACCTATGCACTACTTCTATTATTTCTATTCGAGCATTTATTCTACACTAGTGTGATATAGACTCACTTGGTTGCACCAATTGCTCAGAACACTAATAGGTCATGGAGAAACCAAGCCATGTTGGACACTTTTACTTGTAGGGAAGCTATCACATCACATATTCACTCACCACCTATGCATGGCAAGGGAGATGAAATGCCATTCATTATAGAATTAAATCCATTTTGTAATTATTATTTATTATACTTGTATATATAATTGTATTTGAATTTGATAGAAGCGATTCTTCAACTCCGTGGGTTCCTCATAGTTGTTTTGTTTCAACTAAACAAATTGGCTATGATTCTTATCTTTAGGCTCTAATCATTGTAATTCTTTTTTCAATATTTTGGTATAATGTTTAAATGCATTATACCAATCATGTTAAATAAAAGAGTATTATTGTATTGTGTTCTTCTATTATAATTCAATAATAACATACCAAAAGATTATAAAATATTAAATGTAGTTGGGGAAGATACTTTCATATACTTGGGCCTACACCTAGTTTTCAATGTTAAGCTCCTCATGTCATATTTTACACCTTTGCTTGATCCTACAATAGTTCAAAATCCTTTACATTTGGATCCTGATTAGATACAACTAGTATTGAAAGACTAGATCATTGAGAATAACACTATTATGTGCACTTATTGAGATGCACATTCATTGTTTAAAGTTATCAAGATTGAATAGTATGTAGATTAGGCAAAGTGGACCATCCACAAACAAATTCACACCTTTTTGTAGATTGGGGAGAATGTTTTTGTATACTTGGGCTTGTACAGAGTTTTCAATGTTTAGATCCTCAAATCATATTTTCCACCTTTGCTTGACCCTCTAGTAGTTCAACATCCTTCACACTTAGATCTTCATTATCTGTAACTCGTACTAAAAAACAAATCATTGAGACCACTACTACCATGTACACAAGTCAAGATGTACATTCATTATTCAAAGTTATCAAAGTTGAATAGTATGTAGATTAGGCTTAGTGGACTGAAATCCAACTTCATCTCATTCTCACAACTTACTGAAGATGTGATTGGCCTCATCACTTCTCAAGAAGGATAAAATGATCCAAACACAACTTGAATGACTTATAAACTGCCTCTGCTACTTCCATTCATGTGTTTTTCCTACACTAGTGTGTTAAAGACTCAATTGGTAGCACTAGGTATTGAGAACACTATTGTGCCCTAAAAAAACCACCTGTGTGAGAAACACTTGCACATGTCAGAGACTGGTCATATCACCTATGTGCTAACTGCCTATAAGACCAAGGAAGATGAAATGTCAATTTTTATAAAGCCAAATCCATTATTTTATGGTTCTTTCTTGAACTTGCATATATAATGGTATTTAACCTTGAGAAAAGTGATTTGACTTCTTGGGTTCATCATAGTTGTTCCATTCCAACTAAACCATTCGGTTAGGATTATCATCTTTAGACTCTAATCAAGGAAATTCTATTTCTCAATCTTTTAGTTTATTGTACATATGTACTATACCAATCATGTTGAATAGAAGAGTATTATTGTGTTGTGATCTTATATTATAACACAATAATAATAGATCAAAAGTTTATAACATAGTAGATTAATTTGTTGCACTTTACACTGCCATCTAAGGCCCCATGGTGCAAATCAATGATCTCGATGGTTTAGACTACTGCAATCCTTACCACATGTTGGAATTGTCATAATCTCTATTGAATATGAGGAATTGGCAATTAGATGGGGTATGAGTGATTTAAATTTTAGATTTAAAGTAATCATAGTGTTAATGCCTTGATGTCTCAAAGCTAAATAGAGTATGCTTGACAATGATCAACAAAAATCTCATATTTGTGGTTTTTATTCATAGCATTTTTGCATGGACTTGCTTGTAGAAACTTAGAAAAGTAAAATATCCTTAGCATTATACCCATGAGATTTTTTCGAATGTGCACTTACTCCTTGGTCAATGATTATATCAAATGTGGTTTGCTCATGGTTTTACTCACTTTGACTTGCCTCTTATTTTTATGTGCTATCATATTGCATTTTTCACCTTGAGTTTACTTTTGTGTATGTTAGTCCTCATGACACAAATGTGCACCCAAGGGTAACCCCATGCTTTGCCTGAGGTTGTTCAAATTAAGTCTAACCCATTTGTGGATAAAATCCCTATTCATACTTCTATTGTCGAGTCTACACCTATTGTTGGATTCTAGGAATCAATGAATCCCAATAAACATTCTATTAGCCTAGTGTTTAATGGTGTTATGAGTTTTACTATTCAAAACTACTCCAAAGTCATCAAACTTGTAACTTGAGACATTGTGAACAAATGTCAATTTGAGTCTTCATGTATTGGTCAATCACATGAAGTCCAAATGTCCAAGTTTTCAAGTTGATCAAAATCACCTTGTACTAAATCTAGTGAAGTCCAAACTTATTATCATTGTGTACGTTGAGGTCATACCGTTATCTATTTCTTTGATTTACATCTTTATATATCGTGTGTTCAACATACTCATTCAGTCAATTATTTTTATCTATGAGATCCACCTATAGAGTATATAATATTTCAAGTTAGTGATTTAAGGCTCTTTTGTTGTCCAAAACCTATTGACCTTGATTAATTTCATGTTGATGACCTCAGTTTTTTTTAGATCTTATCGATTTCAATTATATTGGTCCAAATTATAGCCCTAATGTTGATGTTCTTGTTCTTTGAGATGTCTCTTGGTATATTTGATGAGCGATACCTTACTAAGCAGATTGTAGAATTGGACCAACTTCCCATAAATGATTTTTATGCATCCACTACTTGCTCAAACATTGAGGAGATTATTGATGTGTTATGTGATCAATTGGAGCCTCCTATAAAAAATTTTGCTATTGTCTCCATCAATGTTGATTCAATTCCTATGATTTCCCTTTCCTATTGAGACACTTATGATGATGATTTTCTAAATGAGAATTGTCAGATGTTTGTTAAGTAGAGTGATTGTTTATCTTTTGAAGACGTTGATTATTCTACACTTGATGATCCTTTAGGATTTTGTGTATTTGAGGCTATACAGATTGGACTTTTTTCCCTAGTTTGTTGATTTCATAGGGTAGATTTGACCCACAATTTTGCACTTGAATTGTATGCTAAAAATTTGAAAAGATGGCTTAATGGATAGTTGTCATGAAAAGCTCATAAGGGAATCATTGAGTTATGCATCTATATATACAAGTACTAAATATTTTGTGTTGATGTTTTAGAGTACTTTTATTTCAAGTAGGGTTATATGAAATAGTTCTCCAATCTCATTTGATTGGGGGAGAACATCGAGAATCAAATTTTGCATTTTGTTGATTTGAGGATACATATTTCATATTTCAAGTCTCAATTTGTTGTAGTGGATCATGAGATCTTTGGTACTCCACAAATTTGCAAATTGTGAATGAGAACTTGAATTGATGGATGGTCTAAGGATAGTTGTTACTACTTGATTGAGATTCGTGAGTACTTTAATAATTGATTTGATGAGTGAATATTTAGGGATTTCGCTCATTGTTGTTCATACTTGGTTAAGTCAATAATTGTTGATGTATACTTCTAATGAAATTTTTCAAAGGTAACTTTTGGTTTTCAGAGCACCTATTTGTTGAAGATTAGAGAAATTGTTTGTATATCATGTTTCTCAAGATTTGATGTTATTAGTATAACTAGATGTTGGATGATTAGATACTTATGGTAGATGTGTATCTTGAATTTTATATGTTCAATTGGGTACATAGCTCAATTGTAATATAGGTTTTTGATAAAACCTTGCAAAATCAAGTGGTCAAGAGTTCAAACCACAAAACATATTTTGTTGGTCAAATTTTTTTATTTATATAAATTTAAAACATTGAAATAAGTAAAAACACAAAATGAGATTTTTAAATCTCAATAAAAACAATCAGTATTAGCAGTGCCTTTGGATCACATTTACAGGTTATGTCATCGTGTTTGATCTATTACATCCATAACAACATTTGGGCTTCACCCTATAAATCATCAATGAAAAATAAGGTACACTATTTTCATTAAACCATCCCTCCATTACCCATTCACCACAATCAATAGGCATAAATCTGATAGATGGAAAATCCAAGTATATAAGGGAATTTTTTCCCATGTATCTGAGATTCTATCTAAATAGGTGTCATTGATCAAACGAATCCTCTTTACATATTATCTTGGTACCATGTACCACTCTGCTCTCACGTATGAAAATGTCTCTTTCACATGCCTTCAGGTATATCCAAAGGATGAGCTTCTTCCATAAACTGACGAGTATATAAGAAGGATCATATATAGAAAGGTGTGGTATATCTGACTAATGATACACATATAAGTGAACCTATTGGAGTAATAAGGAACCAATACATCTCCCAAAATTTTGTCCAAAATGGATGAAAATGGCCCAAAACTATTTATACTAAGCTCACATCTTCTATGCATTGACAACTATGTTGCTTGGAAAACCAATATAAAATCACATTTACATTTTGAGGACATTTAGCCCATTGTTAGTGTTACATTCACCCTACATGCCTCTATTGTTGATCAACAATGTAAGTTTGATAAATCAAACTAGAAGGCAAAGTTGTTTATTATGATTATGATATCAGATGAGGTACAACCATATATCAGTGAGGCTAAAATAGCTAAGGAAGATTAGGATAAGCTCTAAATAGTGTAGGAGACCAAAAATGAAAACACAATTCTCCACTTACAAAGTCAACTTCACTCTCAAATTAAATTTAAGGAAAAAAGTAAAGGCTTTTCTAAGATGTGTCATAACCCTAAGGGTATCACTCCAAGCATTGGGTGAGAAAATGACAAATACCTCTTAGACCAATTATCCTGAGAACACTACTACCCTCCTATAGAATATTTGTGACTACCATGAATGCCATATCTCAAAAACCAATGTTTGAAAAGTTTGTCAACATGTTGCAATATGAATATTCCATGTATGCAAAAGAAAAAGAAGAACATGCTCTTTCTTCTAATAAAAAAAAAAGGGAAGATGCCCATAGAGGATTCAAAACAATCCCAAAATCAAAATCCAAAAGGAAATAAATAATAAAAAGTTTATCTCATTTGTGATAGAAAAGAACATCAACTAAAAGATTATTGGTATAATTCATTCACTCAAGGCTCATCTAGCAACAAGAAGCCCAATAACTAAAAATCATCATAACAGACCAAAGAACAAGTTCATAAGAAGGGAAACTAGAGAAAGAAGTAACATCAACAAGGTAGAATTGTTGAACAAGAAGAAACACACTCAAACAAGGAATTCCCATATGTTGCACAATCTCATGAGGAATCAACTTTACAAAGTTCTATTTGGTATGACAACTCTAGTGCAACTCAACACATGACTGGAAGACAATATTAGTTCTACAATTTGAATGAGATACCTCATAAAATTTTTGTCTCTTTGTGCAAATTGTGTCTCAAGGATAAGTTGAAAAGCTCAAAAATTATTGTACAAACATTTGTAGTTTGGATAATGTTCCAAATTGACTTTGCTTAAAAAAATAATTAGGCACTTGCTATAAAGGATTCAGACTTAGCTAATTTTTGGCATCAAAGATATGGGCATGTGAGCTTTGGATACCTAGTTGGACTTAGTCATCATAATATGGTACAAGAAATTACTCTACTAAAAAAGAATACAAATGGAAGATAAAAAACATAGAGCATCATTTAACAAAAACACCTATAGATCTTTAAGACAATTAGATCTAGTGTATACCGATCTATGTGGAGCCACGAGACCTAGCCACCATGGGTTTCAATAATTCTAGATCTTTGTTAATTATTACTCATGTAAAATGTGGGTATATTTTTTAAATCCAAAGGACCAAGCCTTAAACATCTTCCAATATTTCAAAGCCTATGTGGAAATATAAACTAGTTGTAAATTCAAAACTCTTCACTCATATCGAGGGGGGAATACACCAGTAAAACATTTTCAGCTTATTTGAAAGAACATGGTATTCGCTGACAAATGACTCTATGTTATACTCCACAACAAAATGATGTTACAGAAAGGTAGAATCATATTATCATGGAAATGGTGTGTTGCATAATTAAGGATCCAAGTTTAGCATGTAAATATTGGGCAGAAGTAGTACACATAATAGTATATCTATTAAACAGGTCACCTACTATAGCAATGTTTGTATAAATAAACCTTTGCAACTATGAAATGATTAGATGAATAAGTTAATCATTCCAATTCATACTCAATAATTTGGGGATTTTGCACACTAATTGCAAACATTTGTGAATGTATCTCAAAGTTTCATTATGTATGAGTTGTAAATATTTCAGAGGATTTACATAGGTATATATTGGCATATTGATTTGTCCTAAATGTGTTACCTTGAGACCATTCATATTGGCATAAGGATTGATATTTACAACTTATTGCGGATTGTAACATATTAGACAGTGTTTGGTTGAAATTTTTGCATCCTATTATAACTTTGGACAATGTTTGGTCTTTATTTTTGGAGCTTATTATAGCTTTGGATAGTTTTTGGTCCTAATTTCTATAGCATTAAGATAGAGCATATGACACGCCCAAAGACTTTTCATATCCAGTTTTTTTAGTGATTAATGTTGATGAAAGGGCATATGGGTTATCAAATAATCTTGCATCACTAAAAAATATTCTTAGTGTTTGTACATTTTTGGGCTCAATTGACAACATGAAGACAACCTACATTGGTCATCAACACTTCATTATTCTCCTAAAAGTGAGAAAAAATGATTTCAGTCAAGTGGGCATTATTAACACTAGTCTACATTAATCAATGGTTATGAAACCACCTTTCTACATTAAGTGATTATTTTCCTATAGCAATTGCATACTCCCAATGACCCAAAAAAATTGGATGACTATTTTGAGCATTTTCCAAATCAATGGGGATTCCAAGAGTCATTTCAGGAAGCACAAAATCAAAGGGAAAGATTTGGAGTAGGTTGCCTGGAGTTAGAGGAAGGTTACTAATAGAGAGTGGGTGCTTGGGTAACAAGTCCAAAAGAACAGAGAGCAATGTTCATTCTAAAAATGGGTTGTATGTGTCATTCTTCTCTTGTGTTGTAATCATTGGTAGAGGGATTGAGTGTGTTGTATGTAATATTTTTCCTTGAGAGAGATCAATAAAAGTGTTTGTTTGGGTTTTTAGTCTCATATTATGTGTGTGTATATGGGTAAAGGCTACAAGTGTAATACCCCATCCTAGCTACAATGCCTTACACGGCTAAACAGTTCAAGTAATTTTTGGACACTAGGAGAACTTTGTTACAAACATTCTATAATGTTTGGTTCATATTTTAGGCCGTCATTAAACATTGTCAATTGTACTTTCATTAGTATACTCAATAGAAACTAGTTTAAAATGTGGCTTTACAATGCCTTCATGGACATTGCTCTTACTTTTATTAGGTAGAGAGGGTGATGATTCCTATTTAGTAATTTAATGATTGGTATGGTGTTGATTACTTGATTATATTTAGGATTTTTTAAATATGTTTTGTACCTTGATTATTATAATCAATTATTGATAGTCTTAATTAATATCAAAGTTAGTAATAGTGCGAATTATCGGTATATATACTAAATTTTTGTAAGAGGGTGGATTATTTCTTAAATTTTAGGTTATCACTATTACCTTGCATGGACTTGGTCTGGATTATATTATCATTATTATTAATGCTAGGTGTTTTTTTGACTAAAATACATATATTGGTTTATTGATCATATTAACCATTGTTTATTGTTGCTTTGATCAAAATAATCATTTAGCTATTATAAGTGTGAATAAATATAAGAAGGAAAGTCCATTGTAACCTTGGAAAATGTTGAACTAAGTTGTTGGAATAACAATCTTAAGTACAACTTTTATTTATTGATTTTTCGTGCTTGAGAATTTTAGCATTCATTGACTATATGGATAATCAAGGTTATGAAAATCTTTTGTTAATACGTTGATCGTGATAACCAATGAATTATGATGGTTTTAACCTTAAAATTTCTTCATTATTTAACAACGTTTAGATTTTAGTTTAGTTTTATCAACGAGGTTCTTAAGACATACATTATAGTGATTATTCCTCACATCTTGATTAAAGTCTGTGACCATGATTTATTCTAATCATGAATTACCTAGACTATGGCACAAAGTTTGGAAAGTAAGGGTCATTGAGGTTTTATAGAATTGTTTTGTTAAAATATGTTTGGAATGAACCACTAGAGTCACTGTAAATAAAGTAAGGAAAAATAAATAACAGCCTATGTTTTCAACGTACACTGTCAAGTAGCTTGTCCATTGTTATTTCATCTTGCATTGATTGGGAGGAGGTCATGTTAGATGGAAGGGGTGAGTACATATCTTGGCGTGCAAGAAAGAGAGAGGAGTTTGGCAGTTAGTCATTTCTATTTGGGGAGGTTGGCGTCTTATCCCACCTAAGAACATTTAATTTTTTTCCACCTATCTCCTCCTTGTGCCAGGCTGAAAATTTATGACGCAAATTAAGTCTAAAAGAATAAATGTCTGGCCTTCTAAGAAGAGGAGGATGTGTTTGAGAAGGAAGGAGAGCTAGAGCAGGAGGGCGCCCCATCTGGGATAACAAAGAAAAGAAAACAATTTGCAGGCAAGTGTATTTTTGTGATACCTCTTTCATTTTATCTTGATAATGAATGGTTCAATGGATGTACCGAGGTGATTTTTAGCTAGTAATGCATCTTTGTCTGGTGTACTCTTTCATTTATTTTTTTTGGGTTATCTTTTGAGTTCTAGGTCTCAATTGTAGTTTATGTGTTGAAATTAGTTTAGCACCAGAAATTTGAATATGGCATAACTGTAGAAATGGAGTAAAAGCAGAGTAGTCAATATATTTTAGATTTAGTTAACTGGTACATGGCGCTTCTGTAGGATTATGGTGTATCAACGGATGTATAAGTAGAAGTTAATAAAATTGTTGTGGCCTGGAATGTCAAAATGTTAGAGCAGATTGAAAGCAATTTTATATGTTGGTGGCCTAGATGGTGCAACAGTAGGACAGATAATATATTCAAACTCTTGATAATGGCCTAGTTTGGCACAGATGTTAGATATAGCACAACTGTAAAAGGGGTAAATATTTAATTTATTTAACTGTGATGGCTTGGAAGTGGCGCAATACTAATATGGCATTGATTCTATTTATCTTCATTATTTATGAATAGCGCAGCCTTAGATATGATGCTTTGGCAAATTAGATAACATAAAACACACCTTCGGTTTTGTCTTACCTTCTATGATAGTTGTAGGTGGAATAAGCGGTTCTTCTTGTCACATTAATTATAGCGCTTCTATGGCGCAGCTGTAGGTAAAGACGTAATAAGAGACGAAGAAGGCAAGCAGAAAATAAAATTGGTTTGAGTATTGTTAACCTGGATTAAGGCACAATAGTAGAGGTGGCATAGCAGAAGTAGGTTTGATGTTTATAGAAATTGTTCTATCTTAAAATGGCACTATAGCTAGTGAGTTAAGATAAATTTATTATATTTATTCTACTTTTTTAATATATTTTACCTAGAGCAAATTGTGGTAAAATCTTTTTCCACATTGATGGCTGCACAATTGGGCTCTTGAGGCATCATGCTGGTGTGATTTTGTTTTGGCAGTTGTAGCCTTATAAATTTGATTAACAGACTGATGTGTTTTCTTTCATGAATTAAATATATATTGTTATAAATGGTTTCTTATTGATATGAAATAATTTATGGTTTCAATATATAATATATTCGTCTTTTATTTTATGGATATTCTTTCTCATTTCCTTTATGAGAAGGATATTCTACTTATTGTTTGTTGGCTTTTGAGGAGTTCTACATGATAGAATCTCTTATTCTATGGGGGGTTGAATCATGAATGGACTTTGTTATAAATATGTCTTCATCCTCGGCTAGGAAGGAGTATATAGTTTGGTTTTAAGGTAATGGATTGAATGTATACTATAATAAATGTTCGTAGTAATGTGTAATAACATTTAACACATAATTTATTATTGAATTTTGAATGAGTTATTGATGTAAACAAAATTAGAAATTGTTATAGTTTATATTTATTTGATTTACTCATTGACTAGTTAACTTGAAAGTTGGTCACATGATATCACTTGCTTAATGTTAAGCTAACATTTGTCTCTAGGTGGGTTTAGTACACAATGAGATGAGATGCAAGGCAGAATGATCGAGTGAAATGAAAGACCTTGCAAAGAGTTTATCTTTTAATGTAACTTGATAAATGAATATTATTAAGATTTTAATCCTATGTAAGATTTTAAAAGTAATGATTCGTCCTTGAGTTGGTACCTCAATTGTGAATTTACCTTGTAATCAATTTGTACTTATTTTATATGATTGTTGTGTTAGATAGCAAATCTTATCTTGTTGAAAATTGAAAGTTATTTTGACCTCTATAAGAGAAAAGTTCAAATCTAGTCTTGGGTCGATTTGTTTCAATTAAAAAAACCAATTTGAAACCCACCTTAAATTAATATCCGGTAGTAGGATATTTTGAAACCAAGTGTTGTATTAGGTTTTCCTTGGTCTTATATTATGTGGGAGACCTTATTTTAGTTTCTGGCTAATCTTTTCATATTTTCAGTGATCCCTTTTCTAAGACATTATTTTGCAATTTTGTGCAAATCTAGGTAAGATGGCTCTGAAACATGCTTGACTAAGGCAATTCACTGATAGTTTTAAAAATATTGATATTGGAATCTGCTTACCTATCATATGAGAGCACAAAACATCAATTCTTTCTTTTATTACTTAATCCGATGTCAAATTGAAAACCCATTTCCGAGTGATTCTGACTGGTTTTTGCCTATGTTGTCTATCTTGACTGTGCAAAGTCGTTACAAAATCAATTTTCCAGTTATAACTAATTAAGTATTTTAGCAAAATAGATTGTTAGCATTTTATTTTACCTTTAAATTTGTACAACTTTGAATTATAATTTTCCAATGATTTTACTATTTTTGGCGGTCCTTTTTTGAAGCTAGTTTATTCAAAAAATTCCTAGGCAAGACAGTTTTGTACATTAAAATCTGTTTAGAATGCTAAGTTATTTTAGTATTTAAATTGTTGAGGATCATCTTCTAAAGTTATTAATGGTATCTTTTAGCTAATAGAATATATAAAAACTTATATAAATACTTTTCACCTAATGAGGCTATTTTTACCATTTTCATTTGATAGGCAGTTTAATGAAATTAAAAATTGACTGTGAGGGAAACTAGTCGAGTTTAGAGGCCTTGGAATTAGATAATTCCACTTTGTCTTCAAATTGAGAGTTGAAACAAAAATCATTGTTATTTAAATTATCTGAGGTGTGTTCATATTTGTCTGTTGGGGCTTTTTCTATTTTTTAATGGGGTCATTTCTTGACCTATTTGTGAGTAGATTTTGAAGGGGCAAAGTTTTCAGTCATGCAAATCCTTTCTGGATTACTGACATTAAATCAGTGTTATTATTGCCTTTATCTTATATAATACTTTGGTATAGGTAATGCTACCTCAAAGATTTGGTTTTAGGTGCTTTAAGTGATCTTTCTCTTAAGGTCATATTTTATTTGGGGCTATTTTGAATCCAAATTGTCAAGTAAGGAAAAGACCATCATTGTACTTTTGTCATTTGTTTTAGTGATTAGTTGTCTTTGTTCACTAACTAGATTGAGCTTCCTCTTCATGATCATTCATAGACATTTTGGTGTTTTGACCCATTGATCTATCTTTTGAGAGGCATTATTTAAGCTCTAGAATCGTCACCGCTCTCGTTAGTGAGATCTACAGCTTGATGAAGTTGTTATCCATTGGATTTATTCTTTGAGTGGGTATACTTGAGTTTTATGGTTCTTTATAGATCATTTTTGGAATGCAAACCATTCTTTTCCTTGACCTTTATTTCACTCACTTACCTCTTGGAGGTTAGTGAACCCTATGCCATATAGTGAGTCCTAGTCTATGAGTAAGGCAAGCATGGACCTTGTGTCTTATTCCTCACACATCTCTCTTTTTTTTTTTTACATTATTTTAATTTTCTTGTAACTTTACGTCTACTTATATTTCAAAATATTGTTGGAGAGATTTACTACTAGTCATAATCTTTTTAGAGGTGCGAGCGTAGGTTATTATTTAAAAACAAAGAAAAAAATGCTTGTGTGTTTTTCCATCATGAAATTTTTGGGCATGACAAGAAGGAAAAGACTATCCTTCATTGAAATTGATTAACCGAACTCTTATTTTTTTGTTTCATGTACAAAAACATGTGCCTAGACACACGGGATTATAGTATGTCATACACTCCACATTCATACAACAAAACTTTAGATAGTTTTATTGGGCATAGTTCATTTTAGTCATGCCTTAGGTTTAAAAAAAACATGTCCCTTGACATTGCATATGGTGCACCCACAAGTTCTTAGTCATGCTAATAATAGAAAGAAGCTAATTGATAAGTACCACATATTCTAACTTTCCATCCATAAAGAGTATAAATATAAAAATGATGCATATTTTATGTGGTCTACATTCAAAATTAGAGATAAGGTTTGGTTGCATTTGTATAAAGGGAGCTTCAAAAGTCCTTATTAGAACTACAATATGGTCCCTACATCATATTGTGTGTGATTGGGGAGAATGATTTTGTATACCTACACCGAGTTTTCAATGTTGATCCCCTGAAGTCATATTTTCCACCTTTGCTTGACCTTGTAGCAGTTCAACATCCTTTACACTTAGAATGTGATTATCTGTAACTAGTACTAAAAGAATATATCATTGAGATTACTACTACTATGTGCACTTTTTTAGATGCACATTCATCATTCAAATTTGACAAGGTTGGATAGTATGCATATTAAACTAAGTGAACCAATCATTAACAATTTTACATCATTTTCACAACTTATTGAAGACACAATTGTGCTCATCGCTTCTCAACAAGGGTAAAATGATCCAAGCACAACTTAAGTGACTTGTGTGTTGCCTCTGTTACTACCATTCATGTGTTTATTCTACAATAATGCACTATAGACTCAATTGGTAGTACCAAGTGTTAATAATACTACCACACCCTAGATAAACCTACCTACATGGGAAATGACTGCATGTACAGGGAACCTATCACATCATCTATGCACTAACCACCTATGATATCAAAGAGGATGAAATGCTAATCATTACATAGCCAAATCCATTTTTAATTTATCTTGCTTGTACTTGTATATATAATTATAAATAACCTTGAGAAAAGTGATTCTTCAATTCCTTGGGTTAATCATAGTTGTTCCATTCTAGTTAAAAAAATTAGTTGGGATTCTCATCCTTAGGCTTTAATCATGGGAATTCTCTTTCTCAATATTTTGAATAGAAGATCATTATTGTGTTGAGCTCCTCTATTATGACACAATAATAACAGTCCAAAAGATTATAACATAGTATATTACTATGTTCCACTTTGCACCACTATCCTTGGCTTCGTGGTGAAAATCAACAAGCCTTAGAATTTTATCTATTGCAATCCTTACCATATGTTGAACTATAAAAAACTAATGGCAAATGAAGGATTGGCACTTAGGTGGGATATAAGTGATTTTAAAATTTGGATTGAAAATAATCACAAGGTTAAAGCCTTAATTTCCTCAAAATCAATAGAACATACTTGATAATGATTAGTATAAGTACTCATTTATTTGTGTTTTTTTATTTATAGTATTTTTTGTATGGACTTGCATGTAGAAACTTAGATAAGGAAAAGCCCATTAGCTTTATACCTAGATTTTTTTGAGAATGTGCACTTACTTCTTAGTCAATGATTATAAAAAATATGGCTTGCTCATGGTTTTCCTTAATTTGAATTTATTCTTATTCTTATGCATCATCATATTACATTTGTATCAAATTCTTCCACCTTGAGTTTAGTTTTGTGTATACTTATCCTCGTGAGATAGATGTGCACACTAGGTGAGCCCTATGATTTATGTTTGGTGTTCACAACCATGTTGTACCATCTAATAGTACCCAAAAACATGTTGTGTCTAATGTCAATCAAAAACTTATTGAATCTGTTGTTTGTAAACCTAAAAATATTCAAACAATTTCTAACTCATATGTGGATAAAATACCTATTTATAATCCTATTGTCAAGTTTGCACCTATTGTTCAAGTCTTATAGATAATGGAAACCAAAAAAATCTAGGTTTCCTAGGGTGTAATGGTGTTGTGGGTTTTCTTATTCCAAAGTATTATAAACCCATCAAATTTGTAACCGAAGATCTTATGAACAAATGTAAAGCTAAACCTTCACCTATTGGTCAATCATGTGAAGTTAAAACCTTTACGTTGTTAGGGAAACTAAAATAACTTTATACTAAATCTAATGAAGCCATAACCTATTCTCATTGTGTATATCAAGGTCATATATATAGTTATTGTTTTGACCTACATCTTTGTATATCATGTGGTCAACATACTCATTCAATCAATCATAGTTATCTGCAAGATCCATGTGCAAAGAACATAATCCTTTAAGATAGAGATTTGTTATTCGTTTTTTGTCCAAATCTTATAAGTGAGTCCAATCCATTCTTGATGATGGTGGTGATTTATTTAGTCATGATGATATTGTTGATCATTTTAGTGTTGACTTTGATTCATTTAATGTTGATGATCTTGATTTTTGTAGATTTTAATGAGTGATTATACTCATCAAAATTTTAGCCTTGATGTTGATGCTCTTGCTCTTTGAGATGTCTCTTAGTCTATTTGATAAGCGATACCTTGCTATGTAAATTATAGATTTGAACCTGATTTGTACAGATGAAGTTTGTGCATCCACTTCTTATTCAGATGTTGATGAGATTATTGATATGTTTTGTGATTGACTGAGGCTTCTTATTGAGGATTATGTTATTTTATCCATCAATGATGATTTAGTACTTATGATTTCCTATTGAAGAGGATTATTGCAGAGTGATTTTTTCTATTGAAGAGGTTACTTATTCAACACACTATTACTCTGAAGATTTTGTGTATTTGAAAAAATAGAGATTATATTTATGCCATTGCTTGTTGATTTGGTAGGGTCATTTTCACCTTCAATTGTGCACTTGAGTGGTAAGTTGAAAACCCAAAATGGTATATTAATGGAGACTTATCATTAAAACCCCTAAAGGCATCATCGAGTTGTGCATCTATATACACAAGTACCACATATTTTGTATTAATGATTCAAGATACTTCCATTTGAGGTGGGGTTACATGTAATATTTCTCCAATCTCATTTCACTGGGTGAGGGGGAGGATGACATCAAGAGCCAGAATTCAAGTTTAAAATATTTCACATAATGTTGATTTGAGAATACATGTTTTAGATTTAAATTTTGAGTTTGTTGATTATTAAGTGCTTCGATGTTGTGGATCTTGGGTTCTTTGATACTCCATAATTTATGGCTTGTGAATTAGAACTTGAATTGGTGGATGAGCGACTGATAGCTTTTACTACTTGATTGAGCTTGTTGAGTACTTGGAACACTTGATTTGATGGGTGAGTATTTATAAATTAGGCATATTGTTATTGATAATTGGATAAGTTAATAGATGTTTATATGTCTACATGTGCATCTTATGGAAGTTTTTGAAGGTGACTTGTAGTTGTCAACATACCTACTCGATAAAGATTAGAGAGACTATTTGTCTAGCTTGTTGATGGAGATTTGATGTTGTCGGTATGACTAGAATTTTTCATTGGATGCTTGTGAGAGGCATCTATGTTGAATTTTATTATGGGATTTTGCACACTATATGTAAACATGTTTGGACATATCTCAAAATTTCATTATGTATGAGTTGTAAACATTTCAGATGATTTACTTAGGTATATCCTAGCATATTGAGTTTGAGTGTTTACAATCTTGTGAGGAGTTTTATGAGATGTGTCACATGGAGACAATTCATATTGACATGAGGATTGGTCTTTGGAACTTATTGTGAATTGCAACATATTGGACAATGTTTGGTCCTAATTTTTGCAGCATTACAACTTTGGATAGTGTCTAATCTTGATTTTTGCAGCATATTATACCTTTGAACAATGTATGGTCCTGATCTTTACAACAATGAGTATGGAACATATGACAAGTCCCAAGATTTTTGATATCCAAGTTTTTGAGTGATTGATATTGATGCAAGAGCATATGGGTTATCAAATAATCTTGTCTTACCCAAAAATATTTTGTGTTTGTGCATTCCCACAGTTAATTGATAGCATGAAGACAACTTAAATCTATTTTCAACACTTCATCAAACTCCTAGAAATGTGAAAATGATTTCAATCAAGTGGGAACTTGTTAACAGTGGCCTTTGTTATCTCATTGTCATGAAACCACCACTTTGCATTAAGCAATGGTTTTGCATGCAGTAGTTACAAACTCCCAGTAATAACCCAAAAAAACTTGAGTGCCCATTTTGAGCATTTTGAAGATCAATGGGGATTCCAATAGTCACTCCAAGCTACACAAAATCAAAGGGAGGGATTTGGAGTAGGCAGGTTGGAGTTTGAGAAAGGTTTATAATAAATTGTGGGTAGTTGGGTAAAAATCTTAGAACATCAAAGAACAATGTTTAGTATAGAAGGGTTTGTTTGTGTCATTATTTTTGTGTTGTAATCATATGGAGAGGGAGTGATTTTGTTATGTGTAATCTTTGTTCTTCCTCAATAGAGATCAATAGAAGATTGTGTTTTTGTTTTCAAAAACATGGGTAAAGGATGTAAGGACAAGGTTATCATTCATTGGAAGTGGTCAACCAAACTCATGTTTTTTTATTACACATGTACAACAACATGCACCCACACATATGGGATGAGATTTTGTCATGCATTCTACATGCCAACAATAAAGCTTTAGATAGTTTTATTGGGCCTAGTTCATTTTAGACACATTTTGGGTTTTAGGCAGACATGCCTCTTAACATTTCACATAGATGACCAAGAGTTCTTAGTCATGCTCACAGGGGAAAGAAGTCCATCGATAACTACAACACATCCTAGCTTGCCAACCATAAAAATTATGAAGACAAAAATGAAGCACTTTTTTTCATCTACATTCAAAGTTGACCATAAGGTTTGGTTGAATTTGCTTAAAGGGATCTTTAAAGGTCCTCAATGAAACTATAGTATGGTCCCTACATCATATTATGTGCACTTGTGGAAAATGCTTTTATATATTTGGGCCTGCACCTAGTTTTCAATTTTGAGCCCCTTGAGTCGTATTTCCCTCCTTTATTGAGATTGCAATAGTTCAATGTCCTGTACACTTGGATCTTGTTCATTGATACTACTACTACTATGTGCATTTGTCTAGATGCACATTCATTGTTCAAAGTTGTCAAAGTTTGATAGTGTGTGGATTAGGCTAAGAGATATAACCTCTAATAACTTCACACCATTTTCACAGCTTACTAAAGACACAATTGAGTTCATCACTTCTCAACAAGTGGCAAATGATCCAAGCATAACTTGGGTAACCTATTTACTACCTCTACTGCTACCATTCATGAATTTGTTCTATAATAGTGTGTTATAGACTCACTTGGTAGCACCAAGTGCTAAGAACACTAACGCATCTTGGAAAAACCAAATTATGTGGAAAGCACTTGCATGTGTGAGGAACCCATCACATCACCTACAAGCTCATCACTTACAAAACCACAAAAGATGAAATGTCAATTATTTTAGAGCCAAATCCATTTTTTAATTTATCCTTTTTGTACTTGTATATATAATTGTATTTGACCTTCTAAAAAGTAATTCTGTAACTCCATAGTTATTCTATTCTAACTAAATAAATCAATTATGATTTCATCTTTATGTGCTAATCATGGGAATTCTCTTTCTCAATCTTTTGGTTTTCTGTACAGTGTATTGTACTAATCATGTCCAATAGAAAAGTATTACTATGTTGTGTTCTTCTATTATAAAAAAATAATAATAGACTAAAATATTATAACATAGTATATTATTGTGTTGCAATCTACACCATCATGCTAGGCCCCATGGTGCAAATTAAGGATCCTGAAGATTTAGACTACCATAGTCCTTACCATGTGTTGGAAGTGTCGTAATGTCAACGAAAAATGAGACATTGCCACTTAGATGGGGTAGGAGTGATTTTATATTTTGGATTGAAATTAATCACATGGTTAAAACCTTGTGTCCCAAGGCTCGATATAGCATGCTTGACAACAATCAATAAAACTCCCCATTTGTTTGTAGTTTTTATTTATAACAATTTTTTGCATGGATTTGCTTGTAGAAATGTAGATAAGGAAACATTTATTAGCTTTATACCTATGATTTTTTTGATAATGTGTTCTTACTCCTTGGTCAATGATTATGACAAATGTGGTTTGCTTTTGGTTTTCCTTCCTTTGACTTGATCCTTATTCTTATGCATTATAAGATTGTGACATTTTTAGCAAACTCTTGCACCATGAGTTGACTTTTGTTTATGTTTGCTTTCTTCTGTGAACCATGTTATTTAAAATTGAAAATGAGTATGAATGTTTCATTGGATGGTATTTATTTTGATATGAGGGTATCTAACCCTATGCTAATGTGAGAGCATAGACATAGAGGCATATACACACCTTAGAATGTTGTTAGACTTTGAACATTCCAAGTATGGATTTATGCATTGATAAATGGTTATTTTAGTTGTAATAAAATATCTACTTAAAGGTATTTTGGTCATTATTAAGCTTACATAGATCTTTATAAAGTGTTTTGTAAATTATTCTTCCTGTGGAAATATCTTATGGGCATGTATTTTTTGTATGATGTATCATTGATGAACTATATCTATCTCTATTTTGGAAAGTTTATATGTGGGGTGTAATAAATGGATCATCTACTCTTGAATGTTCTTATATGGGTAACAGAAAAGCATTCTAGCTTATAGGATGACCTTTTGTTTTATGACTAATGCAAATTTGATATCTTATGTGTGAATGCAAAAATCTTGTTGTGTCTATTGAGAAGTTTCTTGAAGAAGTTCCATGGCCAATCATAGCTTAAATTTCTCTAAAGGTTATTTTTTTTGTAGTGGCATGTGTATAGAAGGGAAAATTAGATTGATCTATTGTAAATTTTAGTTGTTTCATGTATATATAGGAAGTAATACTTGTACTATTGAATTAAGACCCTTTTGGCTAACCTTGTAAAGGATAAATGGAAAAGGACAACTTTATTATAAGCATTGTATTTAATATGTTATATGAACCCATATATGGGCTATTTGATTATGTTGTACTTTTGAAATTCTAATCTAAAGAAGATATATTATGTTTGGAAGTGGGGTGCCTTTTTATAAGTTGAGTTAGATTTGTCTCTATGATTGACCATCATCACAATGATCTATTCCTTAAGTTAAGCATCATATTATGATGAATAGTTTCATATATTTGTTTAAGTCTATATTGAGGTGTTTCACGAGCCCTATACAATTGTCATGTTTATATCCAACAAGTCTTTAATAGGATGTGACCACTGGTATAGGAAAAGATGATTTAAACTTATTTTGGATACTCATTACTGTTAAGTGAAAAACTATTGAGTGTTCTCCCTACACCATATGAGAGATAATTCTATGTGGGGAGTGACCCTCTTGCAATCATGAGATGAACCTTGTAATAGATTGTGACTATGTGAATAAGATATCAAATGTAAACAAACTTATACTTGTAGGGATCAAGAAATATTAGACCTAACACAAAGTTTAAAACAAGCACAAATGCATTTAAATTCTATAACATTGTTTGAGTGGCCAACAATATTATTGGGGGATAGATACAACAAATTATAATATGCCTTAAGATAGGGATCTCTAGGAATATTGACTCTTGTTATTAACTTAATACTGTTGGAATTGTGATTATTTGAGAAAGCATATTAACAATGTTCAGGTAAGGATAATAGTAATACCCAATGTCAGGGCACATTATTGACGTTAGATGTGAATGTGAAAAAGGACATGATTACACTATGATGAATGTATAAAATGATGAACTAGTTATTTTATCTCAATTTATCAATAAACTTATAATGCCTCAAGTCTTCCTAGATTTAAAGTGGCCTATTATAATGGTAACTACACTTAAGGCTAGGTTTTGTATTCTGCCTTCAAGCCAAAAGTAGCTAAACATACTTTACTTACCATGAAGGAGTGTATTGGGAATGTATAGTTGTTCCCTTAGCAAACTTTGACAATAATATTAACTTTGCACCTATAATACTATACTATCTTATGATTTGTCTAATTCATAAATTTTAACCATTTATTCAGTTACACTAGTGGTATCAAAAGTATTCTACCAAACTCCTAACTCTATTGAGATAACCCTAAAAAGGTATAGACTCATAGTGTAAGGGGTTATTTTTTCAATCATGAGTTAACTGAAATCAAATGTGTTGTTTATTGTTGTTATACACTCAATATATGATTCAAACATGCATCATTGGATATATTTACAGTGATTGATGGCAAATTGTTTATATAAACAAAGTTATGGTTGTACATGTTGTCCATGTTTTAAATTATTACAGAAAGGATTAAGTTAATTTAATTACCCTTATGAGAATTGCATATCATGGTTAATATCTTCTATTTCTCTCATGGATCTTCACATTCATTTGTGTTGTAGTACAATGGGAAGAAGCCCTAAGCTAATGAGAAATGGAAACAATGATTCAAAGCTGCTAAACAGTGTATGTGTTTACCTTAGCAATGTTAAACAAGATATATCTTGTTCCTATTAAAAATGGTGATCCCTTACTAGGCATTACAATTATGATGATAAGCTTTGTGAAACATCCCTGGTTTGACTATACATTGCTACAAATTCATTCAGGGTTGGGCATTCTCTCTTGACCTCAGAACACTTGTGGCTTGAATCTACTTTAGTTCCCATTTACCAGCTACCTAGAAACATAAAGAAATCAGTTTGACTATCATATTTGATCCAACATTTGGATATTACTTGAATCTAATTCAACTTGTGGTCATTACTTATGAAATTTCGTAGAGGCCAAATTTTTACAAATAAAGACATTTATGTCAAGCCTAATACATTTCATATTACATCTAATATTAGGAATTGAACCAGGTTACATATAGTGACTTTTTGGTAGTTGGATAGTCCAAAAATAATGAATAAAACTAAGATGAAGTAATGAACTTCAGATTAATACAGATAGTTTAAAGGTCTTGCATTTATATTTAAGACTAATAACAGTCCTTTTAAAAGAGACTAAACCATTGAATATGATGGTTAAGTTGGGACCTAGTATCTGGTTGAATTAATGTATGCATAAGGCTAAAATAGAGATTCTTTCACATTTGCATGCATATGCTCTACCTTCTTCTATTTTATACTTCTAGTATAATCTTCTCTTTGTGTCTGTTGAAATGATGTTTGGGAAACTAAGAAAACATGTCTTAGATCGTGCTACCTAAAAAGTTAGAAATGGTTTTCATTCTTTAGGGGCATGGTAATATGTCATATCATGCTTAATTTTAGGGTATGGCATCAATAACATTCTCTTGTAGAGCTATTCCAGGCCACTATATTGGATAACAATGATCTTGATGATCTTTGCTACTCTTTACCTTGTTTATGATTAGAGTGGCCTTGCCCTAACCTTGAGTAATTAATCATTTTTGGTTCTTATTGGGATATCACCCACGAATCTAGTTTCATATATATATTATCCATCCTATTTTATGGTATCTAGTAAGATCAATACCTTGATATGGACAAATATTAAGACTATGTTGTGTAAACTGATGTTTCCACTCTAGACCATGTACTAGTTTTTTTCAAAAGAGAATGTGTTTTCCTTGCATTTTAGGTGTGTATGTCAAATATAAGATATATAATTTGTAAACCTATTTTATGGGGAAAAAAAAAAGTAGAGTGCCCACTTTTTTGTTTGAATCTTACAACTGGTTTTCATTCAACAAAAGATTCATAAACCTATCTACATGTGATAGCCTGTCAATTTTTGTATGACATGTTTCCTTACTCAACATATAATACTAAAAGGGAGGCTATTTTGAGACAAAAGTTCAAGATGAAACTATAGTTTCATCTAACTTCCCCTCTTATTTTTTTATATTAAATATAATGTTAAATTTTTTAGGAAATAATGTGTGAAAAGGTGAAGGAATTACCCTAATTTTTTCAGCATAGTTGGCCTTCACGTATTTGTGTTCTCTATCACACATTTTGAAGGCCCCCATGAGTGCTCCCTCATAAACCATGATTTCCGCTCTTTGAAATTTATTTTCAAAGTCGAGCAACAACATAATGGAAGAACCGATACTAGGATAGTTACACGCCCCAGTGCTTATAATGGTGGGAAATGTTCTGAGCATCTGATTTTTATTGTAGTCAAGAAGAATGGAATCACATAAACATTGAGAAAAGATGCATGCCAAACAAGGAGCAGATTATGTGATCAGTTCTCACATTATATGGTCAGGACAAACATTTATGGTTATTAAGAGTAGTCCATTTGAAGATATTTGGGGCTTATTTCCCATTTTAAAATACTTCAAATTCATGTGGCTTTGTGATACTGGAGATCAATATTCATTAAGAAATTTGTTCAATTGATAAACACAATACCTCATTTCTAGTTTGTGCACTAAGAATGATAACCCTCTTCCCATTTAAATCCATAGCTCACAAATCAAAACCCTCTCATTCTCGATGCAAATTGTATTTGATTAGGAGAAGGATATCTAATTCTAAATCCATTGATTTTTAATTTTAGATGGACTCTAATTTTGTCAAAAAAGGTGAAAGAGGTATTCATTCCAAAGGCATTTTCATGATATTTCAGGGAAGTGATTTGATCAAAGATTTTTTCCTTGAGGTGTAATCTCTAGATTTCAAAATAAAGCTTACAACACAACAAATTAGATAATTGTGAACACATATTAGTGCTCTAATACCATGTGAGAATTTGCCAAGATCTTTGTATCAACAAATGCAATGGTTATGTGATCACATGAGTCAAAATGGTGCACACCACAATGAAGTTTCAAGAAAATGAAACTAATAAGTGAGAATATTTCACAAAGATAATGGAGCCAAAATACAAACTTCCATTACACTCTCTACTAAATACAAAGGAGAACAAACCATTTATAGGCTAGTTGAGTGGACTGGTGACTCAGTAGAAAACTTGAGTATGTGGACCATACCGCAATGAGTGGAGAAGTCACTAAGGGAACATCAATGGGTTTGAGACCTTAGTGGTGCAATCACTAAAGTGACCAAGTGGAAGGGAGACCCCATCCACCCACTAAGTGACCCCATGCACTCATGTGTGCATGACGACATCAAGATGATGTCATAAATAACTCAAATAACCTAAATAGCCTAATTATCCACCTAAGTAAGGTGAAGTAAAAATGTGTATTAAATACCTACACCAACAATACCCTATCCTCGAGCTTAAATATTAGCCTTGAAATGCTGTATACTTGAATTTTTGACAGATCTTGATTTTTTGCTTTAATTTTCCCTCTTTTTGTGGTTTTTTTACACTCATGTGCACCTTAGATACAAATGATCACCCTTCCACCCACCAAAATTAGATTTAGGTTCACTCATGCTAAACAATTTGTGTCACTTAACCACTATCCCACCAATAAGTTGTTATAAAGCCTAATACCTTACAACCCATACCTCTGATTAGTTCTATTTAGTGACCCTAAAATGTTAGAAATAACCTTGTAATCAAATTTGATGGTGTGTATAAAACCCACATCAACATGAATCTTATTACATTATGCTTACAATTGATTATTATGTATGCATAATTGACCTTCTTGGTTGTGTTGACTATGTTGTTGAAACTCTCAACTTTCTCATCAAAATGCCAATAATAGTTTATGTGCTTGTGTGGATGTATTTACTTTATGCTTTCAAATGTCACAAAATTATATGGTTAGGAATATTTATGCCCACACTTATTTTGGATTTGGATCCTAAAAATGTTGCACGTTTTGTTATTTTGTCAAACATTTCTGTAGAAAGAGGAAGGTGGAATGAAATTTAAAAGGTAAGAAAACTGATGCAAGATACAACAATTAAAAAGATCTATCAATTTATTTGGAGTTAAGTCCATAAAGAATCTTATGCAATCACTCATATGCATATGCATTATGGTGACAAGAATGGATAGGGTGCAATCAGATTCATATGAAAATAATTATTTTTGTTCAATAACTATATGCTAATCCATAGATGCTTTGAATTGTGTTGGCTATATCTACATTATTTGAATCCATTTACAACTACATTCTTGTTAGTTACAATACATATGGTTTTTGAGAAAGTTAAAAAAAATATTGTGTTTGTTTTTCTCTAAAATTATTCTTCTATTTTTAATCTTTGTTCTCTTCTTCTTTTGCACTTGGGTACAAAATGAAGTTACTAAGTTTTTGCTATTGTATTATACATGATAATGTTATTTAAATGTTTGTTGTTGATCTTAAACAATTTTGTATGTGTCCTTGATATATAAAATGGATAAATTAAACCTTTTGAGGTGCAAGAAACTATTTGTTAGTATCTTTTTTACAAGGAGTTTAGTTTATACTAAACTCTTTCATGCACACATGTTGTTGTTCATGAAACTCTAGAGTCATTTCCTTGGTCTAGTTAATCTTAGTCTTTGTATTGCATTGTTTCAATTTTTTTAGTGTTGTTTCTTAGATAATAATCTCTATCCCACTCATGTATGTCTTTTTTTTCTAGAGTTAGATGTCATTGATTTTTCCCAAGTAAATTTCAAATGCAAGTACAAATTTCAATGTAGCAAATGCATACTATCCAAAATTTACTAAAAGTTAAATCAACTGCAAGAAAAATTATGGAATAAAGGCATGACAAAGTTATAGTCAATTTCAAAATCCAAGATTTCTAAATGTATCATCTAATTAAGGTCAATGACAAAATGTTAATATCACTAAAAACACAAAATTAAAATGTAATTAAAGCATAAACAGATGTGTGATTATGGATCCAATGTTTTTAATAGTTTTCAAAATTTGCACTAGATCAAATTCAAAGATAAGAACTTAATCAGTTAAAAAAAGTGCTTAAGTAATCTGAACATGGTCTATTGAAATATTGTGAAAGAGCATTGTAATTGCCAAATGATGAACTATACATTATAATATAACATAACCATATTGCATTGAGACAATGGAAGAGGAAATCAATAACTTATCTGAGCATGTGATAATTTTTAAATTTAATAAATAAAATCAGAAGATACGAAATAATAGTTTTGATCAAGCTCCATAACATAGGCTAAGGTAAAAAGAAGATCAAGCAACAAAAAAATGTGCATATTCTAAACAAAAAATCAATATAGTCATATATGACATTACTTACAAAGAAAACATGTGAACAAATTTCTAAAGCTAAAAAAAATAACTATATTCAATACAAGTTCACTTATGCAATCACTCAGATGCATGTGTACTATGGTGAGAAGGGATAGAGTGCATTTAGATTCATATGAAAACAATTATTTTTGTTTAATAGGTGTATGCTAATCTATAGATGTTTTGAATTGTGTTGGCTATATCTACATTATTTGAAGCCATTTGCAAGTACATCTTTGTGAGTTACAATACATACATTTTTTTAAAAAGTTAAAAATGCTTAGTGTTTGTTTTTCTACAAAATTATTCTTTTTTCTTAATATATGTTCTTTTCTTCTTTTGTAGTTGGTTACGAAATGAAATTACTAAGTTTCTTCTATTGTATTGCCATGATAACATTAATTAAGTATTTGTTGTTGATCTTAAATAATTTTTTATGTGTCTTTGATATATAAAATGGATAAATTAAATCTTTTGAGGTACAAGAAACTATTTCTTAGTATACTTCTTAACAACGAGTTTAGTTTTTATTGAATTATTTTGTTCCCACATGCTATTGTTCATGAAACTCTAGAGTCATTTCCTTGGTCTAGTTACTCTTAGTCTTTGTATTGGGTTGTTTAAATTTTCTAAGTGATGTGTCCTAAATAATAATCTCTATCCCCAGCATGTATTTTTTTTTTTTTTTTTCTAGATTCAAATGTCATTGGTTGTTTCCAAGTAAATTTCAAATGCAAGTACAAAATTCAATGTGGCACATGTATGTTTTTTGAATTTTATTAAAATTTGAATCAAGCTCAAGAAAAAATTATGTAATAAAGGAACAAAAAAGTTATATTCAATTGCAATAAACAAGATTTTCAATGTAGCATATGCTTAAGATCAATAAAAATGTTAATATCACTAGAAACACAAAACCAAAACGTAATAAAAGCATAAATAGTTCCATGATTATGGACCTAATGTTTTTCACAGTATTGAAACTTTGTATCAAAACAAATTCAAAGACAAGAACTTAATTCAATAAAAAAAGTGCTTAAACAATCTAAACATGATCGAATAAAATGTTGTAAAAGAGCATTGCAATTACAAAATGATGTAGTGTACATTGTAATATAACATAAGCATATTACATCGAGACAATGGAAGAAGTCGTCAACAAGTTATCTGAGTATGAGGTGATTCTAAAATTTAATAAATATAAATAGATGATACACAAAAATAATTTTGATCAAGTTGCATGACATGGTCAAAGGTAAAAAAAAATCAAACAACAAAAAAAATGCATAAACTATAGTAAAAATTCAGCATAGTCATATATGACATTCAATTCCAAAGAAAGCACATGAATAGATTTTGAAAGCTAATATAAATAGATATATTCATTATAGGTCCTATTTTAGACATCATCCAACTATCATTAGTAACTACTATTGCTAGGTTTGTAAACCACGTCAAGTTGTGATAAAAATTATAGACCAAAAATCAAGTCAAATATAACAAAATATGTATAAAGGTGGTGTCCTTATCACTTTCAAAATTAGAAACATCTTTACTAATGCTGTGCCCTTAATCATGTATGTTATATTCTATAATGTAAGATGCATGATGTTCTATATATTCAGTTAGTTGATAGCCTACAGATAAATGAAAAAATGAGGAGAGCATGAGTTTCTATTAGCAAGGCTAGCTAGAAAAAAACAACAAAAAAAAATACTACAAACATATATCAACCAACATATTGGTTGACTATAATAAATTTCGATATTACAATCAATTCAAGCACTAAACTTGTTGCATTATTTTTTTTCTATGCTATCTTTTTTTTTTCACAAAAGAAATCTCAACAAAGATTTTGAATTCTCAATAAGTAGGAAGTACTTGTTGATAGATATGATGACATTATTTGTAGTAAGTGTGAAACTACCATGTAGTTGGAATCATCATAGAATACATTTGATTCTATTGATAATTTTTGCAATATGCATGATTGTCTATTGAAGGTGTGTCAACTATGATCATGAGCTTGAAATTATTGTAGAATGGCTAGAAAGTTGATGCATGAACATTTATTTTACTTTAAAAGGCCTTTAACCTACAAAACAAAATGAAAAATTGTCATATTTTAAAAGTATTCAAATTCCATTGTTTACAATCTATTTTTTTCTTATCAGTAAAGCAATGAACGAGGGATAGATACTGGCCTCAATACTAATTTTAATTAAATTTTCCAAATGATCTTTTGTATACTTGTCATTTATTATATCCAAAAATGTGGACTAGCATGGATGAAGTAAGGGGGTGTATTTTATGTCATTATTGACAATGTTCTTGAACAACATTACTGACATGTTTGTTGCTGACAATATTTCCTAGAGGTGAGGATATAGATGTTTGTAGTTTTAATTTATCACAAAATAAAAATAAATTGTTTAATGTCAATACTTTGGACAATAACATGCATATCTATATGTTAAGTCAAAGACATTTCAAAAGATGAATAATAAGAAGTACAATCTTCTAGCATTAGCACTTATAGTTGCCATGTTTTCCTTAGTTTCATCATATTTGACATGGAGCTCATATTGATTGTATATTTTTTTATATCTAACTATGATAGTAGCTAACGAACCTACTACATATGCACTATTTGATTGCATAAGATCATGTATTATGAAATCTAGAGTGAGTCTATGTTCATTGCATATAATTACAATGTTTTTCAGAGTTGACTTCATGTTTAATACACTACAACATTCATTATCATCTCTTTCATGTTGAATTTTATTTTTTATGGCAAACTTTGTGATGCATAGACTATTTCTAGGTGAAAAGTGCGGCAATAATTTGTTATTGATATTGATAGTTATTGTCATTTGACCAATTTTGTGAATAAGGTCTACATGCACCATTTCTATGTTTGATGGCGAATTTGGATTCTTTATAAAACCAAGACCATAGATAATCAATACATTGCCTTTAAAAACATTGCTAGATTTTTTTTGTTGAGAGGTTAATAATTGAAATTGTCATGTTTTAGCGTACAATTACACTATAACAACAGTTTTGAAATCGAAGCTATGAATATAAATAATTCATATTATTGTATAATAACATTATTTTCTTTGTTTGAGTTGTAAAAGTCAAATAAAATTTCAATTTGCGTGCAAAAAAATAAAAGACTATTTTCTATGGATGATAGTGTCTCATAGCAAACTGGGCAAACCAAAAAATTACCGTTTTGTGGTCTTTGGTTCTTTGGTTATGTTTGTTGCTTGATATTTTATTCTACTCCCATATCTAGTTTTCTATTTGCATTGCAACAATATTTTTAAGTTCTTGTATTTTGAGGTTGTTAAAGAGAAAGAATACAAGAAAAATAAATTGGCAGTAATAAAAAATGCTAACTTGTCACAACTAGAAATAAAATAATATCATTTTAGTGTTTTATTTTATTCTATTTCTATCTCTTGCTCAATGTATTTGGATGGATCCATATCCACTTTATAAAAGGCATTTTTTTATGATACATAAACATCTTTTGATTACAAGAGGAACAAAAAAAAAGAGACAAAAAAATGCATAATATAAGTGGTCTATTTTTGTTTATTATTGTTTGTATTTCTTTGTTATTATATTTAGTTTCATCTATGGATTACGACAAGAGCTTTGTTGTCCCCCAAAAATATCACTCATTTTTGGGACAACATTTGAACTATTTTGGTTCTACGTACCAAAACAGTCTCTTCTCTTTTCAAAATTTGTCCTAGGCATTCAAATTCCTCATTTTTCAAGCTTCTCAAGAATCTACAGACTCTATAGGCTTAAATCTACAGACTCTACAGGCTTGAATCTACAGACTCAGTAGGAAGAGAAAATCTACGGACTCTACAAGAAGAGAAAATCTACGAACTCTGCAGGGCAAGTTCAATGGGCTTTATAGGTTGATTTCTACAGACTTAGTTTCTACGAACTCTGTAGGCAGGTTCAACCAAAAGAATTAGTTTTTAACACTTGGTCATTTTCAAGATTGGTTTAGTGCCTTGGTTCAATCAAAAATGTCTATCGGCAAGCATTCAAGCAAAAGAGGCTTGAACCATTGAACCGTTGAACTTTTGAACCACTTTGGTTCAAAGGTTCAACGAGTTCAACGTTCAATAGGTTCAATGCTTTCAGTTCAATAGGTTCAATGATTTCAGTTCAATCGGTTCAATGCTTTCGGTTCAATCAGTTCGTCTGCTTTATTTCAATGTTTATAATTTGGTTCAATCAAATGGTTCGTCAATCAGTTCAAGGCTTTGTTTAAACCGTTGAACCAAAGCTTGGTTCAACGGTTGGTTCAATGTCTTTTGGTTTAAAGGCGGGTTCAAACACATGGTTCAAAGGCTTCCTTTGAACCGTTGAACCAAAACTTGGTTCAACGATTGGTTCAAACAAATGGTTCAATGACTTAGTTCATCTGCTTGGTTCAAAGGCTTGGTTCATTCAATTGAACCATCGGCTTGAACCATTTTGGTTCAAAGCTTGGTTCATCGGCTTGGTTCAACGTTTGGTTCAACCAAGCGGTTCATTGTCGTGGTTAATGAAGTGGTTCAACGGAGCAGTTCAAATGCAAAAGTTCAAAGAGCCTCCTGAAGGACAAAGTGCCCTTATGGAGGGCACTTGGATGACAAAAGTACCCTTCGAAAGGGTCATTTTCAAAGAAGCCTCAAAAGGTAAATTCTTTCGGATTTCTGTTTAAGGCATTTGAAAAAGACTAAGGTAAGAAGCAATTCTTTTAAACTTTTGTCTGAAGGAATTCCTTCGGACAAAAAGCTTGAAAGAATTCAGAGAAGCTGCGGGCAAAAAGCCCAAAGAAATAACCAAGGCAAAAGTGATAGGAACATTTCAAGAATTTGTCTAGGGAAAATGCTTGCAGTAAACCTGTGAAAGGCCGTCGAAGGACCCCAAAGGGCAGGTACCCTTACGGGGGACTCCCAGCTACCGAATAGAAGGACACTTCCCCGAAGCCGAAGGGTCACCTTCCCTTCGAGAAGATGTAAAACAAGAAGCCCGAAGGCCATTCAAAGACCACCCAAAGGGTAGATACCTTGTGAGGAGCTCTTCTCGACCCAAAGCGGATCATTTCTTAAGGTTCGAAAGGGTAGATTCTTTCCAGGAAAGTGCCAAACAAAAAAGCTAAAGAAGGACCAAGGGGTGATGCACTTGAAGATGTCAAATTCAACACAGCGAACTAGCTGTTGAAAACATAGTGACGGGTGCGCGAATGTCAATTTTAAAGCTCATAAAATAGTCGTTGATCCTTTGAATCTACAGACCTAAATGCATTCACAGACTTCAAGGCCAAGACCAATAGAAAGTGAGGAAGGAACAGAACAACAAATTGAATCCAGGACCCGATTCAATTAAACAAAAAAGGAGGAACAATGAAGGTAGGATCAGATCGCCAGGTGGACATTGAAAGTTGCAAACTTTCAATAGTGTGACTTGTTTCTCTGCATTGATAAAATCAAATGGGTAAATGCCCCTAAGTTATAGTCTATCTTCTTAATAGATTCCAATGCAACATGATGTGTTACTGTTCCCAAGTCCTTCTTGAAGAGGCTATATAAGGGACTCTCTTCTATTGTAAATATATCTCTTTTTGACAATCAGAACGAAACTCTGCCCAAATTGAAAGGCACTTCTAAGACTTTGAGCTCAGTTTGTTGATCATATTTTGTTATTGGAATAAGAAAGCAAGTGATTTTTCAGACTTTGTGTTGTGATATCTTTGTTGTTGGGGAAACTTTTCTTATGTCTTTTTCCTTAATAAATCTTCTATTCCTTTAATTCAACAAGCAAAATTAGTGACAGCAGTTAGGAAGGTGTCCTGAAGAGTCAAGTGTGGAGAGACTTTATGCCCTCATAATTGCCTTTAGTGTGTTTTCTTTTCATTTCTATGTAAAGGACCTTGGGATGACTTTGTGCCCTCATTGTCTTTTGTATCTTACTCTTGAGCAATTCATGGTGGAGACTTTGTGCTGCATCTCGATTTTCTGGTTACTACGTCCTTGGTTATATTTTTCCATTACTACTAGGAGTACTCTTATGGCTAGTTGAATAGTACTTCTGAAAGAAGAGGAGTGTTGTTTGTCATTTCCCTTGAGTTTTTCCTTTGATCCGCATGCATCATCTCTGAAAAAAGAGAGATGGATGGTTTGTCCTACCCTTGAGTATTATTTTCTGTTAATATATATCTATAGCATACCTATAGGGACCTCCCCTTGATGGGAGGAGAGATCAATCCCCTTTTGATGTGGTAAACCTACACATTTGGATGACTAATCTTCCTACTTTGGCTAATCAGACCTATTTTGTTTATCAGTACACTGATCAACAAAATATTCAACCAACAATTTTTGGTGACTCTGCTGGGGATATAAAATCCATTATCCATTTATAATCTATCAATTCACCTCCACACTAACCGAGAAAGAATGCACAATTTAAAGCCTCAAGCTTTAACCGAAGCAAGGTCAATTCTTTTCCATTTTTGTTTCACAATCTGGCAGATTCAAGGTATACACGAAGCCAAAGGGCTAAAGGGATTGTTGACCCTGTATTCGAGTTGGTACAGCAAAGTGATTTTGATATGTTTCCTTCACCATCTCGTCTCCAACGAACCAAGAGCTTTCCTCCTACTAAAGTTAGATCTCCATTGCCAGACGAAGTATCTACTTTTATTGTTGATAAAGCTTTGCCAATAATTACCCCTCTGAGATTTGTTATCCCTCCTTTTCATAATCCTACAATGGTAGTTCAAGGCCCCTAGGGTAATGTTTTTGGTCCTCTCAATCTTACTCCACCTCTACATGAGCTTCCATGCAATTCAAGGAAGAATTTCCCCAAATTCTATGGTGATGGGAAAGTTCATCCTGATGAACACATTGTATCCTTCAGCATAGCTTGTGGAGTAATCATAGTAGAATTTGAAGATGTAGCAGTCAGGATTTTTGTGGAGACGCTACAAGGTGCTGCTGTAGATTAGTTTTATCATCTACAGGCTCGGTCAGTGACTAATTAGAATACCCTCAAATCTAAGTTTGAAACCAGATTCAAACCTGTAGAAGATGCACATGCACTTCTGGCCCAGCTTACACAAATGAAGAAAGAGCCTCATGAACCAATGAGAGACTTCATAGCCAAATTTAACAAATTAAGGAACAAAATTCTTGTAATTGCTCGACCTACAGTTGAGAATCTCAAATGTTTCTTCATTAATTCTTAGTTGCCTGAAGTCAGTTTTATTTTGAGACGTGCTGGTCAAATAGATCTTATTGTAGCTCAACTTTTGGCCACTGAGGTAGAAGATGATCTCATCTTAGTAGGGAAGATAAGAAGAGATCCAAATATAAATAGATCTTCATCATTTTCTAAATATGCATTTACAGGCACCACTGATCCAATGGTGCAAAAGCTAGAAAATGAAGTGTTAGCCTTGAAAAATCAAATGGCGCAAGGAATGTCTTCTGCTCCTTCATACATAGATATGCCAAGAAGGACATTCTAAAATTAGTCATATTAGGACAATGCTGCCAGGAATTAAGGGCAACAGAATCACCTTCCTCCTCCACAAGGGAAACTTGCCCTGGAAGCTCCTCCAACCAACTCAGCAATGGGATATCTTGAAGCAGAATCAAAGTTCTCTTTCCAACCCGAATTGAATCAAGAAAATGATGTTGATCTCCTTGAAGACAATCAAGATGAATCAACTAGCAACTCTCACATTAGTTTCTTGAACTACCAGGATGAACCCGAAAGCAAAGGAGAAGCTTTTGATGGATCATATGCAGTGTTTACCAGGTCCAAAAACCAATCAGTCTAGCAGGATGATAAAGAGAAAATAGAAGAGCAACCACAACCATTAGTCATAATTGCTAAGCATGGAACCATTCTACCTTTTCAGTCAAAGGATCTGATAATCACCGAAAAGGCAAATACATTAATTTCACCTTCCCTTTCTACTTCAAATTCACAAACCAACCCACCTCCCATCCCTCCTAAAACTCAGAAAGTTGAAATACCTTTCTCTGTACCTAGCTCAATTCAGCCATTTAACATAATCAATCATGTCAAACAGACAAATACAAATGTCTGAGTTTGAATATTTGCAGTCCAATCCTAATCAATTAAATAAGTTGGTCCAATATGTCAAAAATCAAACCATCCCTGCAGGATAAAAAGCTAAAAAGGTAACTCCTGATTCTCTAAAGAACATGCCCATTCCAAATAATCTTTTCATTACTCCTCCAGCTACCCCTGGGAAAATAGAACCTTTCTATGTTTCCTTATTAATAAATGGTTATCAGCTCAACAATTGCATCATTAATTTTGGGGCATCTGACAATGTCATGCCTGCTAAAGTAGCTGAGTCTCTGGGCCTCACACTGACCAAGACATTTGGGAGATGTTTCTCCATGGAGAACAAGCAAGTACCATTATTGGGGCAAATCAAAGATGCCCAATTTGCATTTGCAGCCTTTCCAGACAAGAGAATCAAGATGACTGTCTTGGTGGCTGACGTCCTAGCATCCCATGGCATTTTGCTTGGATGAAATATTTACAAGGACGTGGGAGGATAACTAAGCATGGACCTATCTAAAGCAAGGATCCCTGTCCAAGGCATAATGAAGAGATTGCTCCCTGAAAAGGAAGCAAAATATGTGGTCACCCAAACATCAGCCCCTATAGCACAAATTCTATTTGAGTCTTCAGGCAGGGGTAATTATTTCCTTACCACAGAGGATGTTCATGTTTATACAGATGAAAGTCCTATAGCTAACAACCCAGGAATTGATCCAAACAAGACTTCAGAAGAATTGATAGGACACATTACAAGTAAGGAAGGATCTTCCATCTCTAATGAAGAGAAATCTGATAGGAGATCGGCTTCTAATGATGCTTTGATCCTAAAAACCAATAGAAGCAATTCTTCCACCAATGATGGAGTTGGGACTATGTTGATATCTCCTCAAGGAGATATTCTTCCTTCATAAAATTTGCATGTCAGCAGCACCAAAAACACAGCTGGATGTGAATCTCTGTTGCCCGGATTGAAGATTGCTCAAGATGAAGAAGTCAAACTCCTTCACATCAAAGGAGATGCTAAGCTGATAGTTTGTCAGGAGTTTGATGTGGACAATCCAATCATATGCTAGACTGAACCAAAAGAATAACCAATTATGGTAATGGACCATGCTAATGTAAATCAAAAATAGGCAAAGGAACCCTTCACCAAGAAAGCAATGAGTTATGGCTTTCAAATTGAAGACCACATCTTGCCATGGGGCAAGAAGAAGAAAAAGCCAAGGGGAAGACGCAAAAAATTAGTTTCCTAGTGGAGAACTCCATTCGCCCGTCACCATTTTTGGGGGCAAAATGTCTTCTTGCTGGTTTACCAAGATGGCACACTATTTTCACTGTCTCTCAAGAAGCAACATCTGAAATACTTCAATTCTTGAAGTATCAGATCATTTCATCTATATATATGTATATTTGTACCATTTTTAATTCTTTTTTATTTTTTTTGTTTTCATTTTTGATGCCTTTCATTTTTGGGTAGCATGACTCCGTAACCTAATGGTACACATGAAGACACTAGAGATTCTAGATTCTACTCCCTTCAATTCATTTTATAATTGATAGAAGTTCCCCAAGTGGAGCTAGCTATTGTCCCCCAAAAATATCACTCATTTTTGGGACAGCATTTGAACTATTTTGGTCTTATAGACTAAAATAGTCTCTTCCCTTCTTAAAATTTGTCTTGGGCATTCAAATTCCTCATTTTTCAAGCTTCTCAGGAATCTACGGACTCTGCAGGGTTAAATCTACAGACTCTGCAGGCTTGAATCTACGGACTTAGCAAGAAGAGAAAATCTACGAACTCTGTAGGAAGAGAAAATCTATGGACTCTATAGGCTAAGTTCAATGGGCTTTACAGGTTGATTTATTCAGACTTGGTTTCTACGGACTCTACAGGCAGGTTTAACCAAAAAAATCAGTTTCTAACACTTGGTCATTTTCAAGATTGGTTCAGTGCCTTAGTTCAATCAAAAATGTCTATCGGCAAGCATTCAAGCAAAAGAGGCTTGAACCATTGAAACATTGAACCACTAAACCGTTGAACCACTTTGGTTCAAAGGTTCAATGAGTTGAAGGTTCAATAGGTTCAACACTTTCGATTTAATAGGTTTAATGCTTTTGGCTCAATCGGTTCAACGCTTTCAGTTCAATCAATTCATCCGCTTTATTTTAACATTTTGGTTCATCCTTTGGTTCAATCAAATAGTTTATCAATCGGTTCAAGGCTTTGTTTGAATCGTTGAACCAAAACTTGGTTCAACGGTTGGTTTAATGTCTTTTGGTTCAAAGGTGGGTTCAAACACATGGTTCAAAGGCTTCCTTGGAATCATTGAACCAAAACATGGTTCAAAAATTGGTTCAAACAAATGGTTCAACAACTTAGTTCATCTGCTTGGTTCAAAGGCTTGGTTCATTCAATTGAACCATCAGCTTGAACCATTTTGGTTCAAAGCTTGGTTCATTAGCTTGGTTCAACCAAACGGTTCATTGTCGTGGTTCAATAAAGTGGTTCAATGGAGCAGTTCAAATGTAAAAGTTCAAAAAGCCTCCCGAAGGACAAAGTGCCCTTGCAGAGGGCACTTGGATGACAAAAGTACCCTTCGGAAGGGTCATTTTCAAAGAAGCCTCAAAAGGTAAATTATTTCAAATTTCTGTTTAAGGCATTTGAAAAAGACTAAGGTAAGAAGCAATTCCTTTGGAATTTTTATCCGAAGAAATTCCTTCAAAAAAAAAGCCCGAAAGAATTCAAAGAAGCTGCAGGCAAAAATCCCAAAGAAATAACCAAGGCAAAAGTGATAGGAACATTTTTCATAGACTTTTTGTTCGCGGGAAATTTTCGTGGACTTTTTGTCTGTGGGAATTTGTCTAGGGAAAATGCCTGCAGGAAACCTGTGAAAGGCCATCGAAGGACCCCAAAGGGCAGGTGCCCTTGCAGGGGACTCCCAGCTGCCGAATAGAAGGACACTTCCCTGAAGTTGAAGGGTCACCTTCCCTTTGAGAAGATGTAAAACAAGAAGCCTGAAGGCCATTCGAAGACTGCCTAAAGGGCAGATACCTTGTGAGGAGCTCTTCTCAACCCAAAGCAGATCATTTCTTAAGGGTTGAAAGGGCAGAGTATTTCTAAGAAAGTACCAAACAAAAAAGCTAAAGAAGGACCAAGGAGTGGCGTGCCCAAAGACGTCAAATTCAACACAACGAATTAGTTGTTGAAAACATAGTGACAGGTGCGTGAACGTCAATTTTAAAGCTCATAAAATAGTTGTTGATCCTTTGAATCTATAGACCCAAATGCATTCACAAACTTCAAGGCCAAGACCAACAGAAAGTAAGGAAGGAGCAAAATAGCAAATTGAATCCAAGACCCGATTCAATTAACTAGAAAAGGAGGAACGATGAAGGTAGGATCAGATCACCAGGTGGACATTGAAAGTTGCAAACTTTCAATAGCGTGACTTGTTTCTCTGCATTGATAAAATCAAATGGGTAAATGCCCCTAAGTTCCAGTCTGTCTTCTTAACAGATTCCAATGCAACATGATGTGTTACTGTTCCTGAGTCCTTCTTGAAGAGGCTATATAAGGGACTCTCTTCTATTGTAAATATATCTCTTTTTGACAATCAGAATGAAACTCTGGCCAAATTGAAAGGCACTTCTGAGACTTTGAGCTCAGTTTGTTGATCATATTTTGTTATTGGAATAAGAAAGCAAGTGATTTTTCAGACTTTTTGCTATGATATCTTTGTTGTTGGGGAAACTGTTCTTATGTCTTTTTCCTTAATATATCTTCTATTCCTTTAACTCAACAAGCAGAATTAGTGACAACAGTCAGGAAGGTGTCCTAAAGAGTCAAGTGTGGAGAGACTTTGTGCCCCCATAATTGTCTTTGGTGTGTTTTCTTTTCATTTCTGTGTAAAGGACCTTGAGACGACTTTGTGCCCTCATTGTCCTTCATATCTTACTCTTGAGCAATTCAGGTGGAGACTTTGTGCTGCATCTCAATTTGTTGGTTACTACATCCTTGGTTATATTTTTTTGTTACTACCAGGAGTACTCTTGTGGCTGGCTGAATAGTACTTCTGAAAGAAGAGGAGTGATATCTATCATTTCCCTTGAGTATTATTTTATGTTAATATATATAGAATACCTATAGGGAACCTCCCCTTGATGAGAGGAGAGATCAGTCCCCTTCTGATGTGGTAAACCTACACATTTGGATGACTAATCTTCCTACTTTGGCTGATCAGACCTATTTTGTTTATCAGTACGCTGATCAACAAAATATTCAACCAACAAGCTTTAAGATATTATATTTGTAACGTTGTTAACCAAAAAGTAATGACACAAAAGAGTTGTGAGCATAGCAAAACAATAACTTGTGATGACTAGAAGCAATGTATTACTGTTCTGGGATGTTTTACTGTACCATTTCTATTTCTTGATCAATGCACATGCCTGGCTCTATATCCAGTTTCCTAAAAGCATTTTTTAATTGCATAAATATATTTCTATTGTACAGAAATGTAAAGACAATAGAATTATTCATAATTCAAGTGGCATTCAACACTATTTTATTTAGATGTTTTTTTATTTAATTAGCTATTGATTATTGGAAATCACAAAATCTATTTTCTAAGCATATTTGTCATATGTCAATGACATTGCACAAGGTAAAGAATAAGTTTTACATCTCTATAAATTGACTATTATTGTACTGTTAGATAGTACGTTGAAGACAACTTGCATGATGGTTTGTCTAATAAGCATCACAAATGTTAAATTGAACATATATATATATATATATATATATATATATATATATATATATATATATATATATATATATATATATATATATAAGTGATTTATTAAAGTACTTGCATGTGTTGTTATCATGTTTGATATCAAAGAGTAACCATGCCTATGCATTGTGTTTAAAATTTGTTTTCTAGATGTTGTTTGTTGAAGCATGTCAATATTGAAATCACCAACAAACATGATGTTGCTATTAGGTGGTAAATTAGTAGTTGTTATTTCTATAAATACCATTGCATCATTTATTGGTGCATTTGGGACTAAGTATATATTAACTATTTGTATCAGTGTATCTAAATATGATACATCATGTGTCATAGTATCCATGTTTGGTGTAGCAAACACCTTGTTTTTTATCAATACAATGTTTTTTCTAAAGCATGACATTATCCCATACACATCCATTGACAAGTGATAATCAAAGTTTTGTGTAAGAATGGAAGTATTTTCTATTTGAATAGTTATTATTTCTTAGAAACATATAATGTTTACATTCATAAGTTCATAGGCATGTGTTATGCTTTCTATATGCAATTGTAAACTTTATGTATTCAATGAGAAAAATAGTGCGACTATTATATGTTTTAGGGACATTTTTAAAAATAAACATCTACTATGCATAAGTTTATATTATTTGCATCTCAACAATTACTTTTTTTCGAATATAACAAAGTTATCAGGTTCTAACTTATTCACAATATATAATGATTTAATGTTTTTTACTCATGAAAGTACAATATAGACAAGTCCATGATGCTTAATACCAGTAGGATCAATGCTAATGCATCCATTGTAAGGTATTGTGATCTATGTATTATTCAAGCACATGTTATTTGTATTGGAAACTATCCACGTATCATGACTATCAATTTATTAATGTTAATTTTCCTTGAAATTCTTGTTATTGGAGTCCAATTTTGTGAATATGATCATTGTAGAAGCTCAACTTTTTTATTGCATTGCAATGCTCCAATTTTAATGGAATTGAGTTGTTTCCAATTTATGTCTAGTGATCCATGTGTATAATGCTTGATAATTCTATTAGCACCATTTACTAATCTATCATGTATATCATAGTTTTCACTTATCAATTCCACTGATATGTTCAGTTTCAACATAATTATGCTAGGTAAGTAATTCTTTTGATTATTTATAATGATTTCATTGTAAAAATTTACTTTTTTTTTAACATCATTCAATATATAAGTCTATTCTCTGAGAAATGCAAGTATTGTGGCATTATGTTTTTTAACATCATCATTCTAGTGAAACAAGTATGGAAATCTTTGGTCATAAGGAGGAGATTTGTATCATGCATTATTCAAGTATTCAATATTTGATATTATCTATTGACAAGTTCTAATGTGGTTTAGGATGCAAAAAAATTGGATGTCAGTTTTTCAAATAACTTATTGGAGTTGAAAGAATTTTACATTGTAAGGCTAAAAAGTGTATGGAGTTGTTTCTCTATATAATAATGACTATTGAAAAACCCACCTATCTCGAATAGGCTCTATTAGGTAAAAATCATCGATGAATATAATGTCAATGTTTGTAAATGGTTTTGTGGGTGTATGCATTATCTATCAAAGTCTTTTGTCAATATTGTAAATCATTTGACTTCTTAGTAAAGATATTTTCTCAATAAGTAGCATACGCAATTATTGATCACATTTTCTCAATGTATCAAAAGTGTTTGAATCCAATGGTATCATCGATGTAGATGTATATGGAAGTTCAAAAATAGAATATGCAATTAGATCATTTATATTATATGTTATTTTTCCAGTGTATGCAATAATTATACCTTTTATTTTCAAAGGATAACTTTAAATTTCCTTAGTGTAGATTCGTGCCAAAGTTTCTTGTATCAATTTTGTATAAAATATTTTCATGTCCCTACTCCTGCTATTAATAACAAATAGATTGGATTATATGGCTCTAGCACTTTTCTTATCATAATGTCCATGACAATAGTTTCTTGTTCTTTGTTTAGCTATTTTTTCAAGTTTAAGTATTCTTCTCTACTTATTATAAAGGGACCTTTGGTTGTTTGAAATATTTTTGAATTTTGATTGTTGACTAGTTTGTGATTTCTTATGCAATGTAAATCCTAACATATGTCATATGTATCAATATTGTTCTTGATTTGATTATTTTTCTGTCATCAACCATAGCAAACAATGAGCCAAAAGTAATATCTAGACTATTTGTAGTAGTGTCAATATTGCCCCACTTTGTTATGGACTTTAAAATAAACATGATTTCAATTCTTGTTATTTGTGTCTTATGAGAAAGATATGCATTAATCCACGTGTTGAAATTATTTTCAGTGTCTATTCATTATATGATAAGGTATAAACAACATCATTTTTTCTCTATAATAGTTTTCAAGATCTTTGTGGATATTGTATCTAACATGTTGAATGATGTATGATTTTTTTCATTTTTTGTTATTTGTAGATTTACCTAGGTAATATGCTATTAATTTAACCAAGCATATATATTCTAAATATGTTGGCATTGTAATATATTTTTCAATAAGAGAAGCACATATTATGTTTTCTGAAGTCTCTGTCTCTTGTGCTAATAGTTTTGGACTTTTCAAAATGTAAGTTATTTTTGTCTTTAGAAATGTGTTTATGAAAACTAATTTTCTTTGAACTATGATTTAAAGGCAATAATAGTACAATGTGAATGGCCTAGTGACTAGACATTTGTTAGTGTTGTAGAAGTGTATTTCTCAATTTTATTATGGCTTACAGTTTATTGTCATTGCTATGAGTAGTTTCAACATGCAATTTATGAAATGCATTTGTTAGTATATGAATGAATTTTATCATATAAGAGCAAAAATATGTTGTAGTAGTATATGCATCAAAAAAGGATTGTGCATCTATGTTAACATATCATAATTCCAGGAACTCTTTTACAAATACATTTATCCAAGTACTTGATGGATGTATTTTTAGCATTATGATAGGCCATGAAATACAAGATCACAATGAGAGTATGTATTATGTTTTAAATAAATTTGCTTCTTAAAAAAACATCTGGAATGTTATGTCTTTGTTGTACATTTTTTGCTCAAGTTGATAAAAAATTCTTGTGGTATTCTCTTTGAATAGTTTATTGGTTTCATCCAATGGCTCTAATAATTTATTTTTTTGCATTGGAGGCAATGGAAAATTGAATCTGCAATGAGAATTTATATACTTTTTGCATGTGTTTATATGATGATGTGTTTGCATTCTAGACAAATCAATATCAATCAATGTTGAATCACAAGATATGTATTTATCTACCAAATCTTTGATTTTAGTATTGGAGTAATCTCCATATATAGGTCCATCTTGTACCCAGAGCATGAAATGTAAATGATCATTTTCCCTATTTTAAATTTTAGTCACAAAAAAATATTCCAAAACTTCTCCAAATAATTGTTTATTTTGTAATAACATTTTTTTGAACGCATTGGATCAATGGTTAAAGTAACGACTATCAAGAGCAAGGTTTTTTATTATCATTATGTCAATGTTATCTTATTCAATTATTTCTTTGTGTTTATTATTTATTGCAAGAGTCAATTTTTGCAATGCATGGCACAAAGACTCACAACAATGTTCAATAGTTATTATAGTATCAAGAAATGTTGGTGGGCCCAATTGCTTAATCATTGAAAAAAAAATTCTTGAATTTTAAAAATAGTTAGGTGATTTTTGAAAGCTTTTGAAATCTCTATAATTTATTGATGATTTTAAGATTTTTCTATATTGGCTTTGTTTTGAACATCTTTAACATAGATATTTTTATCTTTTAATTCACCTTTACATATACATATCTAAGCACAAGATGATACCTGATGTATAATGATTTTTATAACTTTAAAAAAAATTATTCATGTGAGTTGTAATGCCATTTTATTTGTGCAAAATCTCCCACTTTGTTAATTTTTGGTATGAAATTTTATCTATCATATCTTGAGGATGACTAAAACCATGGAATAAAATTGGGAAGCTCATCTCCTCAAGAATTTGTCTTCAAATATACCTAATGGTTTAAATCCTTGTGATGGAGAAATTTTAATGATCTCATCTTGAAGATCATGTCTCAATTTTGTTTTAGCAAAAGTACACACCAAAGATTCAATAATAGATTCTGGTTCATTTTCATATGTGTTAGATTTATGATCCTCGATAGGCATAACATCAAAAACATTTTTTTCTTTTTTTTTATCAAAGATAGTTTTCCAAGCTTCATCGATAGTAATGTTGTATTACCTACATAACAATGCTAAAAAAAATTGTGACAATGCTTTCATGACATATGCAGGCTTTACATTTCCTGTTAAATATGCATTTTTGTATTTTAGCTTGTGTTTTATCTTAATTATAATTTTTTTTGTCTCATTCATTTATCTAGGCAAAGCTTCTTGGAATTGATTAAAGCTAATTGGAACATGTATAATTGTTCCTGTGAGGCCATATTGTGAGCATTTATAGCCAAGTTCTTGTATTTGTGAAAAAGACAATTTCAAAGTAACCAATCTTTCTTATAAAATAGTTAATTTCTTTATGACAACATTTTTTCTTTCTTCTAATGTTGAAAGGAACAAAAAATGTCAGTACTTTTCCATTTTCAAGAGATCTTTTACATTGTTTGTATATTTTTTCCCAATGCAAGTTTTTATAATGTCGTATCTATAAAATTATAATAAAATGCTTTGACAATGCCAATGCCAACTAGAACGATTTTTTTTTGAAATATGGTTGTTTGTAAACTACACAAGTATAAATGGGCATGTCTTTGATTGATTTTAGATATTTATTATTTTGATACTTTGGTGATATGTTGTGTACATGCCAAGTATTTATTTTTCTAGTAGCGTATCATTATTTTCACTGACCGAAATGATTTTCAACATCTGTGTGCACTATTATTTTTTTCAATGTTTTCATTGTATGTTTTTGTTGCATAGTTTTTTTCTTTGGTCACATACATTTTATTTTAAACAACATAGATAAATATGATGGTCCTTTGTAGGTTAGGAAATTTTTGTAATAGAAGTCTTCCTTGCCTATTATTTTGTAGTTCTAAAATATCTTGTTTTTATTTCAAGATGTTTGAAAGTATTGGCACCTAAAAACCCTTTGGAAACATCCATCGACATCTCATATGTAATCTAATCTCTGTAAATTGTTCGCAATGGATCATAATGAATATGAAGTGTATCTATCTCAAAGCATATAATGTTGTGCATTTTCTATGGGCTAGAGTAATTACAAAATATTTTTGAAATGTTTGTAGTTCTTGCTGACCATAATCGAATGTTGCTTTATAGAATGTTTGAAAGCCATGAACAACAAAAGTCATTACCTTCAATTCTACTTTCTTGATATGGCATTCCAATGTTTTCAATATACATTTTCCATTCAAATAATATTCTAGGCTTTTATTTTTTTATCTCTTGTTCACAAATCCATAAAGAAGTCATTGCATTTCTATTCACCACAATAATTTCATTTCAAAAAGACTACGCCATATATCAATGAAAAGCATTACCATTGAACTCATGTTCAGCTAAAAAACTAATAGCATCAAATAATATTTCACCATAGCTCGAGCCTAAAGTGCTTAATTTATACATGCCATATGTTTCTAGTTCATGAAAAATGGCATTCCAATACAAAAAAAGATTTTTGCAAATATTTGATAACTTTATATTGGAAACTAAGTTGTGGTTGCATAGTTTTTTGCAAAACAATGGTTCAAAATGTTCACAACTTGAGTTTATGTCATGAAATAAGATCGAATACAATGGAATACAATTTTTTTGTTGAAATATAGATATTTTTTTTCAGAGACCAAACAAAAATAAGTATGTTCAACCATTTGCATAACCACTGAATACAAAATATGTCACCCCAAAGACCAACCTCACCTTGATCTGTAAATTCATTTGCAAAAATTCTCATTCAATAAAAGTATGTGCTTATGTCATGTATTTGATGTAAATCATATAATATATCTAGAAGTAATTGATGTGCCTATGAGTATCTTGCTTTTGCATCCCCATTGTTCAAACAATCCATAAAATAATCAATGATTCCTAGTTCATAGCATTCTTGATGTGTAACAGAAATGCAATAAGACTTGAAATTCATCAAAAAGGCAATCACTAATAACATAATTTAATGATGCAATTCTAAAAATATTTTCATGTTTTAAAGCATCATCAATAGTTGCAAACACTTGTATTTTTTGTCATCGATATTTATCCACTTCAATGATTTTTTTTGAACGATCTGATGCAATGTCATTTTTTTTCTTCATTATGTATTTTTTTGAGCTATAAGAAAGAATAGGCTAAAACATAAAGAAAATAAATACCAAGTTCAAAACAACATCAACTTTCTAGTAGTCTTGCTTATCATAAAAAAAAGAGTCTATCTGACAAGATATTTACATTATCATTAAAGAATAAAAAATGTTGGTCAATGACTGCTATATTTACGTTGTCAATGATCAATACAAGTGAACATGATTTCAATATACTCAACCATTTTTATAGAACTTTCTCAAAGCCTCAACTATTAGCTACAATGAAAAAAGCTACATGTTTCAATAATTAACGATGTTAATTTTTAAAAAAATAGGGAAAATATTTCATTGATACCTAGTTTTGTAATAAAACAAAAATTGAACCAAGCAATAACACAGTAATAAAATTTAGTTAGATCGATTACAACAAACATATTTAGCTATCTTCATCCCATCAACCACAACCATTTACATTTTTTTAAAAATAAAAACTATTTTTCTCATACCTCTTTTTTTTTTCAAATGAAAAACCAATCAACTATTCACAAAATATTGTAAAAAGAAAACAAATCATATAAAGAGATTTTTTATTTGATATAGTTAGCATTCTCTAATTTATTTAAATCATATGGAAACAAAATAAGTCTAGGTATACCATTTGATAAATGGATTGGATGCATGAATTAACAGGAGTCATTGCATCATGTGCACACACACACACACACACACGATGCAATGAATCCTACTAATTCATGCATCTAATCCATATATATATATATATATATATATATATATTGCCAATAATATAAAACTTATTATAATTTGAAACATATATTATATATTATGTTCCATTAACACAACAATTTAAAAAATTATAAAAAGAACATAAATCATATAAAGAGATTTTTTAATATAATTAACATTGTTTTTCTACTTTAATCATATGGAAATAAAATACAAGTTTACGTATACAATTTAACACATGAATTGATAAATGAATCAGATATGTGAACCAACAAGCGTCATTTCACCCTTATTTTTTTAATTAAATTATTATAAATAGATTGTGCTAATAATATATAATTTATTATACTCTAAAACATATGTTGCATTCTATCACCATAATAATTTAAAAAGCTAATATTGCTTTTTGATAGATCAGGGGATAATGAGCTATTACCCAAGATCTACAAAAAGCCAAACAAAACAAAAATCAAGGGAGAACCAAAAAGATCATGGTATCGATCCACTTGAAAATCCAAAAAAAGTAACCAAAAAAAAACTCAAAAGGCACACACATCTAAAATACAAAAACCCAAACAAACTCAATAAGCACACACGTCCAAAATACATAAACCCAAACGTTAAAAGGAGCAAGATTGCCAAAAACTTGGCAAAAAAAGTCAACATGGCTAAAAAAGATGTTTGACTTTGATATTTTTGCATGACGTGCTTGTAAAGTCATCATTTGCTACATACTAGAAAAACTATCATAACTACAACAAGGCATAACTGATTACATGCATCGTTGCATTTATCTAGGGATGGCCTGCCTGGGAAGTCTGTTAGTTCCACCAATAAAGACATTATGACTAACTTTGATATTTGTCTCGGTAATAAGACCTAAATAGATTTTGACAAGTGTTGAAATTACTTTCACTAATCTAGCAAATTTAAAATGACCCAATAGGAGGTATAAGGAAGTGATGAGAGCTAGTCAATAATCTAAAGAAAATACTATGGGAATAACCATGGATTGAGAAACATAGTACAAATGAAAGGTCTCCAACATAAGAACATAACATTCCTCAAGCATTACCACTATTTTTTTATAAACAAAAATGTAAAAAACCAACAAACCAATTCATAAATAAATAAATATAAATAGAACATACAAAAATAACTAACCTAAAATAAATATTTATGTATAACTAGAAATGTAATCATCTTAATCTCATAATCTAGACTCAACTAATATGTAGATGCATATGCTTATTTTTTTATAATTGCCCTACAAAAAAAGATCAAAGGGCAAATGCCACACCAAAAATATTTGTTAAGTTCATCACATAACACCTGGCAATGCAATACCCAGTACAAAACTATTGTAGGTTCTTTGTTCCAAAGGCCACTCTATTATATTGTTACACTAACCAGATTTTTTCTACATTACAAATAGATTTTTTTTTTTTTTTTTTTTAAAGTTCATTTTACACTTGACCCACACCATTATCAACATTATCATACATATAAAAATCCCAAAAATAAACAAACCAATTGGTGAATAAATAAATACAAACATTATACATACGAAAAAACCAACCTAAATTCATAAATATTTATGTATAATTAGAAATATAATAATCTTAATCTCATAATCTAAACTCAACTAATATGAAGAGCATATGCTATTTTTTTTATAATTTCCCCATAGGAAAATGTCAATGGGCAAATGCCACACCAAAACATTTGTTAAGATCATCACACAACACTTGGACATGTAATACCTAGTGCAAAATTATTGCACGTTCTTTGTTCCAAAGGTCAAATTATTATATTGTTACACTAAACCTTTCTTTTTTTTTTTCTGGGTTCATTTTACAGTTGACCCACATTGTTATCAGCATTATCATATACATATATATCATCTAACCTACTCATTATTGAAATTTAGTTAGCATGCCTTTTCTACTCGAACCCTAGCTTCACAAAAAATCACATAAACATTGCAAATTAAAAATGGCCCAACTTGTTGCACATTGAAAGTGTAAAAATTTTGTTATATGAAGCTACAGTCAAAACATAATAATAAATTAAAGAAAGATGCATTATCAAATATCAACCACCCCCCTCGTATTTGGATTAACATTGCTACAAAGGCATTTAAAAAAATAATAAATTTGTCTTTTATCTTAAATTTTCCAACTAATACAAATATTATTGATTAATAGTTTGAAAATAACTGCATGTGCAAGAAATTATTATTCATACCTTGTAAAATATTTTTCAAATGTCCTTATGTTTTTTACCCTGCTATGCAAAAATATATATTTTTTAATATAAAATTTTTGCATTTCCATAGATTAATGATCACATTAAACTATTTTATACAAAGAGAAGTCATTAAATTAAATTAATTTCTATTTTTAATAACAAAGGTATTTCAAATCTAATGTAAAAAATAAAAAATTGAATAAATACTTAGCATCCATTGGATGCACATTGTCCAAGATAAAAAAATGGTTCAACAATATATTTCACTCCATCAAGGTTGAAATTCTCTACCCTATGCACAAATTGCTTTTGAAGAATAAAGAATAAATGCTAATTAAATAATTCAATGATAATTTTTTTAGATATTTGGAATAGAATACAACATAAACAACATTTTATAAGGTTAGTTGGCCATTCAGATGAAGTGATTTGCACTGGTGCAATTTACATGCAACTATTCAAATAGATTTTGACTACAAACTGTGCAGTGTAGTGCAATTTATTTGTCATGTATTCCTATAAGATTTGAACTAATAACCACATGGTGTATTTTAATCACCACGTATGCCCATTGATTTGCAACTACTAACTATATGGTGTAGTTCAATTTAGGCCATCGCTCATTTCATATCCAATCGCTAACAACTGGCTAGAGAGTAGACATATGGATGACAATGGGACCCATGTCTTTATTACATCTAGTTTTGGGGGAGAGGAACATATCACATGCTAAATAAAATAGACTATAATTCATGTTTAATTTTGTGAATTGTTGTGATTTTATTGGATAATGCAAGTATTTCTTATTTTATTAATCTATAATACAATAATTTCCTTAGGAAATTAGTCCTCTCACTCTATTTTAACCAATATAAATACAATAAACTATTTTATTTTATATTTATTAAATTGAAAATATTTTAAATTTAATGTTAAAATATAAAAGTGCTCAACTTTCATTATTTTCATATTGTCCTGTACAAATTATTAGATTAAACTGATTGCAATAGATTCCTGTTACAAAGATATTAAAAATGATGTCTATTTTTATTTTTGGTAGACTATATCAAATGCAATGAAATATTAGATAAATCATCAAATATTTTATGGGGGACAATGATGAATCTATAACAAATATTCATAGCAATATGAGAGCCTACTCAAATGCTATTTATAATTACTTGCTAAATTTTTGGTTTGAATCCTTGATGAATAGATCCAAGCAATTTCTTGTATAAGAGGCATTGTTATACATTTACTTCTATTAAATTAGAATTGTGCAAAGGAAGAAAAACAAGGTTGTGTGCAATAAGTATAATGTGCAGTTTCCATATATATAATAAGCATTGAGATAATAAAGATGTGATTAAGGATAACATCCATTTTGGGTTACAAGGTAACCCCAATGCACCTTATCACAAATGTTATAACCCACAAAAAGAGCCACATCACATATGAATTTATTTATGGTTTAGTAAAGTGTTGGTAAAAAAATTTATACTTACTTCTAATTTATGGGTTGAAGTTGCACTAGTTAATGGTGCTCTTGGTGAAGTTTAAGGTATTGTATTTAAAATTAGGATAAATCTTTTAATTTTAAAATGTTTATTATTATTCGATTCATAAAATACATTGTATTAATATGGAATATTAACAAACCAAAAAATTTACCAATCTAACTCATTCACTGTGGTAATTATGAGTAACTTCATCAAAATATGGTTTAGGATTTAATGATACACAAATCACAAAAACTACCATTTCAAAAGGAAAAAGTCAACGTTAACAATATTAATCGACAAAGACTGACTTATATTTCTATCTCAAGAATATGCTTATTGTAGAACCTTCACATCTCTCATGCTTTCTATTTTCAATGAAAACTTAGCTATCTATCTTGATCAACAACCAATAATATCAATGTACATAATAAAACCCTTGGTTGAATTAGAGCCATTGATTTCATTGATCAATCACGACTGTCAATCCCAACGTGGTTATTATTGTTCTTTTCAGACTACCCATATGACTATGTCCACAAGATGAAAGAACATGTTACAATCACCTTCCGTCTCCACTCAAGTAACATTGACCATAAAGTTTTAAGTGTATATCTTTACAACTTAATAATTAAGTCACTTTACACTTCAGCACTGAATATTATCCATGTGGTCAAAGTAATTACTTGACTTCAATTGCAATTAACAGGTCACACTAGAAGACAGTTTTTTTTTTTTGAATTCAATTGATCATCAGGAGTAGTTAGCAAGATAACATTTTTTATTTTTAGGCAATAAAATTTAAAATCAAAATTACTAACAAACCATTCCACATGGCTTGGGGTGACCTACAAAAGTTTAAAAAAGTGAAATTTTCTTGTGTAAGATGCCACACTACCAATGGATTTTTTAAAATAAATTACATTTAACCTTTGGTTTTATAAAAATTAGAAAATATAAATAATTTTAAACACTGCAACATGCCTTATTACATGTCATCCAATACATCTTGCATTTTACATGGAAACATGGCATAATTAGTATGCTTGGAATTGTCTATAAGTTTAATGTAATCTTCAAAGATGGATGTAAATGAAAGGTTCTTGTCATCCAGTACATCTTGCATTTTATATGGAAACATGGCACAATGACTATGTTTGGAATTGTCCATAATTTTAATGTAATCTTCAAAGATGGATGTGAATGAAAGGTTGTTTGCTAATAAATCTTATTTTGCATTTTATTTTATGAAATTGTTATTCTCCTTCCTATAAAGCCTTTTCATGGTTGGGCATGTTTGTTTAGGGGAATTTCCATTGGCATTTAGCAAATGCTTATTTTTTTTAGTGCCTATATTGATTCTATTACAAAATATTTTTCCCATGGCAATGCATGATGAATTGAAGAGTCTAGCAAAATTCAATTTTTTTATTTAACATAGTGAGGATTGGGGATTCAAACTTGTGATCGTAGACATTTTTTTTTGGTAATGCTAGGTACCTGCACTAAAATTTGAAGTGATTTATCTTAATTTTTTGTTATTGTTTTGGCCAAAATACAAAAATATGTGGTGGAGTTTAGAGGGATAAGTAAATACATATGTAAGCATATTTAAAGACTTTTGTTTTCTTCTCATAGTTTTTAGATTGTTTTTCATCTGATAGATGTTGATAAAAATTATCTATCTTTATCTAACACAAACATTAGAAGTTATAGTGAAAATTGATTAATCAATTATTTTAAGGTCATCGTTTAACGAGCATTTATTTAATGGAGAGGCTTCTCCAATTTTTGTTTATAATATACATGAAGAAATAAACCCTTCTTTGATATAGATAATCATATTTGTTTGCATCATATAATTGAGCGAGTAGTGCAATATGTTCCATGTGCTTCTATCTCAAGAGATATCCATGTTTCCCCTTATTATCAATTAAAAAAAACACCCATTATAGATAAATAATTATTTAGAAAATGAACATAAAGAACATAAGCCTCCATAGACAACACAAAGTAATGAAAACAATTATTTACAATCAAAACTAAGAAATTAAAAGCATTTGTACAAATTTTAATGGCTTTGTTGTTTTTAATTTATGCAATGTCCTTTTGAAGATTTATCCATCATACATTGCTAAGCCCATTTGTTTTTGATCAGGTCCCTCATATGTAGCCTTTGGTGCTAGATGTCCCATTGTAGTGGACCTATAAATAAAAACTTGTCCATTAACAGTGGTGCCCTAATTATTATCAGAACTTCTCATGTGAAAATTAGAGCATTTATAGGGCCTATTAAGCTCATTTTGTTCTTGAATGATTCTTTGAATTAGGTGTTTGAGGTAGGGAAATTTGAAAGGCTATTTATAGCCAAAAGGATGTAAGTAGATTTTTTCAATTTTGAAAATGGCTTATTCTACGAAAATATACATAGGTTAAATAGCCTCAATTTCATATAATTTCATAGTTCGAGACATAGATTTGCCTTATAAATTATACTAATCCTATTTTAGGACACATATTCACCAAAGTTACTATACATGTATGAGTCTGATTCGCCAATAAATTTTATGAGACATTTATATGTTAGTCTGGAATCACCATGTGTGTGTGTGTGTGTGTGTGTAAAATAAGGACCACCTAGGATACAATAAGCTTAAGGTAATAATTATATTTTATTCTATGAAAATGTTTTGAATATTATTTGGTGCCACATGCTCTTCTTTCTATATGGTTTTAATAACTATAAAATTTAATAGTAAATAGTTTTTAGACCTAATATTTATTTTATTTTTAGTATTGAATGTGGTGCAGGTGAAATTAAAGCTACAGGGATTGAGGTTTATATCTTACCTCATTTTTTAGTGAATTGGCACTGACATGTTAAGGGGTCCAAGGCAAAATTTAATGTTGATCCAAGATATCACTTGCAGGATTAATATAAGTTATTCGAATACATATGTGATGATTTCTTGATTTTTCTTATCATTTATGCAAGATATTGGTAGAAGTGAAGCTTTGGTAGATAGAAGATTGGGATGAGAGGTTGGAAATGAATGTAAAAATAATTTCTACGTTGGTTTCCTTGTGATTGTAAATGCAAGTTATGGATTTATATTTCTTTTGTTTTAAATACTGAGAGAAGTTATTTGCATACACAGTCATCTATCTTGAAATAAATAAATATAAAAATAAGTTCCTTAAAAAACATTTATTTAAATATATTTACTGATATTTCTAATCATTGATGCAAGTTATTAGCAGAAGTGAAGCTCTGGTAGTTAAAATATTGGGAAGAGAGGTTAAAAATGAAGATGCAGATAATTTCTAAGCTGGGTTCCTTGTGATTGCAACTACAAGGTATGGATTTGTGTTTCTTTTATTCTGAAGACTGAGAGCAGTTGTTTACATGATTAGTCATATGTCTTGAAATGAATAAATATAATGAAAAGTTACTTGAAAATAATTTCCTTAAAGATATTTGTTGATGCTTTCTTGATTCTTTAGTAATTGATTCAAGCTATTGGTAGAAGTGAAGCTTTAGTATTTGAAATATTGGGATGAGGTGTAGATAATTTCCAAGCTGGTTTCATTGTGATTGTAACTACAAGGTATGGATTTGTGTTTTTTTTGTTTTGAATACTGAGGGTAGTTATTTACATACATAGTCATCTATCTTGAAAAGAACAAATATAATGATAAGTTCCTTGAAAATTATTTCTTTAGAGATATTTACTCAAAACACTATGCACATTAGTTTTCATGGAAGTTCCATATATATCTATAAATCTAGTCCTTAAACTCAAAATCTATGAAATGGCTATTTTCAGGTTAGTCAGAAATATGGTTGAAATGATCATGAGGCTCTGTTGCATTTATTCATTTTGTTCTTTGTGCATTATTTAAAATAATTATCTTGCATGCCATTATTTTTTAGAGAAAATTAATTTGTTTTTTGTTTAAAAGGAGTATTTCTCAGAGGAAATCAATTTATTGTTTTTTTAAAAGAAGTATGTGGTAAATACTAACCAAATAATATAATAAACTAAGTATAGAAAAAATTGTGACAAAAAATCAAAGTATAGAGTATAAATAATAAGCTGACTATGGGGCCACAAGGCAAGACAACTATGAAAAGTGAGGATGAAAAGTAAATATTTTTTCAGAGAACTTATCATTATATTTATTCATTTTTGGACAGATGATGGTGCATGCAAATAAGTACTCTCAGTGTTCTATTTGATTAAGAGAACGTGTCTATAACAATTGTAAAGTCTATTATAGAGATGCATATGTATTCGAGCATAAGTAAGTTGCTTGAATACATATGTGATGATTTTTTTTATTTTTTTATTCATTCAAATGAATAAATATAATGATAAGTTCCTTGAAAAGAAGTTATTTAAAGATATTTGATCAAAACACTGTGCATGTTAGTTTTCTTAGAAATTTCATGTCTATTTGCAAATCTTTTTTTTAAACTCAAAATCTGTGAAATGAGTATTTTAAGGTTAGTCAAAAATATGGTTAAAATGACAATGAGGCTCTGTTGTATTTATTCATTTTGTTCTTTGTGTATTGTTTAAAATAAGTATTTTGCATGTCATTATTTCTCAGAGAAAATCAATTTTTTATTTATTTAAAAGGAGTATTTCTCAGATAAAATTAGTTTCTTGTTTGTTTAAAAGAAGTATATAGTAAAAAACAAATAAATAATATAATTAAACTGAGTATAAAAAAAATTTTGACAAAAATTCAAAGTATAGAGTAAAAATAATAAACTTATTATGGGGCCAGAAGGAAAGACAACTATGAAAAGAGAGGATAACATAACTAAAAAAATTGAGTACATATAGTAAAATCATGTGCAATACTTAGTGTAAATTGAGTACAAACCTCTATAAGTCTCTCAAAAGACTAATCTAAGATTGACCATTAAATTATGATATTTGACATTGAATTATGAGTATGTTAGTTTGTTGTTTTAGTTGCTCTTAGTTATAATAGTAACGATGTTATGGGTGGTGATGGAAGGGTTTATTCTTGACATGTCATTGTAAGACCAAGCAGATGTTATTCCACGGTCTTGCAGAAAGGAAGAGAAATCGTAATGCTCTAATGGATTTAGGAATTGGCCAATTTTGACAATGCATCGGTTATCCTAAGTTCCCAAGTTGACATCCATGGTAGACTCATTCAACATGGTTGAAGTCTCAAAAGGGAAATATTTGTGGATAGAGGAATATTTTGCACTAAGATATGTGAGAAGAGAATCATCATCCTGACATTGAACAATATTAATGGTATGTGAGTCATCTTCTACCATTTCAGGATAAGTCAGAGGAATGGTTATGCTCTCCCCATATTTTTGATAAGTCAGGGGTCCCAAATTGATCATGTTGATGAAAAAAATTAGAGGGAATGATATTACGATCCTTAGATTTTGACAGAGAAGGGGTTGGTGAGGATGGGATGTCTTCCTCAATAATGGTGATAAGAGACAAATTGGTTAGCTCTTCTGGTAGAATGAACCCAAGACTAAATCTTTCAAAAGGTTTTTGGGTCTTGCATAGAATCAACTCATGTGGTCCATGCTCATAATGTCCTAGACTGAATCCCTTATAAGCACACCTATGGAGGCATGTCTTGGCAAACTCCAATTTATCAAAGTAGGAAAAATTTCAGTTGGATGGTTTAGGTGAAGAGGAGGTAGTGAAATCAAAAAGTGGTTTGTCAAGTCCCCCATAAATAAGACTAGTTTAGAGATTGGTTGGCCCGAAAGGAATAATGGTTTTGATATTAGAATCATAATTGGGATTTTTTTTAAGGTTCCCATATTCGTAGGGAGTAGCGAAGGAATCCAAGGTTAAGAGGTGGTACTCCCCAAGTGAGATATGTTGGAATGTTGATTCCAAGGTGTCCTTCATGGGGATTTGGGTAGAAGGTATGGAATATCTAGTGGAAGTTTGGTTGATAGATGAAGAAGTGGATTCATCTTTGGTTGGTGAAGGCTTGGTTGATAAAAGGAGGAGAACATCATTAGGTTGGTATGTCATGTTGCACGATGAAAAAGGACTTGGGTCATCTTGTATGATAATGACTTGACCTTCATGCTCAAACTTGATGCACTGATGTAGGGTAGATGACACACAACCCATGGAATGGATTCAAGGGCATCCAAGTAAAACATTGTATTAGAAATCACCTTCTACCATATAGATGAGCTCAAGAAGGGTGAAAGGTCCTAAATGAATATAGAGGATGATTGTCCCTAAGGTTATTTCCAAGTGTCATTGAAGGATTGGAGTACTACAATAGTTTTTGAAATTATGTTTTTCAACAATTTTAGTTGGTCATATGTGTGGGAGGAGATAATGTTAATGCTAGATCCTCCATCAATCATAACCCTCTTAATGTGGGTTTGGTTGATACACGTGATAATGAAAAGGGGAGGATCTGGATCATCAAGATGAACATGGTGTATCTCCAAATCCTTGAAGGTAACAAGGGTGGAAAGCTGAAGAGATCCAACAAAGGCTACTAGAGGTTGTTGATCTTTTTTTTAAATCTCTATGGACTACAAGGCCTCTATCATTACTTGGTGGTGATGGGGTGAGTTATTGATTAGTTCATATAAACTCATCTTCACCAGTGTTTATTGAAGTTATTTTATAACTACTCTTTGGATTGACTCAGAGGGGTTAGATTGAGAGGCTCCCAAGATAGAAACCTTGGGTTTAGGTGAAGGTGTTCAAGTTTGGGTTGGTGAGTTGGTGGTATAAGAAGGGTATGTCCATGAAATGGACACCTTTACTTTCCCTTTATCCTTTTATTGGGCTTGTGATCATGTGACCACATAGATGGTATGTATTTAGGGAAGTGTTGGGATAATGGCCTGGTTTAGTTCTTCCTCACTCTTAGATAATAATGTGGGCTCATGGAAGGTTCTTCTATCAATAGGTCATCCTCATCACATACTTGGTGGACAATGACTTAGAGAGATTTACAATTTTTTGTGTCATGTCCTGGCATCCTATGGTATGATCAAACTAGATTATCATTAAATTAGGATGGCTTAGGACTAAGGGGGTCAAAGGGATTGACAGGAGGCAGGGTCAAATAAGAAGCCTACAATAACTATTTCAATATGGTTGAGTAAGACTCTAACAAGGGTGGCAAGGGAGTGGAGGTTTTGGTTTTGATAGTTGGAGTGGAAGACTTATTAGGAGTAGGATTGATAGTAGGATATTTTGGTGAAGGAATTTTCTTGGTGGGTTGTTTTGTAATAGATGGTTTAGAGGTGGATGACTTGGAGGTGGATGCTTTAGAAGTAGAAAGTTTGATTGCAAGTGGTTTGGTGAAAATAGGTGGAGGTGTAGCTAAGAGTGGAGGTGTACTAGAAGTAGAGGTTGGGTTTGGTATTTCTTTGGAATATTTGGCCTCTTAATTAAGGTATATGGGTGAGGTCCCAAGATGGAAGGTAAAGTGGAGATGGGAGGCAAGGCTTTGGATTTTGGGATCCTAGGTGGATCCACTTTCTTTGTTAGTTTAACTTAGGGTTTCTTTGGTGGGCTTGGTGGTGTTAAATCTAACTTTAATGGAGGGTGAGTATGTTTATGAGTGTGGAGTATGCTTAGGCTTTTGATGGGATTTATTGGAATGGTGGAAGGTATTTTGGCTATTTTTGGTGGAGTTGGGTTGGATGGTTCATCTATGGTTTGGGAGGTGAAGGCTTTCATTAGTTTGGTTGGAATGACGGTGGGTTCAACAATGAAAGTGGAAGGTTGGGTAAACAAGGGTGTGGTTGAAAGCTCTTGCTTAGTTGGATAGGGGATCTCAAGATGGTGCCAAAATGTAGCCCAATCCATGTTGAGTTGGGATAGAAAGTCTAAGTTTTGAACTAACCTGGAGAATGGCTTATAGATGGGCTTATTTCCTTCGGTATTAGACTCAAAGGATAATCCCATGGGTTGAGAAAGGAGATTGGTTACCTTGTCCTATTTCTTAATCAAAGGTTCCAAGGTCTTGGGAGGTGATTCCTCCATGGGAGGGGTAGGTGAAGTAACCTCTTCCTTAGGAATGCTTTCTAAAGGAAGAGTAGATATCTCTATAATGGAAGAGAAAGACATGGTGGTGATGGGTACCTCCTTTTCTATGCCTTCCAAAAGAGAGGTTGGTGACTCCATTACTTCAATAAGTGGAGAAAGAATGATTTCTTCCTTTCTTTTGGTTTCTAAAAGAATGGAAGGTAACGCCATTACCTCAATAAGTGGAGAGGAAGAGGTGGTTTGGGCTATGGTTTCCTCAACTATGAGCTCACTAAGAACCACATTAATCATGTAGGCCTCATGCTTGTGAGAGGATTCCACTTTATTACTTTCATTATTTATGGAGGGTGAATGGTTGTCTAAATATGTAAAGTGACTAATTTGGGGGTGTATTTGGATTATCTAGTGTAAGTTGTACCTTGTCGATCAACCCTTGAACAATGCTTTTGAATGTATTACATATACTAACATCATGTCCAATGACACGGTGGTAACCACACAATTCATTTTCATCATACCAACTAGGTATATGATGATAAGAATCAAATTGATGTAGGGGTTTGATTAGAAGTTGTATGAAAGGAGTGTATTGATTTTGGTTAATATGGTTTTGGGTTTGGGTATTTTGATTGGAATAATTAAGTTGATTGACAACTAGTGGCGGAGTCATTTTAAGCACAACCACATTTATAGTTCCCTTGGTTTTTGTGTTGGTATTGGTTTGATTGTTGGTTTTGGAGGAAGAAGCTTCAATTGAATTGAAACTAGAGTTCTTGTTTCTCAATTTAAGCTTCCCCTCATCAATGGCTCTAATCTCTAATTTACGTGCCATGGTGAAAGCCTCATCAAAGGTTATGAAAGTTTGAACCTGTAAAGTGGAGGAAATATGTTTAGAAGAAGCCCAAGAGAAAATCTCAATCAGCTTAGATTGGGCAAAGAGAAATAAATATGGTTAATCAAACGTCTCTAATGGGCCACAAAGTTGACAATTGACTCATCCTTAAATTGCCTAATGGAGTAAAGATTGGTGATAGAGAACTTCGTAAAAATATTTATAGAGAAATGATCTAAGAAGGTTTGGGCTAATTGGGCAAAAAATAAGAGGGAGTGCTTGGTGATATCATTATACCAATCTAATGTCAGACCAAATAAGGACATGGTAAATATGTGGAGGAGGAGAGCATCATCATAAATAATCAAGTTAAAAGAATGCCTAAATGCTCTAAGATGTTGTTGGGGATCTTCCTTGCTCGGAAATTTGGAAAATTTTGGAAGTACCCATTGAGGAGGGTATGGTCAGATTGGGATGTAAGGGTGAATTATTTCATTAAAAATTTGATCATATGAGAAGAGATTATGGGCACTAGAAACATATGACTCTAGATTGGTCATCTTATCCCTTAACATCTTAATTACATCTATTTATGATTATGTGCTCTCATAGTTGTAAGTTATATTCTATTGGGGTTGGGTAGGTGCAACATACGAGTATCTAGTAGAAGGTTAGGAGGATGCCATGTATTGGTATGTGGACATGGGTGGTTGGGAAGAAGCCACATATGGGTAAGTGACCATAAGAGGTTGGGTAGAAGGTGGAAGAACATACCCTTGTGGATTAGGGATATAGCCTAGGTTAGGTGCAATGGGAACTTGTTGGGGAATAGACATTGGTTGGGTTGGAGGAGCGGTTGGGTTGATGGGTTGAAGGTGGGTGGTAACCTTAGTATTAATGGGTGGAAGGGTATAAGGTATGGAAATTACCAAATTTTGGAATGGGGTAGAGGTTGGTGGGTTGGAGATGACAAGTGAAAGGGTAGAAATACTAGTGGAAGGTACTCCAATGGTAAGTGGAGTATAGGATACCAAAGGTTGGGTTGCTCATATATTAGAAGACTTGTTGGTTAGGGTGGAAGGTATTTGGGTGTTGGTTGGTGGAATGAGTTAGTTTTGGATGGTGGTGTTGGAAGGGTTGTTGGTAGAGGAAGAAGCTTGGGTGACCAAAGGTTGGGTAGAGATGGTGGTGCTACGCATAAGATAAGGTGGCTCAATAGGAGGAACCAAATCAAGGGCATGGTGAGACATGGTATTAAGGTAGTGTTGGAGGGCTATGGGATTGTTATCCAAAAGGGTGGTAATATTCATATCTCCTTGAGCAATTATTCTATGTATAGTGGGACTTCCAGAGTGATGGGGGGAACATTCTACATCTGAGATGTACTCCATGGATGAGGAAGATGGGTGGATGGTAGGTGGATCTTGATTTGTTTAGTTTATTATTTGTTGTCTTGTCAAAACCATAAAAATAAAGAGGAAATAAAGGTAAAAGCAATCTCACACACTCAAAAGAGAAGCAATCAAAATAAAAGATTTAAATGAAAACAAGTATACACTAAAATACGTTAAAGTCCTAGAATACTTTTTATCTCTCTTTGGGCTTATGCCTCAATTTTTAAGAAGTTTCTGAGAATCAATTTGGGCTTGTAGAGTGAGTACTAGAAGAGTATGTTTAAATATGGTTTCATGTATTTAAAGGCTCTCAAAATCTATACTAGAATTTGGTACGTGGCTTGATATTGGGGCCTACCCCCTCACTTCACACACTACAGTGATAAGGGTTTTGAGTGATTAGTCAAAATATACCAAATGCTAGAGATTATACTTAGTTAATGAATTGAGTGTTAGTTTCTCCCCTTGGTAGTGAAGTCCAAGTGGGACAACCAAAAATAAAATTTTATCTCTAGGTGATGAAATTCTAGTCGGGCCTTATGTCAGTATTTTGATGTTTGATTGAATACGTGGTTTGGTATTGTGTGTGTGATAAGAAGTGAGACTATGATTGATTTACTTGATTTAATTAAGCTATGTGAGCTAAATAATATAAACAAACAATAGATGCAACTTAATTTTAGATCCAAAGAAAAGTTTATTTTATTTTTAATGAATACAAAAATAACTAAGATACACCCAGATGTGATATGGTGATGCAAGTCCTAATCCTAGGATGAGTACTTTTGATTTTCAAAAATGAAAGCAAAAATGACAATTTAAAAATATTTTTACTTTTGATTTGTTGGATCCATTTAAAATACAAATCATTGAGAATAAAAATGTTCTTATCATTGAAAAATATTTATGTTAATCCTTTGTAGAACCCCCCCAATGTTCTTCATTTAATGAGCTGGGCTCTCTTGTTTCTCCTTATAATTAAACTGAAGCCCTAGATGAAGTCGACCATTTGTTGGATAACTTAGACACTCTAGAACTTGTTGAGTTTCATGTCCAATATAAAAGACCTAAATGAGCAAAATTATTAATTTAGTGTTCTAGTCTTGATAATCTTAATAAATTAATTAGAAGTTAGCATTATTATCTTGCTTTATGTCTATGTATGAATGTGAAACTCAATCTTTTGAGAAATCCATTTAATATGATAAATGAAAAATTACTATGCAAGTTGAGTGTAATACTTTAATTAAAAATCAGACTTGAGATTTTATCCCACCTCTTTCTAAAAGACATTGTTGGTTGTAAGTGGATTTATATAATCAAATATAATTTAATTGGTAGAATTGATGAATTTAAAACAAGATTAGTCACTAGTGGTTTTACTCAAAAACCTAGGATTGAATATGTTTAAACCTTTACTCTTGTAGAAAAAATGAGTACCATTAGACTACTCACTATTATTATAGTTCAGAATGATTATATTATACACCAAATAAATGTCAAAAATTATATTATTTAATGGTGATTTAGAAGAAGAAATATATATGACTCAACCAAAAAATTTCACTGCCCCTAACAAAGAGTGTTTTGTTTGTAAGTTTTAAAAATATTTGTATGGTTTAAAACAAGCTCCTCAAACTTAGTGTTTTAAAATTACTATTATTTTAAATAATTAGATTTTTTTAACTGTAATTGTGGTAATGATATCTTTGTAAAAAGGGAAAATAGTCATATTATCTTAATTGTAGTATATGTTGATGATCTTCTTGTTACTAGAGATATAAGTAGTTTAATTCATAAATATAATGATAAATCAAGTTAAATATATGAAATGACTAATTTATGCATTCTTCATCATTTTTTAAGAATGACTATATTTCAGGATAAAAAAATCAATTGTTGTTTCACAATCTTGGTATGCACATAATATCCTTATTAAATTTAATAGATTTATTATCAGCCTACATCCACTCCTATTGAATTTGGTATTAATATTGATCCAAAACTTGCATGTAAAAAAACTAATCCTACACTTTACAAACAATTTGTTGGTGGTTTGATTTATTTAACCATTATTAAGCTAAATATTTAATTTGTTGTAAGTGTTTCTTCTAGATTCAAGAAAGATCCATATTTGGATCATTAGAAATTGACTAAACATACTCTTTATTATATAAAAAGAATAGTAAATTTTGGTTTATTTTATTCTTCCATTGACAATACTAAATTATATAGTTATTGTAATGATGACAATGCTAGTGATACCATAAATCTCACATCTACTTTTCGATATCTATTTAAATTTTGTACATATGTTATCACTTGGATTAAAAAAAAACCCATTATCTTTATCTCTTCTATTGAACCAGAGTACAAAATTCCCATGGAAGATGCTAAACAGTCATGTAGATACAAAGATTGTTAGGAGAACCTAATTTGGATGTTTCTCATAATATCACCTTTCATTGCAATAATAAAAGTTGTATATCTCTAGTGAAAAATATAGTGTAGCACCAACGAGTTGAACATATTGAAGTTCATGTGCATTTTATCTAAGAAAAATTCCTCCATGGTGATATTGATATGCAATTTTGTCCTACAGATGAATAAGTGGAAAATATCTTCATAAAACCACTTGGTACTACCAAGTTTTGTCATTTTTGTATAATGATAGACCTCTTAGAGTTTCCAATAAGGATGAATGTAGATGACAATATCACTTTATAATGGCTATGTGTTTCCTTCTTTATACTTCTTCTCATTGTAAAGCATTGTAATATATCGTTATGTGATTTCAGTAAAATTCTTTTAGAATTTTTATTTTTGTACCCCAATACTTAAAAGCATATATTGTACTAGAGGTCCTTATGTTATGAAAGACACTAAATATGATTGTTTGATTATTCATGAGAAATTGTGACATGTAGTCTCATGATCATGCTAGCTTAAACTTACTTTTAGTAATTTATATATTATAATTATTTTTTTCTTAAGAGGTGATATTGACATGATGAATTTTTTTTTAATCTTTCAAATTTTACATAGTATAATTCATTTATTAAGGTGACTATAGTACATATCTCCACTTAACATTAAGGAATGTTGGAACAAATAATGTTTAAATGATACTATTTATCCTTAACATTATTACAATGGTTAATAAATGAAATAAATATATTTAATTTATTAACTCAAGGTAATCTCGTGTAAATAAATTAAATATATTTTACTATTGGGGTTCCTCAAGGAGAGGTTGGACCTGTTGGTTACAACGGTCCACCTCCACACCCTAATATACAAAGATATTTTGCCCTTCGTAATTGACATATTGAAACTCATGAACTTTGTGAAAAAAATTATTTATATTTGCATGTGGTAAATATTGTACACAAATTTTTGTGAAGGTTTATCAGAGGAGTGAGAGGAAGAGGATTTATGAATTAGGGTGTTTCTCATTAATGAATACCAACTATGGGTTTTTCATCTCTATTAGAGGTTTTCTCACCTATATAATATGTCATTGGTCTGTTTCTTTACTTATTAATTACATATCTAGATATCCTTTATGTGTTCATATATATATATATATATATCACCATGAAGATGGTTCATCGATTGGGCTAGCGAGTCAAAAGATGCACGTTCTAGTGATCAATTTTTGGTCTCTAAAGCAAGATTTAGTTACAAGATAAAATGTGAAACCATTTCTCCCTCATTAAAAGTGTCATAGAATCATCTTAGAGAAGCTCATAGGATTCTCGTATACAACTCTATGAGTTGAAGGTTCATCTTTACGTCTCACAATTCTCCTATAATGACTATTCAAAATTTATTCATTTTCCTCCTTAGGGACGAGAAGATTATATTAAGGGATGCATTTCAATATGTGAAAATTTCATATATAAGGTACGCAAAAGCATGAAATAAACTCATTTTTGTATTTATACATCCATCTAGATCTATCCGTAAAAATGGTTTGTTGATTGTGCGAGTGAGTCAAAAGACATACAACCTATTAATAAACTTTTAGACCTTAAAGAGAGTTTTTATTACCAGATAAAATGTGTTGCCATTTTAGTAACCCAATTTTGTTTTTGTTCTGGTGATGATCAATGTTCTAAAAAATATTTTATCCTATCATGATGAGTCTTTACCTTAAAGTGCTTACTTATCAATAAGGTCTCTATTGCTTGATTGCATGAAGAATAGATAATATATCTTTATCATAGATTGGATTTATCATATTTTTACCCTTGAGTTGATGACTCTCAAATGCAATGGGTCATCCTTATTTCATGAGTACTACCTCCATGCCATATCCTGATGCATCACATTCAATACTAAAAGTTTTGTAAAAATTAGTGGTATCTACAACTAGAGTGGTGTACATCGTGTCTTTCAGCTTCATAAAGGCATTGGTAGTTTTTTTAATAATTTAAGGAGTCTTAATTCAATAAAGATATGAGTGGTGATACCATGTTTCCATAATTTTTTAAGAATTTGCAATAGTAACCTATTAGTCTCATAAAGCCTCAAAGGTTATTGATATTTTTTGACACTTGCCACTTCATCATAGCTTTGATCTTCCTAGGGTATAATTTGATTCCTTCATGTGAAACAATATGACCTAAGTACTCTACCGCTTGGAATTAAAAAGCTAATTTTTAAGCTTTGCATAAATTTGATGTTGTTCCATAACTAACAATACCTATTTCACATGCTACATATGTTTTTACCAAGTTTTATTGTATATTAGGAGACCATAAAAAAATACTAACACAAATTTCCTAAAAAACCACATAAAAACAATGTTCATCATATTCTAAAATGTATATGGTGCATTTTTGAGACCAAAATGCATGACCAAAAACTCATGATAGTCTACATGAGTTTTGAAAGTTGTTTTAAGTATATCTTCATCTCTAATCTAAATTTAATGGTACCCTGAATGAAGATCTAATTTTGTAAAATAAAAAATACCATGCAACTCAACTAAAAAATCATCAATTAATGAAATAAAGAACTTATCTTTGATGGTGTGCTTGTTAAATTATTTGTAGCCTAGGCACATACTTCAAATTTCATCCTTATTATGCACCATGACACTAGGGATGAATATTCACTTTCGCTATGTTTGATAATACCTTCCTCTAGCATATCTTGTACCATATTTTCAATTTTACTCTTTTAGGAATATGGATGCCTACATGGTCTGATGTTTGGTGATTGACACCTTGGAAGTAGTCATATGTCATGATCATGTTCTCTTTTAGGTGGTTTTTTTTGGTATGGCACCAAAAACAATCGTTTGGTCATCAATAATCGTCTCTAGAATGTGTAAACACATTTATTGGTTGAAATTTTATGGAAAAAAATCATGTGATAGATCCTTCAAGCAATTTTTTGATAATTTTGACATTTGATGAGAAATAACCAATTGTGAAGATTTTTATAATATTTCACGTAATGTGAATGTCTTTCTTTCAGAATGAAATCACATGAATAGGTCTTACAAAATCATTTCTATTGTGCATTAAGCTATGAGCCATTTGTGTTTCAAAATAATGTCTACCCCACCCATGGGAATAACAAACATAGGATAATATAACTTGTAGTCTACTATAGGAAGCTTAATCCTATGACATTTCCCATAACAATTGATTGTGTCACCATATTGAATCATGACCTAACATTTTGAAGTTGGGTAAATGAAATAGTTTAAATGAGTATTCAACCTATTGTTGATGATGTTATTTGTACTCCCTGAGTCAATCAACACTATCACCTTCTATTTATTGAGTCAACACACAAACTTAAGGGTTTGAGGAGTGATAATACCTAAAAGTGCATGATAAGACATAGTAGGGTGGGAATATTCATATTCCTCCTCCATCTATTCCTCACCCTCACTTGAGGTCACATCATCTTCTTCATATTTGTTGACTCCTTCAATGTAGAACAACTTCTTTTTATCATATTTTTATCTTTTCCTTCACTGGTTATCATAGATGAAACATAACCTTTTGCATTATTTTCTTTAATTTGATAAGGGGTCAATCTTGTAGGCTAAGGAAATCCCTTATGTTGGGGGATTACATTCTCGGTAATTAGAGAAATCCCTTCATTTGAAAATATCTCTTTCCTTTGAATTATGTGTTTATACTATGGATTCATATACTGAAATTGGACTAAACATGTGAACATCAAGTTGGATGTTATCCTTGAGCCCACCCAAGAATAATTTATTCATGTTATCCTCATTTATGTCATCATGGGTGAAGATAAATTCTAAAATTAATGAATATAATCTTTGATAGGCCACATTTTTTAAACATGAGGTCTGATGTAGATCAAATAAGATTTCCATTTGATTGACCCAAGTGAGTGGATCCTTACCATAAAACATTTACACTTTCACGTTTGGAACCATGTTCTTTGAACCAATATTTTAGTTTTGATTATTCTGATTGAGGGAACCTAAATGGAACATAGGAGGATTATTTGGCTATGGAATATGAGACACAAGAGTGTTCAATGTTCTATTGATAGCTACCAACTAAGAATTCATATCATCCATGTCCCTCTTTACCACATAAATGTCCCATTTTATCACATTAAGGTCCCTTTACATCATCCATGGCCCCCTTTGCCATGTTTTACATATCTAACTAAAGTTGGTGAACCATTACAAAAAATTTAGAATCTAACATTTTAGACTCTATGTCATCATTGTGAGGTGTTTTTATTAGATTTTTTTTCTCTTTCCCTTGGCCATGAGTGTTTGGACCAGCGATGCACTAACTATAGGGTTTAGGGTTTTTATACTAATAAAAAATGCACTAGAGGATTATACCATTGTGATCATCTCATCAAGATGAATCGAATGACTTTTAATTTTCACAAGGGTGCAAACAAATTCTAGACTTTTTTTACAAAAAAAAACCTTAAATAATACTCTGATGATAAAAAAATCTCAGATCATAAGTTATGTGTTTTCAATCCTTCAACTCTCAGGATAACAGATTCTACTGATCTAAAAAACTATGATTTAAAAACTTGCCCAAATCAAAGTTATAATACTACTTGTAATGAAATTACTTAAATGATTTACATCAATGGAATAATATATTGTAAAATTATGATCTAAATAATTAGATCCATAATAATAATTGATGAAAGCACATAATACTTGATAAATATGACTGAGCAACTTCGATGGGGAAACCTCAATAATATCAAAATTTGTAATATGATTGTCAAATACTAACCACCACCTCCTATATATATTCAACTTAATCCATGGTTTTTCCACAAGCCAACCGTACTGACAACATAAGAACATCGATAAATATGATAAGATAATAAGAAATGTTATGTAAGCCACAATCCATCCAAACATATCAATATACACTTATAGGTTAATGGTGTAACAGTTCCCACTTTGGGACAATTAATGATGGTGAAGGAGTTAAGGAAGAATCAAACTTGTAATTTGCTTATGAGAGAGAGATTAGGCCTACAATCCTTATTGAGATTAAATGGATGCTAAAAATGGATTATTTATTCTTAAAGAGACTCTACTAAATTCATTATATTTTTTCTCAACTCAAAAAATTGATTTATACTTTTATCTAAATTTAAAAATGTAAGAAAAAGTTAAAATAGGGTTTCTAGACCTTATTTCTAGGTCTACAAACTGAGTTTATTTAATAAATTTCTCTATTGGTATCATAAAAACTTTAAAACAACTTTAAAACATTAAATTTACCTTCATGCACCTCTCTAAAATTTTTTATTGCATTTGGTTTGGTTATTTTCAAGTTACAATGATTTTACTGTTTTTATTGCTTTAAATAGGCTTGTTTTAGACGTGCAGTCAAAGTTTTTTTAATATATTGAGATGTTGGCCTCTAAAATTCTTGAAACCAATTTCAAAATTTTAAAAACATCCTAACACACATATCCAAAAAATTATATGCAAATTTAGGGTTACTTTTCAAGTTATAGAGGTTTTAGTCCTTTAAAACCTTAATTGACTAGGTACAGGATGAAAGCACTAATTCAAGAGAAATTTAAATTTTAAGATCTATTTCTAAATATTTTTAATTTGGTAAAAATATCCATACAAATATCCTAATCTTCCTTTCAATTTTTCACTTTGAACAATACTTAAAAGTGATAAAAGACACTTTTACTTGATTGTAGAAACACTTTCTTGACTGTAAAAGACCTGTATTGTGTCTTGAGACCTGTAAAATGAATGGAAATATTTCTTAGGAAAATATATGATTCAAAGAAAAAATAATACTAACTTAAACAAATACTCAAATTTAATTTACAATAATAAACTCAAATGAAGCAATATTTCATTATTTTGGTGCAAAGTTGTTACACATTCCAACCAATAGCCTGTTTATAAGAATTTTCCATTCTTTTATTTAAAATATGTTTAAATATTGGAGTTTATCAGTCTCTATTTTTATTTTATCCTCATCCATATGTACTTATATCTTCCTCCTCTCTCTCTCCTCCTTTGTTTCTAACTCCTAAACTATTTAGCTAAGTTTCTAAACTCAACTCAAGTCTTAACCTTGATTGAGTTTGGAAAAATCAGTTATGTGTTAAAACATTTGAACTATTCTTAAACATGTCCTATACCTTACTTGACCCATACATGAAGTATCATGACCATGAAATACATTAAGAGATGATAACATCTCTTAAAACACCCCAAACAAGTTTAAAGATTTAAATTTCTAGTTTTGGTGGGAAAATTAAAAAACAAGCTAAAATGACCAAAACAAAACAAGGTGAAGCACGGAAAATATTCAAATAGAAAAAATATGACCCCTAAAACCTATTAAAGACTAACATTTTTAAAAATAATAAATAAAACCTAATGCTCTTGCATCAGGCTCCCTAAGTATGAAAATATTCATGATCCCCTATTCATGAGATCTTCAATGATGTTCCCAATCAAGGACTTGTTCATAAAAAATTGTAGGTGATTTTTTAATGTATTCTTACCATCTATAAATATATAGGTCTACCACATTAAAATCAGTAATTCATTTTCTTTTTAATCTCTTTCACTTGTCCTTGTGAGAGACTTTTCTCCCACCTTTAACTGTTGCAAATGAACTCCCTCTTGTATGTCCTCTTGAGAACATTATTGTACCATCATTTTTTATTCTCTTTTATCTCCATGCTATTATGAAGAAACTCCTCTATTGTTTTCATGTCCATACCGACCAGCTCCACAACTGTTGAAAACACTCCTTTATTGTTGCAACAATTAACAATAATATCTTCTTATTTTATCTCTTCACTTTGCTTCTCATATATATGAATATATTAAACTGGACCACACTTATGTATTTTCTTTTCTTTCTTCTCCATTGTAGTATGTGCATAGAAAAAACACATTAATGGAATCAATATCTCCCAAAAATACTCCTTCAACCACTTCATCATGTCTCGTAGACATGTTCAACACTTCTCCACTTCTAACATGTTGTTCATGATTTCCACCAACACCATGGAATCTCAAATGCTTTATATCAGCCATCTTCAAGGTTTTATTCTCCTCATCTATATATTGTATTTCAGCTTCTTTATATGGTTGATATTCCACTATGATCTTCTTATTGACACTAACTTGTATAGCTTCTATCTTCCATATTTATTTCATGAAATTTTTTAACACTACTTGTTTTCTTCTTTCATTCATTTAAAACTATTCATATCTACCATATTCTTTCTACAACTATATCACATCTATCTTATCCTTCATGAGAACTCCTTCCTCTATGAGTTGCTCATAACTTTCTTATTCCTTGTTATTTTTAAAATTAGCTTTGGGATCTTCACATGAGAACCCCATTTTCTTATTATCCTTAAAGACAACCTTTTTCTCTTCATTCACATGGTTATCTTTACTAATTTTCAAAATATATTTGAGTTTCTCACATGGAAACTTCCCTCTCTTATTACCTTTTATGGAAACTTCTTTTGATTGGTTGTGCTTAACTAATAGTTCTTGTACTTGTCTTTTGATCGTTTCATTCTTCTTAGGTGTCATTTTATAAGCTACTTTGTTTGGCAAACTAGTTCCTAGAATAAAATTCATATGATGGCTTATGATCCTCATTGGTGGAAAATCATTAGGCAACTCATCAACCACTATATCTACATGCTCATCCAATAAATTTTTAATTTTCAATGGAAAATTAGTCAACTTAGTGGCTATAATGACTATTTTAGGTTTGGACATCAATGCACAACCAACCTCTTTTTTCTTTATCAACTGTAAGAATTTTTTTCCACCTATTATCAACACCTTAGTATTGTTTTTAGTTGCTTCATTATCATCTTTCAATGGTGTCAAGGTATGTTTCTTACCATCCTTCTCCAATATATAGGTATTACTCCTTATATTATGTATATCCCTCCTATCAAACTTCCAAGGTCTACCCAACAACATAAGGTAAACATCTATAGGCATAATATCACAAAGTACTTCATCCTTATAGCTACCAATTTGAAAATAAACTTTACATTGCTCATTAACTAGCACTTTAAGCCTCTTTTGAAGTCAAGACACTTTATATGGTGTAGGATGTATCAATATTTTTTATCTTAGTTTTTCAACCATTTCTAAAAAACTAGGTTGTCTATACTACCACTATTAATGATGATTTTACAATACTTACCTTTAGATTTACATGTAATCTTGAACAAGGTCTTCCTTTGGATTGGTTCATTCACCTCTTTATTTAGCTTTAGTATTACTTTATTCATCAAGACTCTCCCACTTTAGGTTCTTCCACATGTGATGGTGATCCTACACTTTCTTCTTTGGTTTAACCAACTTGATTGCTTTCTTCAGTTTTTATATGGCTTGTTTGTGTATTCTCAAGACATTCATATGTCCTATGGCTAACATACCTATTACATTTGAAGCATTTTCTATAAAAGCCTCTTCCTATGCCTCTTGTATATGGTCTTCTTCCTCTGTATGAGTAGCCTACTCTTGTGGGGTTAGCTTAACCTTGAAAGCTACTTATTCATTATGAACCTGTAACTAATTTCTACCACCTTGTTGTCCTCTAGCTCTAAAATTTCCATCTCTTCATCTAGAATGTTGAGTTTATTTTTTTGCTAATTTATCTTATGCTTTGAGAACAAACTAATAAGTTTATTCAACTAATTTTGATGATAACAAACTAATCTCATCCTGAATAATAAACCTCAAACCATTTATATATCTTGATATTTTCTCAAAATCTTCTTCTACATGACTAGCTTTGATTGTAAGCTTGCAGAATTTTTTAGTGTAATCCTTTACACTCATGTCTTTATGTTTCAAGTTTTGGATTTTATTGAATAAATTTTTCTGGTAATCTACAGACATGAATATTAATTTGAATGTTACTATCATTCTATCCCATGACTTGATTTTCTATTTACCTTTTTTCTTTCTTTCCTTTTAGACATGAAATGCATGTCCCTTCAACCTTGTATAAGCAAACTTGACGTTATTATTTTTAGTTATTCCTACAAATTTAAAATATTTGTCTATTATAACTAACATATCTACCAATTCTTCAACATTTAGATTGCCTCCATATACTGGAACATCTAATTTGAGCATCGATCCTATTCCTGTGACTCATTTCAAGAGTCTTTCTTCCTCTTCTAAAAATCAATGTAATTTATCAACAATTTTATCTTGTTTATGGTTATACATAATCAATATAACATAAATAAAAAGTATGGCATGGTAAAGGTGGAGAGGAATGGAATATGGATGCAAGGGATCCTAAGTGGAAGTGCCCAAGATTTGAAACATAAGGTGACATTATGAACACCCACGGTTTGATTTGTGGCACTTCCAAGAGTGAGATTTATAGTTGGAGATATGTAAATTAGTTTACTTGGGTTGTGTGTACAAATAATAAATTTTAACACCTACTTAAATTGACCCTATCTAAACATAATGGTGTGAGATTAATATTTATATTAATTATAGATGGCATTAGCATTTGTACTATAATATTTAAATTGAATCATTAGAAAATTACATTATTATTCAATCTACTTGAGACCTGCATAAATCACATGGTGACCAAGACAAACTATCCTATAATGGTGTAACAGATCTATAATGGTGCCTCTTTCTTTAATGTCAATGAAAAATTTATGGGAATCTTATATATTGACTTGCCATTCTATAATTATACAATCATTGTTTTATATTAGAAAAAATAAATATTATCCATTTTAGATTTTAAAATTTGGATCAAAATTATGACATATTTATGACACAATAATGACAACATTATTTTAAATTTAATAAATTTATAAAACCCTTAGGCTAGAATTACAAAACCCTTAAAAATAAATTTAAGATTAATTTATGACACCTTTAACACAAATATACAACACCCTTAAGTCACATGTATGACACCCTAATGACACTTATCCTAATGACATGCATATTATTTTTTAGGTGACATAAACACATGGTAAATGCATTTTGAATGAAAATGTCATTGAAATATTGGTTTAAGGAACCTTTACAACATGTTATCTGTCTTAAATATGTAGTAAATTTAAATTAGGAATTGGAGAAAAGAAAAGAAAAAAATTGATTTTTGTTTTAAATGTGACTTAAATATTTTTAAAATCCAACTAAAATCTAGCTTTAAACTATTAAAATTTAATAGTGTATAATTATTCATAGTGATCTTTTTGACAACTTTGTAATTGATACACAACCTCTATGTGTCATCCTTCTTTGTCACAAACACAAAGGGGATGTCATAAGGTGATGAGCTTGGCCTAATGTATCCTTTATCTACAAGTTCATGGATCTAATACTTGGTTTCTTCATTATCCAAGAATGATATTTGAGTTTATTAAGGGTAATATTCATTGGAAAATAATTTCATTAAGGTATTTGGATCCTCTTGTATGGACAAGTCTTGTGTGAATTTACATCACATTTGGGTCTTACATTGAAACTCTATTTAAGTCTAATAATCACACACTAAAGTTCCACATGCTCCCATCAAATAGTATTATGCTTAAATAAGATCCTAATAATCATTCAGGGCATGATGTAGTTACCAAGAATTAACCGAAAATTTAGCATTATAGTTATGCCCAATTTCCCAGATCAAGTTATCACAAGTATACCGTTAGGTTGAAGTGATGAAGTTACATATGTGAGAGCCCTACATAAGTTGATTTATTATGAATCATATTTTCATCACTAAAGATTAGATAATTATTCTAACCATAATGATCCATGGACGGTCCTATTCTTCATACAGTCTCCAATAAAGTTTGGCCCCAAGCATTTATTGTGAATTCAAAAATATTTTATTCTTGTTTCATTCACATTTTTTTTGTGTAAATACTTCGCTCCATTCCATGATGTGGAATTTCATTTTAGTCAAGGCTCCTTTCCATAATAATGTTATGATTATTTTCTTTATTTGAGTCATCACTCCTATAAGGGATTATAGGTTGACTTTGATGACTTTATTCCTTATTTCCAAGCTAAACAATTTTTCTTTCGAAGAAGTGAGTTTGCTTTGCATATATTCAATCATTATGTTTAAATTTTATATTTTTGTGTCCTTATGAAGAGGGGACCCAAAGATATTTACCTATGAAGTGGTCAATTTGAAATCATATGACATCAATAATTATCTATGTATCCTATGGGAAACATTGATGAAACAAACTCTGGATTTCTCAAGACTGACTTTTTGACCTTGTGTTTCATAGATTATATGACTTCTTCGAATCCTTTTGCCTCTCTAATCTCCACACAATCAAATAGGATCGTTTCATCAAAAAACTATGAGTGGTAGGTTGAGGCTTTTGGGGATGATTTCAGGGCTTTGATTTCCCCTTCAGCTATTATAACTTTTAGGGATCAATTCAAGGATTCAACCATGATAATGAAGAAGCAAGGGGATAGTGGATCCCCCTGCTTGATACCTCATGATTTTTAAAAAAACCCACAAGGCCTTTGTTAACTCTACTAGACCCTTTTCTAGTCATTTATTGATTTGATTTAGAATATTAAATAAATATAATTTTAATGCCTAAGACATTCACTATGGTCGGGTTCAAATTCATTTTTTAGCTATGGTGGGAGCACCGTCATATGATGGCTACTGAAACCACCTAGATGTTTTTGATTATTAATCAATCATGAGATGAGCATGCCACACATGAGGAGAATATTGTCATCCTCATCAATTATTGATTAATTAATCCCTCTACCTTTTGGGACTATATCACTATTCATCTATTTATTTGTGATAACTTTACAACTAAGACACTAAAGTTTGATAGAGGCATGAAGCAATGCATATTCAAATATTGTTACATTCATAAAACATTGACAAAAATATCAAGTGGAATATTTATTAAGTATGGTGTGTATATTGTAGATAAAATTCTCGTGTTCATGGTCACAATGTGTAACATTCAATGCTTTAGAGACACGTAGAAAGACATCATACCCAAACACATTTTGAAGTGTATCCAATTTGAGTCCATCATCCTCCTTGGCTTGCATGACTATCTAGAGCTATGACAACTATCCCAAACCTCTACTCTGCCCTTTGTCAGCACACAAGCATCAAAATTTACTAACTTATTGAAAAATCTATATGCGTTGATGTAAATTTTGTACAAATGTCACTATTTAGTGTTTTACTTGTGAATATTGTGACACACACATAGAATAATGTTCAATCTTAACAACATATGTAAACACATTTTTTCAATATTCTAGTGATCTCAAATTTCAATTCCGATCTCCAACCATCCTTTTTGGAGATAAAATTAAATATGTTATGCAAATTTATTTTATATAAAAAATAATCCAATAAAATTTCAAGTTTAACCTTTTTAAATATTATTATGATTATTCACTAATTATACAATTTGTATAGTACGTATTCCTAATTATATGTTTTTTCTTATAAATTTAAAAAATAAACTTCGAGCATATAGTGTAACTGTCCAATCCATAGTCGATTAAAGGTGATAAATCAACTTTAATCCTAGTTTTCAATTAATTGACATTCAAAATTTCATTTTATTATGATTTTGTAAATCTAAAATTGCATACCCACTCATGTTTGAATTTGAATCAATCCCATGTCTAGTTTGTAAGTTCAACTCCATCTAACTTTTCAAAAATTTATTAGCTTCATGTTATAATTATGTTTGTTGAATCAAATCTTGCTTTATAGTTGGCCTTTAAACCACTGTAACTAATTGAAAATACATTAAAAAAATTATCATATATAATTAATAATAATTCAACTTAAATCTACTCTCAACTTCTTTGAAAACATATTTAACATTTACAGCTTTAACGTAGGTATACAATTGCATCATGACCCTTGTTGTTTATAGACAAAATTTTTCATGTTGTTTTTTTAATTAATTTATAAGAATCATAATATTTTGAGATTTAAGTTTCTCATTGCAATGTCAAGAATTATATTAACAAAAGCTTAACCAAGCAATGGACAATACATGTATTATTCAGGGCTATTTTCTATTAGTTTTTTTTTATGATGTATACACCTAAAAATGATCACAATGTAGTTATTAATTACTAAATTACACTATTTTTCATGTTAGTATATTTGATAATTATTGGTACAAAGTACGAAATATGCAAGCAATTTTATTGATGATTTTCTTAGTGTACTAGCATGTTTTCCCTTCTAGCTATCTCCTCCTCTCTCCTCTCTCTTCCATCCCATGCCTTTTTTATTCTAATTGTTTAATCATAGTTTGGGTGCCAATAAAGTCTTTATATATATCTAATTTATTTATAAATACATAAGTACTGGTTTTTATATATTAAAAAAAATTAAAATAATATATATATATATATATATATATTAGACATTCATTATTAAAAATTGTTAAAGTATTTATTATTAAAACACATAAAAATATATTAGAGAAATCATTAGAAAATCACATACATACTTCTATAATTAAATATATCCCTATTTTTTTTTAATTTATAATAAACTTTCTTAAATTAAAGATTATTAACCTCTTATAAGAAAAACAAATATTTTTTTTAAAATAAAAAGAATACTTTTAATACACTTAAAAAAAACTATAAGAATACTTGTAAACAATATTTAGTCAAACAAAATCAATTGATATAATCTTATTGATAGTCTGAAGATAGAAAAGGAATGCACGATTAAAACATGGCATTGTTATAGGAAATTGTAACTAGTTTAGTAATGGAAAGCTTATTCCGTGTTTTTGAGAATAATATAAGTTGGTTGGTTTGATTTATCTTCTCAATTAGCGTCTTTTTCACATTCTTATTTATGACTACTTTAGTTTGATGTGTATTTATTATATATGTGTGTGTGTTCCCTAAATTTAAAGTATAGGCATTAGTGATTATTTTATCCAATTTATCATGCATGTTTACAGACAAATACTAGTGTCATTGCCAGAAACAATTTATACATATAAAAAAAACAACAACAAAGGTTTGCAGAAATAACTAAATCATTTATAAATAAAATTGGGAAAAACAAACAAATTTATGATAAGAACCAACTAGGGTATATTTGTTTTCAGAAGTGTAGAAAAGACCATTCACTATTGCAACATTTTTCATTACACAACTCTTGTTAAAAAGCAAATTGAGCTCTAAAAGGGTCATGTAAAAAAACACCATTCAGTAGTTTTGTGATTCCTTTCTAAAAGATTCTATCAGATTTCCTCATTTGGCCAATTATTTTTTACAATAGGTTCAAAAAGGTTCTACAATATTATTAAAAACTATTTTTCCTACAAAATTGAGGGTCTCTTACTACAAAATTGGAAGGCATGCATGGTTGATGGACCTCAAATGTACTTACCTCCCGGAGATCAAGGGTTTTGCACCTAAATTCTAATATATTAAAAAATATCAAATTAGATGTTATATTTTCTTTATTTTCCTAAATAATTGTAGAATTAATTTTAAAATAGATGTTATATTTTCTTAATTTTCTTAAACAATCATTGAATAAATTTTAAAATATATCTTCTCTTTTCCTAATTTTAAAAAAAAAAAATGTTCCTTTTCTTGATTTCTTTGAATTAAGATTATACAAATCAATTTCTTTGTATTTAGAATTTTAGATGCATTTGAACTGAAATTTTACAAATGCATTTCTTTGTATCCAGACTACAGTGCTGGAAATGCAACATCCATATATAGAGGGCGGGACCGTTACAGTTGGAGGAGGAATAATGTTGTCAATATTTGTAGAAAGAAACAGCGAGGTGGGGTCTATTCAAATTAAATTACAAGTATTTCTTAGTAACATGAGACTGCCATCAACAAAATGACGAATTCGAGACACTTGGCTAATGATCGATGTCTCTTTATGCAATATGTTTGCCAACAATCACAATGTTTGGGGTATGTTATGTTAATAATTACAAGCTAGCAATTGTTATTAAGTCAAAACCTGCGCCCTGAGTCTATGTTTGTTTCTGCACTTCAGAAACGAGAACATAATTTTTACTTTGATTATGATACTCTTTGAAGTCGAAATATTTTTAATTGATTCCCATGTCAATAATGAGCATACATTTTTACTTTCTCTATTTAAAATAAGAATCTTTAACATGTGGCTTTGATTTTTAAAAAAAATGCAATATCTATATTCAGCGACTTCTTTATCCTACAAAATTGATTTCTTTATGCTCTGACCATGGACATGATAATGAAAAACATGGTTTAAGTGAATGTTCAATTGTAATAATGACTACCTATATTATACAATACATTTAACGACGCAATTTATAACAAAATTGATTTTATCCTCAACCTACATAAACTTAGCACATAACACCCTTGTTATCTTAAGATTAAAAAAACAAATAATTTTTTAAAAATAAATAAAATACTTTTAATATACTTGTGAAAAACTTAAAAAATGGACTTAAGCGCCTCCCCGCATTCTCCCTAAAACATTTCGCACGACTCTTTATTAAGTCAAGTTTTATTTTTAAAAGTTATGTAAAAAAGCAAAATTTACCGTTATATTTCTTAAAGCTTAAGAAAGAAAGAAAAAAAAAGCACAGCTGAAAAGGACATCGCTTATTAAAGCAAATTTATATCGTTATGATTTTGTCCGTAGCAATGGATATAAAAGCAGTGTGCAGTTACTAGTACTAGTTGGGAGGATTACGCAGCAGATCCGGCGCTACACATGAGCGGCGCACCAGGACAGGACAGGACAGACAGCGTACGGCACCTTCAACCTCATCTCTGCCAGAGTCTTTGATTTTCCCAGTTCAAATCCCCTCATGGCGTGCCAAATCCTGCGTTTCACTGTAAGTGATTTTAACCTCCGACCTCCTTCCCTCTCGTACTTAATTTTAGCTGTAGAATGGCCAGTTTGTATTTTGGCCTTAAAGCTCATATAGTGCTATTTTCTTGTCTGCTTATTTTTATCTGTACCATGCAGCGATTGGCACGGCAAGTACGAACCCTGTAATTTTATATTTAATGGTGAGATTTGCTTTTGTGTTTAATGATTAGAATTTGTTAGGGTTAGTAAGAGGTTGAATGGAGTATTTAATGATGATACCTGTAACCTATTGCCCCATCCCATCTTTTCTTTCTATCGATTGACTAATTTTTAGTATTGTTATATTTCTTTGTAAAAATATAGACTTATAAACCATGAAAAAGTGGAAGCAAAGCAGGAGGAGCGGCCCCCAATTGGTAGAGCTCTGGATTTGGTACTAGAAAATATAAAAATCTATGGACATTAATTTTTTTTTTTTTTTTTCCTGCAATAACTTGTGCCAATGGATTTTGATATTTTCAATAACTTAACACAGTGAGGTGCGGTAACTTGTAGCTATGAATATCATATTTGCATTAAAAAAATATAGACTTATAATTTCTGCAAAAATTGACCAAATTGGTGAAAGAGTTTTCCAAGTGTTAGCTAGGGCAGATCGTGAATAGATAATAAACCCAATGGCAAAACTCATAAACCATGAAAAAAACAGTCTCCCTTAGAAGCTGTTAGGGTTAGTAACAGGTTGAATGGAGCATCGAATGCCATGGCATACACAGACGTTGCCGTCGGGCTTCACCTCCCATCTCAACTTCCTGGGATGAGAGCACTGATCACAGCAGTATTCCAGCTCAATAAACGACCCGCGATCAGTTTTCTTGACACCCACAATACCCTTCAGATCGTCAAACTTACGCTTCACAATAGACGGCATGCTCTGTATTTAATCAGGAGAGTACGTCTCAGAAGCTTCCTTAATATACCTTGTTACAGCATCCGCTAAAGGGGGATCCTCCGGCATTTCCTGCACGCCGTTTTTCATGTCTAAAGCGATCTGTAAGAAATCATTCTACAAAATTTTATGGTGAAGCGTGCGATCGGTAAACTTGGCGAATCCTTTTCTCTGTTTCATTTTATAAGTAAAACGATGAGCCACGGCGGCTTCAACATCAGTTTTAAAGCCTTTGATGTTGATGTTCACGGAAACCGACTTAACCCCGTCGGGTTTACGCATCTCGGCCAAAAAGGTAAAAATTGACCGGTTCTATGATTGTATTTCCGGCGCTCGCCGGAGAAATAGGATGATGAACATCTTCACAGCTGTCGCTTTCGCTTTCGCTTTCATTGGCTGCCTATTTTGCTACTTTAGCTTTTCCTTTTTGGTTTGGAGTTCTCTTTTGTTTTTTTTGGGGAAAAGAGTAAATCGCAATTGTCGTATTTGGCAAAGTTGTAATCATTGGCTTAAAAAGGATGATGATCATGGAAGAAGTGGTCCATGGTTGTGTTGAAGTGTGTCAATAGAGTTCAACACAGAATGAATGGCTTGCAAATGCAATCAGTTGTGAGTGACTGCAGTAATTTGTAGGTATTTGGGTAGGGACGTAACGTTTGGGTATTTCTTGTTTAATTGCATGAATATTTCGCTAACCTTAAATTGCTGTTTTACCTAGCTACGGGAAGGAAATATTGTCTGCACACCACACTCTCAGAATCACTACACACTTATGGGATACCATTAACATAGCATATTGACCTTGAGGATTTTATGCATACTGAAGATGCCAAATTTAAAGCGCTGTGAGGAATTTGGGATGTTTTAGGTTTTTGGTTTTTTTTTTTTTTTTAATTAGTTTTGTTTAGCGATCTTCGTTTGTTATACTTGCTCATTGATTAAGGTTTTTAAAATATTTTTGTTGGGTAGGTGTTTTCTCAAGCGTAATGAAGAAAGGCTGAATCCGTGAAGGTGCTTTTGGGAATAGAGCTGTCGGTGTTAAGAATCGTCGGAGAGAGTCATTCCATGGAATCACAGTAGAAAATAGTTCCTTCCCAATTTTATTTTGACGAGGTCGAAGCAACATTGAATTGTGAGGATCCCAGAACGATTTTCATGATTAAAAACATTCCCAATCAATACAAGTTAGTTGCTCTTGTCGAATCTATGATTTTTGTTCTTATAACGGTATAGCGAGTAAGTTTTTAAAATATGGCAGTGTATTATCTATGTATGTGTTTTTGGTGATGCAGAAACAAATAAAATTTAGGTTACACATTTGAGATCTAGGTATGAAAGATTTTTGAAGACTGTTTATGAATGTTATGTTTGAAGTGTAATAAAATACATTAGACATATAGTTCTTATATGTTTTTGACCAGGTTACATGGTTTCTTTGTAATTTGAGTTTGAAAGGAATCTGATTTTTTTTTGGGAGTTCCTTATTGCAGCGTTTGCAGAAGACGTATGATATCCAATACCGGACAATAATAATGGGGCTTCGATGAAGCAAGAGAAACAAATTAGGGACACTAATACTTGCAAAGAGGTAGGCCTTATTTTTACTTGGCCACTTTTTATTATTTTAGTTTTATTTTTTTTTTGGTCGTGTAAATTTGAATATTGGAAATAGAGATTTTAAGTCTTCATGCCCAAATATAAATCATAATTTCTCCTTATTTTTTAAAATGAAGTAATAAACTTAAAACAATAATAATTTAAGAAGTATGTTTTTGAATGTATGAGCCATTTCTTTTTATTTTTTTCATGAGTGGTAAAACACATTTGTTATGATAGTGGGATTAGTTTACCTATGGTTGATAGGAAGGTAAGCATTAGATTGTTCAACATCATTGAATTTTTAGTTTCATAGTCAAAATATAATTTAGCAAAATAAAATTTTATTTTATGTGATTGTCCTGGCCTGCCTTTAATTTCGTGTAAATGATAAATTTATTTTTCGAAAAATAATATATAATAAAAATATTTTATAATTATTTTGTAGAAAAATTTTAATTTCATGTAAGTGATAAATTTGTTTTTCAAAAAATAAGATATAGTAAGACCGCTTCTTCTGTGCTATACGCGAATTTATTACTCAATCAGCATGACTGACGGGAAATAATGAGCACAAAAAATAACCTAATGACTATCTATAAACCCTGGGGCGTTTTCATTCAAATCCAAAAAAAAACCTTGTTTCGATATTTCTGTTGGATTGGAAGGGTTTTTTCGTGGTGATAGACAACGACACAAGTAGTGGTGATCGGTAGGTAGGGTTTAAAATTTTTGAAGTTAAACTTTTAGGGTTTTTCATTGTTTTTAGGTTTTTTTTAATAGTTTTAAACTTTTTAACTTTCTAAATTATTTCTTGCGAATGTTTATTTTTATTTATTTATTTTTAGTTGTTTTTATTTTATTTTTTATTTATTTATTTTTTAAATTTTTTACAATATTTTAATTCTTTTTAATTTATTTTTGTTATTTATTTTTTATTATTTATTTGTAATTTGTTTTATATTTTTTATATTAATAATCTTTTAAATTATTTAATTTAATTTTTATAAAAAATTTTAATTTTTATATTAGTTGTATTTTTTTAAATTATAGTTTAATAATTTTTCTTTTTTTTCTTTTCATTTAGATAATATTATTTTTATTTTATTTTTTTAATTTTTTATTTCTAAATTTATTTTATATTATATTTTTTTATATAAATTATATTATTTGTTTTTTATTTATATTTAATTTAATTTATTATTTTAATAATATTTTATAAATTTATTTAATTTTATTATTTGTTTTTTATTTTTTATATTATTAACTTTTTAAATTATTCAATATAGTTTTTATTTTTGATTTAATGATTATTCTATTTTTAATTTAATTTTTATTTAGTTATTATTATTTTTATTTTTAAATTTATATTTTATTTTATTTAAAATTCTATTTGCTTTTATTTTTATTTAATTTATCCTAATAATATTTTACAATTTTATTTTTTATTATTTGTTTTTAATTTATTTTTTATATTAATATTATTAAATTATTTAATTTAGTTTTTATTTTATTTTTTTGTATAGGCTGTGATTTTTTTTAAAATTTAATGATTATTTTAATTTTAATTTTAATTTTTATAGTTTTAAACTTTTAACTTTCTAAATTATTTCTTGCGAATGTTTATTTTTATTTATTTATTTTTAGTTGTTTTTATTTTATTTTTTATTTATTTATTTCTTAAATTTTTTACGATATTTTAATTCTTTTTGATTTATTTTTGTTATTTATTTTTATTATTTATTTGTAATTTGTTTTATATTTTTTATATTAATATTTTTTTAAATTATTTAATTTAATTTTTATTAAATTTTTTAATTTTTATATTAGTTGTATTTTTTTAAATTATAGTTTAATAATTATTCTATTTTTTTTTTTATTTTTTTTTCATTTAGATAATATTATTTTTATTTTATTTTTTTAATTTTTTATTTCTAAATTTATTTTATATTATATTTTTTTATATAAATTACATTATTTGTTTTTTATTTATATTTAATTTAATTTATTATTTTAATAATATTTTATAAAATTATTTAATTTTATTATTTGTTTTTTATTTTTTATATTAATAACTTTTTAAATTATTCAATATAGTTTTTATTTTTGATTTAATGATTATTCTATTTTTAATTTAATTTTTATTTAGTTATTATTATTATTATTATTAAATTTATATTTTATTTTATTTAAAATTCTATTATTTGCTTTTATTTTTATTTAATTTATCCTAATAATATTTTACAATTTTATTTTTTATTATTTGTTTTTAATTTATTTTTTATATTAATATTATTAAATTATTTAATTTAGTTTTTATTTTATTTTTTGTATAGGCTATGATTTTTTTTTAAATTTAATGATTATTTTAATTTTTATTTTTATTTAGTTAATTTATTTTATTTTTTTTGGTTTTTTTTTTTTTTAAATTAATCTTTTATTTTAATTTTTATATTATTTTTATTTTTGTTTTATTTATATTTTAATAATCTTTTTAAAATATATATTTCTTATTTTTTTCATTTAATTAATTTTATTTTTAATTTAGTTTTTATTGATTTTTATTTTTGTAAACTTTTACATTTAATTTTTAATTTAATTTTTTTAATATTTCAAATTTATATGTTATTTTACTTTTTATATTATCAATTTTTTATTTAGTCAATATTATTTTTATTGATTTTAATTTTAATTTTTATTAAGTTAATTTAATTTTTATTTTTGGTTTTTATTTATTTTTTTTTAATCTTTTAAATTAATCTTTTATTTTAATTTTTTAAACTATTTTCATTTTTTATTTTAATTTTTATTTTAATAATTTTTAAAAATATATATTTCTTATTTTTTTCATTTGGTTAATTTTTTTTTTATTGATTTTAATTTTTTTTGTATTTTTGTAAAATTTTACATTTAATTTTTAATTTTATTTTTATAATCTTTCAAATTTATATGTTATTTTTCTTTTTATATTTTTATTTTTTATTTAGTTAATTTTATTTTTATTGATATTAATTTTTTTTTAAACTTTTACATTTAATTTTTACCTTTTGGAAGGCCATATCCAGCTGCAAAGATCACCTTAAAAGGGGCATTTTGTGGAGGATGCATGGATTTCTCCCACCCCCCTCTCGTTACAAGTGACATGGGTCGAATAGTACGGTCAGCACAAAGATAAATGGGGCTCCAAGATTTAGGAATACTAGGAAATCAGGGATGGAATGAAGTGTTGGAAAGCCATAACCAACGAAGTCCTTCCCTTGGAAAAATCACAAGCTATCTAGAATCTCAACCAGGCTCTTATTCATATCCATATCCCCTATGTCCAGAAAGAGGATCATTTTGTCTAGAGAGTAGAAGATAGCAGAAAATCCTTAGTGTCCTCGGGCCATGCCATTGAACTTAATCTGGATAACAACTGCGATCACTAGATTTTTTTTTTGGTAAAGCATCTAACCCCCAAGATTAACTTCTTCTTTTGGCTAGTAGCTCAAAACAAAATTTTAACAATTGAGAATCTCACCAAAAGGGGACTAATCGTCCCCAATAGATGTCTGATATGTAAAAATGCAGAAGATTCCACTCATCACCTTTTTCTGGAATGCCCATTCAACGTGAATTTGTTCAATGGGATCCTTAATCGCCTCAACATATCTTTATACCATGGGCGGTGACAGAGACTGGCAGGAGCCACCATCTTGCAAAGATGTTCAAGAACAAAAGGTGTGGAGAAAGCTTAAGAAGGGAGGCCTAATTGAGTACATGGAATGCATTACTGAGCACAACCCTATGGTGGTCAGAGACTTTGTAGTTGCTTGGACAAAAAGGAAGGTTACTATACGGGGGATTTACATTAACATCTTTGAAGAGCTTATTGGAGATGTCATAGGTATGGCATGTACTAGTGCTAAAGAATACAAGGACCAATCCAAAAAGCAAGAATCCCTTTAGTGCTTCTTTCGAACCAATGATTTCATGCAAACTGAGAAGGGCTTTTCCCATACCAACCTACCAAGGTATTGGCCCGATGTTTGCTTACAGGCCATGAGATACATGATCTTGCAAGGTAAGTACACCTTGATTTTCTCACACCATTTCTTGTTGTTCAATCATTTCATCAGTTTTAGGATCATTGTTCTCTATTTTCTTTTGAAGTCCTTGGAAAGCACCGTCCTTCTTCACCAGGTTAATGGCATTAACCCTATCCTTGATCAAGGCCTCATCCTTCTGTTTGTTAAGCACAAACAAACCCTACTTGGTAAAAAAGTCCTCCCAAGGGCGGATCATCCTCCGAGGAGGACTCCTAGGACAACTCCTTGGAGGAGGACCCTACTATGGGATCCCTCCTTCCCCCCGAACACTCCCTTTGTAACAATTTGTCCAAATCCCCACTTAATGACTTACCCCTCAAAATGTTGTTCATTCCTAAACCCAAACCCATTATATTTGGTAGCCCTTCTACCTCTGACTAGAAGAGCAAGGCCCATTGTAACAACAAAACATGAGAAGAACAAAGAAATGATGAAAAACTTCAATGTAAAGGTCCGGCAATCGGGCTTCGATTTGGCTTAAATTAATTCAGGATTGGAACGAGCTCCATTGGGTCGCGGAGGCCACGGTTCAAACATTGATGCAGTGTGCTCAACCCCTTCCCAATCCTCGGCTTTTTCAAATCCCCCAAGGTTCCTAAATCCCCCCCGGAGTCCCCCCAAGCAAACCTTCCCATAGGGGAAAGGCAAGAAGCGTTCAAGGATGATTTTTTCAGAGATATATGCTGAGGGTCCCAAGAATCATACCAGAGCAAAGGTTTCAAAAGACAAGTCTAGCATTCTGATAAAGGACAATTCAACTATGAAGGACACCCAAGAGGGTCCTTCCAATTATCCTATTTTATTTTGTCTTTGTTTTTGCTTTGTTTTGTCTTTAGTACTCTCTTTTATTTGTTCAATCATGTAGGGCATTTCTAAAACTCTATATTTCATTTTTTGTTGTTCTGAGTCCTTTTAAAACCCAGGTTTAACTTATCAAATTAAAAAATATATTTATTTTTTATTTAGTTAATTTTTATTGGTTTTAACTTTTTTATTATTTTTGTAAACCTTTATTTTTTTTGTAATTTTGTTTTTAATTTTCATTTAGTTAATTTTAATTTTATTTTTTGTTTTTATTTTTTTAATCTTTCAAAGTTATATGTTATTTTATTTTTTATATTATTTTCTTATTTGCTTATTATTTTTATTTAATTTAATATTTGTTTAATTTAGTTTTATTTTATTTATATTTTAATAATCTTTTAAAAATGTAATTTTTTTAATTTTATTTTTAATTATCTTATTTTTAATTATTTTTTTATTTTTAGTATAAATTATATTATTGTTTTATTATTTAATATTTTTTTAATCTTTCAAATTTATACGTTATTTTATTTTTTATATTATTTTCTTATTTGCTTATTATTTTTATTTAATTTAATATTTGTTTAATTTAGTTTTATTTTATTTATATTTTAATAATCTTTTAAAAATATAATTTTTTTAATTTTATTTTTAATTATCTTATTTTTAAATTATTTTTTAATTTTTAGTATAAATTATATTATTGTTTTATTATTTAATTTAATTTATTATTATTTTATTAATATTATTTTATTATTTGTTATTAATTTATTTTTTATTCATTTTAAATTATTTTTTATATTAGTAACTTTTAAATTATTTAATTTAATTTTAATTTTTATATTGGTTATAATTTTTTTAATTTTAATTTAATGATTATTTTTATTTAGTTAATTTTATTTTTAATTTTGTTTTTATCAATTTTAATTTTTTATTGATTTTGTAAACTTTTACATTTAATTTTTTTAATCTTTCAAATTTATATGTTATTTTATTTTTTATATTATTATTTTAATTTAGTTAATTTAATTTTTAATTTAATTGTTATTGATTTTAATTTTTTACTATTTTTGTAAACTTTTAAATTTAATTTTTAATTTTTATTTATATTTTAGTAATCTTTTAAATATATACATTTATTATTATTTTTAGTTAATTTTGTTTTTATTGATTTTAATTTTTGATTATTATTTGTAAACTTTTACATTTAATTTTTAATTTTTATTTAGTTAATTTAATTTTTAATTTAATTTTTATTTTTTTAATCTTTCAAATTTATGTTATTTTATTTTTTATATTATTATTTTTTATTTAATTAATTTTTTTTAATTATAGTTTTTATTGATTTTAATTTTTAAATAATTTTTGGAAACTTTTACATTAAATTTTTATGTATTTAATTTAATTTTTAATTTTTTAATTTTTTAAATTTATATGTTTTTTAATCTTTCAAATTTATATGTTATTTCATATTTTATATTATTATTTTTTTATTATTATTTTAATAATCTTATATATAATAGCTAATTTTATTTTGAATATTGTTTTTATTATTATTTTTTTTTGAACTTTTTTTTATTTTTTAATCTTTCAAATTTATATTATTTTCTTGTTTGTTTATTTTTTAGATAGATACAAAGCTTTTTGACTAGAGCAACAATTGGTTACAATTCAGTGACCATAACTGGTCAATATCAGCAATATGATCATAACTGATCAATACTAACAATATTGTCACAACTGATGAATACCAACAATACCACATAATATCGCCATAATCGGTCAATACCAACAATATCACATAATACCAACATAACCGATAAATACCAATAATATCATCACAACCGATGAATATCATTGAAATAGCCACAATTGACCTCATTTTAACGATATGTTACAACCAACCAAAACCAACAATACCACACAATACCGTCAATACGAGCAATATGATCACAACCATTCAATACTAACAATACCACCACAACCAACAAATACCAACAATACTACATAATACTGTCAACCAATCAATACCAATAATACTGTCGCAACCGACGAATATCAATAATACCACATAATATCATCACAATCGACGAATGCCAACAATACCGTCACAACCGGTGAATATCATTGAACAGTCACAATTGGCCTAATACCAACGATCAGTCACAATCGGCTAATACCAATAATACCACACAATATCGTCAAGCCCAGCGATATGGTCACAACCATCCAATACCAACAATACAGTCACAACTGACAAATATCAACAATACAGTCACAATCAACGAATACCATTGAAACATCGACAATCAAACTAATACCAATGATAGGTCACAACCAGTCAATACCAATAATATCACACAATATCGTCAATACCAACAATATGAACACAATCGAGCAATACTGTCACAACCAGTGAATACCAACAATACCACACAATACCATCACAATCAGTCAATACCAATGATATCATCACAATCAGTGAATACCAACAATACCATCACAATCGATGAATATCAACAATATCACACAATACTGTCACAACTGACGAATACCCATAATACCGTTACAACTGGTGAATACTATTGAAATGGTCACAATCGGCCTAATACTAACGATCGATCACAACCGGCCAATACCAACAATGCTACACAATACCATCAATACCAATAATACGGTCACAACCAACCAATATCGTCACAATTGGGGAATACCAACAATACCACCCAATACCATCACAACTAATAATACTACACAATATCACCACAACCGGCGAATACCAATAATATCATCACAACTGACGAATACCATTGAAACAACCACAACTGGCCTAATGTCAATAATACCACATAATTCTGTCACAACCAGTGAATACCAACAATATCATCACAACCGATGAATACTATTGAAATGATCACAACCGACCTAATACCAATGACTGGCTACAACCAGGCTCCAATACCTCTGAGATTTGGACCTAGATGGTGCACGTGATAACCAAATTGCATTACCAACACACCCCCATCTCATTGGTATTTTCTTATTTGCTTATTATTTTTATTTAATTTAATATTTATTTGATTTATTTTTATTTTAATAATCTTTTAAAAATATATATTTTTTATTTTGTTTTTAATTATTTTATTTTTAATTGGTTTATTATTTTTATTATTATTATTTGATCTTTTATTTTAAATTTATATTTTATTTTATTTTGTTTTTTTATATAAATTATATTATTTGTTTATTTAATTTAATTTATTATTATTTTAATACGATTTTACAATTTTATTTTTTATTATTTATTTTATTTTTTAATTCATTTTAATTTATTTTTTACTTATTGTTTTTATTTTTATTTTTACTTTTTATTTTATTTGTATTTTAATAATCTTTTTAAAATATATATTTCTTATTTTTTTATTTAGTTAATTTTATGTTTAATTTTGTTTTTATTGATTTTATTTTATTATTATTTTTTTAATCTTTCAAATTTATATGTTATTTTATTTTTAATTTAGTTTTTATTGATTTTATTTTTTCTACTATTTTTGTAAACTCTTATATTTAATTTTTATTTATATTTTAATAATCTTTTAAAAACTATATTTTTCTTATTTTATTTTATTTAGTTAATTTTATTTTTTTAAATTTTGTTTTTATTGGTTTTAATTTTTTATTATTTTTTTAAACTTTTACATTTAATTTTTATTTAGTTAATTTTAATTTAATTTTTATTTTTTTAATCTTTCAAATTTATAGTTTATTTTATTTTTATATTATTTTTTTATTTAGTTAATTTTATTTCTAGTTTTTATTGATTTTAATTTTTATTATTCTTTTTGTAAACTTTTTTTCTATTTTATTTTTTATTTTTTAATCTTTCAAATTTATATTATTTTCTTGTTTGTTTATTTTTAGATAGATACGAAGTTTTTTTATTAGAGCAACAATTGATTATAATTCAGTGACGATAACTGGTCAATACCAGTAAAACGATCTCAAGCGATCAATACTAATAATATCATCACAACTGACGAATACCAAAAATACCACATAATATCACCACAACCGATGAATACCAGTAATATCAAATAATATCACTACAATTAGTCAATACCAACAATATCACACAATACCACTGTAATCGACAAATACCAATAATATCGTCACAATTGGTGAATACCAATAATACCGTCACAACCGATGAATACCATTGAAATAGCCACAACTGACCTAATTTTAATGATGTCACAACCAACCAAAACCAATAATAGCACACAATACTGCCAATACGAGCAATATGATCACAACCAGTCAATATTAACAATACCACCACAACTAACGAATACTGTCACAACCAACCAATACCAACAATACTGTCACAATCGATGAATATCAACAATACCACACAATATCGTCATAACTGACGAATGCCAACAATATCGTCACAACTGGTGAATACCATTGAAACGGCCACAACCGGCCTAATACCAACGATAATCACAACCAGCTAATACCAATAATACCACACAATATCGTTAATACCAGTAATATGGTCACAACTATCCAATACCAACAATACAGTCACAACTGACAAATACCAATAATACAATCACAATTGACGAATACCATTGAAACATCGGTAATCGACCTAATACCAATGATAGGTCACAACTAGTCAATACCAATAATATCACACAATATCGTCAATACCAACAATATGATCACAACCAGTAAATACCAACAATACCATACAATACCGTCACAACCAATTAATACCAATAATATTATCACAATCGATGGATACCAACAATACTACCACAACTGATGAATATTAACAATACCACACAATATTGTCACAATCGACGAATACTCATAATGCCATCACAACTAGTAAATACTATTGAAATGGTCACAATCAGCGTAATACTAATGATCAACCACAACCGGCCAATACCAATAATGCTACATAATACTGTCAATACCAGTAATACGACCACAACCAACCAATACCGCCACAACTGGGGAATACCAACAATACCACCCAATACCGTCACAACTAATAATACCACACAATATCACTACAACCAGTGAATACCAATAATAACGTCATAACCGATGAATACCATTGAAACAGTCGCAATTGGTTTAATGCCAATAATATCACACAATTCTGCAACAACTAGTGAATACCAATAATACCATCACAACCGATGAATACTATTGAAATGATCACAATCGGCATAATACCAATGATTGGCTACAACCAATGTCCAATACTTTCGAGATTTGAACCTAGATAGTGCATGTGACAACCAAATTGCTTTACCAACACACCCCCATCTCATTGGTATTTTCTTATTTGCTTATTATTTTTATTTAATTTAATATTTAATTGATTTATTTTTATTTTAATAATCTTTTAAAAATATATATTTATATTTTATTTTTAATTATTTTATTTTTATTTAGTTTATTATTATTTAATCTTTTATTTTTAAATTTATATTTTATTTTATTTTTTATATAAATTATATTATTTTATTATTATTTTAATACTATTTTACAATTGTATTTTTTATTATTTATTTTATTTTTTATTCATTTTAATTTATTTTTTATATTGATTTATTTTTTACTTATTATTTTTATTTTGCTTTTTATTATATTTGTATTTTAATAATCTTATTAAAATATATATTTCTTATTTTTTTATTTAGTTAATTTTATGTTTAATTTTGTTTTTATTGATTTTATTTTATTATTATTTTTTTAATCTTTCAAATTTAGATGTTATTTTATTTTTAATTTAGATTTTATTGATTTTATTTTTTTTTACTATTTTTTAAACTCTTACATTTAATTTTTATTTATATTTTAATAATCTTTTAAAAACTATATATTTCTTATTTTATTTTATTTAGTTAATTTTAATTTTAAATTTGTTTTTATTGGTTTTAATTTTTTATTACTTTTCTAGACGTTTGCATTTAATTTTTAATTTTTATTTAGTTAATTTCATTTTTATTTTTTTATTCTTTCAAATTTATATTTTATTTTACTTTTTATATTATTATTTTTTATTTAGTTAATTTTATTTTTAATTTAGTTTTTATTGATTTTAATTATTATTATTATTTTTGTAAACTTTTTTTAATTTAATTTTTTATTTTTTAATCTTTCAAATTTATATTATTTTCTTGCTTGTTTATTTTTAGATAGATACAAAGCTTTTTGACTAGACCAACAATCGGTTACAATTCAGTGATCATAATTGGTTAATCTCAGTAATACGATCACAACCGATCAATACTAATAATATCGTCACAACTGACGAATACCAATAATACCACATAATATCGTCACAATTGGTGAATACCAATAATATCACATAATATCACTACAACTGGTCAATATCAACAATATCACACAATACCACCATAACCGACGAATACTAATAATACTGTCACAATTGGTGAATACCAATAATACCGTCACAACTGACGAATATCATTGAAATAGCCACAACTGACCTAATTTGAACGATAGGTCACAACCAACCAAAACCAATAATACCACACAATACCACCAATATGAGCAATATGATCACATCCAGTCAATACTAACAATACCACCACAACCAATGAATACCAACAATACTACACAATACTGTCACAACCAACCAATACCAACAATACTATCACAACTGATGAATATCAACAATACCACACAATATCATCACAACTGACAAATGCCAACAATACCGTCATAACTGGTGAATACCATTGAAACGGCTACAACCGGCCTAATACCAACCATCAGTTACAACCAGCGAATACCAATAATCCCACACAATATCGTCAATATTAGCAATATAATCACAACCATCCAATATCAACAATACCGTCACAACTGACAAATACCAACAATACAGTCACAATCGATGAATACCATTAAAACATCGACAATCGACTTAATACCAATGATTGGTCACAACCAATCAATTTAATAATATCACACAATATCGTAATACTAATAATACGGCCACAACCGATCAATACCAACAATACCATCACAACCAGCGAATACCAACAATACTACATAATATCATCACAACTAGACAATACCAATAATATCATCACAATTAGTGAATACCAACAATACCACACAATACCACCACAGCGGATGAATATCAACAATACCACACAATATCGTCACAACTGACAAATACCCATAATACCGTCACAACCGGTGAATACTATTGAAATGGCCACAATCGGCCTAATATTAACGATCGACCACAATTGGCCAATACCAACAATGCTACACAACACCGTCAATACCAGTAATACGACCACAACCAACCAATACTGTCACAACTGGCGAATACCAACAATACCACCCAATACTGTCACAACTAATAATACCACACAATATCACCACAATCAGCGAATACCAACAATATCATCACAACCGACGACTACCATTGAAACAGTCACAATTGATCTAATGCCAATAATACCACACAATTCCATCACAACCAGTTAATACCAACAATACCATCACAACTGATGAATACTATTGAAAAGATCATAACTGGCCTAATACCAATGATTGGCTACAACCAACGTCCAATACCTCCGAGATTTGAACCTAGATGGTGCATGTGATAACCAAATTGCTTTACCAACACACCCCCATCTCATTGGTATTTTCTTATTTGATTATTATTTTTATTTAATTTAATATTTATTTGATTTATTTTTATTTTAATAATCTTTTAAAAATATATATATTTTATTTTATTTTTATTTAGTTTATTATTTTTATTATTATTATTTAATATTTTATTTTATTTTTTTTATATAAATTATATTGTTTGTTTATTTAATTTATTTTATTATTATTTTAATACTATTTTAAAATTTTATTTTTTATTCATTTTAATTTATTTTTTATATTAATTTATTTTTTACTTATTGTTTTTAGTTTTTCGTTTTGCTTTTTATTTTATTTGTATTTTAATAATCTTTTTAAAAAATATATTTTTTATATTTTTATTTAGTTAATTTTATGTTTAATTTTGTTTTTATTGATTTTATTTTATTATTATTTTTTTAATCTCTCAAATTTATATGTTATTTTATTTTTTATATTATTTTTTTAATTAATTAATTTTATTTTTAATTTAGTTTTTATTGATTTTTTTTTTTTTTTTACTATTTTTGTAAACTCTTGCATTTAATTTTTATTTATATTTTAATAATCTTTTAGAAACTATATATTTCTTATTTTATTTAGGTAATTTTATTTTTATTGGCTTTAATTTTTTATTATTTTTGAAAACTTTTACATTTAATTTTTAATTTTTATTTAGTTAATTTTATTTTTATTTTTATCTTTTTAATCTTTCAACTTTATATTTTATTTTATTTTTTATATCATTTTTTTATTTATTAATTTAGTCTTTATTGATTTTAATTTTTTATTAATTTTGGAAACTTTTATATTTAATTTTTATATTTTATTTATTTAATTTAATTTTTATTGCTTTTAATTTTTTTATTATTTTTGAAAACTTTTACATTTGTTTTTTGGTTTAATTTTTACTTTTTATTTAGTTAATATTTTTATTTTTATTTTTTATTTTTTTAATCATTCAAATCTATATGTTTTTTAATCTTTCAAATTTATATGTTATTTTATTTACTTATTATTTTTATTTTATTTATAGTTTAATAATCTTTTAAATATATATATATTTTATTTTATTTTTATTTAGTTAATAATCTTTTAAAAATATATATTTTTTATTTTGTTTTTAATTATCTTATTTTTATTTTTAAATTTTATTTTATTTTTATTTAGTTAATATTGTTTTTATTTTTTATTTTTAATTTGTTTTTAATTTTTATATAAATTATATTATTGGTTTATTATTATTTATTTAATTTATTATATTCTTATTTTAATAATATTTTATAATTTTATTTTTTGTTATTTGTTTTTAATTTATTTTTTATTCTTTTTAAATTATTTTTTATATTAGTAACTTTTAAATTATTTCATTTAATTTTTATTTTATTTTTTATATTGGTTGTATTTTTTTTTAATTTTAATTTAATGATTTTTTTTTTTTAATTTAATTTTGTTTTTTGTTTTTATTTTATTTTTATTCTTTTAATCTTTTATATATATATATTTTAGTTTTTTTTTTTTTTGCTTTTTATTTTATTTGTATTATATATATATATATATATATATATATATTAGTTTTTTTTTTTTTGCTTTTTATTTTATTTGTAAAATATATATATATATATATATATATATATATATATATATATATATAAAAGTTAATTTTATTTTTATTGATTTTAATTTTTTATTATTTATGTAAACTTTTACATTTAATTTTTTTAATCTTTCAAATTTATATGTTTTTTTTATTTTTTATATTATTATTTTTATTTAGTTAATTTTATTTTTAATTTAATTTTTATTGATTTTTATTTTTTTACTATTTTTGTAAAATTTTAAATTTAATTTTTAATTTTTATTTATATTTTAATAATCTTTTTAAAATATATATCAATTATTATTTTTAGTTAATTTTGTTTTTATTGATTTTAATTTTTTATTATTTTTGTAAATTTTACATTTAATTTTTATTTAGTTAATTTATTTTTTATTTTTTTAATTTGAATTCAAATTTATATGTTATTTTATTTTTTATTGATTTTAATTTTTTTACTATTTTTGGAAACTTTTACATTTAATTTTTATTTAATTTAGTTTTTATTGGTTTTAATTTTTTTTGGTAATCTTTTACATTTAATTTTTATGTCGTAAATTTAATTTTTAATCTTTTAAATTTATATGTTTTTTAATCTTTCAAATTTATGTGTTATTTTGTATTATTTTCTTATTATTTTTATTTTAATAATTTTTTAAAAATATATATTTTTTATTTTGTTTTTATTTCGTTAATTTTGTTTTTATTGATTTTATTTTTTATTATTATTTTTTTAAACAATTTTTTATTTTTTAATCTTTCAAATTTATATTATTTTATTGTTTGTTTATTTTTAGATAGATACGAAGCTTTTTGACTAGAGCAATAATCAGTTACAATTCATTGACCATAACCGGTCAATATCAACAATATGACCAAAATTGATCAATACTAACAATATCGTCACAATTGACGAATACCAACAATACCGCATAATATCGTCACAATCGGTGAATACCAATAATACCACATAATATCGCTACAACCGGTCAATACCAACAATATTGCACAATACCGTCACAATTGATGAATACCAATAATACCATCACAACTGGCGAATACCAATAATACTGTCACAATAGATGAATACCATTGAAATAGACACAACTGACCTAATTTTAACGATAGGCCACAACCAACTAATACCAACAATACCATCACAACCAACGAATACCAACAATACTACACAATACTGTCACAACCGACCAATACCAACAATATCATCACAACCGATGAATATTAACAATCCCACATAATATCGTCACAACCGATGAATGCCAACAATACCATCACAACCAATGAATACCATTGAAACGGCCACAACCAGCCTAATACCAACGATCGGTCACAACCAGACAATACCAATAATACCACACAATATCGTCAATACCAACAATATGGTCACAACCATTCAATATTAACAAAATCATCACCACTGACAAATACCAACAATATAGTCACAATCGATGAATACCATTGAAATAGCCATAATCGACCTAATACCAATGATAGGTCACAACTAGTCAATATCAACAATATCACACAATATCGTCAATACCAACAATATGACCACAACTGACCAATACAAATAATATCGTCATAACCGGTGAATACTATTGAAATGGCCACAATCGGCATAATACTAATGATCAATTACAACCGGCCAATACCAACAATGTTACACAATAACGTCAATACCAATAATACGACCATGACCAACCAATACTGTCACAACTGGCAAATACCAACAATACCATCACAACTAATAATACCACACAATATCACCACAACTAGCGAATACCAACAATATCGTCACAACCGACGAATACCATTGAAATAGTCACTAGTCTAATGCCAATAATACTACATAATTCCATCACAATTAGTGCATATTAACAATACCATCACAATCGATGAATACTATTAAAATGATCACAACCGACCTAATATCAATGATTGGCTACAACCAGCCTTCAATACCTCTGAGATTGGAACCTAGATGGTGCATGTGACAACCAAGTTGCTTTACCAACACACTCCCATCTCATCGATATTTTCTTATTTGCTTATTATTTTTATTTAATTTAATATTTATTTGATTTATTTTTATTTTAATAATCTTTTAAAAATATATATATTTTATTTTGTTTTTAATTATTTTATTTTTTAAATAAATTATATTTTTTATTTATTTTAATACTATTTTACAATTTTATTTTTTATTATTTATTTTTATTTTATTTTTTATTCATTTTAATTTTTTTTATATTAATTTATTTTTTACTTATTATTTTTATTTTTTTGTTTTGCTTTTTATTTTATTTATATATTAATAATCTTTTTAAAATATATATATATATATTTTTTTATTTAGTTAATTTTATGTTTAATTTTGTTTTTATTGATTTTATTTTATTATTATTTTTTTAATCTCCCAAATTTATATGTTATTTCATTTTTTATATATTTTTTTCATTTATTTAATTTTATTTTTAATTTAGTTTTTATTGATTTTATTTTTTTTACTATTTTTGTAAACTCTTACATTTAATTTTTAATTTTTATTTATATTTTAATTATCTTTTAAAAACTATATATTTCATATTTTATTTTATTTAGTTAATTTTATTTTTAAATTTTGTTTTTATTGGTTTTAATTTTTAATTATTTTTGTGAATTTTTACATTTAATTTTTAATTTTTATTTAGTTAATTTTATTTTTATTTTTTTAATTTGTCAAATTTATTTTTTATTTTATTTTTATATTATTATTTTTATTTAGTTAATCTTATTTTTAATTTATTTTTTATTGATTTTAATTTTTTATTAATTTTGGAAACTCTTACATTTTATTTTTATTTTTCATTTATTTAATTTAATTTTTATTGGTTTTAATTTTTTTATTATTTTTGTAAACTTTTACATTTGTTTTTGTTTAATTTTTAATTTTTATTTAGTTAATTTTTTTTTTTTAATCTTTCAAATTTATGTTTTTTAATGTTTCAAATTTATATGTTATTTTATATTTCATATTATTTTCTTATTATTTTTATTTAATTTAATATTTGATTTATATTTATTTTTATTTTAATAATCTTTTAAAAATATATATTTTTTATTTTGTTTTTAATTATCTTATTTTTATTTTTAATTTTTATTTTATTTTAATTTAGTTAATATTTTTTTAATTTAGTTAATATTGTTTTTATTTTTTATTTTTATATAAATTATATTATTTGTTTATTATTTTTTATTTATTTTATTTTATTGTTATTTTACTAATATTTTATAATTTTATTTTTTATTATTTGTTTTTAATTTATTTTTTATTCATTTTAAATTATGTTTTATAGTAGTAACTTTTAAATTATTTAATTTAATTTTTATTTTATTTATTATATTGGTTGTAATTTTTTTAAATTTCAATTTAATGATTATTTTTATTTTAATTTACTTAATTTTATTTTTAGTTTGTTTTTATTCTTTTAATCTTTTAAATTTATATTTTATTTTATTTTTACCTTTTTTTTCTTTTTCTTTTAGTTGTATATTAATTATATATAATTTTGTTTTTAGTTTAGTTTTTATTGATTTTAAAATTTTATTATTTTTGTAAACTTTTACATTTAATTTTTAATTTTTATTTAATTTTTTTTAATCTTTCATATTTATATGTTATTTTATTTTTTATATTATTATTTTTATTTATTTTATTTTATTTTTAATTCAATTTTTATTGATTTTAATTTTTTTACTATTTTTGTCAACTTTTAAATTTAATTTTTAATTTTTATTTATATTTTAATAATCTTTTAAAAATGTATATTTATTATTATTGTTTGTTAATTTTATTTTTAATTTTGTTTTTATTGATTTTAATTTTTTATTATTTTTGTAAACTTTTACATTTAATTTTTATTTAGTTAATTTGTTTTTACTTTTTATTTTTATTTTTATTTTTTTAATCTTTCAAATTTATATGTTATTTTATTATTTATTTAGTTAATTTTATTTTTAATTTAGTTTTTACTGATTTTAATTTTTTCACTATTTTGAAAACTTTTACATTTAATTTTTAATTTTTATTTACTTGATCTTATTTTTAATTTTGTTTTTATTGGTTTTAATTTTTTTTGGTAAACTTTTACATTTAATTTTTATTTAGTTAATTTTAATTTTATTTATTTTAGTTTTTTATTTTTTTAATCCTTTAAATTTATATGTTTTTTAATCTTTCAAATTTATATGTTATTTTAGATTTTATATTATTTTCTTATTTGCTTATTATTTTTATTTTAATAATCTTTTAAAAATATATTTTTTTTATTTTGTTTTTTTTCAGTTAATTTTATTTTTAATTTTGTTTTTATTGATTTTTTTTTTTTTTTATTATTTCTTGTAAATTTATTTTTTATTTTTTAATCTTTCAAATTTATATTATTTTCTTGTTTGTTTATTTTTAAATATATACGAAGCTTTTTGACTAGAGCAAGAATTGGTTACAATTCAATAGCCACAAAATAATACGGTCATAACCAACTAATACCAACAATACCATCACAACTAACGAATACCAACAATACCACACAATATCGTTATAATTGAAGAATACCAATAATATCACATAATATCGCTACAACCAACCAATACCAATAATACCTCACAATACCGTCACAACTAATGAATACCAACAATACTGTCACAACCAATGAATACCAATAATATCATCACAATCAGTGAATACGATTCAAACAGTGGCAATCGACCTAATTTTAACAATAGACCACAACTGGCCAATACCAACAATACCGTCAATACCGACGAATACCAATAATACCACACAATACTGTCACAACCAATCAATACCAACAATACCGTCACAACTGACGAATATCAATAATACCATCACAACCGATGAATATCAACAATACCACATAATATTGTCACAACTGACGAATACTAATAATATCATCACAATCGATGAATATCATTGAAACAGCCACAACTAGTTTAATACCAATGATCGATCACAACTAACCAATACCAATAATAGCACACAATATCGTCAATACGAGTAATATGGTCACAATTGATCAATACTAATAATATCATCACAACTAGCGAATACTAACAATACAATCACAATCGGCGAATACCATTGAAACAGTCACAATCGACCTAATACCAATGATAGGTCACAACCGACCAATACCAACAATACCATACAATACTGTCAATACCAATAATACAGTCACAATTGGGCAATACCAATAATACTATCACAACCAGTGAATACCAACAATCTCACACAATACTGTTACAACCGATCAATACCAATAACACCACCACAATCAATGAATACCAACAATACCACACAATACCATCACAACCAACGAATACCAACAATACCACACAATATCGTTATAACTGATGAATACTAACAATACTCTTACAACCGGTGAATACCATTGAAATGGCCACAATCGACCTAATACCAATGATCGACCACAACCGATCAATACCAATAATGCTACACAATATGGCTAATACCATCAATACGACCACAACCAACTAATATCAATAATACCACCCAATACGATCACAACTAACAATACCACATAATATTACCACAATCAGCGAATACCAATAATATCATCACAACTGACAAATACTATTGAATATCGTCACAACTAACAATACCACATAATATCACCACAACCAGTGAATACCAGCAATACCATCACAACCGATGAATACCATTGAAATAGGGACAATTGGTCTAATGTCAATAATACCACCCAATACCACTACAACTAGCAAATACCAATAATACCATCATAATCGATGAATATCATTAAAACGACGACAATCAGCGTAATACTAATGATTGACCACAACCAACCTCCAATACCTCCAATATTTGAACTTAGATGGTGCATGTGACAACCAAATTGCTTTACCAACACACCACCATCTCATCAGTATTTTCTTATAATTTTTATTTAATTTATTTTTATTTCAATAATCTTTTATAAATATATATTTTTTATTTTGTTTTTAATTATTTTATTTTTATTTAGTTTATTATTTTTATTGTTATTTTTTAATATTTTATTTTATTTTTTATATAAATTAAATTATTTATTTATTTAATTTAATTTATTATTATTTTAATACTATTTTATAATTTTATTTTTTATTATTTATTTTTATTTTATTTTTTATTCATTTTATTTTATTTTTTATATTAATATCTTTCAAATTATTTAATTTCATTTTTATTTTATTTTTTATATTGGTTGTAAATTTTTTTTTGCTTTTTTAATTTTTATTTAGTTGATTTTATTGTTATTCTTTTAATCTTTTAAATTTATATTTTATTTTATTTTTTATATTATTTTATTTTTTGCTTATTATTTTTATTTTTTTGTTTTGTGTTTTATTTTATTTGTATTTTAATAATCTTTTTAAAATATTTCTTTTTTTTTTTAGTTCAGTTTGTTTTTATTGATTTTATTTTATTATTAATTTTTTAATCTTTCAAATTTATATGTTATTTATTTATTTAATTAATTTTATTTTTAATTTAGTTTTTATTGATTTTATTTTTTTTATTAATTTTTATTTATATTTTAATAATCTTTTAAAAATATATATATTTCTTATGTTATTTAGTTACTTATATTTTAAAAATTTGTTTTTATTGGTTTTAATTTTTTATTATTTTTGTAAACTTTTACATTTAATTTTTAATTTTTATTTAGTTAATTTTATTTTTTTAATCTTTTAAATTCATATGTTATTTTATTTTTAATATTATTATTTTTATTTAGTTAATTTTATTTTTTATTGATTTTAATTGTTTACTATTTTTGGAAACTCTTATATTTAATTTTATCTTTATTGGTTTTAATTTTTTTATTATTTTTGTAAACTTTTACATTTGTTTTTTGGTTTAATTTTAAATTTTTATTTAGTTAATTTTATTTTATTTTTTGTTTTTATTTTTTTAATCTTTCAAATTTATATATTTTTTATCTTTCAAATTTATATGTTATTTTATATTATTTTCTTATTTGCTAATTATTTTTATTTGATTTATATTTTAATAATCTTTTAAAAATATATATTTTTTATTTTGTTTTTATTTAGTTAATTTTGTTTTTATTTATTTTTATAAAATTTTACAATTAACTTTTATTACCTTTTTTTATATTATTTTTTTTGTTTAATTTAATGTTTACTTTGTTTTTGTTTATTTTTATTTTGTTTTACTTTTTAATTTATTTTAATTTTAAAAAAAAAATTTAAATTTTTTTTTTTTTTTATTTATTTATATTTTTAGTTTGCTTTTCATTTACTTTTATTTATAATAATATATAATTTTTTTAAACTTGTATAAAATTTCATGGCTCCTCAAAAGTCGACGTAGAAGCATGTATCCAAAATCTAATCAAGGCATGAAGTGAAATATAACTTGTGTGGAAAAATGTTTTATGAGAGTTGAACTTTATTTTATTTATAATTTAATAATCTTTTAAAAATATATATTTTTATTTTGTTTTTATTTTATTAATTTTATTTTTTATTGATTTTAATTTTTATTATTCTAAACTTTTAGATTTAACTTTTATTACCTTTTTTTATATTATTTTTTATTTTATTTTATTTGTTTAATTTAATGTTTACTTTGTTTTTGTTTATTTTTGTTTTACTTTATAATTTATTTTAATTTTAATTTTTAAAAATATTTTACAAAATTATTTTTTATTTTAATTTTTAATATTATTTTATAATTTGCTTTTATTTATTTATATTTTTAGTTTGTTTTTCATTTATTTTTATTTATAATAATATATACTTATTTTTATTTTAACTTGCATAAAATTTCATGGTTGAAGTCTGGAAGCATGTATCTAAAATCATATCAAGGCAAATGTTTTATGAGAGTTTAACCAGGGTGGACCACCTATTTGGCAGATTGGGTGGTCGTGATGGGGGTGTTAAGGCATGTGCTAATGTTATCCTAAATATCAAAGTGACACTAGAGAAAGAAGAGGAACACTCACTAGCTATAAATCACGTTACTGCACAAAAGAAACAAAGAATTCAAGAATAAATTTTCAATAGCACATCAAAAAGTTTTTTTGCAAGTATGTCATTCCATTCTATATAAATGCAATCAAGAAAGTCTATAGTACAAAAGAAAGATGTGGATGATACATTAACTGGTTTATTCTATTCAAGTGTCATTCCATTCAATGTAGCTAGGAATACATTCTATATAAATGCAATCAAGAAAGTCTTTGAATTTGGCAAATAATACATTCCACCTATTCTGAAAAGCTTAGGACCACTCTTTTGGAAAGGTTAAATGAGGTCACTGGAAACATGGCAGAGGTCAAGGCCTCTTGGAGTGTAATAGGGGGCAATATATTGAGTGATGACTCATCTGACATGTGTTAAAGGCCATTGATAAATATCTTGGTGTATTGCCTTCAAGATGTATCTTTTTGAAAATGATCAACACCATGAATCTTAAGAAGACTTCAGAATATGTTTTCAAAATCTTAGATGAAACAATTCTCGAAGTGGGTGAAGAAAATGTAAATTACGTCACTAATAATGCCACAATTTATGTGAGGGCTGAAAAAATGCTTGTGAAAAAGTATCCATAGATTTATTGGAGTCCTTGTACAACATAGCCTTAATTTGCTACTTCAGGGCTTGGCTAAATTTTCATGGGTGCATGAAGCAATTCATAGAGAGAGGATAATTGCAAATTTTATAAGGAATCGCCACCCACATTGAGCATATATCGACAACATGCATCTAAGGAGTTGTTGAGACCTTGTGAAACAAAATTTGCCTATTTTTATATCACTCTAAAAAGTGTGGTTGAAGATAAAATCAACAATAAGGTCAGTGATTTGTTGTAATGAGTAGGAAAGATAAATCAACAAGCCCTAAGGGAAAGCACATAGAATAAATCATTTAAAACCCTGGCTTTAGGGAAAGTGCCAACAAAATTCTAAAAATATGAGCCTATTATTGATGTGCTATTCGGAAATCTTATGGATCAAGTACAAAACAACTACAATAGTTTGCTATTCGATTTTTTAGTCAAGGAGCAATTGCGTCAACATGTGAAAGGAAGTGGAGTTATTTTGACCACATTCAATCCAAGAAAATAAACAGGTTATTATTTGAAAAGTTAGTAGATCTTATTTATGTTAATAATAATTTACATGTGTATGAGCAAATGACAGAATCTTCTTCTTCACAATTCCAACCTGTTGCAGCTGACTTAGAGGACAAAAGATGATCTTGACTTCCTTTATGATGAATCTAGTGATAATGATTTTGATGAGCAAAGTGCTCTTGATGATATGGAACTTTTTGAAGTAGCTAGTAGCCTATAAAGCCATAGCTGTATTGGCCTTTGATGATGTAAAATTTTTTGATGTATAGTTCGAATGAAGTTTAAGAACTTAATATTATATGTTTTACATTGAGACACTTAGTTTTTCAAGAAGTATTTACAATACTTTGATTTGACTTATTTTATGATGGTTAAAGGGTGGGTGTTTTTCAAATTAGGGACCTTTACCCTAGAAATGGAACACATAGACAAGGCCTAAACAACCAAATATTACAATATGCTCAGCAGCACAACACAGAAAAAAATATCAAAAATAGCTAAAGAATAACTGTCAATGACCCACCCAAAATACCATTTGAGAACGAAGAGTCAAAAATGAATAACAATTACACAAAATATATTTATTGCTTAAATTATTTTCTTCAGGTCTACTTCATTTTGGTCTTTCAAGCCTTGCCTCCACCTTCCACAAGGTTTCTGCAGGGCCCTCTTAAATGGAGTAACTTGTTAGAAGGCTGGACCTCCTCTTTTCTATTTTTATTCTTTTTCTGAACTTTAATCCATCCTCTGTCATCCTTATAGGTTTTGGGAGAAAAAACCTTATGCAAACCCTCATCAGTATTGAACAAACTCAAGTGAAAATACACGTTATCTAATATGTTTTTTTTCCTTCACATGAGGATGTGATTATCAGAATTTTGGCTTCTTTAGAAAGATCTAAAATCTTGCCATCTTGAAGAGGTATTAGAATACATTCATGTAAATTCTCTTCCTTATTTTCTCTCATTACATCAGGATGTTCTGCTACAAGCCTTGTATCTATCTTTTCTTCTAAATTCGATGAGCCATCATACTTCGGACCATAAACTGTAAGTAGTTCTAATGAAGAATGCTTCCACCAAGTCGATTTTACTTTTGTTTTTGCAATAGGATAATTAGAAGATAAATTACTAGTATTAAAACACCTATGACACCTTCAAGTCAGTCCCTCATAATCCAACAACTGAATCCATACTTGATCTTCTACTATCAGATCTATGGACGCTGAAAGATCAAGTGTTGTATCAAATAAAACTAAAATTCTAGAAAAATTTGTATGAGAAAACAAATTAGTGGCTGAATTAGTCCGTATGATTTTGCCAATGGAGTTACCAATAGCATTGAAACAAGGTTTAGCCCAAAAATGAAGGGGAAGATGTGGGAGGCGGATCTATATGGGTCTGGGAGAGAAAGTATTAATTAATAAGGGGATTAAAATTTGGATCCCAAGGTTTCATAAATAGCTGGTGTTGATTCCAGCTCCACTAATGCCCAAGGATAAGATATTTAAATGAAGAGAGGAGGAAAATAGTAGTAAAAAAACCTTTTACAGAAGGATAAAGTTTCACTTTATCTTTTTAAATAGGTTTCCATTGTAGTGAGATCCAGTCATTTAGATCTTTAAGATTGGGTCATAATTTTTCATACTAACGTATGACTCCTTTTCTGAGATAGTATTCTTTATTCATTAAGACCAAGTCGAGGGCATCATTTTCCAGATTGAGTGAGAGATTATCAGGAGCCGGTTTTGAGCCGGTTTCAAGGGCTTTTGTTTGAAGGTTTTCATAAATTTTTTTTACAACTTTTGAGAAGGATTTAGCTCCCTTAGCCACTTCCCCACTAATTATCGCCTCAGTCGACATAGATTGCACTGACCCAGAATGCTCCTTAGAAGGGGAAAGGGTTGAAAAATCAACAAAAATGTTATTCCACCACCTGGGAAGATGTCAGTTTTGTATGGTGATCTTATAACCTCCATATAAGGTCCCTCAACTTGTGCCTAGACACCAACAAGAGAATCTATAGTTCCAAGAATCCAAATGAAGCCACTAGGGTTTGGCAGGGGGGTACACAGGGTACTAAGCAAACAACTAGAAGGCAAAGAGGCTCAGGGACACTACGAGAAACTTGATATTTGTAGAGGCTATCCAGTTTGCAAGTTGCACCAAGCTATAAATGGACTTATAAACTGCGTTAGGGCTAGCATGATCAAGCACACAAAGGACACATGTATCTCTAACGGGTATATCCATAATAAATCGAGCAGCTGAAGGAAAGAAACAAATGCGTAAAGAATAGGAAAACAATCTATGTAAACAAGTAAACACTACTAAAAAAGGAAAATGATTCAGAAACATGCAAGCTCTAGGAAATGAAAGATGATTTTAGTAAGAAAGATGTTTTTAAAAGAGAGATGCATAACATTTCAAAATCTTATGCTAATGTCTATTCAGAATGAAACAAACCCTAACATGTAATATCTAACCCTATCAATATACTCCACTAAACTAACAAAATAGTTTCACCTTGCAAAGCAAGGTACCCTCAGATCATGTTCAAACACAATGCAAGAATTCTACCAACCGCGAGTCAAAGTTTGATCCGTTGTGGAGGAAGACTGAGTTGTAGTGTAGAGATCTATCCAATCCACTATCAACAATCTAGGAGAGGTGAAGTAGCATCAAGCAATAGATGTAGAGGCCAATCAAAGTACACAAATTAGGGGCAATACCAACCGAAGGAGCCAAGAGCAAGCAATAATAAAGGAAGGAATAACTAAGAGTAGCAATGGTGAATCTAATCCAGCTAGCAAGAGTGGGTTTCTCTCCAAGAGGGAGGAAAAACCATGTAACATGTGGTAGAGGATCTCAATAGATGTGAAGAACTCCTAGAAATCAAGAACAACTCAAGAGAGATGAAAAGTTGTCAAGATGTCTAGATTAGATACAAGAAGATCCAAAAGGAGTCCAGGGGATCAAGAGGCAATCAAACAAGAAGAGGGAATGAGAGGGAGGCATCTTTGGACCTCATATAGGTCAACCAAGGTTGGATTCCCAAAAAAAAAGGTCATTTCTAGCCATTTGACAATGACTGGGAGTGAAACGGGAAATTTTGGGTGGGTTGTGGTCCAAGCTACGACTTAGGGGGCCATAATAGGCAGCCTGGACTAAAGCCAAGCCGTGAGTTATGACACAAGTCATGGCCTAGGCTACAATTTAGCCAAAAAGGCTCAAAAAAAGCTTTAGAATGAGCCAGCGAAGGCCCTAGAAGGCCCAGGGGTATCAAGAGGCCTCGAGAGGTTTGGAAGGTCTAACGAGGTGCTCAAAAGTAGGGAAAAATTCCAAATTATTGAGTAATATTAAATAGAACTCACAATGATTGGTAGAATGCATGACAAGCAGATACATAATCATCTAGAGTAGGGTCATGGGAAGTACAATTACATATGCCCCCAAGGTACAAGCAGCCGGTGTTCAAATGAACAAGGAGTGATGTGCAATACCTAAAAGCCATATAAAAGCAAAGAAAAATAAGAACCAAAAAGATAAAAGAGAACATTACCTGCACTTACCAGAAAGGGATTGCAGTGGAAGAAGTTGATTGTATGATCCACAGGTAGAAGTGTAAGTGCTACATAGTCCAAATCTAGATCTAGCTCCATCTCTTGCATAGAAGGGACACAAGTGATATCAAATCAAATTGTACAACTCAAAATGACATTCACTAGAGTGTCGACTCTAATGTTCTGTGTACGAGGGATATGGGTGACTTGGATATCCTCAAAGGAGGAGAATAAATCACGTGCCGCTTTGAAGAAAGGGAGCAACTCAGAGTTAAGGATGTTCCAAACACTGGTGAGCTGAGACACAACTAAGATTAAGTCAGAGAATAAATACACATAGCATGTGTGTAGCACATGAGCATCAGTTAAAGCATCAATGATTACATGATATTCCGCTATGTTATTCGTCTCACTGGTAAGGAAGTAACCAACTACAACAAGCTCATGGCCCCATGGGTCATTAAGAATCCAAGCAGTAATGGTGGGTCTTGGGTTGCCTTGATTGTTGTCATCAGTGTGAATCACCATTAAGAGGTACACCATGATGGGGGTAGGGATGAAAGAGGATGTTATGGAAGGATTTTCTCAACACACAGTTGGACAAGCGAGTTACATAAGGGAGATAAATAACATAACCAAATCGTAATCAAGGGGTGAAGACCAACACTGATTGTGGGACAAGGTGATGAAGGGTCGTAGGATGTACATGAGGAGATGAAGACTAGTTAGTGAAGACTAGAGCAAGTCCCGAAGCAACCACAACCACTAATCTGTACACCCGTAGAAACCATAGTGAAAGAAGAAGAGAGCGTCAGTAGGGATTGGCTACGAATGAGCAGAGAGATCAACTTCTATCCCAAGGTGTATCCAAAAAGGAGTACACGAGCCCGAAAGGCCAGAGGAACCAGGAGTCTAAGAGACTAAAATGGTCCCAAAGCATGCCTAAGGAGGCATCAAAGAGAGAAATGGGCTATGTCATTACGTCTAGAATGGGCCAAAACCCCTAAAATAAAAGTTTTGTGATTAGATGAGCAACAACGTTATGAAATGAAGGCTAGAAGAGAGCAAAAATGCCCCTGGCCTAGGTTGTGGCCTGCATGGGAAAACCCACAACCTGGGGGTCTACCAAACTACAAAAATTGTGGCCTGGTCCACTACCAAGTCATAGGTTATGTTGCAAACCTGTAACCTAGCTTTTGAGGGCCTGAAAACTTGCCTAGAAGGGGCAAAATAGGTCAAGAAGCTAGCCAATAAAGGGGGAAGGAGAAATAACATGTGCACACCTATATTTCACTTGGTTTCTTGCACAGTAACATCCTAATTCAGTTCACATGACTACAAATGTGAAGATGATTCAAAGTGTTAGAGGCAGGAGAGGCATCTTAGCTGATAGAGCCACTGTCGTTGTGCAATGGCCAACTGAGAGAGAGTGTCTCAATGTCAACAGTAGTGAGAGGCAAGGTAGGGGTGGAAGGAGACCCATGAAAGACAAAGACTAGCTAGGAAAGGACATAATAAGTCTGGAACAACCACAAACACTAACCCACACCACCTACAGGAATTGTGGAAGAGAGGAGTCGGTAGAGGGTTAACTAAAAACAAGTAGTGTCACAACCAACTGAAAGAAGCAAAAGATTGCTTCTATCCTGAGGTGCATCCAAGGAGGAGTGTACAAGCCAAACAACCACAAAAACCTACAAGGTTAGACAAAAAATGCCACAAGAGAGGAAATCCATTGAATGAGGGCATGGGGAGGGTATTCTGGTCGGCCTAATAGGGTGTGCCCTCGAGGTGGGCCACTACTTAGCCAATGAAGAGGCCAAACATCAGGGAAAATGTAGGAAGGAGATGGAGCCTCCATATCCTTAGGTAGATGGATGGAATAGCACTCAAGATCCACCTCAAAAAATTGAGATACCTCACTAGGAGAGGCATTGAGAGTTTCAATGCCACAATGGGACAATCATGATAAAAGGTGAGGAGGCTCAACATCTAGGGATACATCTCGAAAGAGGTCTCCTAAGAGTGAAGAGCTAGCTAGACACCTGGAAGTAAGAGGCATTAGGGGTCACATAAAAGGTATGAGAGAAGTGAACGTCGACTGATACTTAGCAGGGTAGAAACGTTCATCCTTGAATAAACAAGATTTAGAGGTGGGATCCGTGGGTGAACCCACAGGGCCTCGTGAAGAGATAGCCAAAGCCTCATTAGAGGGCTTTGTCTTAGCATAGAGAAATTCTCAAGGATCTAGGTCTACCATACAAAATTTTGTGATGCGAAGGCTTACATGGAAGCAGTCCAAGGACAACTAAGAATCTTGTTTTATAGGAGATCTAGATCTAACACACAAAACTCAATCCTGATAGCCTTGGGTCAAAACTTGACCTAAAGCTTCACATTACCCATCGGTGCAATTGTATTGTTGTTGAAGCCAACAGAGTTATAGTGAGGTTCATATAGTTTCGTATGCCTAATACCCAGCTCGTTAAATGCTTGCAAAGGCATGATGTTCAATGTAGCACCTTCATAGATGATACATCTCTTAATGTGATAGTCATTTACAAAGGTCTCAATGTAGAGTGGGAACTTAGCCCTCTTTGCCAGAATGGAAGGGTATTGTAAAGAGGCAAGGTTAAAAGATAGGACAGGGGCGCAAGGACGGTCGAGGATGTTTAAGTTGAATAACACCTCAACGTCATCCTATAGTGGTACCTCATGGGGGAGACCAAGCTCATAGAAGATGAGCCCTCTTTGCTGAGGACAAAGGTAGAGAAGGTCCCGGATGGAGATTCTGATCGAAAGGCCCTATAACTCCTCTATGATGGAGTACGGATACTACCTAGCTTGGGGAGTAATATTACGTTGAAATTCATTTAACTTTGGGATTCCCTACCCTTGTGCATTGGCCTGAGGGCCCTGCACCAATAGCATCTCTAATGGGGTTAGTCACATGACTCGAGCGCGTATTGACAAAACACTCATAACTGACGGGGGCTATGTCAATGCCAACAATGAGCTTGCTGCTATCGTGCTTGGCTTTCCCTTTCAGGTCAATTGAAGATGAGGAGTCAAAAGAGGTATAAAAATGATAGGAAGAGTGATGGGCCTTAGCCTTGAATTTCTTCTTCTTCTTCTTTTCCTTGTCATGGTTAGGAAGAGGTTTCGTGAACACATCTAGCTTGTAAATGGGTTCGGCAAGTGGGGAGTTCTAGGGAGCAAATGAGGTCTTCGCTCGAGATTATTGGGCAACACATTCCTTGTTAGAATGCCCCTTAATCTAGTAGAAGTTGTAGAATTTGGTGGGGTCATAGGGATATGACACCCACTGCCCTCCTATGCTCTTTTCAGGGACCTTTTTAGTTGGTCTCTTACTTAAAGCATTAACCTCGTGGGCATCCTTCTTGTCCTTGTTCTTGACAGGAGAATCAGTGACACCATTGCCGGTTGCATTACAATTACGTTCATGTAAGGAGGATGACTTTTGAGTCAACATAGGCTGAATGCCCACATGTAACTCAAAAACTTCAATCTTCAGGGACTCATTAACAACATCATAAGAGGTGGGCTCATGCTTGAGGACCTCGAGGTAGACCTCCTACCTCAATGCTTGCATGAACATATCATAAAGTTGTTCATTTGAGAACTATGCCCTGCACTTATGGACAACTAAACGATATCTATGTATGAAGTCAAAGTTTGACTCACCCTTGGCCTGCACCATGGAGGTAAGTGATTGGATGTCGAGGTTAAATGGTCTAGAGATATCAAAGTATTGGAAGAAGTCATTCAAAAGGAACTAAAAACTAGAAAGAGAATTTTGCAATAGATTTTGGAACAAAACAAGAGCTTCAGCTTGCAGGGAGCAAGCAAAGAGCTTCAACATCATGCCGTCATCCTGTTCCCAATCCATAAATGCCGTGATATGCTTCGTGGGACTAGCATCCTGAGTCCTATTGAACTTAGGTAGTTTAGGGATTGGAGTAGGAAGGGGAATAGCACACATGTAAGGGGCCAAAGGATTCCTACATAGATCTTAATAGGCATGGTTGATAGCAGGTTGGCGATGAGCTCCCCGAGGTTCCCTATGGGGGTCATGATGTTGCATACGCTAATAGGAATCATCATAACCATGGTTGTGAGGAAGACAATGTCGAGGCAGCTCTTGATGTGGGAGATGCTTATGATGGGGATCCTCCCAATCATGAGGTGGAGAACGACCATAAGAAAGGTATCGTTCCCTACAAGGATGATGAGATAATGTGGCATGCATAGGTAGATGTCATGGTGACCTAGGTGCCTACGGTGTTGGCCACGTGCAATAAGATGAGGGTCTAGATGAGGGTGTTGATGTTTGGGATAAGCATTTCAAGGGTCTCTAATTTGTAACTGGTGGTTAAAATCAGCATGCTCATCTAAGACCTTAAAGGAAGGGATAGGAGGATAGGAAGACTCCATGAGAAGTGGATGCCTAATCGAGTCAGGATGCCTATTTCTCTCAACATGGACATGAGGGGGTTCTTGCCACAGAGTCTCCTACCGAGAAAGAGCCAGGGGATTCACACAAAAATTGGTTGAGGCACTCAAAACATACTAGGTGCGATCTTTGTTTTCAGAGGAAGTACGCCACCTACTCTTAGGGAAAGAAAAGTGTTTTTCATTCACATGAATCCACCTATGATAATCATCAATGATTCTGTGTAACTCATCAGGTCTCAATCATGAAAGGGGGTCATCTTCACCCCTAACAGGTGAATGAAAATCAGGTGTCTCGAGGAGGTATCCTCAGACACGTAAAGCTCAGATTGGTAGAAAGGTGAGCGAGCCCGTTGGTTATAGATATTCCAATCTTGTTCCCTACGAAACATGAGAGGGTCATGGTCAGTATGCTGGGTCGAGGGAACCCCCTGGGTCCTATGGTGTCTTTGGCATTACATTGTAGCCTTAGCCTGCTCATGGCTGAGCTAAGGGACAAGACCCTGAATTTGGTGGGATTGGCATCCCAAAGGTGGGAGACCGGCCATGGATGTGATGAAACAAGATCAACATGGGAGACAACAGAAAAGGCAAATGGTCAGAGAACTAGCAGGGAGAAGAACATAACCAAAGCAAGATCAAATAACTAGAGAGATAAGATTAGATAATTATATTAATGTCCAATAAATGACCATAAAAGTAGGTCAATGGGACTGTACAATACAAAGCCAAAAGATCCAGTAGGAAGACCCAAAAGGGTCATCTATAGACAACAAGAGAAGAAAGAAGAGAGAAGAAGCAGCATGGGTCGAAAGGGCCAAGAGAGTATAGAAGGAGAGGTGAAGGGTGCCGAAGGGGAGGGAGGCAGAAGAAGAGCCTCAACCCCAACACCATCACTTAGCATCCAAGGCCGATTGAAAGTAACTAGCTATATGCCAGTGCCTAGTAGTTGAAACTGTGAAAGGTTTGAAATGTTGGTGTCTGGGAGAGACGAACCCTCTATGTCCGCCTAGAAGATCACGGTCTATGGGGGGCCCTAGTTGAGTGTGATCCTGGAAACCTCTGGTGTAGGAGGTAGTGTCTTGGGTCTTGACAGATCTAATTTGGGGGTCAGTACTAGTATCAAGATGTCGCTTGGTGCCTCTCTCAGAAGGGAGCACTGTGAAGGAGGTGATCTGTCTAGTAGCCATTCGTCTGGAATAAGGGTGAAGGGTCCCATCCCAGAGCTTGAGAGCCTCTTGCAGATAGAGAACAAGGCATCTCTGATCATAGTATCTGAAAAAAGATGCAAAAGTCAGACATTATAGGAGTAGGCAATGGAATCTCCCTTTGATCTCATAGTAGATGGGACAGCGGAAAATGAAGTGTTCTTTAGTTTCAACTTCCTGGAGAGAACAAAGCTAGTAAATCCTCTCAGAGCGGTCCAACTGGTGATCATACTCCACACGAAGTCTATGTGATCTAACTCTGAACTGACCTAAGGATATGTGGAGGGCTTGCAACCAATGCCAGGAGATATACGTGGGTCAGATAATAAGCCCATCAGTGACCTCGATGAAATGTATAGCATAAAAGGCCATCTTCAGACGTAACCCACCCAGAGGGTTGGTCCAAGTGTACTACATAAACTGTTTGTAAATGCCATCTCTGATAATTCTCTGCAGATCCTATATGCTCGGTTGGAGATGGGTAGGAGTGTCCAAGGAGTAACTATATGGTGGAAGGTGGTCTATCTGGATCCCAAAAAATCCAAGAAGATGTGAAACTTCGGCATACCAGCAACTGGATCAACCACTATGATCAAAAAGAGCAATAGCCTCAGAAGAATGATAGGCGAGGTAGAGGTATCTGTCCCTGCCCATAGACGAGTTCGAAAGCCCCCAGATGTGGTGCAAAAGTGACACAAGGTTGAAGATAGTTTCCAATTATGTGGGACAGTCTCTCTGCACTTGATGATGCATCTGGGCATGAGAATCTAGACTCGCTTAACTATATCCTTGTCAGACTCAAGCAAGGAGGGTCCTCAAACCTCAGATCCATAAAGAACCGTGGGCCTCACAAGGGAATCCGAGAGAGACATCTTAGACAAGATGTCCTAGAAATGATGACAGAAGTAGTGTCTCTCCAGTATCGCCAAAGAACCATACCCCTTGTTAAGCCAAAACACAATTGAAAGTAAAGCCTTGTGGCTATCAGAGGGGATTGGCTAAGATAGCTCTAAACAGGCTAAAATTAGCATGAGACCGTATGTGAGGTCCTACTGGGCATACCAGAATGTAGCTCCAGAATCTAAATGGAGCCACTAGGGTTTGGCAGGGGGTACACAATGTACTAAGCAATCACCTATAAGGATAAGACGCTCATGGACACTATGGGCTACCTGAGATCTATAGATGTTATCCAGTTTGTCGGCTTGTACCAAGCTATAGATGAACTCATGCGCTAGCATGATTAAGTGCACAAAGGACACAGGTATCTCTAATGGGTATAACTACTGTAAAGTGAGCAGTTGAAGGAAAGAAACTAATGTATAAAGAACAGAAAAATAATATATCTAAACAAGTAAGTGCTACAAGGAAAGGAAAATGATTTAGAAACATGCAGCCCTAGGAAATGAAAGACGATTTTAGTAAAAAACACATTTTTAAGAGAGATATGCATAGAATTTTAGAATCCTATACTAATGCTTCTTCAGAATGAAACTAACCCTAGCATGTAATATCTAACCCTAGCAATATACTAGACTAAACTAGCAAAATAGTTTCACCTTGCAGAGCAAGGTGCCTTCAAATCATACTCAAACACAATCTAAGAATTCTACCAACCGTGAGTCCAAGGTTGATCCAATGTGGAGGAAGACTAAGTCGTAGTGTAGAGCTCTATCCAATCTACTGTCAATGATCAAGGAGAGGTGAAGTAGCAACAAACAAGAGATGTAGAGGCCAATCCAAGTGCACAAATCAGGTGCAATTCCAACTGAAGGAGCCAAGAATAGGAACAACTGAGAATAGAAATGGTGAATCCAGTCCAACTAACAAGTAAGAGTGTGGATTTCTCTCTAAGAGGGAGGAGAAACCATGTATCATGTGTTAGAGGAGCTCAAGAGATGTAAAGAATTCTTAGGAATCAAGAACAACTCAAGAGAGATGAAGAGTTGTCAAGATGTCCAGATGAGAGCAAGAAGATCCAAAAGGAGTCCAGGGGATCAAGAGGCAATCAAACAAAAAGTGAGAGGGAGGCATGTTTGGACCTCATATAGGGTAAACAAGGTCAAATTCCCCAAAAACATGGTCGTTTCTAGCCATTTGGCAACGATTGGGAGTGAAATAGGCAATTCTGGTTGGGTTGTGGCCCAAGCCATGACTTAGGGGCCATAACAGGTGGCCTGGACTAAAGCCAGTCCATCAGTTGTGACAAAAGCAGTAGCCTAGGCTGAAACTTAAGCAAAAGGCTCAAAAAAGGCTCTAGAATGAGCCCATGAAGGCCCAAGAAGGTCCCGAGAGGCTCGAGAGGTGTTGGAAGGTCCAATGAGGTGTTGAAGGGCCTAGAAAGGTGCTCAGATTTTGGGGATAAATTTCCAAATGATTGAGTAGGATCAAATATGACTCACAGTGATGGGTAAAATGCATGATGAGTAAATATGTAATCATCAGGAGTAAGATCATGAGAAGTATCATTAGAGGATTGCCATTACCCAACATAGCATTATCATTAGAGTCGCTAAAAGTTATGCATGTTTTTTTAGCCCCATCTTCCACTGGAGCATCCTTCCCTACCTTCCTATCTATCATCTGAACTGCTATTAGAGTCTCCCCTGACTGCTCTATCGAGCTAGTCATTGCTGCAATCGGGCTAAACAGGTTTGAAACCCTAACCCTATTGTTATTACCATTGAGAGTGGGAGTCATCAGGGAAAAAAAAACATTTTTATATATTTCATATGTTGTTTAGGGTTTGAACTTAATGGCAATTTTTTTTTCAAACTTTATCCATTGGTGAACTCAGACCAAATTTTATACTTGTCGAACTTGAACTCGAACCTTGTGACTATAGTTGAAACATTTGACTATTATGTACAAAAATTTTAGGCATATTTGGATTCCAAGCAAGAGGGTTATATAATTTTCTTATAGATAAAATAATGACAAATATCAGTATAAATACTTTTGTAGACATTTTATCTAAATCAGGGTTTGAAAAATTGAGACATGTTTGGGTTCCAAGATTATAGGGTTGTATGATTTCCTTATGGATAAAACAATAACAAACCTCAGTATAAATACTTTTGTATCCATTTTATTTAAATGATGAAAATAAAGATTTTAACACCCATCCCTACTACCAGATATTAGTCATTACTTATGCTAATTTAGTCATGTCTTGTTTGATATAAGAAAATAATATAATAAAATATTCTTCTGGTAAAATTGTTATGTTTTCATTTATCACTTTGGCTCTAATACCACATGCAATATATAATTCAATTAGTCTAATTAGAGTCGCTTTGTGACATTTTCCCCCCTGAAATTTGGTATTTTGTTGGAGGGTGATCCACCTAGATAGGGATTGTGGCACAAGATGTGACTTATAAACCATAGGTTACTGGTAAAAGTCCAATTTTTTATTTAAGGATTCTCAAGCTTGACGGGTTTTTGGCCAATGTTATGCTACTTGTGAAAGTCATGAATAGATGACAATAGGTCATTAAGAGATATTGCTAGAAAACTTAGTTTACACTTTGTATTTGTGGAATGTTTTAGTATCTCTACTCCATACACTATTCACATTGGATTTGTAGACCTATTATTATAATCAAACACAAACATATGAGGGTGAGTGATCAGAGTGCAACCTAGGTTAACCGTGCACTAACTTTGTATGCACTGATTGCACCCAAATCTTGCACAACATGCCATAGACTCATTTGATACCATTGCTTGTTGAGAACACAACCATGTGTCAAAGACATCATCGTGCATGAGGAAGCCAAATTATGAATAATTAAGGAAGATTAAACTTTGGTTGGTATAAAATTAAACCATTTGGTACTAGATCTTTATTGTAACTAATATTTCTTATACTTGTATATATATACTTGCAACCAATATTATCAAAAGGGACTCTTTGACTTCTTTTGGCATTCGATATAATTTTTCCATTCAACTTAGAGAAATCAACTATTCTCATTCTTAGTCTTTGATCAAAGTAATTATCATTCTCAGTCTTTTGGTTCATTGTACACATACATACTATACTTGTTCAAGTGGTGAATAGAAGACTATTATTTTTCCATATCATTGTATTTGATGTATTTGTAACTGTTTGTAGTGTTGTCTAATTATTACACATTAATTAGGAACAGGATAGTTTGCTAGCTAGTTTATTATCTTGTTGTATTGCTTATCATGCATTACTATACCAATTCATGAAATTTAGATCAAAATGTGTCTTTCATAGCAACACAATTTTGTTGAATGCATTTTAACACTCCTACTTAGTAATAGGAGTGAATGCAAGTCAGTGACTATCCAAAAGTCTTAACACTGACGTCAATGGAAGAGGAAAATGATTGACTTAGAAGAAAATTATTAAAACCTTCGTGAATATCTAACAACTCTTCAAGGAGGTCATAAAGGGGTAGCACGAGACACTCTTTGATAGATTTGTGACTTGATGCTTCAGTTAGGACCTTTGACTTATACATTAAACTCTAGCATGTTGTTAGAACATCAAAGCCCTTCCAAGGTGCAAGTGACTATCGATATATTAGTTTCCTAAGGCAAAATTGACATTGAATCATTGGATGATTATGATCAATAATTTGATGAATATTTCTTTGTCAATTGCTTCAATGATGTGGAGAAGATCACCTTCAATTCACTTAAGTTATCCAAACTTGTCCTACATTAGATGGAAACTCTCAGTGCACAACTATGTCTACACTCGAGAGTTTTTTGTTGAAGCTATTCGTTGAGAATATTATCCTTCGAAGCATTAAACATGAATTTGCAATAGCTAAAATAATGAACAAATGATTTGGTGCAATAGTATGCTTACATATTCCACTACCTTCTTGTGTGCTTAAGAATTTGCATTACATAGCAGAATAAGGTGGACTAGCGTAAGACACTCTTTGATCAATTATGTAATTTGATGCTCTAGTTAGGACCTCTGACTTCTACGTTACATGCTAGGATGTTGGTAGAACATCAAAGCCTTCCCAATATTCAAGTGAATGCTGACATGCTAGTTTCTAAGGCAAGGTTGACATTGAAGCATTGGATGACTATGGTCAACAACTTGAGGCATATTTCTTTGTCAATCACTTTGTTGATGTGGAGAAGATCACGTTGACTTCACTGAAGTTGTCCAAACCTGTCTTACATTTGAAGTAAACTATCAGCACACAATGTGCATACGACTACAACCTTGTCAACACATGGGAGAATTTTATTGAAGTTATTGAGAATGTTATCCCTTGAACACAAAGTTGCAATAGTTACAAAAAATTAATCGATGAATTGGTGCAATAGTATAATAAAAAATTCCACTAACTTAATTTGTGCTTGAGGATCTATGATATTGAGTAGAATAAGGTGTTTTAGTGGACTTTAAACTTAAATTTGAAGAAAGTTGGATTTCCTAACCTATGCCATGTTTGGGAAAGCCTACTATTAAGCCAAACTTAAGCAATTCTCTGATTAAAGAGAAGATCAAGTTGTAGATAAGCCCTTGATTTTTTGGCCCACTTCGTAAGAGCAAGTCAACTCATAATGTGTACGAAGAACTTAAGAAGCATAAACTGATAGTTAGAGATATAATTAGAATCAATCTCCTGCACACAAAGAGCTCTAGTGACTCCAATGCAAGATAAAGGAGAATCAAAGGGAGAAATGGTGCAAACATCTTAAGATTCATACCCATATCGACCCCAAGTGATGCATAAAATAAAGTGTGTAGTCCACACTTGGGCCTATGTAATAAGAGGAAGAAATTGACCCTTAAACAAACTTATTGAGTGCTAGTCTAAGTCCTAAATCTTGCATGATTGACATTTACAAGGATATATATTGTCTTTTACATTCAAAATGTTGGGTTATAGAATAACACCATGTTGTCATGGGTAATGGATGTCGGCAGAATATCTTAGTGCATGATGGAGTTAAGTATCTAGGCCTCCCAACTTTTACCAATGGAATATATATGATTATGGACAAGAGGCCCATGTGTTATTATCACTTACAATGACACACAAAGATTTACAACACATGTTAATGTTATATGTCTGTGACCAACATGGTACCTATAAAGCTAAGCCCCAACATTATTTTGTCAAGGTCAATGATTGCATCTACAGTGTTTTTTAATCTCTTACAAACACTCAAGTGACATTGGTATTTTGAATTCAATCTAAGGAGCTTGAGTCTCACGTGCATAGGTTTGTGATGCTCATGGTTTTCATAAACACACAAGCACTCTTAGAAGCACAACCTTGTTGTATGCCTTGTGTTGCATTCAACACAACAATTTGATGTTTTACTTCAGTTTGGAGATGTTTCACATGCATAAGTTTGTGTTTCTCATCATTTTTCTCGAGATGCCCAACACCATGAGAATCACAACCTTGTGACATGTCCTATGTAGTGTGCATCACAACAAATTGATGGTGTACTTCAACAGTTGGGAGATGTCTTTTAGAAACCTAAAGGCATATGAACACACTTCACAATAAAACATTAGATTAGTCTAGTTCCAATATTTCATCCCAAATATGTCGTAACACACTTCTGAGTAAAACATTTGATCAATACGGTAGTATGCGAGATATTATAATATATTTAAGAGCTCGTTGACCAAGGGAACTGTTAACCATTTAGGCCCTGCAGGACAAAATCGGTCTCCTTGTTCCCTTGTTGTTATGAGCCAGTTCAAATTTGATTTTTTGCACAAGTCTTTTGGCAAAAGGAGGAACCAGTTCAGTGGTTCGACGTTGGGGTCTAATGGCATGATCTTTCCAAGAACTTTGAACTTGAACTTTGAACCATTGTTGGTTAATTCGGTTTGGTTTAACGATTTGCTTAAGTTGGTTTGGTTCAACGAGTTGGTTCAATAGGATGGTTCAAGAGTTGGTTCAAGTCGGAAGGTTCAAAGAGGGTCTTCCAAAGCTCAAAGGACAAGTATCCTTACGGAGGGAAGTCAAGCTCAAACTGGAACATTTCAGCAGGTTGCGGAGGGCAGTTCCAAATCCAAAAGTGCCCTTGCGTAGGGCAGGGAACCTTTGCGAAGAAATAAAAAGGGTGATTTTCCTTTGAAAATGCTAAGGCAAAGGCTGAAGGAATTACTTTAGACATTTTGTACAAAGAAATCACAAGGTAAAGAGCAAGGAATTCTTTCGAAAAAGTTCCTGTGGCAAAGTGAGCAAAGCGAATTCTTTCGGACAAAAAGTTTGAAGGAATTCCTTCGGACATTTTGTCTGAAGGAATTCACCTGACAGAAAAGCTCGACAGAAAGCGATAAGCGGGAAAGACAAAAGAAAGAATTTCTTCGGACAAAATGTCTGGAGGATTTGAAGAGCAAGGCCGCTTGAAAGACCTCGAAGGGCAGGTGCCCTTGTGGGGGACTCTCGGCTGCCAAAAGGAGGACCTTTCTCAAGGCCCGAAGGGACACCTTCCCTTCAGGAGGTTCCAAAGACAAAAGGCGAAAGAATTGACCAAGGGGTGATGGGCTCGCGAACGTCAAAGTTGAGCATCATGGACTAGCCATTGGAATCTAGATGTCCGATGACGTCCCCACAGATGTCAAGTTCAGGTCAACAGAATAGCCATTGTCTTTCAAATGGCGACGGGCACGTAGATGTCAACTTTACGACCATGAAGTAACCGTTGGTCTTTAAATGAAAGGCTCGAACCCAAAGGAATTTAAAGGCTTAAGGCCAAAAGGAAGAGACCGCCGAGAAGGGAGCCCAAAGAGCCAAAGAATTAGTAGAAGACATCCCTTGAGGGCCGAAGGAGCCAGAAAAGACAAACCCAGGAAGAGATAAAAGAGCCAAGTGCAGAAACGGACAAAACAGTCCAAGTGGAAAAGGAAGGTGTCGACTCAAGGAGTTACTCCAGCGGTTGACACAGTATCTGCCAAATGGTCATCAAAGAGTGCAAACAGTGAACGGCGCGACCCATTTTTCTTCACCTTGCATTGATGAGCAGATAAACTGCGCGAATGCCTTGAAGGAGCGGTCTTGTTTGCAGACATCCAGTGTGGCCTATGTTTTCACACATGACGTTTAATGTATTTAAATGCCTAAAGTCAAAATTGGAGTTGACACAACATTCTCTTTTAGTGGCTTCCTCTTCCCAATGCTCTCAGCACATGTGGGCCACTTGTCAAAGGGCACCAAAGTCTTTTCCAAAAGGGGTGCTTTTGCTTACTTTTTCTCTATATATATGTTGTAACTTCTTATTTGAGGAAGATATCTCTCATATTGTAAGGCGAAGCCCTGCCAATTTTCACCTGGAATCAATAGAATACGCATTTTTTACTTCTATTTTGGTCGGATATATCTCTGAGTGTTAGCCTTGTGTTTAGTCATTTCTTTCCTAATGCTTTCACAGATTTGATACCAACACACCTGGTATAGACAAAGCACCATTCCTGCAAGTGATAAGAAGCGCTGTATCTGGAGCGCAGAAGCAAAAGAAGGCTATCGGACAGTGTGCTTTTCCTACAACGCTTATGGTAGGTTCTTTTCTGTGTGTTTCCATTAAAACCTCCCTATTAAGTTCCCTGAAGTCTGGTCTTTTTACCAGTTAAAGTGTATGTATGTGTTCTTATGGTTCAAAGTGTGAGTATGAGTAGATCAAACTTGTTTGGTGCATCCCCAGCTTAGGTTAGATTCTGTTTTTCAATAATCCTTCTCCCTTTTCATCCCCCCCCCATTATATATATATATATATATTAGCCACATTATTGTGATAACTCAGATGCATCAAAGGGAGCTAGCCCTTATCTAGAGACTCTCCCCTCAGTTTTGCCAGACCCACAGGCAAGAGAGGAGTTTCCATTGTGATGCGTGGAAGATAGGAGCTCATCCTCCTGTCAAAGATGCAATCCATTGTGTCAACAGTTTTTGGCACGCCCAATGGGACCAAGTTTTAACACTCAAAGTTTCAAGATTGATGTTGGTCCTGTTACAGCAAAATCAACCATTTTCAGCATCTGGCGACTCCATTGGTAAGAACATCAGTTTTTGATCAAAGACCAGTCTGACCTCCTATATCTAAAATCACCACACGATTTGCTGCTAAGGGTGTCCCTTTTGAATTCATTGAATTTCCTTTGAACTCAGCAAAGCGACTGAGGTTTGAAAAAACTCATCCTTATTCAGCAAATCACCTTCCCAGACTTGCTATAAGATACACCTATGCAAGAAGGCCTCTGTTGAATCCTGTCATAGCTATGGCTTTACCTTTTGTGGCCTTTCATGGTCAGAGTCCTTTGAATCTCTTACGTTATGACCCAATTCCAGGATCAATCCTTAAAAGTGTGCCTCCCTTTAATAGAGAAGGGCCCATTACTTCTATCGAACACATCAGAAATATTGCTAACTTTTGCAATATTCACAATGTCACTGAGGAAAACATTATGATCAGATTGCTGGCATTGTCTTTCAAGGGCAAGGTTTTGGACTGGTATGGGACTTTGCCCATGAATTCAGTCGATTCTTGGAACAAGTTGGGCACCCTCTTAATGAACCAATTTAGAGAGAAGAGTGACCACCTCTCACTTGCCGAGAAGTTGACTACTATGAAAAGAGCTCCACACAAATTCATGTAGGATTTCAATACTCATTTTCAGAAGACATGGGACATAATCGCCATTCTGGTAAGGCTAACTCCAAGCTATGCTTTCCTCTATTATTTGAAAGCATTGAACAACGACATTACTGTTATGATACAGTCTATGGGAGGACATGTGTTGCCTGCTACCTATGACATAGCTATAGTGGCTGAGAATTGCCTGGTGCAGGCTGAAAAGATAGCCCTTAGGCCTTATATGCCACTCTTTCCTGAATTGTTGCCTCCAATCTAAACTGTTGCACCCACCTTGGCTGTTCTACTTAGCATAGAGAATCCGGTTGCTACTTGATACAATGACCTCCATAAAGTCAAAAGCCTATTACAAAGTGTAACAAATGAACTAGTGGCTCTTAAAAGGCAACAAACTGAAGGCAATCGACCAAATCAAGGATATCAACAGTATGGGCAAGCATATAGACCACTTTTCCAGAATTACAATCAAAGGCAAGGTCAATTTGCACAGGCCAGACCTTTTCAAGGCTATAATCCAGGCGCCCCTTCATCATACAAGGCTCTAGCGCCTGTTCAAAACAATTTGGTACAAGAACAACACAGTTGCTCAACCATGGGATATGGTCAAGATCAAGTTGTTTATACAAATGAAATGTTGAGTCAATACACAAATGCATAGGATAATCAGGCAGTCGCCCAATTCCTAAGCATTGAGGCTTCAGTGCAACCCGGCATGGACAACAGTCAGACTCAACCCGATTCCACTCATGAATCACCTGGAATGTGAGTTCTATGCAGTCAATTACATGGATAGTGCAAACAATCAGGGTGACTATGTTGCAACCAACACAAGGTCTAAAAGGATAGCAATGGAAGAGGCTCAAGCAGCGGCTCAAACGTTAGCACCACCTTCTTCATCACATGTAAACCAAAAGGTTCCAAACTTCAGACCGTCGGTTGCACCTTCAGCTCCTCGGCCTACGCCTCAGGGTGTAAGTAATCCGAAAGAAAATTTGAAAGAAGGCAACCCTCGAGTCAACGTGGTAGACCAAATGAATAAGCTACACATGAATATCTCTTTGTGGGATTCATTATTAATACCGGGACAAAAGCACATGCTGCAAAAAGAATTGCACGAGCTGAATGAACAAGTTGTCCCAACAAAGGCCGATAATGTTCTGATGATGAATGGGCAGCCTTCCACATTAGGCCAAGTTAAGAAAGAGGAAAAAGTTCCCCCTTTTTATTTATCCTTGGGCATAGGAGATTTCTTGGTGCACAATTGCATCATTGACAGTGGAGCAAGCACCTCGGTGATGCCTAAATGCATAGCCGATAAATTGGGGCTGAAATATGAAGAAATGACTAGGGGAGTCCTGCAGCTGGATGGAACACCAACAAAGACAGTTGGAGTGGTGAAAGGTTTAATCTTGACACTACACGCCTGCCCGACCTTCTCAGTGCCTCACGATGTGGTAGTGACAGATGTCCCTCCTTACTTTGCTATTTGCTTATTCAGAGATTTCACATCCAAAATAGGCGGCTACCTAGCAACAAACTGGTCCTATCTGGTTTTTAGAACCAAGTATGGGACTAAGGTTAAGATTGAATTGGAGCCACTCCATAGAGATCATCTGGAACCATACTCGCTCAAGGCGGCAAATGTCAACTATGCCATTATTGACCAGGAAGAATTCTAAGAGGATCAATCTCCATTCTCTGCCCTTGAAGGAGTTACTGACCTGCTCTTAGACGAATGGGGAAGTGACAACTTTGAGCATGATCCTTACAAGTTCATAGAAGAGACAGGCCTTGGGATCTATTGTATGCACGAAGAGGGTACTTTTGTACCAAATTTGATAAAGCAAGCCAAAATAGCTCAGGGTTCTGGCAACTATTCTTTGATGGCTCAAGAAGTAAGTTGGGTGCTGGTGGTGGAGTAGTGCTAGTTTCTCCTTCAAAGGAGAAATACTTTTCGGCTTTCAGGTTTCAATTTTCTTGCACAAACAATGTTGCGGAGTATGAATCCCTCATCCATGGTTTGGAGTGGGCGAGGAATCAAAGAGCTGTAGGTTTTTGGTGACAGTGCGCTGATTGTGAATCAAGTAAAGGGCTAAAATTTGACAAATTTTTTTTTGCTTAAGTCCTACAAACACAGGGTATGGGACTTAGTGTGGAAAGTTTCCTTACTTTCAATGTTACCTCCATTCCTAGAGAGCAGAACAAGCAAGCAGATAGACTGGCAGCAGTTGGTGCCCAGTTTGATATCCCTAAGGAGATAGGTCGAGACCACAATCCACGCCATTTGAAGGTAGTAATCTAGCCCTTTGTACTTGACAACATCACTAACTGGCAGATGTTTGACAGTGACCAAAAAATAACACTCTTCTTGCAAGAAGAAGCTGAGTTTGTTGCTAAAAACTAGGCTAAACTATAGCAACAGTATGGCAGCCAAATTGTTCAGTTGAAGAATAATAAACTTCCCAAAGGCTTGGTCACTCTTGAGAGTATCTTCAATGAAGATGACCAGTTGAAAAGCAATAAGGCAAGCATCAAAACGAAAAAGGAGAACTATGAGAAGGTCGAAATATTCAAGAATAAGCTGTTTGCACTTGGGAAGGTGTGCACGAACCATGAAAGGTAGGCCTTCACTTTGTTGTGCCAGGAGTTTGTTGATGTCTTCACCTGGGAGTATAACGATTTGAAGGGTTTCGACCCAAGTTTTGCCCAACATACCATTGAGCTGGAGGAAGGTGCCAAGCTGATCAAGCATAAGCAAAGACCTGTCAACCCAAAGATTGAGCCTCTCATGTGGAAGGAACTCACCAAGTTGATTGAGTCCAGGATAATATTTTCAATCAAACACTCTTCTTGGCTGGCCAATCTTGTTCCTACCCGAAAAAAGAATGGGGAGGTCAAATTATATGTAGATTTTAGAGACCTCAATAGAGTCTCTTTGAAAGACCATTATTTTCTCCCAAGCATAGAGCAGATCCTTCAAATGGTGATAGGCAGTGAGCGTTTCTCCCTCCTGGATGGGTATTCAGGGTATAATCAAATTTTGGTGCAAGACTGTGACCAGTACAAGATAGCCTTCACTACCAAATGGGGGACGTTTGCTTATAGAAAAATGCCATTTCGACTATCCAATGCTGGTGCCACTTTTCAGCAAGCCATGGATATGGCCTTTTAGGGCCTGATAAATAACATTGTGCTTGTGTATCTTGACGACGTGATAGTTTTTTCTAAGGAGGCGGGCCAACACATGAAACACTTCAGACATATTTTTGAGAGGTGTAGAGAGTTCGGTATCTCTCTCAACCTGAAGAAATGTGTGTTTGCTGTCCATGAGGGTAAACTCCTTGGCCACATTGTTTCCAAAGAAGGCTTGACCATTGATCCAGAGAGAGTTCACTCCATCCTGGAGTTGTCCTTGCCTAAACATAAGAAGGGCTTGCAGACCTTCAGCAAAATAAATTTCATCCAGAGATTTATTTCGAAATTTACGGAGGTAGTCAAGCCATTGAACTCTATGCTGAAGAAAGATGAGAAGTTCACGTGGACAACGCAAAGGAGGGATAGCTTTGAGGAGATCAAGCAGGCTATCGCCCAGGGTCCTACCTTGATCAGTTCTGACTTCACCAAGGATTTCAACCTCTACACCTTCAAAAATGAAGAGGTAATCTCCGCCATGCTTACCCAAGCAAATGGTGATAATCTTGAGCAACCACTTGTGTTTTTTAGCCAAAGCCTAGATAGTTTTGAGTTCAGGTATACATATGTGGAGAAGCAAGTCCTTGCAGTCATACAGAGCCTGAAGAAATTTAGACATATGCTGTCCAACAACAGGATTCACCTCATGGTCCCACATCCCAGCATCAAAGATTTCTTGATCAACCGTGATTTGAATGAAAAGAGAGTGAGATGTGGATCACTAAAGTAATGGAGTATGACGTGGATGTCAAGATCACCAAGCTGGTAAGAGGAAAAGCCCTGTATGAACACTTTGCTGCAGACTTTAAACATCAAAACGAGGATAGTTTGCTAATTTATGATGCAGCGACAGTAGAAGAACCAGCTGTTATGAAGAATTGGACATCAGACTTGAGGCATTTCTTCCTCACTGGTGAGTGCCCGCAGAGCTTTGATAGGACCAAGAGGAGATATTTCAGACTCCAATCTTTCCCTTATGTCCTGATTGATGGAGTGTTATTCAAAAGGGATCTTTCAGGAGTGCTTTTAAGGTGCATAGACCCAGGTTAGGCCGACATGGTGTTGTCCGAGTTCTATGATGGGCCAGCTGGTGGTCACTTTGCTCCTAGTCCTATAACTGCACGAATAATGAGAGCTGATTACTTCTGGCCTACTCTATTCAGAGACACCCATGCCTGGATACGAAAGTGTCAGAATTGTGTGCTCTTTGATGGGAAACAACCGTTGGTTGCCATGCCTTTACAGCCTATTCAGGTGGAGCAGCCATTCATGCAATGGGGCCTTGACTTTATAGGGATGATTAACCCTCCCTTTAGTGCTAGACACAAGTGGGTCCTGACCACCACAGACTACTTCACAAGATGGGTAGAGGCTGTCGCTGTAAAGGAAGCCAACGAAAGTGCAGTGCTGGATTTTTATGAGGCCCCAGTGGCAAGGTTTGGGGTTCCAGCTACCATCATCTTAGATAATGATTTAGCTTTTATGGGAACTAAAATGAGTGAATGGGCATTGAGATATGGTATCTATCTTGGCACTTCATCCAACTACTACCCACTGGGGAATGGGCTGGCTGAGTCCACCAATAAGAATTTGATCAAGATTATCAAGAGGATAATGGAGGAGAATCAGAGGACTTGGCATGCCAAGTTGAAAACAGCCCTGTGGACAGATATGGTCACTGCAAGGAGGGCAATTGGTAACTCACCATACACGCTCGTGTATGGAAGGAAAGCTAGGCTTCCTATTTCACTTGAGTTGCCAGCCTTGGACCTTGCTCACCTGCTGCAGTTAGAATAAGGCAACAACATGGAGGTTAGGCTATGCAAGCTGATCTTCAAGAGACAAGGGACCAGGCTATGGCTTCTATGATCAGCCGCCAATAGCAGATGAAGAAACACTTCGACAAGAGATCTTCATCAAAAGGTTTCTCTGAAGGAGACATCATCTTGAAATGGGATGCAGACCGACCTAAGCCTGGAAACCACACGAAGTTCGACGCCCTGTGGAGTGGTCCATATGTCGTCACTCAGTGCAAGCAACACAATGCATTCCAACTCTTCAAGTTGGATGGTTAAGAACTGTGTATCCTAGTTAATGGGATACATATTAAGCATTATCACTGAGTTTTCTCCCACCATGTACATATTTTCCTTGTTTTTCTCTATTTTTCCTAAGTGCTTTTGCACATGTTAGTAGTTTTCTTAATCTTGTGTGTGTTTCATTTCCTTTTTTGGGGTAAGAACTTCGTGATTGATTCTTGGATATCTCAAAGGGGATGCTAACTTTTCAAGCTGTGTTTTGACTCCATGCCCAATGGACTTTGAGGCTATTGGTTTTTAAGCATAGTAGGCATGCTTCCCCTGGGATCGCCAATTTGTTAACCATTTTGGCCCTGCAGACCAAAATCGGTCTCCTTTCTCTGCTGTTCTGAGCCAGTTCAAATTTGATTTGTTGCACAAGTCTTTTGGCAAAAGGAGGAACCAATTCAGTGGTTCAACATCGGGGTCTAATGACATAATCTTTCCAAGAACTTTGAACTTGAACTTTGAACCATTGTTGGTTTAGTCGGTTTGGTTCAATGAGTTAATTCAGTCAGTTTGGTTCAACGAGTTGCTTAAGTCGGTTTGGTTCAACGAGTTGGTCAATAGGATGGTTCAAGAGTTGGTTCAAGTTGGAAGGTTCAAAGAGGGTCTTCCAAAGCTCAAAGGACAAGTATCCTTACGAAGGGAAGTCAAGCTCAAACTGGAACATTTCAGCAGGGTGCGGAGGGCAGTTCCAGATCCAAAAGTGCCCTTGCGGAGGGCAGGGAACCTTTGCAGAGAAATAAAAAGGGTGATTTTCCTTCGGAAATGCTAAGGCAAAGGCTAAAGGAATTCCTTCGGACATTTTATCCAAAGAAATTCACAAGGTAAAGAGCAAGGAATTCTTTCGGAAAAGTTCCCACGGCAAAGTGAGCAAAGCAAATTCTTTCAGACAAAAAGTCCGAAAGAAATTTTTCCTTTGTCTTTCCCAAGATTTCCTTTGTCTTTCCCGCTTACTGCTTTCTATCGGGATTTTCTATCAGGTGAATTCCTTCCTACATTTTGCCCAGAGGACTTGAAGAGCAAGGCCGCCTAAAGGACCCCGAAGGGAAGGGGCCCTTGCGGGGGACTCTTGGTTGCCAAAAGGAGGACCTTTCTCAAGGCCCGAAGGGACACCTTCCCTTTGGAAGGTTCCAAAGATAAAAGTCGAAGGAATTGACCAAGGGGTGATAGGCCTGTGGATGTCAAAGTTGAGCATCATGGACTAGCCGTTGCAATCCAGACGTCTGATGACGTCCCCGCAGATGTCAAGTTTAGGACAACAGAAAAGCCGTTGGCTTTCAAATGGTGACGGGTGCGCAGACGTCAACTTTACGACCATGAAGTAATCGTTGGTCTTTAAATGAAAGGTGCAAACCTGAAGGAATTCAAAGGCTTAAGGCCAAAAAGAAGAGACCACCAAGAAGGGAGCCTAAAGAGCCAAAAAATTAGCAAAAGATAGCCCTCGAGGGTTGAAGGACCCAGAAAAGACAAAGCTAGGAAGAGACAAAAGAGCCAAGTGCAGAAATGGACAAAATAGTCCAAGTGGCAAAGGAAGGTGTCAACTCAAGGAGTTACTCTAGCAGTTGACACAGTATCTACCAAGTGGTCATCAAGGAGCCCAAATAGTGAACAATGTGACTTCTTTTTCTTCACTTTGCATTGATGAGCAGACAAACCGCGTGAATGCCTTAAAGGAGTGGTCTTGTTTGCAGACAAACGATACGGCCTATGTTTTCACACATGACGTTTAATGTATTTAAATGCTTACAGTCAAAATCAGAGCTGACACAACATTCTCTTTCAACAGTTTCCTCTTCCCAATGCTCTCAGCACACGTGGGCCACTTGTCAAAGGGCGCCAAAGTCTTTTCCAAAAGGGGCACTTTTGCTTTCTTCTTCTCTATATATATGTTGTAACTTCCCATTTGAGGAAGATATCTCTCATATTGTAAAGCGAAGCCCTGCCAATTTTCACCTAGAATCAATAGAATACACATTTTTTACTTCTATTTTGGTTGGATATATCTTTGAGTGTATCTGAGTGTTAGCCTTGTGTTCAATCATTTCTTTCCTAATGCTTTCACAAGCTTGATACCAACACATCTGGTATAGACAAAACGCCATTCCTACAGGTGACAAGAAGAGTTGTATCTGGACTGTAGAGGTAGAAGGCTACCAGATAGTGTGCTTTTCCTACAGTGCCTATGGTATGTTCTTTTTTGTGTGTTTCCATTAAAGCCTCCTTGTTAAGTTTCCTACAGTCTGGTCCTTTTACCAGTTAAAGTGTATGTATGTGTTCTTATGGTTCAAAGTGTGAGTATGAGTAGATCAAACTTGTTTGGTGCATCACCAACTTAAATTAGGTTCTATTTTTCAGTAATCCTTCTCTCTTTTCAACCCCTCCATTATATATATATTAGCCACATTATTGAAATAACTCAGATGCATTAAAGGGAGCTAGCTCTTATCTAGAGACTCTCCCCTCAGTTTTTCTAGACCCACAGGCAAGAGAGGAGTTTCCATTGTGATGCGCGGAAGACAGGAGCTCATCCTCCTGTCAAGGGTGCAATCCATTGCGTCAACAGGAACTCTTCTCCTTGTGCATTGATAAATAAATATGGTTCTAGTGCTTATGGATTGGCTATTGCTTGCTAAAAAAGATCATGGTGAAGAACTTATATCCATTGCCACACATAGATGGCCTTCTAAACGAACTCTTATGTGCACAATATCTCACCATCATGTTCTTATGAATCATGAAGATGTATGGAAGACAACTTACAAAACCAAGAAGGGACTAATAAATGGTTCGCTATGCCTTTTGATTTGACCTATGCATCATAAACATTCTTGCACCTAATGAATGACATATTCATTCCCTTCAATGTCTTTATCATTGTTTACTTGCATAAGATTTTCTTCTTCATTAAGACATATTAGTAGTGCATCAAGCATGTCACAGATGACCTAGGTACCATGCACTAACACAAGTTATAAGCCAACTTAGGAAAGTGTATGTTTGTTGCCACATAAATATACTTTGGTGGTATTGATGTAAACCCAAAGAAGATCTAAGTAGTTCAAGATTGGCCATCTTTGTGCAACCTTAAAGAGCTCTAGAGTTTACATAGACTTGTAAAATTCTACCACAAGTTCATTCTTGGATTATTACACATCTCATGGACATTGAATAAAATCCTTTATGCCATGATTACTTTCCAATGTAAACATGCACAACAATATGCCTTTGATAATTGTAATGTCCCCATTTTCGAGTTCACTTGCAACACAGTTAGAGCTGACTTTCTGGGTTGGTGACAACATAATCAAAGGTGTATTTCGATGTCACCAAGGTGTTCGGGTGATCTAGTGGAGCTGTATGACACTTTTCAGAGAGATTTCAGACTCTGGGCTCAGACTTGCTATTTTTGGCAAATTAGGGTTTCTGTTCGTTTTGGGTTTTCTAGTGTTGGATGATTTAGCCTATTCCTGGCCCTCGTAGGTTAGAGCAGATGGTTAGGGGGTCCTATTTGGCAATATTTGGTATGGCTTCACCTCCAGTCATCAGTGAGAGTTCAGATTTGACTTTCGTTGGACTCATTTTTGCACACTTACTATTTATAGTGACTATTTCAGGACAGTCAGAATTCTATCTATAGCAAAGCATCTGAATAGGCTTCATTTGCAGTGCCAATCTTTTACACCATTGGTTTGATCAGATAATGAGGGATTTACTAGTTATAAGAAATTAGTAGTTGATAGAGAAGGACCCTTACTATTTTTAGTAAGACAGTTGGATGCGCAGTGAATGCAGTGGTTAACTCTTTGGTTCAGACGAAATCGAGAAATAATGAGTATTTATAGAGTTATGTTATTTTAATTATTAATAAAGTAATATTTTATTAATAATTAAATATAAAGTGCAATTATAATGAGAAATGGGGCCATGACCTTCATTTGAGTGATTTTTAAAGTGACTAAGGAATAATTAAAATATTTAAATGTTATTATAGAGTTATAATGTAACTTTATAATAATAAAGTCACTTTAATTTTATAAAGTGTGTTAAGTGAAAATAAAAAGTGGGAATATATCTTTTATCCCACATTGGCCAGGGAAGTGTTTGAGCTCTCACAAGAAAAGAATAAAAGGGACTTAAGAGCTCATTCTCAGGCATCCAAATTTGATATTGATATTTGATAATTTCTCTTGTGAAGTCAAGGGCTTTTGTAGTTGTTTCAGTTGGCCATTGAGAATGAAAACTCTCAATTGGTAATGCGATTTTGAGGCTGTGAGATACCAGCGGAATTATTGCTAGATGAGAGTTTCATCCAGAAGTTTTAATTGTGCTTAAAGAACATATCTGAAGACTCATCTATTGCAGACCTGTAGCTCATCATTGGCAGCCATTAATTGAAGATTTTTGGCACCATTGATTGCATTCTTATTGAAGGATGATTAACATCAAAAGGAAACAATTGGAGGTGCTACTGCCATCAAATTACAGTCATAATTCTATAGACTTAAGACCCACGTTTTCACTCATATCAGGGCAAAGGTGGATAGATTTTATATGGGTATTGAGGCGCTACATACATAGGAGCCAGTGAATGATGTTTGATGTTTGAAAGGGGAGTTATAAGTTGATATTAATTTATTAGAGAAGATCTCAGTCCAGAACAGGAGTGGCTTCATTAGAGGGTTGATTTGGCAAGTTGAAGGCTCATTTCAAGATAGCAACGCTGCTACAACATCTCTTCTCAAGGGTGCTTCATTGTATCGGGTTCTACATTGAGTTTGCATCATTTAAATTGGTCATTTTGGCATTGTAATGGTGGATGTCTTATGGTAGTTGTAGATGCACATTTTATATTAGAATTATAATGTCATTAGTTAATGCCAGGAGTCTTGGCATTGGCATATGATTTGTATTCAATTCTTCATACATTATTGTAATCAGATTTCCTGAGTCTTTGTAACCAGTTCATTGCATATCCAAGTGAAGAGTTTAAGTCTGAAGTTTGTATGGCAAGTGTTTGTAATTATGCCTTAGGCTAAAGACGCTTATTTACAATCCTACATTAGTATGCAAAGTGTTTATCAAATTGCATAGGATCTGTAGGAGATATTTACATGCAATTTCAATACATCTCTAACAGTTTGAGGTTGCATACAAAATGTATGACGAAATGTCAACTTGTTGTAGGTACTCATTTGCATAGAGTTGAGTCATTTATTTACACTAGGAAATATCAAAACATAGCTGCATTTCATCTTAATTTTGATTGCATACATTGGGCATTATTTAGTTGCATCTTTGATGAGTTACAAATACATTTTCAATCGAGAAACACCATCAAAAAATTCATATCAGTCATAGACAGTCGCAAGACAAGTGTTTGACAATATTCCTTGAGCTTTTAATCAGCAATTTGAGGTCAGATTGGTCAAGGGATATTACAATAGTGTCAGAGTGCTATGATCTCTAATTCTAGTGAAGGTCTAACTCTTACTGGCCAAAAAATATTCCTTTACTCTGTGTTGTGATAATAGAATCAGAGACATTAGATGGATTAAACTTGCATACCTCATGTTGAATGTGGTCATTGAGTTTGCCAAGAAATACATCATTTAGTTTTTCATCTATAATCATCTCCATTCACAAGGATAGATTTTGGAATTGATAAATATAATCCTTAATTGATCTTGAATGTCGTAACTTTGCCAATTGGCTAAAATAATTATTTATCAGACTACCACTATTGTGCGTCTGCAACTCCTTCATAAAAACTGACCAGATGATATTGAAAGCCTTCTTTTTCTTTGTAGCACACAACCATTGATACTAGATGGAATATTTAGGTTCCCGATATAAGGATGCCATGGTAACCTTATGCATACTTGGGATCTGATATAGATAAAAATATATTTTTTTTTGATCTAGTGGAGTGGATCCTTTTCATTGAATTTACACGTCCACCTTTAATATTAGGTTTGGCCCAAAATCAGTTCCAACCATGGGTTGAGGTTGTGCAATATTTGGTTTAGGAATGGGTCATCAAAGCTTAAAATTCTTTCAAGGTATGGATGGGGATCATCTAACTCTTCGTCTAGCTCATCAAGGTATTTTTGAGATGCCGTATGGGAGATGTTGGATACTTAGCTAGATGAGATTATTTTGCTCCTCTCTGAGATGGAAAAATTAAAGTGTTCAACCAAAATTTTGTCTATTTGTTGCACATTAATAATAGTGCATGCTCTTGCACATGGGATGATAGTTTACCATATATTCAACACGCCCCCAACAAAGCTTTGTATAGTTGTATTGCACATAGTTCATTTTAGACTTGTCTTGGATTTAGGTAAATGAGCCCCTTGACATTTCATATGGTGTGCTTATGATTTCTAATGTAGTACAGGTCAGAGTTCCCAATGAAGGGATACCTTTGACATCGCAACCATCAAAGCCACATAGTGAATAACGAGAAAATAAAGTGTTTTATTAATAGCTCAGAGTCTACAAGATATTCTTAACTTCCCAACTTACACAATGGGGTACACAACCCCATTACAATAATGGAGTCATCCCTCTCTTTATACACTCAGGCCATATGCCCTAAAACATCGACTTTCCACTCTTTATAACTTTGTATTTTGGTAGATTTTGTTTGCAGACTTGGCCTTTTTTTTCCTTTTTGACCCTTCATTTTACAACCATTCATTTCTTGTAATGTCTTGACTACCACATAATGCTTGACAGATGTAACTAGTGTGGCTTGTATCGAACTTATAGGCCTACCGTAGGGGTAGTTGTAGCCTATATGGACCTTGTGCCATGCATATTTGACATCCATCAGGGCATATCTGTGTTGATAGATCTTGTTGTCCTTCACCATCACGTCAACATCAATATTGTGCAAGCCTGTAAAAGGGCTAGGTGTTAGTCCTTGGGGCCAACTGGCCATCCAAATGTTTACTCAGGTATTGTGGTATGTGCAAAACTTATGTGCTTCCATGCCTTAGGTGCACTTGCCTTGCCCCTTAATGCCATTGTGAGGTCCTTGACTACTCCCATTTATCTTCCTCCCTTTGTACCTCTTGAATGTTTGACTTCTTTACGCATCATTGTTCATTGTCACCTTTGCAGCTCATATAAAAGGTTTGAGCCCCAAACCTTGTATACTCTTATATTCCCAACCATATGCATAACCCAACCATCTATCCTCTATGAAAGTGAACTTACGCATTTAGAAGCCTCTAATCCTTGCATTGTGCGACCGTGCACAGATAAAGTTGGTCTTTTATTTCCTAATCGTCATTAAATTATAGGGTGATGTAAGATTGATAATTTTCCTAGGATGCTTCTGCATTAGTTTCCACATGTAATTGAAATGTAAGCCCCAAACTTAAAAGTGGGTTGAGCAGCAGAAATACCCTTTGGGTTAGTTACCGATGCCATAATGCTTCCCTTCACCTGGTGTGTTTCTTAAGCTGACATGTTTTGCACCTTCTCTTACAGGCCCTCTTTGGAGACATGAAATGCCTCACCCCACCTAGCTCGAATGCCCTTATATTCCTCTTATTACTTTCCATTTTCAACCTTCCTCTAGTGGACCAACGTCCTCTTTTATCTATTTGGCTCTGTCAGGTGTTTTCAAAAGTCTTCCCCTATGGTGAATTCCTTACTTATTTGATGGGTTGGTACCCAACTTTATCTCTTGTGGACCTATGCTTACTTGTCCCCATCCACTCCCACAAAAAGGTCATCTTACCTTTCGTCTCCTTCCTTTGGTGTGACTTTTTCTCCTCTATTGTCACTTTCTTGTAACAACACCTTACTTTATAGGAATTGGGAGTCCCCATCTTGTTTGTTTCATCTCTCATCCTCTCTGGGTGCTTCCCCTCTCTTGCTATGGTTCGATACATGCTTTCATACACATCACATTGTACCTCTTTCTCTCATGCAACATTGCAGTATTTTTTACCCCCATTCAATACAATACTTACTTGTTTCTGGGATGCTATCCTCCTCAGGAACTTGACACATGCCTTATGCAAATAATTTTATGCTCCTTCACCCGATCTTCCTCCTTGTTCCTTCAAGAACATTTATTCCATTCACCACTGCTTTCTTGATGTTTCAACATAGCATGCATCTCCTTGGTTGGTGCTTGTTGGAATTCCTCTCCAGGGATGTCTCCATATATATGTCCCTTTCCCTTGCCCATTATGCACAACAGGTCCTAGTTTCATATAAGGAAACCCTTGTTTGCAAAATCTTTATTTGCTTCCTTTTATTTGCTCCTCTTCCATTTTTCTCATGAGGGATGTTGTGGACCTTTAGCCATCCTCTTCTCCTCTTCCTCACCTTGATGTTGTTTGTAGAATTCAGGTTCTCATGGGATCCTTTGATTCCCACTCTTTGCCATTGTGCTCCTAGCTCTATGCACTTGGAATGATGCCCACTGCAGTCATCCTTCCTCATCTCTTGACCTGTCGTTAGTGACAGTGACTTCTTTTCTTTTTGCACTATAATTTTCACCTCCTAACTTACCCCTCCTTCCCTGGTGGTCTCCTTGAATCCTTGCATAATCAAGCATGTTCCTTCCATGTCAGCTTCTGGTTGAGCCAATCCTTATTAGATTACCTCTGTATGGTGGAAACAAGTTTTGTACCTTAGACAGCTGTAGGCTGACTACTCTTCCTATGTTACACATCCTTGTGCCTTCTGACCTTCCTAAGGGTACTACTATCTCTACATTACCTCGGTGTGCATGTTGCCATGATTTAGTTCATGAACAAATTCCCCTCAATGTAAGTCCTAACCTTGTGTGTTTTAATTGGCCTTTCCTAGTTGTTCTTTTGTTGCCCTTGCTCATTCCACACAACAAGCCTTGGTTGCATATAAGGTAACCCCTATACACACCATTTTTCTTTGCTTCCTTTAATTCTGCTTCTTATCGAAATAAATGCATCTCCTTTTTTTATGGTAAGTAGATATGCTTACATGCTCCTCTTACATTTTTCTCATGGGGGATGTTGTGGATAATCTGTGATCCTCTTCTCCCATTTTTCACCTTGATGTTGGACGTAGAATTTAAGTTCTCATGGGATCCATTGATTCCCACTCTCTGCCATTACGCTTCTATGTCTATGCACTTGGATTGATGTCCACTTCAGTCACCGTTCCTTGTCTCTTGTCCTATTGTGGGTGACAATGACTTATCTTCTTTGTGCAATAAGAATTGCACCTCCTGGCTTTCCCTTCCTTTCTTGGTGGTTTCCTTGAATCCTTCTGAAATTAAGTCTACCTTGTATACCAACGTCCGTTGAGCCACTCCAAAGTAGATTCCCTCTACTTGGTGTAAATAGGTCTTACACCTTCATTAGCTACAACCTAACTACTCTTCATATGTTGCACATTCATACACCTTTTGACCTTCTAAAGGTATTTGTATTGTATTGGCGTGCATGTCACCATGATTTTCCCTGTGAGTGAATTCCCCTCGACACAAGTCCTATCCTTGTGTGTTTTATTTGGCCTCTTGCAGTCATTTTTCCCTTCTCTTTTCCATGTTCTGTCTCCACACACGTTACTCCATTATTTTCAAAATAATTCAAGTTCACCCATAAGTTGACCTCTTCACCTTTCTTCCCTTGGTTCATGGAAAATTCCTTATGTGGCTCAACTATCACAACTCTTCTGATTATTCTACCTTGTACCTATTTTTATCATCAAAAGCTACACCGTTGAGGAAGTAGTTCAACTCTCTTTACTTAAGTGATAGCATGGAGACACGTCTAAGCTGTGTGTGGCCTAATCAGTGAGATGAATCTCTAGATTGGGCTAGCTCCCTTGATGCTATCACCCTAGACTACTACTAGAACTAATGCTTGCAAAGGAAAAGGGGAAGAGAAGTGAAAGTAAACTAAACTAGGGAGGTGATGCACCAAATTAACACCCTCTACTTGACTTTAATGCACTGAGAACATGAATTAGGCCTGAATTTGATCACACTACTCAACAATGATATTCAAGCAAGAGTGTTTCAACATGAAGGTCATAGAATAGGAAGGTCAAGAGGTTTAAGAAAGACACTAATGACTGAAATCCACTTTTAAACTATGCAAAGCTACCCAAACACACCATGTGACCTATAAGAAGATAATCCATTTGTAAAGAGGTAGGAGAGGACAAATGAGAGAGAGTGAAGGCACTACTACTAACATTCATCAATAATCACACAAGTACACTAATTTCAAGCATATTATAAGGTAAGAATCAGCTTTATTCAATATTCAAAGGGATAGTACAGGTGTTTCATTGAGTAGGGCTTTGTCATACTCAGCCAAAGGATCCATAACAAGCCATTCAAGGCAACATATATCAAAGAATGGAGAGAGAGATAAGGCATAGGAAAAACTCCAATGATAAGTGTCATCCACTTCAAGTCAGTTACAAGGCCAAATGGAAGAGGTTAATAACATTCTTGTCATCTTCTTTGACATGTGTTACTTATCTTGATGATGAACCTCACTAAGTGGCATAGGAGCTCTTGTTTGAAGAGTTACAATGCAATTCTTGAATGAGCAGTTTAACTTTGAATCTTGACATGTGGCATATTGGCCTTATTGGCAACCTCCACACTACCTTAGGCCTCTCAATGCTTCTTCTCAATTTGGTGGAGCTGAGAATTAGGTTTCAAGCTTCTTAAAATTGATAAGGAACCTATATTTGATAGAACAACCTACTTAATTCAAATGAAGACTACAAGAACAAGTCTATCTTATCATCTTAGGCTTAGTTCTTTGCTTGAGGATTGTTGTCATAAATTGAATACCTCTTAGACACCTTGTAGGAGATCATTCTACCCCTGTTCAAGCTCAAAAACATCTTTAAGATTGAGGTATTGGTGCATTAGGTCTGATAAGAACCCTTGATAGCATGTTTACTTACCCTTAGGTGTGTTGAAACCAATTGATGGTGTTGCAGTCATTGGAAACCTTCTTCAAGAATCTTTAGAAGCATATTTCCTTACCTTATCAAGGTCATATATGGTTCCAAGGAACTATGCTAGGTCTCACTTAGTCAAATCTCATTAGAAACCTTCAAAAACTACATTTTTAGGCCTATAATAGTCATTCCTAGGCCAAATTTTGTACCATAGTACAACATGTGAATTGGTGACTCATTCAAGTGCTTAGAGGTGTGTAGGTATCATCCAAGGAGTTTACAGGTCATTTTAGTCCATTTGAAGCACTTAGAAAGCCAATATCCTTCATCGAGTCTCTTACAGGGTTTAGGAGTGTGCAAACTTCCGATTCATTAAGATAAGGGCCCTAATCCTTGAACCAATGCATCTAAGTTTGAGTGTATGAGGGTTTTGAACTATCCCTAGGAGCTTGTGACCCCATGCATCTTCTTCGTATAGTTCTGAGCAAGAAAAGATGACCATTTTTTGACTGTTAGGTTTGATTGAGAGCTCTAAGAGGTTGATTTTGACTAAATAATGCATGAACTTGCTTGATTCTAATCCCAAATACCTTCTTGAGGTTTTTTTAACCTTATGTGAGGTGTTCTAATGGTTATATATTCCATTCCATTCCTCAAACCCATTTCCACCTCCACAAGCTCATGACTAGGGTTTAAGAATAGTTTTTTGTTAATGACCCTAAGAACCCTGTTGTGTCATTTTATACATCTTCCAAGGTGTCCAAATCTTTAAAAATCCTTCATTGGAGTACTCTCAATTTCTTGAATCCCTTATCCTTCATGTTCATCTCCAACAAGAAAACTTCTTCACTCTTTCAAATGCAGGCCTGTATGTGCAGATTTAGGCCTTCTAGGCCTAAGCAGGTTTCTTGACCCCATAACTGCCTTCAATCACTTTGAGAACCCTATGAAGACCCTACTAACATTTGAAATGAAGTATATAAATAATTTCTACTCTCATAACTTAATAGCTTCAACAATAATCACATTTTTCTTCCAATTGTTCTAAGTAGGCCCGTAGGTGGTATTTTAGACCTCTTGATTGCAAGTTTGGAGACTATATTCTTCATGTAGCACATTAGTGATTATAAATAATTTTTGGAGAGTTGTGTTATGTTCCTCAACCCTTCTACAGACCCTCCAAGACTTCTTTTCATACCACTACATGACAATTTCTTCATTTTTGCTTGACAGGCCAGTAAATGATGCTTTAGACTGTATGACTATAATTTGAGGGTGTTCTTCACCTTCTTGAAGCCTTGAAAACTTGGTGGTCTAAACAAAGTGGAATTTTTCTCCTTTTTATTATTCACCTCCCCCATAGACCTATTTACCCTCTATGCTCATTCAAACTTGGTATTTTTTTTCAAGCTTGCCTATAGCAGGGATGTATGTGACCATTTAGGCCTTTTGGTTGTAGGTGGTCAAATTGAGTTTTGAGGGCTAATCAAAATTCTTAACATGATTTTGTATTCATGTAGCTTTACTAATATTTAATTTTGACCCATACTCCCTTTGGTTCTTCAGACATCTCATCACCAACTTGTGCTATTTTGCTCTTGTTGCCTGCTGATAAGTCTAGAGACTGTCTTTTAGGCCTAAGACCCCCTTTCCTCTATTTGATCTATCTTAAGCTCAACTTGACCCATAGTGGAATATGAAACAAAATGAAACTTTTTTTTGGAGTACCCTTCATCCCCCTAATGTGCTCAAGTCACCTTGAACATTCATTTGTAGCTCTCACAGTATTTCTTTTGGACTTACATAGTTCTACTTAGGCATACAGTCGATTAAGCCAAAGTGAAATGAAGTTTGAGCTATCAGGTGTTTTAGGGTGTTTGGACCATTCCTATGGAGGTTTAAAAACATGAATTGGAAGTCATTAAGACAAACACTTGATGCTAATAGTGACCTACAAGTTTGCAGACTTGTAGGCTTATAGTCCTCCTTAGATCTTGGCTTGAAGAAAGACACTATGAACTTTGAATGCAAGGACTAGACACTTGTAACACCTCCCAAGAATTATATCTAATGCTATGTGATATAGTTTTTCTCCTTCAATAGGCTTGAACAATGAACATATATTTTGATTTGATCAGGGAACTTCACCAAGGCAATTAGTTTCAACATAATTACTTGCCTATCTTGAAGCTTGTCACCCCATTGATGTCTTAAAGGAGTAGGAGAGACATTGGATTCACTATGCAAAACTTCATTTCACTCATTTCATTCACAAGGTAATCCATAGCTTCTTTGAAAATATGACTGTGATACCTAAACTAGCTATTTATGGCTACTTGGCACCACTCCAAATAGGAACATGAGAAACCTTGAGAAACTATGATATTGTAGGGGTAGAGGATTATTTAAAATACCTTCCACAAACATTTGCATGCATTCATTCAACTTTAGAACTCTGCATTTGGAGAAAACTGACACTGATGGGGTTTTAGTCACTTTTGTAAACCCTTAATTTCTTAACAGTTGGTCAAAGAGTTAAAGTTCTTAACCAAATAACCAATGCCACAAAGTGGAAGGGCATTAGGGTCCCCTCTTATGGCTAAGATCTTGGACTCCATCTCCCTCTCTCTCTCTCTCTTCCAAGTACAAAGTTAAAAGTTGTGGCTTGTCTTGAGTTGCCAAGAAGACCGATGGAGAAATGGGGTGGGTTTTTGCATTATTTGGTTATGTAGCTCCACTTCTTGCATGGATTTGGGCTATATAATACCATGGGGACCCTTGGAATATTTTTCAGCTTGTCAACCATCAGAAACCCTCTTTAAAAGACCACCAAAAACATGCTTTTCTCAAGATTTTGATTGTTCTACCCTTTGAAACTGCTGGAGATGGTGAAACATGTGACTTTTCATCTTCCCTTGAATTGTAAGGACATGGAAGAGAGTGCCAAAACATTTGATAACCTTTTTTTCCTGCATCTTTCTCAAAAACTCTTCATTTGTGAGTTGGAAAATGATAAATGGCAATTACAAAGAGAGATCCGATGTTGAAAATCAGTTATATAAGACCTTTGGAGGATGTGTATGGTTAGGTACAAGCATGAATGTGATGACATAGGTGCTAGATGGCTTAAAACCTTCCTTTTCCAAAGATAAAACCTTTATATTTATTCCTGACTAGCAAGTGTCATTTTCACATTGAGGTGCACAATAAGACTAAAGTAATAGAATACCTTAAAACTTGTTAAAATTACCTTAAACTCTCCAAATTGCTTTAAAAACAATGTGATAAACTTACTAGTTTTTCTTCTTTGACCCATTTTGATCAGCATTAGGCCATGGTTGTTCCTTGTAGGGGCACCACTTTGTCCCCTGGGGCATGCCTCCATATTGACTTGATTTTCTACTTAACTTTAATAGACTTACTTTAAACAATGCCAAACACAAAATAAAGACCATAAAGAGTGACTATTTGATGACAATACAACATATTCAGCTACCAACTAGACCATCCTAAGTGCCCTTGTAAGATGTCAAGGAAGAAGCATTACCTATCATCTTAGATCATTAATGACCAGTACAAAGCCTTCATAATGTTGGAATAGTAATTCCCAATCACGACAAAAGTGCAGTCACTTCATCCAGCACCAACTTCCCACTCAAGTTGCTTGCCACCTCGATCAAAAGCATCATTTCTTTAATAATTTCTTCTTTTGTGTTTATCTGTTTGTTTCCTAAAAGTCTTCTATTTATTTGAGGCACTTGTAATGTATGCATGTAATGAAGACTTAGTATTAAGTGCAACAACATTTCCTTCATTGTCATCAGTCTAGTAACAAAACGTGAAGATTAGGCAGATCATGGGAGAGTAAGCATATTGGTTGTCTTTAGTTTTGTGTGCCATGTCCTCTGATTCTCTTTCATAGTCCTGATAATTCTTAGCAAATTTATTATTTGTAGACTCAGCAAGTCCATTTCTTTGAGGATAATAGTTGGAAGAGGTTCTGAGGTAGATGCTCATTTTAAGAGCCCATTCACTTATTTTCAGACCGATGAATGCTAAGGCATTATCATAAATGATAGTGGATGGAACACAAAACCTAGTCATAATGCTGTCATAAAAGTCTAGGACTGCACTTTCATTAGCTTCCTTCAATGCAATGGCTTCCACTCACCTAGAGAAGTAGTCGGTTGTAGTAAGCACCCGTCTACGTCCCGCACTTGATGGAGGGTTGATCATTCCTATGAAATTTATCCCCCATTGCATGAAGGCTTGCTCCACCTGAATTGAATTGAGGGGAAGCACTGCCAATCTTTGCTTACCCACAAAGAAAGCACACTTTTGACACTTCCTTACCCATGCATACGCATTTTTGAAGAGGTTGGGCAATTAATAACCAGCCCTCATTATATTTGCTGCTGTGGTTCTAGGTGCAAAATGACCCCCTGTAGGTCCATCATGGAATTGCTCCAAAAGCTTGGTCACCTGGTCATTATCTATGCACCTAAGGAGTACCCCATTTAGGTCTTTTTTGAATAAAACCCCATCAGCCAATGCATAAGGTATGGACTGAAGTCTAAAATACCTTCTCTTTGCCTTATTTAGGCCCTGAAGGCATTCTCATGTTAGCAGAAAATGTGCCAAATCATTGAGTCAGCTTTGATAAAGTGGAGGTGCTCCCGCCTATGAGTTGTCTTGTATCACCATGGCAACTTCTTTGTCCTCATGAAGGTCATCAACTATATGCTCACACAAGCCTTTACCTCTTACTAGCTTAGTGACCTTGATCTCCACATCATACTCCATGACCTTTGTAATTTAACCAACCCTCTTTTCGTTCAAGTCTTTGTTAAAAAGGAAGTCTCTCACTTCAGAATGAGACACCATAAGATAGATTTTGCATTGGTCTGAATTTTTTGAGACTCCTCACAGCTGCAAGGATTTGATTTTCTACAAAAGTATACCTTACCTCATACCCTTTAAACCCCTGACTGAAAAATGCTATTAGCTGTTCAAATCCTTCGCCATTCTCTTGCATCGGCATAGCTGATATATTATCAATATTGGCAAAAGCATACAATATGAAATCCCTTGAGAAATAAGGATTCATGAGTGTGGGTGCTTAGGCAATGGCTTGTTTGATAGCCTCAAATGTTGATTTACCTTCATTTGACCAAGTGAACACTTGGTTCTTCTTCAGCGTGGTAGTGATGGGTTTGACCAAGTTTGCAAACTAGGTATAAACCTTCTCATGAAGTTTATTTTCCTAAAGAAGCTCTGAATTCCTTTCTTATGCTTAGGTAAGGATAAGGCCAAGATGGCACTTATTCTATTAGGATCAATAGCTAATCCTTGCTTTGAGATAATATGTCCCAAGAGTTTACCTTCATGCATGCCAAACACACACTTCTTGGGATTCAAAGAAATCTCATACTCTCTATATCTCTCAAAGGTCAATCTTAGATGGTCGATGTGTTCATTGGCATCCTTGGAGAAAATTGTGATGTCATCCAAGTAGATCAGCACCATTAGATTCAGCAGCCCTTGGAAAGCCATGTCCATTGCTCTTTGGAAAGTGGCCCAGCATTGGATAGGGCAAAAGACATCTTATGATAAGCATATATGCCCTATTTGGTTGTGAAGGCAGTCTTGTATTGATCTTCTTTCTTTATTAATACTTGACTGTAATTTGAATACCCATCCAAAAGAGAAAAACGTTTTGAACCTGAAACTATTTGAAAAAGCTACTCCATAGATGGTAGAGGGTAATTGTCCTTCAAGGAGACCTTGTTCAGATCTCTAAAGTCAACACACAGCTTTATCTCCCCACTCTTTTCTTTTACAGGCACCAAATTGGCTACCCATGACGAGTGCTTGATGGGAAAGATGATCTTGGATTCAATTAACTTGGTCAACTCTCTTCTCATAAGCTCTTTTATTTTGGGGTTAATAGGTCTTTGTTTTTGTCTCACGGGATTATTATCAGCGTCCAGCTCTATAATATGATGGGCTAACTTTGGATCAAAACCTTTCAGGTCACTGTACTCCCAAGCGAAGATGTCTGAATATTCTTTACAAAGTTCAATGAAAGCTTGCCTCTCTGCCTCATTATTTACCTTTCCAAGCTTGAGGAACTTGTCTTTGAAAATAAGGACTCTTTCATAGTTCTCATCAGTTGACATCACTGTCTTGTCTTTCCTCATATGGTCTCCCTCATGGAAAAGACTTTCAAGGGTGACCAGCCCTTTAGGAAGTTTGTTAGACTTTAGCTCAACAATTTGATTCTCATACTGATGTTAAAATTTACCTCGGTTCATTGAGAAAAACTCTACTTTTTGCTACAAGAAGCAAGTAATTTTTTTGTCATTTTTGAATACCTACCAGTGAGCCTCATTGTCTAGTACTAATGGCCTCACCACCACCTTGACATGTGGCTCAACTTTGGCCTCTTTTAGTTTACCTGGAATATTAAACTGGGCTCCCACAACTGTCAACGTGTTAGCATGTTGATTTTGGTTCCTTGGCACAGCTTGAATGTTAAAGGCGTCAAAATCTTCAATTAGGTTCCATACTCTATTTTTTAGGACCTTATCAAAGGATTCTTCTTAATATTTAGGCCCTTGACTTGGTTCACTATAAGCTCATTGTCTCCATATGCTTACAACTGCTTGATTCCCCTCTTACTGGCCTATTGGAGGCTATGGATTAGGCCTTCATATTCTACTACATTGGAGGAACAACTGAAATGGAACCTATAAGAAGAGAAATACTTATCATCTGAAGGGTAAACCAGCATTTCCCCTGCACCTACTCCATTTTTGCTCCTTGAACCATCAAAGAAAAACTTCCACATACCATTGAGGTCTTCTTTAGGTCCAATGAGGGAAGGCATGAGTTGATTTTCTTCATGTAGCAAATAGAACCCCATGTCTCTCTCTTCAACACCTTCCAAAGGGTTGAGAAATTGATTATCCTCCAATAGCTCATCCAAGAACAAGTCTAAAATCTCCTTAGGATAAGTATTCAGTTCTTGACCAATTATATATTTATCCTGATCAAGGATGGTACAATTGAGGTTTATGCTATCTAGTTGATGGGATTCAATGTGAAATTGTGCCATGGGCTCAGCCTTGATTGATACTTGAGTTCCATACCCTTTTCTGAAAGCCATGTAGGACCAATTTGCTACTAGATAACCCCCAATTTTCGCTGTAAATTCTCTAGAGAGGCATAATGCAAAGCGAGGAACTACATCAAGGATCAACACATCTTGATCCATTGAAACACTAGGACGAGCATGCAAGGTCAAGTTGAGACCTTTGATAATACCAGATGAATTTGTGGAAGAACTGTCAAGTTGCAGAACTCACTTAGTATGTGGCTCATATTTGAGGTTCAGCTGATCAGCTATAGACTTTGGCATTACTGAAGTGCTAGCTCACTATCTACCAAGAAATTATGCATCAAGGAATCATCAATGATCAATGAAATGTAGAACGGAGGAGGTTTGACCACCTTACTTGATCCTTCTCTTATAGGACCTTGGGTTGCATTGGTGAGGACCTCAGTTTCTTTGCTTGATTGTCAGCTTGCAGTTTTTGTAACACCTATCTTGGACAAGCCTTCTTGAAGAATGTCCACTTGATGGGGCATGGAAAGCATGTCCCACATTTATGCACTCACACTAGATCTATTCATTTGTTTAACAATATTGATGGGCAAACTACCAAATTTTGTTTGTGCTTTAGGAGCTACAACTATACTTTGAATTTGTGAGTTTTGTGGATCAAAACCTTTCTCTCGATTCTAATTTTTAGGTGTCAAGACCTTTGGAGTGATATCAAGGTCATTAGGCTTAGACAATAAAGGAGTAATGATAGAGAGTTCTTTGACCATCTCTTGATTACCATCTATATTCCTTCTTTTGAACCTTGTATTAGCTGCCACTGGGATGTATGCTTGGTTAGAACTAGCCTGTTGATTGAATGCATAGCACTCTTTTTGCTCACTGATGACCATTGTAGCATCCAACTTATTTGATACCTGATCAGATCCTTGGTTTTGTGGAGATTGTCTTGGTTTTGTCATTGTGGGGATCTCTGTGTTTTGAGCCATAAGAGCTTGATTGTATTCATAAGCAGGAGCTTGCTACCATTGGTCATTGAATTCATGGTTAAAACCATTAGTTTGGACAATGGATTGCCCAAAAGATTGATTCCAAGGTATGGTCCCTTTAGCCTCTTGAGCCATATTATTTTGAACAGGAACCAAGGAGTTGGAAGAGCCTGTGGCATTTGGACTAAAGCTACTTTATCTAGCATAGTTAGGTTGTCTTTGCCCTTGCTCACGGTTCTGGTTTTGGAAATTTCCTTTGAAGGGTTGTCTATTCCCTTGATAGGATTGCTGCTGAGTCTGATATGGACCCTGATAAGGTTTATTTAACTGAGCTTGCTGTCTTTTAACATTCACTACATCATTTTCCAAGAATTGGAGCATGCTCTTAAGTTTTAGGTAGTTTTTCTGCTATTGAGAATCACTTGATCCGCTTGTGGATGCCTTTTCCTATTTAGGTGAAGGTATAGCAACAATTGTTGGAGTTGGAAGAATAACATCAAGTGGGGGAATAACCACAGGGGGCAGTCTGATCTTAGGTAAAAGAGGCATTGGGGGTCTAGGAGTAAGCTTGCCAACCTGAACTAGGCAGTTTTCTAATTTAATAGCTATCTCATAAGCGTTTGGCATTATGTCCCCTCCCATGGATTGAATCATTATAGCTATATCGCTATTTAGAGTATTTAAGTAATATAAGAATGCAAAGTCAGGGGACAGTATAACAGAGGCTGAAATTCTGTCCAAGCTTTTTGGACTCTTGTGTTGAAGACTTGCATGACTTCATGGGGGGCTCTCTTGATTGCGTAAGTTGTTCTGCTAGTGACAAATGGTCACTCTTATCTGCAAATCTTCTACACAAGGCCTCACCTAGCTGATTCCATGATTGAATAGAATTAGGAGCTAAGCCTCTATACCAATCTAAAGCTTTTCCCTTAAGGGATACAACTAACAGTCTAATAGCTATATTGTTTGCATCGACATTATGGATATTGTAAAAATTGGCTTTGTCATTGATGTGTTCAGTAGGGGTTGTGGCCTAGTCCCCTGTAAAATATGGGACATTTTTGAGAGCTGCTACTAGCATAAGATTGCATTTTGGTAGAGTCAAAGGACTTTGGCCACTGAAGCCTACAAAAGTTCTTTGGAGAATCATGTTAACAAAAGGGGCTAACAAAGGTCTTCTTATGTAGGTATACCTTACCACTGGTTTAGGAAAATGGTTTCCTATGTATGGGTGAGTATGGGTGAATCTTAACTATATTGCTGAGTTTAAAGGTAATTCAACAAATTCAAAAGGAATACCTCTTAAAGCTAATCTTGTAGTCACCTTTGGCATGAAAGATAGTTACTATTCTGCTACCAAATTGCTGAGTGTTCTTCGGAGTTGCCAGATACTGAAAGATGAAAGCTATAACCGCTACAAATTGATCAAACCAACATCACACTTGACCAATCTTCCTTGAAAGTCGTCTCATCAAACATGTAAGAAACTTTTGTAGTCTGAAATTACACCCTTGTGAGAGAGTTTTTCAGGCGCTCTCACTCCCAGCTACAATATTGGAGCAACCTCAGGTTGTGGGTATCCTATAGTGAGGTTGAACCTCCAGAGTAGATTGGATTCCTTTTGGTAGATCACTTAAATTAATGTTTCTACTTGAAAAAGAGGTAGAGAGGGGGTATAGGGTAACTAAGAGAGATAAATGGGTGATACACCAAATTTATTGACACTCACATAAGCATGAAATAAACACTAATTCAACATAAGATAATTCTTGCTCATACAACCTCACAAACTAGTTAATTTGCATAAGTGTTTCATAAACTAGGCTCACCAAATAATACATGAAGCAAAGAGGATTTTCAAAATTCACACCAAGTGCCCATTAATGGCAGAAAGATCTCAAGTTCAGATCTGGAACTAACTTGAGAACACCTAAAAATAGGCAAAAAAGAATAATAATAGACATGGAAGAACACTTCTTCACAAGGCCATTCTGCACAAGCTTGTTAAGCACAATTTAGAGGCAAGAGATAGGTAAAAAATGATCTTTTTTGCTTCAAAAGGTCTTTCTTACAAATTTTTGATAGAGTTTTTTCTTGTCAAATGAGAGTCCTTAAAAAATGGGGGAGAAATGGGAGATATATGAAAAAAAGGGAATCAAAAGGAGAGAGGCAAGCAAACGAAATTCAATAAATGAGATCCAACCTCCCTCTGTGAATTATCACCCACATTTGGGTTAATTATAATTAATCATTTTTCAATAAATTGGCCACCATTAGCTCCAATAGTCTTCAAGCCCTCTCATTGGTTGAGAAACACACTAGAAGACAAGAACTTGTTGAGGATGATGATGTAATGATCCACTAAGAAAAGAAAAGTTCGAGAACGTCTTTATATGCTCGAGCTACCTTTTCTAATCCCTTGATCTTCATCTTTCACTTCCATGCCATCCTTCAGTTGTCCTGTATGTATAAGGACAAAATCCCCATAACTTTGAAACTGGACTAAGTCATGCTGCTTCTGTCTTGAACAGCTATTGTCAGAGATGATGGCCATGTAGAAGGATGAGAGCCTCTTTATTAATCGTATACAATAGTGACTGCTTCCTACCCTAGTCGTTTGGCTCCCCGCATCCGTTGATATCCGATTGCGAGATCTTGACAAGTGTCATGCTCGTGGCAATATTAATGAACCCTTTGAAAACTTAACCTTTGTAAATGGATACTTATTGGGGCTCAAACTTGATGTTTGCGAGCCCGTCTGTTGTTATTTGAAACCCAATGACTACCTATTGAGGCTAAAGTTGACGTCTGTGCAACTGTCTTCAATTCCTTCAGAAGAATTGATTCAGACTATTTGTTTCGGCAATAATTCCTTTGGGCTTTTCATTCAAATGAATTTTTTTGGACTTTTTGTTTATCACTTTCCTATGGACAATTTGTCTGATGGAATTCATGTCCTCAGACTTTATGAAAATGCCCCTTTCCAAAAGGGAGGTACCCTTCGGTCTTTTTGAAATTAACCTCCTTTTTTATCGTTTGAAATTTTGAAAAAGCCCTTCGAAAGAATTGAAAATCACCCTTTGAGTTATCTGTTTGGACCTTTCAGAAAGAAGACCCCTTCGAAAATTTGAAAAGACCCCTCCAACTTTGTGAAAACTCTTGACAAACTAATTACACTTAGAGGAGTTTGAGGGAGTTTACTACAACCTCCAATTACTTATATATCCATACCAATCCATTATGAGTACTTTATAACAAGATCTTTCAAATCAGGTCATTGTTAGGGTTTTAGAGACGGTTAACACTATTTTTTGTGTTAATGATTGTTCATAAAGGATTTCCCCTCATTTCGAAAACAAATGCCTAGAGATATTATCTAGGACCCTTCCTCATGTTCCCTGCTGATGTAGAGGTTACAGATGCCAATGAACATGTGAAAGTCCTCAGATTGAGAACTCTTCATTTTGTGCACTCAAAAAACCTCAAAACCATTTTTCATGCCTTTTCTTGTAAACTTTGACCTAAAACTTGGTCAACACACCTAGGACAACTTATCATACCACTGAAAATGCTCACATTCTCATTATTTCCTTGGAAATTCATCATAATAGCCCATTAGGCCATGTTATCACCATCTTGTTTTACTACACTAGAGTCTTCACACCTCATTAGGTATTGAATTGATCTTTAAACCTCTTTTTATGTGTTATACATATCACTTACATTCTCACACACCATCTCATATGCTTAAACAATGTCAAACATCCTTTATATGCCTTGACAACACCTCATTAGGCTAGGTAGGGTTTAGAGATGGTCTAGGTACAGACTTGACTTGTAGGTTTTACCCTTATAAGCTCACCTTGTAATTATCCTAAGTGTTATAATGCATTATATGCATGCTCAAGAAACCTTATACAGCCTATTATGCCTTTGTTCATCCATCTCACAAAGACACCATACTCAAACCTCCTCACTAGAACTTTTCATACCATAACTAGTCTTAAGTTACTCAAGTACTTGACCTTCATGCCTCTTTTCATGTTCTCATCACCTCAATGCCATGTTATAAAAAATATTACCATGATAAACCACTCTATACATGTTCTCACATGCTTGGAACCACTCATCTCACCAAGCAACCAAGCCCATGCCTTCACACAAAGTCTTTTCATGATATGAATATGCGCAGTGTACTTAAGCACTTGTATTCAGAAATCTCCCTTACAACACTTTTGAAGCATTCTACACTTGAATCTCAATCCCATACAATGAAAAAAAACTTCTCACATGCCTAGGCTCACTCACTTGACCATGATACCTGCACATACCATCTCACAAGGTCTAGATAAGGCTTCACAAAACACCTTGATGCCTTAACCTATTCCTTCCACATCATGACCTTGATACAACATCAACCAAGTAGATATGATACACTTGGACCTGTACCTTTCTCTCTCTTGGAAATCACTACATTCCTTCGATTCTCATAAGCTTGTCAAAACACACACTACCATGCTCATCTTAGACACCAACCTCATTTATCATGATTACTCACCATCATCTTCACCAGATGTATCTAGACATCAATGAAAACATACTTTGACATTAATGACATCAGATTGACATCAATGACAACACTATGACAACAAACTCCCTCTTTGTCAGTGACGGCAAAACACACTACAGTCTGATCAATCACTTCTCCCTTAAACATGTCTTTCTCCCCCTTTAACATTTAAGATAAAGGGTCCATAAAGAACTCTCTCATCTTTGGACCTGAACTTCAATAAACCACTCAATGAAATGCTGATCAAATACTCACCTTCAACCTCTGAAATGCTTGAGGGTTGAAGCATCCTTTTTGCCAGAGTACCTATGAGTACATGCTTTTTACGGTATATGACATACTTGGGTAAGAGCATGGTATGTTCATGACGAACGACATTTAGGTACCTATTTTTGGTATTTGTTAAAAAAATGTGATCTCAATGTTGTCTTACTCATCCCTAAGGATGGATTTGTGCCTTACTTTCCAAGCCATGCATGCAGTTATTGGTGACCCTAGTCCCGCGTGACATATACATGATGTACTAGAAGAAGGCTTGGATCTATTTATTGATCCATATGAGCAGTCCATCCCCACACCAGAACCTATCCTTAATCAGGGATGCTGTGAAGAGATTCACCAAAGGAAGCAAAAACTAGTGTTTCATGTTGATGAAGGTGAAGGGTCCAACCCACCTGATCAATTGACAAATCATTTAGATGTCTCTATAGACTATGGTGCTTGAACTTTCATGATAGTGGTCCTGATGCAGAGCACTTGTACTCCAATCCTCTTCAAACTATCTAATGCAACATCGACACAGAGGAGGAACCAAAGATAGCTACTTTGGGTAACTATTGGTCTGATATGGAGGATTAAAAAATATTTGAGTTGTTAAAAAAGTACCAAGATGTCTATCTAAGAAATTATAGTGAGATGAAAGGTGTTCATCTATCATTAGGTAAAATGCATATCAAAATGGTTGATGATGCTCGACCAGTTAGGGAACAGTCATATAAAATGAATCCAAATTTACGTGCATGAGTGAAAGAGGAAATTGATAGTATGCTACATGCTGGGATGATAACCCCAATTGATGAGTTTGAGTGGGTCAGCCCTATGGTCATCAGTATAAAGAAATATGGGCACATTAGAATTTGTATTGACTATTGCATAATGCATCTTGCATTACTAATCCTTTTCCAATGCCATTCATAGAAGAAATCCTTGAAGGTGTTTTCAATTGTGAAATTTACACTTTCACAAATGGATTATTTGGGTACCATCAAATCCAGATCATTGAGGAGGATAGACCTAAGATTACATTTGCTACCAAATGGGGATCTTTCGCCTATACCGTCATGCCATTTGGGTTGAAAAATACACCTGTTGTATTCCCCTGTATAGTCATTAATGCCTTTAAAGACTTCATCTATGAATTTCTTTCTGTTTATTTGGATGACTGGATAGTCTATGGATAGTCGAGTGATTCAAATTTCACTTAATCTAAAGAAAGGTCTTTTCGCTACACCATTTGGTGTTCTTCTGGGTCATATTATCTGTAAAGATGGACTTCTAATAGACCCCGCTAAAGTGGTTATCATTCTTTGTCTACCAACGCCAACATCCCAGTGCATGGTTCGTGCATTTCTAGGACATACAGGGTATTATCAGAAATTCATCCGAGAATATGCAAGGATTGTTGCACCCTAGGTGAAACATTTGAAACACATTGAACATTTTGTTGGCAATTTGGGTGTCATGGTGTACAAAGAGATTGTTGTCTGTAATATTGTCATCAATGTCAAATGATGAATGTTCCATCAAGCATTAATGACAAAGGTGTTGCGCTGTGTTGAGCTGAATAGATTAGTTGTAGAGTCTTTATGGAGGTTGAATGTGCATCTTGACTTCCTAGAGCAGTCATATGAATGTTTGCTTGCTTGTTGAATATGGCTGGGTACATAGGTTGTTGGTGACTACACTTGTATAAATAGCAGCATTCGGAGGAATCAATCACACAAAGTAGTTGAACGGTATTTGAACACTTAATCGATTTCACAAGCTTGGTCAATTCTTTCAAAAATATTGGTCTAAGTTCTAATGCATAAGGTTGTGTGTGCAAATGTTTCAAAACTTAGTCGATTTTATGAGCTTGATTTATTCTTTCAAAAAAAGTATCTAAGTCATTTCTTTCAGAAAAATGTGTTAAGTCATTTCTTTCAGGGAACTATGTTTAGTCATTTCTTTCAGAAAAATCATTTCTTTCGGCAATATTGGTGAAGGCAACTTTTTTCGAGAAAATCGGTTAAGTTCTTGTTGAACAAAAAGTTTGAAGGAATTTTTGGAAAAGGCTTGGTCTCATCAACTTGGGAATTCTTTCAGAACAATTGTTCCGAATAAAAAGATCTAAAGCCTCATCAAATTCTCTCGAACAAAAACTCTGAAGAAAATAGGTCAAATGGTTAAGTCAATTCTTTCAGTAATCTTGGTGAGTCTTTATCGAACAAATTATCTGCAACAAAGTTTCCAAAGGATATTTTGTAAAAGGTCGAAGGGTGTGTTGACACTTGCATAAATGTCGAAGGGTAGTTTGCAAAAAGTCCAAAGGGCAAGTGGACCGTTCAAATGTGCCAAAGGGTAATTTGCAGAAAGTCTGAAGGGCAAGTGGACCGTTCAAATGTGCCAAAGGGTAATTTGCAGAAAGTCTGAAGGGCAAGTGGACCGTTCAAATGTGCCAAAGGGTAGTTTGTAGAAAGTCCAAAGGGCAAGTGGACTGTTCAAATGTGCCGAAGGGTAGTTTGCAGAAAGTTCAAAGGGCAAATGGACCGTTCAAATGTGCTGAAGGGTATGAGGACCTTTACAGAAAAGCCGAAGGGTATGTGGTCATTTCCAAGAACTCCGAAGGACACTCGAACAAAAAGTTTGAAAAAATTGTCCCCAAGGGGACTCGAGCAAAAAGTCTGTAGAAATTGTCCTAAAGAAGACTCGGACAAAAGACCCGTGGAAATTGATTTCGAAGGGAACTTTGACAAAAGGCCGCAACAAAATTGTCCAAAGGATATAGTTTGAGTGAATAGATGACAATTGTAAAGGTTTCTGAAAGGCATTTAGGCAAAGATAAAGATCGAGTATATTGAATATAATCAAAAGGAGTGAAAGCGAATCAATCATATAAAAGATATCGAGCTGCAAGAAAAAGATTAATGGTTAATACAAGAGAGATCGATGGTTCTGAAGAAATAGGGCATACATTTGACGGTTCAAGATAGACTGTGATTGGCGCTAAAGACAAGATGAATAATCCTCGATTAAAAACATGACCGGATAAACGGTGAGCTTAAACAAAAGTCCACATAGAGCCCAAGATTGATTGATCCAACTTATCAATCATCGATTAAGGAAATGGCGTAGTAATGACCAGAATCTGGCAGTTGTCAAACATAGTAAAGGGACGTGACCATTTCAATGTGATACATGATATGAGACATGAGATGCGTGCAAGTCAAAGTTGCATTGAATGAGAACCGGTTAAGTGCCGCTGAAGTATGAACGCAATCAGAGACTTGGAACCCTAAAAAGTTCATTATAAATACATGACTTAACAAGCATTGTTTTGCTGCTACTGCCATTGTAATTTGAAGAGATAGTCAAAGGCTATCGATGTGAGATATATGTAGAAAAAGTAGAGGGCTATTATCTGCGATTGCTGAGACTATTTTTAAATCTAAGCATGTGAGCAATATGAAGTGTGTAAAATATAATATACAGACACAAACCATGAAAATATAGACAGATGTATAATTACCAAGCAGAGGACGTGGATGTGTCAAACAAAGAATAATATAAAAGACACAAAGGGAGAGAAGCTGAAGCAGCAGGAGTAAATGGACTGGGTCAAAAAGAAGATATAACGACATAGAACCATAAAGATAGAAGTGAGAAAGGGGATTAACGCTGCTTGAACAAAATATGACCAAACATATGCAGACAAAGTAAAAGGTAGAAAGGAAAGGAAATGAAGTGTGTCCAACTGGAATATATCCAGACACAGAGATTGAGCAAACATAAAGAAAGAGCACACAAACACTGAGCAATGAGTGAGCAGTTACAGACTAGACTTGTAACAAAGAAACTAAACTAGATTCATTTGTGAATCTGTCTTGTATACTGGAGTCGTAGCTCCATAGTTCTAATTAGTTGGTGCCTTCAGAAAAACTGAGTTGGTGCTTAGTTAGGGGATTGGTGTCTCCCAAGAATAAGTGTCTTTGAATGTAACCAGTGTGGTTTTACCAGTGGTGATTTAATTGTGAGGTTGGATTAGAATAGTAGATTCTAATAGCTATTCTGATTGTGGTGTTCCCTTTGAGTTTTCCACATATAATTCTGGTGTAATGTGCTTTTGTGTGTGTGATTTTTGCAACTATTCTTTAATATGCATATGAATTGATATCTCCTCTAAAAGTTTTAATCAGCTAGTTCTAGCTCATCTACTGATTCACCCCCTCTCTCAATAGATAGGTGTGGTCAACAATTAGTATCAGAGCCTAGGGTTCCTTGGGAAGAAGCTTAATCGGCTCAGGGAGATCTTGGTTAGTGAACACAATGGCTAGTCAAGAAAGATCCTCTTCAAACAAAGCATATCTGTTTAATGGGTCTAACTATGTTTTTTGGAGCATAAGAATGGAAGCATATTTGTCCTCATTAGGATTTGATGTATGGATGTCTGTAGTAAATGGATATACAACCCCTATTATAGTTTCTACTGATCACGCTGCCAAGAAGGCATATGAAAACAATGCTAAGGCAAAGAATGTTATTCTTTGTGGACTGTCAAACTCAAAATTTGTCAAAGTTATGCACTGTCAGAGTGCAAAAGACATCCGAAACAAGTTAAAGAGTATTTATGAAGGAGATGACAGAGTGAAACAAGCCAAGCTACAAACATACAAATGGCAGTTTAAGAGTCTTAAGATGAATGAAGAAGAAACGATTGGTGACTACCTCCTCAAGGTAGATGAAATAGTGAATGCTATTAGAGGTCTTGTGAAGAAATGGAAGAGTCAACTATAGTCAAGAAGGTGTTAAGATTACTGCCATCAAGATATGATTTGAAATTTTTTGTAATAGAGGAAGTAAGAGATTTGGACAAACTCACTATTGATGAGTTGAATGGAACATTCACAGCGTATGAGATGAGAATGGGAGAGATAGAGACCTTTAAAAGAGAAGCTATAGTCAAAGTAGCAAAGCAGGCAAAAGAAAAAACTTCTATGTCTGAATCTGAGGAGTCTGATGGAGAAGAAGATAACTTTGTTAGAAAATTAAAGAAAGGGTCAGGAAAATACAAAGGTAAGATACCATTCAAATGCTTCAACTGTGGAAACGTAGGACACTTTGCTGCCAAATGTCCTTATAATAAAAAGGACAATTCTGAGCAAGAAGAGAGCAGCAAAAAGATGAAACTTCACTATGCAAGAGCAAGAAAGGTTTATATACAAAAGAAGATAGTAACTTAGTGAAGGGTAGTAATAGTGATAGTTTGGATGATCATCATGATTGTGCTTTTGTAGCAAAGGGAAAATAATTTCTACTCATGGCAGAAGAATCCACTCACATAAATCAAGAATAGGACGAAGATAAAGATTGGGATGAAGAATAGGAAGGTGAAGTTGATCTAGAAGGTGAGCTAGTTTGTGCTCTAGAAGAGATTGAAAAATTAAAAAAAAAGATCTCAAAATAGAAGAAACTTGGGCAGAAGAAACTTGACAAATATAATCAAATGATAGTGACCCTAAAAACGCAACTTGAGGAGGCTAAAAGAATAGAAGTAGTTAAGATGGAACTACAGACTAAATCCAAAGAATGCATGAAGTTTGAGGCAAAAATAGTAGCTTTGAGGAAAGAAATTGAGAAGGCAAAAAGTCAAATAGACAAAAGTCTAAATTTAACAAAAGGATCAAACATTTTTAATGAATTAATCAATGGTCAAAAGCTTTCAAATGAAAAAGCTGGTCTTGGATATGAGAAAGGAAATGGTTCTTCAACTAGTACGTCGACCAAGGAGCAGAAGCAAAGAAAGAAAGGATCAGCAAGGACAATAAGAATGATCCAAACAAAGATAAGATGAGAAGAATGAATTCTGAAAAGAAGCCAGAAATCAAAGATGCAGGGTATATGAAAGTGGTAGATTTGAAGAAATGAAAGTATATGAAAGGTCAATATACTGCACCAAAGAATGTTATGACCAGGTATTATTCATCTTTTTATGGTTATTGTTACAGTTGTAATCAGTTTGGTCATAGGGCTATTGAATGTAGAGTTGTACCTACTAGGAGAACTAATTTTGTAAGTAGAAACTCATTTGCTCCTCTGTTGGATTCAAGTACAATATGCTACAATTGCAGTAATTTTGGTTATATAGCTAGGCATTGTAGGACTAACCTTGTAATGTCAAAAATAAACAATATAAAGAAAGGCAAGTCTCCTAATAAGAATAAAGGTTCTCAAGTCACTAATGAAAGAAAAAAAGGGGCATCTGAGAGACCTAAGAAGATATAAAAAGTGAAAATTCAATCCTTGATTGCTCAAACAACACTTCACGTCTAAGAGCATAATTTGTGGGTGATAGATAGTGGGTGCTCAAAGCAAATGATTGGTGACAAGATCAAGTTCACCAAGTTGAGCAAGTGTAAGGAAGGCACTGTTAGCTTGGGAGACAACATAGTAGTAAAAATCGAAGGCAAAGGAACCTTGCACGTTGATGGTAAGCTTCCTACACATGACATTTTTTATGTTAAAGGACTAAAGCATAATCTATTGAGTGTCAGCCAAATGTGTGACGATGGATACAAGGTCATATTTGATGTCGAAGTCTACAAGCTAAAGTGATCTAAAAAAAAGTTGCGAAAAGGAAAAGAACCGAGAATAATATCTACAATCTTGTTGAGGTAAACAATGATAGCTGCCTCATAAGAAAGGTTGATGAAAGCTGGTTGTGGCATAGAAGAATGGGACATGTCAATTTTAATAATTTAGTCAAAGTAAGTTTAAATAAGTGTGTAAGAAATATGCCCAAGATAACCAAACCCACATATACTACATGCAGAGAATGTCAATTAGGCAAGTAAACAAGGGTCAAGTTTCAAACAAAAGAGTATGCGACCATAAAGCCTCTGTAATTAGTCCATATTGATCTCTGTGGTCCTACCCAGACAAGAGGATCAAAATGAGTTTATTACTTCATGTTGTTTGTAGATGATTATTCAAGGATGAAATAGGTAAGTTTTTTTAAGGACAAATCTCAATCCTTTGAGAGATTTAAGATCTTTAGAGCCATGGTTGAAAATGAAATGGGAAGAAAGATCAAATATTTGAGATCAGATAAAGGTGGAAAATTCATCTCCAATGAGTTCATAGAGTATTGTGAGAAGCATGGGAATAAAAGGCACTACTCTGTGCAAGAACTCCACAACAAAATAGAGTTGTTGAGAGAAAGAATAGGACTGTTAAAGAGATAGTCAAAACAATGTTGAAAGAGGCCAAATTGTCTAATGGATATTGGAGAGAAGTAGTCCAAACAACAGTATACATCTTGAACAGAGTTCAATTAAGGGTGAAAAGTGATAAAACACCATATGAATTGTGGTATGGAAAGCCTGCATCAGTTAAATACTTCAGAGAGTTTGGAAGCAAATGCTACATCAGAAGAAAGGAGGACAATCTAGGCAGCTTTGAGTCAAGATGTGATGAGGGAATCTTTTTTGGTTACTCCACTCATAGCAAAGCATATGCATATTACAATAAGAGGCTGCATAAAATAGTTGAGCAATGTAAGGTCGAAGAAAGATTTAAACATGTCAAACCTATTGAGGAGATCAGAATTGAAGAATTAGGAACATAAAATGAAGTAGAAGATAGTGAACAAGAGGAAGAAAAGAGTGAAAGGGAACCTGCAAGGTTTGTTCAAGAGAAACATCCCAAGGAGTAGGTAATTGGCAACAAAAATGAGGATGTTCAGACTAGGAAAAGAGTTGTAATGAACAAGGAGCAAGTAAGTTTTGCTTTATTTTCAGAAATTAAGCCTAAAACCTTTAGTGAAGCCAACAAGGATGAAAATTGGTTAAAAGCCATGGAAGAAAAACTGAGTCAAATAGAAAAGAATAAAACATGGGAATTAGTTCTTAGACCCTCAAACAAGAATGTGATAGGAACAAAATGGGTTTATAGAACAAACTCAATGAAGATGGAGCTATCATAAGAGACAAAGCAAGATTGGGGTGCAAGGGATATGCCCAAGTAGAAGGCATAGACTTTGAAGAGACATTTGCTCCAGTGGCAAGACTGGAAGCCATAAGAATGTTTTTGACATTTTCTAGTTCATAAGAAATTCAAAGTATATCAAATAGATGTAAAGTCAGCCATCTTGAATGAAAATTTAGAAGAGAAAGTTTATATTGAACAACCAAAAGGCTTTCAACTAGTAAATGAAGAAGATTATGTGTGCAGACTGAAAAAGGCATTGTATGGTCTGAAATAGGCACCTAGAGCATGGTATTCACGATTGGATCAATACCTACAACAACAAGGCTTCAGCAAAGGATGTGCAGACAACAACTTATACATTAGATCAGAAGGTAAGCATATGTTGATTGTTGTTGTCTATGTAGATATCATCTTTGGAGGTGGCAATAGTAATATGTGCAAAGAATTTGCCACACAAATGCAAAGTGAATTTGAAATGTCTATGCTGGGAGAAATTTTGTTCTTTCTTGGTTTACAAGTTGCATAAACCAATGAAGGGATATTCATATCTCAAACCAAGTATGCAAAGGAGATGCTCAAAAAATTTGAAATGGAAGACAACAATGCAGTTAGTACACCCATGACAATTGGATGTAAGTTGAAAAAAAAAGATGAGTCCCTTGATGTGAATAATACTATGTATAGATCAATGATAGGCAGCTTGTTGTACAAGACTAGATATTATGCAAGCTGTATGCATGGTTACAATATTTCAAGCAGCTTCCAAGGAATCACATGTCAATGCTGTGAAAATAATCTTCAGATACATTAAGAGCATAATTGAATATGGATTGTGGTACCCTATAAGTGATGATCTCACTTTGATTGCATATGTAGAGTTGATTGGGTAGGAAGTGTGGATGACAGGGGAAACACTAGTGGTGGTGCATTATTCCTCGGAAATAGATTTGTGTCATGGCTGAGCAAAAAGCAAGAGTCAGTTATGCATTCTACAATAGAATCAGAGTATGTAGCAGTAGCGCCATGTTGCACCCAAGTCTTGTGGATGAAGCAAACTCTCAGAGACATCAAAGTAGAATACAAAGAACCCATTTCTATCTTTTGTGATAACTCAAGTGCCATAAACATATCTAAGAATCCAATGATGCATTCTGGAACTAAGCATATATCCATCAAATATCACTTTTTGAAAGAAAAGGTTGCAAATCAGGAGGTCAAAACTGAGTATGTGCCAACAAAGGACCAAATTGCAGATATATTTACCAAGCCTCTTCCCAAGGAGCAATTTGTGTATCCAAGAGAGAAGATGGGAGTAGTGGCTCCCACACTACATCACTAGCTTTCAGTGATAGGGCATGGATCCAAGGGGAGTATTGAAGGAATATTCTTAACTCCTAGATTAAGAGAAAAGGTAGTCTGGTGAGATAATTGCAGTCCCTTTGCTATTTGTTGACAAAGGATGTTACAAAGGTATGTTGGCTCTAGATTACTATGCCTATCTATAGAGAGATATGCCAATTATTGATTTGTCTTTCAGACTAATGCTATATACATGACCTGTTGAGGAATAATGGAGTCAAAGGAATCAGATTTGAATGTGTTCGAGTAAGAGTTAGGCAAATGTGCTATTGCCTAAGGGGGAGTTTTCTCTCAAACGTGTTCTAATCTGCCAGGTCCAAGGATCATAAACACCTGCAAAGGAGTAGATTGTTGACATATTATGGCACTCTTTGTCATTAATGTCAAAGGGGGAGAATGTAGAATGATGAAGGAATGAAGGGTAGTCATTCTGAGGATGTTTTGCCATCAATGACAAAGGGGGAGATTGTTGGCAATTTGAGTGTCATGGTGTACAAGGAGATTGATGTCTGTAATATTGCCATTGATGTCAATTGATGAATGTTCCATCAAGCATTAATGACAAAGGTGTTGAGCTGTGTTGAGTCATTTCTTTTGGCAATATTGGTGAAGGCAATTTTTTTGGGAAAATCGGTTAAGTTCTTGTCAGACAAAAAGTCTGAAGGACTTTTTGGAAAAGGCTTGGTCTCATCAACTTGGGAATTCTTTTGGAACAATTGTTTCGAACAAAAATATCCGAAGCCTCGTTGAATTCTCTCAGACAAAAAGTGTGAAGAAAATAGGGCAAATGGTTAAGTCAATTCTTTCGGCAATTTTGGTGAGTCTTTGTCGAACAAATTGTCCGCAACAATGTTTCTGAACGGTATTTTGCAAAAGGCTGAAGGGTGTGGGGACACTTGTATAAATGCCAAAGGCTAGTTTGTAGAAAGTCCAAAGGGCAAGTGGACCATTCAAATGTGCCGAAGGGTAGTTTACAGAAAGTTCGAAGGGTAAGTGGATCGTTAAAATGTGTCAAAGGACCGTTCAAATGTGTCGAAGGGTAGTTTGCAGAAAGTCCAAAGGGCAAGTGGACTGTTCAAATGTGCCGAAGGGTAGTTTGTAGAAAGTCCGAAGGGCAAATGGACCGTTCAAATGTGCCAAAGGGTAGTTTGCAAAAAGACTAAAGGGTATGAGGACCTTTACAGAAAAGCCGAAGGGTATGTGGACATTTCTAAGAATTCCGAAGGACACTCAGACAAAAAGTCCACAAAAATTGTCCCGAAGGGGACTTGGACAAAAAGTCTGTAGAAATTGTCTCAAAGGGGACTCGGACAAAAGACCTGCGAAAATTGATTCCGAAGGGAGCTTTGACAAAAGGCCGCAACAAACTTGTCCGAAGGATATAGTTCGATTGAATAGAGGACACTTGCAAAGGTTTTCGAAAGGCATTTAGGCAAAGATAAAGATTGAGCATATCGAATATAATTGAAAGGAGCAAAAGTGAACCAATCATATAGAAGATATCGAGATGCGAGAAAAAGCTCGACAATTAATACAAGAGAGATCGACGGTTCTAAAGAAATAGGGCATATATTTGACGGTTCAAGATAGACAGTGATTGGTGCCAAAGACAAGATGAATAATCCTCGATTAAAGACATGACCAGACAAGTGGTGAGCTAAAAAAAAGTCCACGCGGAGCTTTAGATTGATCGATCCAACTGATCAATCATCGATTAAGGAAATGGCGCAATAATCACCATAATCTGGCAGTTGCCAAACATAGTAAACGGACGTGACCATTACAATGTGATACATGAACTGAGACACGAGATGCATGCAAGTCAAAGTTGTATTGAATGAGAATCAATTAAGTGCAACTGAAGTATGAACACAATTGGAGACTTGGAACCCTAAAATGTTCATTGTATATACATGACTTAACAAGCATTGTTTTGCTGCTACTGCCATTACAATTTGAAGAGAGTCAAAGTCTGCCGATGTGAGATGTATGCAAAAAAAGTAGAGGGCTGTTATCTTTGATTGCTGAGACTGTTATTGAATCCAAGGATGTGAGCAATACAAAGTGTGTGAAATAGAGTATACAGACACAGACCATGAAAGTATAGATAGAGGCATAAAGACCAAGTAGAGGACGTGGATGTGTCAAACAAAGAATATATAAAAGACACAAAGGAAGAGAGGCCGAAGTAGCAGGAGTAAATAGATTGTGTCAAATAGAAGATATAACGACATAAAACCAGAATGATAGAAGAGAGAAAGGGGATTAAAGCATGGTCGAACAGAATATGACCAAACATATGAAGACAAAGTAAAAGGTAGAAGGGAAAGGAAATGAAGTGTGTCCAACTAAAATTATCTAGACACAAAGAGATTGAGCAGACAAAAAGAAAGAGCACATAGAGACTGAGTAGTGAGTGAGCAGTTACAGACTAGACTTGTAACAAAGAAACTAAACTGGATTCATTTGTGAATTTGTCTTGTATACTGGAGTTGTAGCTCCATAGTTCTGATTGGTTGGTGCCTTCAGAAAAACTGAGTTGGTGCTCAGTTAGAGGATTGGTGTCTCCTAAGGATGGGTGTCCTTGAATGTAACTAGTGTGGTTTTACCAGTGAAGTGATTTAACTATGAGGTTGGATTAGAATAGTATATTCTAACAGCGATTCTCACCATGGTTTTTTCCTTTGGGTTTTTCAGGTATAAATCTAGTGTATTGTGCTTTTGTATGTGTGTGATTTTTGCAACTGTTCTTTAATATGCTTATGCATTGATATCTCCCCTAAAAGTTTTAATCAACTAGTTTTATCTCATCTACTGATTCACCTCCCCTCTCAGTAGATAGATGTGTTCAACACATTTTATTTGGACCTATTCTTGCCAAGTAGCCTTTGAGGCTTTAACGGACAAACTCATTACTGCACCGATTCTCCAGTTCCCTGATTAGACAAAACAATTTCATGTCCATGTTGATGCTTCTGGAATGGCCGTTGGTGTGATCCTTGTACAACCTGGTGAAGGTTACCTTGATCGCCCCATCTATTTTACCAGTAGAAAATTTAATCCGGCTGAGAGGAATTACAACACCACAGAGCACGAAGCACTCTCCATAGTTTATGCTTTACAAAATTTTGACAGTGCCTATTGGCAACTCCTTTTATATTTTATACAGACCATAAAGCTTTAAAATATCTAGTTAATAAACTTGTGTTACACGGCCACATCTGCCTCTAGATTGTATTGTTCCAAAAATTCCAATTCTCTATGATGGTCAAACTAGGAAAGACTAATTGTGGTCCTGACCATCTCTCCCAAATTAATTCCAAAGAATCAACGTGCACCATTGAGGATGACCTACTTGATGTACAGTTATTTCATGTATTTGCTTGAAGAATTAGAAGATATAACAACTTTCTGAACTACTAGCGCAATGCCAAATTCTTTGAGTCCTTAGTCTAAAAATCAACTAGCTATTTGCGCTGCACCATTCTAACTCATTAGAGGAGACTTCTACAAGCTTGGACGAGATGAAATCCTCTGTCATTGTGTCATAAAACATGAGCATCTTGAAGTACTTTGTGAAGTTCGCAAAGGAATTACTGGCAGATGCTATGCTGGTGAGGCTACTATGCATAAATTACTGCTAGTAGGACTATGGTGGCCTACACTTTTTCATGAAGCCAAGCTATATGTTAAATAGTGTGATATTTTCCAGCATGTGGGAGAACCAAATCGCCGCGATGCCATGTCATTACACCCTATTTTATCTCAAGAACCATTTGAGAAATGGGACACTATTTTTGTGAGCCCCATCAACCCACTAGATGACGTACAGGGTCTCGCTACATCATAACAACTGATTATCTCACCTGCTAGGTTGAGGTTGCATCGACAAGGGATTGTGCTACAGCCACCACTGCATGCTTCATATCGGAGCATATCATAACCCATTTTGGCTATCAATTAAGTTTTACTAGTGATTACAGTACACATTTTCTTAATGAGACTTTTTACGTCTTACTCGATGAGTTCATAATTGCCCACCACAAAACAACACCATATCTTCCCCAGGCTGATGGCACTGTTGAGGGATTCAACAAACTTTTAAGCACAACATTTTCAAAGATTTGTATTAATGGTTGTACTGACTAGGATGATCGAGTGTCTGTAGTACTTTGGGCTTATTGAACAACTTATAAGCACCTCAACAAGAGTACACCCTTCAATCTAGTGTTTGGAACATAAGCAGTTCTTTTGATTGAATTCTTGGTATCATCTCTTCACATTGCATGCATTAGATAATTAGATGATGAGTCATCATTGAAAGCATGTTTGGATGCTTTATTGCGATTGGATGAAGCCCATTTCCTTGCTCATTGGAGTCAAGATATGGAGACAAATAGACAAAAGGCATGGCATGATCGCCACCTTAAACACAAGACATTTACCCTCGAAATGAAAGTCTTGATTTATGACTCCAAGTTTATGCACCATTCTTGGAAGCTCTATGTTCACTAGGATAGTGATTTTGTTGTTCATAGCATTAGTGAAACTAGGCTTGTCATTTACAAAGATTGGATGGCTAGTTTCTTCTTGGACACTACAATGGTAGTTGGCTGAGGCCATATTTCTCTGCTTAAAGTTTAGTTATATTTGTATCAATAAGGTGTATGCCATTAGTTTAAGATTTTCTATTTTCAATAAAAATGCTGCCTTAGTTGCACAACTTTTTTTTATTTTATGCTCTTTCTAATTTTGTACTTGTGATTTCATGTAGGACCACGATGCACATTTAGTGTGGGGTAAGCGGGGTTACCTATATCGGGAAATGGTTCATAAGGATACACACACAAGTTAAAAATTCCTAGGATAAAGATTCCTGCCAAATGGTATGAATATTCAAAGGGTTTAATAGCTGTCATGCACTTTGAAGAAAAGCACGAGACAAGACATGCCATTAATATAAAGGGAGAAGTGGTTGTGATAAGCATGCCAACATTGTGTTATGGCGATACCATTTAAAGAATTTATGATGAGAAGCGATAGTTGAAGAAAAGAGAATGTTAAAATGCATTGATTACAAGAAGTGATAGTCAAAGAGGGGGGAAGTAAATGCAAGTTACCCCCTTGAGCCTATAAATAGAATTTAATGGCTCATTTTAAACTTTACCTATGCTTTCATTTGAGTTTTTACAAAGCCGAAGAGCGAACTAAGTCCAGATGATTCTAGAATAAGTGCAGAGCATCAAATTCCCATTCGTTGGCTATTAAGAAGGATTTTGACTGAGTAATCAAGCAGAAATTAGCTAACTTTAAATCCTGAAGAAGAAAACTGGTAGTTCTAGGTTGTAGACATAGGTGTCCACCATTAATGGGAGTCGAAGCAGGAAAGTTGAGTCACTTCCACTGTAAACACGTATTCTTTTGAGAATGTTGGACGACCATGCCTTAAACTTCAAGCTCCACGGAGGGTGATGCGACCTAAGAAGGCCCAAAGAAGTGATCCATTACTAGCCATTCCAGAGGAGGAAGAGCCACATATTATGGGGAAGTGGTATTGATCAGAGAGGAAATAACTGAAGAATAGAGGGAGCGCATGGAAGGCGAAGGACTCTAAATGACACATAAGATAAAGAAGACGACACAAATGCCTCCATCTCCGTTGTTAATGATAGAAGAGATGCAATACCTAATAACAATGTTGCACGCAAAAAATTGGGTATCAAAAGTACCCTCCTATACCATTTTTGACTATAACCACGGCCAACTAAGAAATGTGGTTGAATTACAGAATGACTACTGGGTTGAATGCCAAAACACTAGGAGTGAATTGGTGTATGACCTAAAAATCTTCAATGCCTTGGACTCTATAAGGCTTTTCCAGTTATTTAACCTTCCATATTTTGGAAAACCAGTGGAAGCGATCAAATTTCTACTTTCACACATCCATAAGGACTATATTTATTTTTTCGAGCATTGCATGAAGATTACACCCGAAAGAATAAGCAAGGTGTCAGGGTTGCAATGATTTGACGCAGATGTTAAATTGACTTGGAGTATTCAAAGGAGATATAGAAGACTGCCATGATGCTGGAGTACAGAAAGTAAGGCCATGCCATGCACATTAAGAACTTGTAAGACCCTACCCTCTAAGTAGTAATGCACATCATTATGACCAAGATCAGCAGCACTGATCGATGGAAAGAGATGAACATTGCTCACCTATTCATCACCCGCCAGGTAATCGAGGGGCTAAAGTACAATTGGTCAATGTATTTTGCCAACAAAATCATACTTGATGTGGAGAAGACTCATCAGATAGTGAGCCATACGTTCCCATGGGGGGTATTTATTTTATTGATTGTGTTTGATGAAATTAGTGTACCTTATTATAGTTTTGGTGAGTTGAAATGGGTATACCCATCAGAGCATAAGTCACCAACAAAGCGCTACAAGGCATTCACATGCCCCAGTTATATCACTCCGACATTCAAAATCAAGAAAGTTGTGGTATGATGGCATGAAGGCATGAAGGAGACCTTTGGAAACAAATGGCACATTCCTAAGGACTTGCTCATCCAGGTTGGTGAGCAAGCCCAATTTGCGATAAAACAACATTTTTCTTTGGTCTGTATTAAAATTGCCCCCTCTAGAGAACTTTCAACTTGGTTGAAGCTGCCTTATGCCTTTACAGCATGATACTTCATCAATTAGGTGAACTGCATATATGATGCACAGCCCCTGACCTTGGAAGGAGGCTGAATTGACTTGGAGATTCACACTCTCCAAAAGATGTAGGGTTATCCTAGCAAGAATCCATATAAGGAAAAGCATGAGACTGAGAAAACCGACATCAAGGTTAAGCAGACCATGGTTGAAAATACTATTCATAATTATTTTATATGCTACAACCTAAAAAGAAATCTTTAGGAGATGCAGAGCTTACAAGAGAAAAGCTTCCACCTGTACCATGACTTGACAATAAGAAGTGAGCCAGGCATGATGCCAGCACAAGTTCACGACCAAAACTATCAAAACGTCAAAGGACTACCGAGGCATTGCCACCAAGGATTTCACCACTAAAGGACTCCTTATGAAGGGCCTCCCCACCACGGGCTTCCCCACTAAAGGTGTCACCATTGAGGGCTTCACCTAAACAAAATACACCATAAATACAACATGAGGGTTCAACACCATTACCCCCAATCAATCTGTAGGAAGAAGAGCCTATAGGACTTAGGGAAGAATTAGAGGAGTCTGACTTAGAAAAGACACCCTCCCTGAAGTAAGAGGAGGAAACCACCCTTGATGAGGCACAATTGAACATTGAAGATCCACTTGGTGAAGAGAGGGATGGTTTTGACATAGAACAGATGAGTGGCATGGACACCGACAACACTTCATTGGCCTCAGACATGGATGTCGAGATCCTTATGCGGGATCCCCTCAAAGGGAAGAAGCTGGCTAACTCTAAATTTCAACCACCTTTGGGTGATCCAACCACCAATTTGTGTGCTCAATACCAAATAGGCGTTCCAGATAGGATGCTATATTTGTGGTCGCATTTCCATCCTCAGGTTGCAACTATTGATGCCAGGCATTAGGTGTCCTTTTTCTTGGACATGTACAATGAAGAATGCCTATTTGAAATACCTCTGGATATCCTAATTTTAGATTCTTAAATAACAGCCTTGTCCACTCCAATTTCAGTTGATCCCCAGCAGATCTCTCCCGTACAAGCTAGCATCACATTTTTGAAAATGGCCTTTGAAGTCGTGTGGTAGATTATACTTTCAAATTTTGATGTGTGTGAGGAAAAGAAGAAACATGGTCAGGGGGTGGCAATGTATGACAAGGAAGTTGTCACTCAGAAGGCGCTTGAAGAGAAGTGGCCACGTTGAAGCAACAAATAGAAGAAGCCATAACAACCAAAGTAAAAACTTTAAATTTATGTAAAACTATTTTGGGCCAAGAACCGATATTGGCAGATGGGGTCCCTTTGGAGGGAGAAGCTATTGATAAGGTGGAAACCCTTGTAAATCTTCTTTTAAAGTAGTGTAAAGAATAACGCGTGCCTAAAAATGATGCATTATGGGTGGCTGAGCAATTTAAAGTAGTGGAAGGTGAAAGAGTCTCAATGGTAGCTACCAATTGGTGGATGCTACCCTTTTAATAAAAGACTACATGAGCATGCTAAGGCATTTAAGGATGTCGAGTCTATATGGAGGAAACAATAAATGCAAATCAACAACAAATGAATTCTAATTTTGCAGCTCTCCGAGGACAGGTTGTACATGAAGTCACTTTGCTTGAAGAGGTCCAAAAAGATGCTACTACATCCCTCGACCAATTGGTTAATAAGGCAAATGAGTGTTTTGGTCAACTTTAGGAGATGAAAAAGTTGAAGGTGACGATTGAGGAAATAACTTTGAAGCTTTTTGACACCTTGTCACATTGGGATAGTGTTATAAAACAAATTGGGACTGAATTTTTTGCTTAGACCAAGATAGGTGCTTAGTTCGGGACAGGCTAAGAGCATAGTGTGGGGTGATGTTGGACCCCAAATTTTGAGTAAGTATTTTGGATTTTGGTGCAAAACTAGCATGACACGAGAGAAGCATGGCATAGGACCAGTATGGCACAGGAAGACCATGGCATGGAACCAACATGGCGTAGGAGGACCATGGTGCATAACCAGCATAGCATGAGAGGATAATGGCACAGGAGATAACAACGCGAGAAGACCCAGTCAAAGACGAAACATAACTATAGAGAACTCGAGAGCATAGAACTCGGTACAATAGCGAAAGACTTGGGGAGCGCAAAGAAAGTAGGAAACGGTTGAGGAGTGATTCTCAAAGACAAACTAGACTTTAAAAAACACGTGTTTCACACTAGCCAGCACAAAGGACATTTTGCAGCAAGGATCTAGCATCAAGCAAAATTAGAAGGGGCGCGAAGGCTCGAAACTTTAGGAGAAAATAAGTAAATGACTGCCATGAGTCTCAGTCTACTAGAGATCATTGGCTCATCTCCTAATTATCATTAATAATGTAACTACTTAGTCAGGGAAAACCAAGTATAAATACCCCTATGTAGAGATGTGTAAGGTGATTGAACATTGGTATTATGTAACGAATCTTGATAATAATAGCCGAATTATAGAAGTTATAATCAATTCTGGTGTTATGCTTCAGTTGATTGATAGGTAAAACATTGAGTGATATGTGGCTTATAAGTGACTGATATATGCATTGTATGAGTTTGCGTAATTAACACTTGAACCTCATGGCAGTTATCTTTGTGTTCTTATTTGTTTGCATTTATGAGACAAGGTCCACAGTTGTGTATTTCCTTTTTTATGTAATCACTTATTAGATATATGAACAAACTCAAGTATATGACAAGTGTGTTACTATGCAACATAACCCACGGGAACCAGTTTCTTGCTGCGTGCTTTGGGTGAGTGCACAAGAGCTTAGTATTGCATGAAAAGCTAGTGCGTAAGCTTGTTGAGACTAAACACTTCAATGCTTTAAGGAAAATGTTATAGAAAACACTCAACAATGTGTTAGAATTCATGTGCTTCATGAGGAAATAGAGAAGAAGGATGATCAGTGCAAAGTTTATATGCTTCCCCCATGTTCCTCACATACTCCACATGGTCACCATTTGATCATATATCATATCTCCTTCAAGTTTACTCAACACCCACCATATGAAAGAAGAAGAAAAGCTCCAACCATGACTTAGTTTGTTCTCCTGGCAATCCATATCCAGGTTGCAAGTATATGAATGATGTCTTATTTAAGTGGCAAGGGTGATCCAAGAATGTAAAGGAGATCCTCTTTCAAAAGAAACAAGCTTCCATATGGCCCTCAAGACAAACACTCACAAACCAGCCCTAAATGCATTCATAAGCCTTTAGCATACTTTAAGGTTTCTTCGCATTGTTTAAGGTTTTTGAGGATTCATAGGCTTCATTTTCTCCATTATGATGCCTGATCCACCTAGTCAAATGCAACACCTTGTTGGATACCTAGATAGGGGATGTTTAGGTCTCAATAGGTGGTCTTGAATGGAGAAGTAATAGTCCATATGAGGTCTCCTAAAAGACATTTGCTTCAGAATGGCTATATCAAGCCATCTTCACCTTATAGTGGGCCATGGCTTCCAAACTTAGAATTTCGAAAGGACTGTATAATATACCTATAGGCCTAGAGAAGTAACAATCCATATGAGGTCTCCCAAAAGACATCTGCTTCATAATGGCTATATCAAGCCATCTTCACTTATAGTGGGCCTTGGCTTCGAAACTCAGAGTTTCAAAAGAACTGTATAATACACCTACAAGCCTAGATCCTCATACACAAGCCTGTGTATGATGGTAAGACCAAAAGCTTGTACAATGCCATGAATGGTCAATGAAACCATGAGAAAAGAATTCCAATCAAGCTTGGCCATTTTTAAGATGTTAGTGACATAGTTGAAAAGGTCAGGTTCAAGCTTAACTTTTAAGAATTCTCCCAAATCATCACCTACAACTGATGATGTGGAGGCGCTATTCACTATGGTGAGGTGTGAAGGACACTATTCTTGATTATTACTATTTGACACTATTTTGGATGGGCACTATTCCTAAATGGAACTATTCTTGATTGGCCTAGGTGGAATGGGACAATTTCCCCATATGAGGACAAAAAGATTAGTCAAAAAGTATATATATCCTCTTTTGGAAGGATATGCAATCAAAGGAGACAAGATCCACTATTCTAAATTGGCATCTCCTTTTCCATTTTGTCTTTGCATGAAGGTGGTGCCAAATTTACCAAACGAGAGTTTGTCTTTGGTAATAATGACCCCAAGTGGGATATGGGGCATGCCTTTGCTTGTCTTCTAGCCCATCTACCATGTCTTTACCCATCTTAGAGAGAGGTAGCCAAATTTCTCTTTACTAGTGCTTTTTTTCTATATAGGGATGAAAATCCTCATTGTAATTTGATAGTGGTTTGGACGCTTTAAAGAGAGTTGAAGGAAAGTTTGTTGAGATTTTTAGTATTTTTGTATTGAAGATTTGTATGACTTATATTTGAAATAATGTGTGTGAGGTTGAGAATCATCTTCATTTGAGAAATTATATTGTCTTTCTTCCCTTATGTGTTTGAGTTGATTTGTGAGATTGTTTTGTGGCCACATCAAGTGGTATCAGATCAAGTTATAATTCTTGGGAGAGTTTTTGGAGAGTGTTTGTGTTTTTTTTTCAGGTATGGCAAGAAGACAAGAAAGAGGACGATAGGCTTAAGTAAGTAGAGATATGCAAGAGTTGCAGAGGGAAGTGGCACATCTAGCCACCATGTTCAATAATCAAGGGAGAAGGCAAGGAGGGGATGATACTGAAGAAGAAATAATTTGTGGAGAAGAATATAAGCATGAAGCAGAGCCACTATCAATGGAGGAGAGAGTGATTAGAACCTTAGAGGGAAGTAATGATGGATTCAAAGTGGAAGTTCTAGACTATGGGGGTAGTTTACAACCATAGGAGCTTGTTGATTAGTTGAATAGCATGGATAAATTCTTTGAGTGGAAGACCATGCTAAAAGAGAAGAAGGTGAGGTTTGCATGTACCAAGTTGAAAGGTCATGCAATGATCTAGTGGGATCATTTGTAGAAGAAGAGATAGAGGAAGAACAAGTAAAGGATTGGCACATGGAGTAAAATGTAGAAGAAGCTAAGGGAGAAATTCTTTCCTATAGATTATTCCCAAAACCTCTACAAAAGGTTTCATAATTTGAGGCAAATGGAGCATAGTGTACAAGAGTACACATATGAGTTCTACAAGCTATTCTTGCGAGTGGAGCATGAGGAAACATATGAGCAAATGGTTGCAAGGTATGTGAATGGTTTAAAATTTTCCATTCAATATGAGTTAAGTATGCATAGAGTATTTTGTATGGAAGAGGCTTATCAATTAGCCTTAAGAGCAGAAGAGAAGCAAAATTGACAAGTTACAAGGAGGGTATTTGATCCAAGAAGAATCCAATCCCCTCAAGCATGGGGACAATATGGTTTCAATTCCACTATTGGTGGATTTGATCATATAAGGGGAGAATCATCACATGGTGTAGAAAATCAAGAAGAGAACAAACAAGGATTTTAGTATTAGTAGAGATAGAGTATTCTAAAAAGGATGAGGTTATGGAGGTGCTAAAAGTTGGTTTCCTCACCAACCCAAAGCCATAATTTGTTACATATGCAGAGGACATTAGGCAAATGAGTGTCCTCATAGCCAAAAAAGGAGGAAATAGTACCATCTAAGAGTTAGCTTGGTTGAATCTGAGCTAGAAGATCAAGCTACTGAAGTTACAACAACAGATGTGGGAGAAAGCCTTATGATGAGGAGGATCATGATAGCTCTAAGTTAAAAGTTGGAGCAAAGCAAAGGAGGAGGTGATGCATGGTTGTGGAAAAATATTTTTCAACCAAGATGCACTTTGGGAGGAAAGGTATGCAAAGTAATTGTTGATGGTGGTAGTTGTGAGATGCATGGGACCAATATCTATTAGGGATATTTGAGGGGGTCTATGTATGCAAGATTCATGGTCTTAAGTTTGAAATCCAAGGCTTGTGCTTTACAAACCATCATTAAGATGGTAGGCCACTCCAAACCCTCCAAAACCCTCATGAAGAACCCGATGTTCGAGAATCTATTCCTCATGACTCCAATGACCGTGAGACACCATGAAAACATCAGGAAGACACTTACCAAGCCCTATGTGTTCCCTGTAGGCTAGAAATTTGGCACATGTGAATCAAAATGTGCAAGAAAATGGCTTATGAGGTCTGATTTTGAGGCTATTTTCATGTTTCCAGGTCATGTTTGAACCCCTGAGTGAATTGGGAGGCCTCTTGGGCTTGTGAAAAGATGAAATAGCCTTTAAAAAACCACTCTTCAAATCCACAATAGTACAAGCAAACCCAATGAGCAGACATGAAGGCAAAAGAAGAGATAATCATTGGCATTAAGAGAAGAGTGTTGCAAGTCTGCTCACATGGTGAAGAGGTTTTCTAGAGCATAAGCACCCTTGTATCAACTTTTCTAGGCCACTACCAATCTCAACACACACTTGAGGATGTCTAAGTCTCAGGTCTCTCGCCCATTAGGAGGACAAATGCATTGAATGGGCTGGGAATGGCATGAAAAGTGGTAGCTAGGTGAGTAGTGACCATTTTCAAACATGTAAATGGCATCCCAAAATAGGTGCATGGCCTCTTACTTCATTTCAAGGAGTAATGGATCAATTTCAAGGAGCATGGTGTTTTCGTGGGGTCAACTATGACTAAGAATAGGCCATCCACCACACTTCTAGGCCCACAAGGCTCATTGAAGGCCACTATTCCACCAAGGCAATAAATGGGGAGAGTTATGGGGCTATTTCTACCCCTTATTCATGTTTGTAACTGCTTATTGGATGAATGATGGTCATCATGGCCTCTACACTCTATTTCTACACCATATTCTCGTCTCTCCTCATTTTCTATAAATTGGGCTTAGAAAGCCATTGTATGCATCCCTTTGCTGGGTATGAGAAAGTTATGTCCATTTTATCTTACAAACTTGAGCTAATATAAGTACTGATGCATCTTTCTTCATTCTAGTTTCTAGTGTGTTCATGCTTGTCTGATTTGCATAAGTGGTTGAGTCTTTCTCCCTTTACAAGTCCTTATTTTCACCTAGATGTTAGTGGACTATTCTTATGCAGGTTACATGGTGTGTGAAGTGCTAATGATTGTGTTTGCAGTGAAAACTGGTTGATAGTGTCTTGAACTAGACCTCTCATTCATCATCCTCAGATCATAGCCATTTAGGATAACTTTCATGTGAAGCACTATGTGTAGAAGTCCTTTGGAGAGAGTGTCTTAGAAATTAGTCTTTATTTTGGTTCATAAGTGTTGTTGAAGGATCCTATAGAGGAGACACAAAATATTGGTGCATCACCTCACATAGCTTATGTTTGATTTCATGCTTTCTTTTATCCCTTTTCATTGGGAAAACAAGTAGGCTTAGGCATTGAGTTTAGATGATGCATCATGGGAGATAGCCCCAAAACTAGAGACTCACCTCACCCATTAGGCCATCCACACTTAGAGGTGATTCCATTGTATCAGCTGGATGAGGCAGGTCTAAAACTCCTTTGCCTCAAGGATGCAATCAAAATTGATAACACCAATTTCGTGTAATATCATAAGTTGAGTTTTATTAGACTTAATAACTTATATTTTAAGGTTTGTTGTTGGTTTCTCACACATAGTTTGGTATCTCAATCAGATATTTAATGCCAAGGCAATATTCCACTACACACGTAAATAAAAATGTGTTTTTGATGAGCTTAAGCGAGACATCTGACTATGCAATTGGAGTACTCACAATATGGACATCTAGTTTCCTATCTATTATGTATCTGGGCTCAACATATGTTATAGTATGTTGGCCCTTTTTATTCTTAGCATTATTATCAAGTGATGTTCTATTTTAGATGCTTAGAGTTAGTGAAGTGTTCTGGGTTCCTGTGGGTTCGATATAAAGGCTAGACAAATCCTTAATAATGCACTTTTTTCCTTTCTAATTTTTAATGCAAATAGAGAACCGCCATTATGTGAGAAATCCTATGTTGTAGATGGATTTATAGGTGCCATCTAGTCTTGGTGAGAAGGTACCCCCATTTTGTTGTTTAATCATTTATTTTACTTTATATTTGTGGTTTTGTTTTCTGTTGCTTTTTAGAATGCAACAAGTGGTATCAGAGCTTTAGTTTATTTTCACAATTGCTGCCAAAATGCCAAGGAAAATTTATCCAAGAAACAACTTCAAGTTTGTTACCAAGTATGAGATAAAGGGGTTATTGGCTGAGTTTTTCAAGAAAGTTTGAGAGGAGATTTGTTTCATGGGAAGATAACTAGAGGAATCAGATGATGAAGAGGAGGTTATAAACCCTAGGGGTGATATGGGGCCTAGGAAAAACATGGTGGAAAACACCCTAAACGAGGATCTAGATGTATTGTATCCATGTGAGGAAGTTATATCAATTAATATGCAAAGAATCAAAAGAGTGATATTTGAACTGGAACAATTTTTTTCCATTGAATGTGTGCATTTTATACCTAACATTCAATTGAGAGAGATGTATGGTTATCTATCTATTACTCTAATTTATAACTAAAGCTATAGATGTGTATACATTTATTACAAAGCCATGAAGGTAGAAAGAACCGTAATAAAATTTGAAATGTTTGAGCTTATGCCTGACTCTTCGTTTCATGATGATTGGGTTGATTGGCATCTAAAGTAACACTCAATGGCCCATGTTGGGATGAAGGCAACAAGGTGATGGCACCTTGTAATAACACTCATTGTGTATTGGCCTTTGTGGTATGGCATTGAGGTGCATTAGACCCTATTTATGCCAATGGTAAATATTGCATACATTTTTGTGAACACATGGGTGGCATCATGTTTGATATGTACAAGTTGAATTGTGCCAATGTTAGAGTATTTGTGGGATCTTATGGAGATGGAATAATGAACTGGGAAGTACCATGAGCTTGTAGGTTTGATTTTTAAGTACTATAGACCATTTAGTAGGAATGCTTTTATTGCAAGCTGTGAGAACAGGCTTGGTAGTATCATTGAAATTGTTGTTGGGAGATCCTCTTGGATTAGTCACCCCTCATAAAGCAGTAGTCCTTATAACCTTAAGTCTAGGAAGTAGGTGTGGAATCTTGTATTACAGTTGATGCATCATAAACCATTTGGCTTATTGTGGGAGTTGACCTGCCCTTATGACTTTGTTCACTAGCATAGAACAATTATGTGTATAAATAGCTTATGCTATTGTTGTTGCTTGTGTGGTGGTTACTACAATGTATAGATATGTGTCAATATTCCATTAGAGGGATTGACTTCATAATTCTCTATTTTTCTTATGCAAGAAGATTCTATTGATTATGACACTTTGGGTGTGAGAGGTTAGTGTTTTTGTGTTTGTCGCATCATTTATCTATATTAGATTGCAGTTTATTCTTGTTTGAAGAAGGAAGTTTATTTGGTGAAGAGAATGCATCTTGTATGCCCTTTAGGGCAGACTCTTCTATAATGCTTTTCACATAAGGATAGGTTTCTTCCATCATCTTAACCTTGGCTAGCTCCAGTTTGGACTAAATGAATGGTCCTAGGCCACTGCGGTACTTGATAACTCTATGTTGTTGTGATTCAAATAATCCTAGACTTGTATACATGTCATTAAAGGAATCTGTGTAGGCACAAATTGACTGCTTATGTCCTTGCCATAGTTATTACCACTAAATGTAGTGATCATCATAGACATCTTTAGGTTAATATTAATCATTAAAGGCTTACATGAATTAATGTAGATTGGCTTAGATTCATATTCGACTTGGTATTCCTCCCATAGAGAATGGGCTTGTTACCACCACTTGACAGGGGAAAAAACTTTTAGAAGTGCAATATTGAGTTTTGTCTTCATTAAAAAAATTGTTTATAGAGAAATACTACTCTAAGTGATTTACCCAGTTATCTATTGCATTTGCATTTATTTTACCCTCAAATGCACAATCATATAGATTTACTTGAAACCTAGGGGGAACTCAACCATTAAAAGCTTTACCGAGTTTGTGAATTGATGGAACCACCCATTCAAGGAATCTACCAAACTAGTTGAAAAAAATGTATTTTTCTCTTAAATTTCTTTTGTTTATCCATCATTGGTCATCTCTTGGATTGCATCTTGTAGGTTTTTATCTCATGCCATCTAATCTTTATTGAAATGACATGGCATATAGTTTGATGTGTCTCATAGTTTGATGTTGAGCTTCAAATGATTTGACCTCATTTAATGGTACATGTATAAACAAGATGAACCACTTTGGTATAAGTAATGCTTGACATTTTGGTATAGGGTGTTGTCTCGTGAAAGGAAGTGCCACCCCTCCACTTTTCCCATGTTAAGTGTTTAAAAAACATGTGCTCTATACCTGTTGAGATGGACCCAACAAGATGCTAGCACCTAGTGGTTTGATGCAATGTGAATTAGCTATTGTGATTGGCATGGATTTGTGTTAGACCTTGTTGAAGCCGATGGTAGGTACCATAAAAGGTTTAGTTTACACATGGGTGGCAGCACATACGATATACATGGATTGCACTGCATCACTCTTGGAGTATGTGTGACATCTGTTAGAGACTAGATGATGATTGTGGAGGTATTATGAACCTTTGGATCTAGTTTTAGAGTATTGCAGACCATTGAGTAAGAACCACAATTTATGTAAGTTGTGTGAATAGTCTTGGTAGTATCACTAGATTTGTTGTTAAGAGATCCACCTAGATTAGGGGGATCCTAAGCATGATCCACTAGATGATGAAAGGGAAGAGGAAGAAGGCTCGTAGAGTCCCTCATTTAACCTACAAATGAAAATCCCACATTATGACTTTGGAGGTTGGACAAAGGTCCAATCATGGTTGAGCAAGCTCAAATTGGGCTTTAGAGAGTAAAAGATTAAAAAAAATGGAAGTTGAATGTGGCCCTACAACATTTGTCCAATGTTACTCATACATGGGGAGAGAGATGGGCTTTTACAAACCTTGATTCAAAGTTTCCTAATTTTTACTACTCTCTAACTTAGACAGCAAATATTTATTGCATGAGTTAAATGATACCCAATTAATGCTCTTTTTGTAAGAAAATATGTTTGTTGAAGGATTACATGGAAAAATTACAAGTTTTGGAGTCCAAGGTCAATCTTTCTTCAAATGTGGTGCAAAAAATCTATATTTTCACCATGTGAGTTGAGATTCAAATAGAGGTTAAAATGCTTAAACTAGAATCTTTTGAAAGGGCTCTTATTGTAACTAGAAAAGTAGAAAAATGTATTGATGTTGTGGAAAATAAAATGGTAAGAACTAATTTTTGGAGATCTTTTACTTTTCATAGGAAACCCAAGGATGAGGTGAAATATAATTCTTACATTTTTCAAAACGCCTGGTCATTAGTCTGGCTCTATATCCACTAATATAAACCCTTATTGTAAGTGCTCTCAACCATGGAACCATAAAACATGTCTCATAGAATTAACAAGGTAACCATCAGTGTCACTTTCTGCCATTATAAGGTTGGTCCGTCTAGACACCTTCAAGTATTTTACCTATATCAAGAAAGCTCTGTTGTTGGCCATGTTTGATCTATGAATTACACCTAATATTCTAAATAAGAAACAAGTCAATAGGCGAAGCCTCCATTTAGACACCTTTGAAAGTTTCCTTGATCTATTTCCAAGGCACACAAGCATCAATTGCCTAGGAGTAGTGCATAACATGAAACTTTTAGTGGTAGATTATGTCCTTAAGGATAAATTTTATGTTATCGATACTGGAGAAGTGGATGTTGTTTTGGGGGTTTAGTGGTTATACTTGCTTGGAACATACTCAAATCATTAGGAGAGATTTTTGATAATCAAGCAAAGTGATCGTGAGTATATTAGTAAGTCTCTACCCCCGAGGGAAATCAAAATAATTGATTCTTGTTAAATGAATTTTTTTTTGTAGGGGGATTTTAGGTTTATGGCTCATCTTTACTATATGCATTTAGACTTTTATATCCCACATGACCATGCTCTAGGGATTTCATAGTTGCCTTAAAAAATGATTGATTTTCTAAGATCTACCAAAGAGCCTACCACCGAACAGGGGATTGGATTACATTATTGAGCTTGACCCTACTAAGGGCCTTTTTCTCCCCTTTTTGGATATAGGTTGTTTCCCTTTTCTCACTCACCCACACTCTTTGTTCACTATATTTTCCTATTGCCCTCCCCATCCTTTAGACTCCAAAATCCATTAAATATGAACAAAAATATTTCCAAGTTGTTATTTATAAGTCTGGTTCAGATCCACATGAATTGAACACAAAAATAATGAAGCCAAATATGTAGATAACAAATAATAATCACACTCTGATAATATATTTGGGGATCATTATGTAATGAGAGAATACAAAGTTATATAAGACATGCATATCCTATAAATGGGATTTCACCAATCCCTACAACATCTCACTGGCTAACCAAATAACTCCATATACGTAATGTTGTAATTTAGCTAACAATATTTACATCTGACAAACAAACATTCACCCCCTTGTGAACATCATTAATCCATAGTATACATCCCTTTAATGTGAACACGGAGAAAACATCAATCTCGTATTTGCACTCATGATTTGGTGATTTTCTCAAGACAATCACATAAATTACTGATGGTTTTGCATGAGTTACCAACAACCAAAATGGGATGGTTTTCAAGTGGTGTACCAATAACCACAAAAAGATGGTTTTCAAGTGGCTTACCATTAACCACATCATGATGTGCAATACAGTTATTAGTTCTCTTCACTATCATACATTCAGAGAAGTTACAAAGGAATTTATAGCTCACTTATTACAAATATGAACATGTATACATCATTTGATTTTATTCATACAAAACTGAAATCAAATGCACCACTAAAGCAGAAGTGGACCCATTGCTAGTGGCTAACTAGAGGTATAAAAAACGTCCTATCTCTATTGCCTCGACCCTCTAATATTTACTACCTACTTAGCCGGTGTGTCAATAAAGCTCCTGTCAATTTTTATGATAAGACTCCCCTGCACACATAACTGACGCTTTTGACTCAGAGTGTTGGGTTCGCCCGAAAATGCATCCTTTACAGATGATGGGATCAATTTTGATAATTTTGACACAAAAATGACTCTTGAAAAAAAATTAAATAAAGAACATTGATGGAAACCTATTTAATATGAATTCTAATTACTACAACTATGAAACCAAATACTGCTATGGACTTCATTTTGACAAATACCATACATCTATATAGATTTAAGCTATCATAGACTATATCAGACATAAAGCAATAAGTATTCACCTAGAATAGAAAATACACTCATTAATGAAAGACAAAAAACTAAAAACTAGGATAGACTAATAGTACTATCTTCATTAAAAAAAGTTCACAACTTGGCATTATAAGCGAATTAAAAATGACACAACTTGACCATGAAATTACTTTTTTTGTGATGCAGTCTGTAGATTTATTGGTGAGTATGAAGCACGTGTCAAGGTAGCGTGATTTAAGATCAACAAACTATAATGCAAAATAATTTGAAATGCCTGCATACTTCTTGGATTTTGAATGGCAATATTCAATCTGGTGGACATAACCAGGCCTTTATGAGCATGAATGAAGGAGGACTTCAATGGCATGTGAGAAATGAGGCAGCAAACAAATTGGCAAACAAACCGGTCACAAAAATTATGGTGGGTAAAGGACAATGTAACAAAACCACAGTGCGTGCCATGTATTATTGAATCATAGATCCACACAGTTGCAATTTATTCCTTTGATCCACTCTATTGAATGATCCACGATGAGTATGGAATGCATTTTATCTAGAATCAGGTTCTGACTTATATGATGATGGGTAAAGGAGATCTAAACATGCAGGTCTACGTGATATCCCAGATCTGGAATTTCTGATTAACCTCATCTAACAATGGTGGGCTTCCTTTAGTCGATTCTTCAGGAGGTCTTGTGCAAAATTCTTTATTAGTTCTTCTCAGATCTCATAGCCATGAAAGGAGACTGTCCAATCCTTGAGAGTTATAACTCGGTGATAGAGAATGAAACAACTCCACTTTGCAAGTTTATTGATCTTTACTAGTCTAAATGCAGGCCTCAAGGGATTTGTCACTTTTGACAATATATGGAGCTAAATAATATCTTAATGATAGGACCCATGAGAATGCTACCATATCTATTCTTTGTGTGAATACAATAAAATATTTTTTTAAATATATTCCTACAAACTTTTCATAAAATAATTTGTTCTCTCATCTGACGAGGCAATGCACAAGACAACTGCCCCTAAACCTAAACACCATCCTAAGAATTCTCCATTACAAACATCCTGCTCTGATACCAGATAATAAATCTGGTTCAAATCTACATAAATTAAACATGGAAATAATGAAGCTTAATATGTAGATAACAAAGAATAATAATAATCACACTATGATAATATATTCAGGGATCATGACATAATGAGAGAACACAAATTTATATAGGACATGTATATCCTATAAATGAGATTTCACCAATCTCTACAATATCTCACTAACTAACCAAATAATTCTATATACGTAATATTGTTAAGCTAACAATATTTATGTTTGACTTATAAAATAAAAAATATTAATAATGTGAACACCATAATAGGGATTGGCTCTCTCTTGAATATTTTTTGGGTTGTAACTGCTAGTTTTCTCCTTTTGTTAAATTATTCTTGCCACGCCATGTACTTGAAACACCACAAAATATGTATAATATGTTTTTGTTGAGGTGGCCCTAGGATTTCCAACCTTGATTTTCCCATGCGAAGTGTTTGAGTTTCCCTTAAGTTGACATTTATTTTGAGAATGACATTGAGTTATGATGAAGATAATGAGCTGTAATGAAACTTAACCATTGAGTGCTAATGCAGAGATTTTATAATGATAACTAAAAGACTCTTAAGGAAATTGTTGCAAAATTCTACTTCCTAGAATAATTGCATTATTTTCTTGTTAATCTTTAATTTCCCATCATTAGATAATTTGTAGTGAGAAAAACTTTTAATTGTAAGGCAATTTTGTCAAGGAATAGTGATGGATGCATGATTGAAATATGGGACATATATTAAAAAATTGGCTTATGATTTTAGATGGCTCATATATTGAAATATGGATGGGGGATTAATATATGGGCTATTTACTTGTATTAATATGAGGGCATGCATAGAAGAGATTTGAATAGATGTATTTACCTTTATTCAAGAAGGGCCCACCTTTGATTAAAAAGCTTTTAAGTTTATATATTTTCAAGCCACGGGGAATGAACTTATGAAGGCTAGAGATTCTATTAAAACTTTTAAGCTTTTAAATATTCATATGGAGGAAATCATGGGTGGTGGAAAATATTAAAGACTTTTTTCCTTATTCCACTCCACTCACAATTCGATTTCACAGGAGTATTCTCAGAAATGATGGAGATAATGAGCAATTGACCTACAAAAGCAACCCAAAATTAATGGCATTATTTAAATAGGCAGTTTTTGCATTGAATGGTGACTAAAAAGTTTGACATAGGATTGCACAATCGAAGCCCACTACTTTCTTTCTCCATATTTGTAATGAATAGTGTTTCTCTACTTTACCTCATTCCATGGGTTCCCTATGTAAATGTAATATCTCCAAAAAGGAGATCGCTGAATTTAAGGAGAGGCGCTGCCATTTCACATGAAGAAATCATTGCCAAGGAGAAATCACTGCCAAGGAGCAGTGTTGCCATTTAATACAATAGTCATTAAATGGATATGAATCAAAATGTCAAATGAAATTGTGGTTGGAAGTGAACGGAATTGTCAAATGGAATTATCGACGGAAATGTTGATGGAATTATCGACGGAAATGTCAATGGTCACATCTTTTGGTGAAGAGGTGCCTCTTGGATGTGACATCTCCTTTGTGAGAAGTTTTTAAAGGTTATATAAGGGAGAAGAGATGTGGAAGTATTACAAGCATCCAATTATGAATTCAATCATCTAACTCATATAAGCGTCTTGCAATACAACCACTCTCAAGGATAAAATCTCTAGTGATTATAACAACCCAAGGATGAAACCCTTGTGGACTTATATTTTATTTACTTTATCATTTTAAATGCAATAATTATATTTATAACAAAATAGGTTTTTTGAAAAAACCAAATAAATGTAAAATATTCCAATTTGGAATATTACAGTGGCATTAGAGCTATTTTTTCTTCCCAATCTATGAATCATGGGGTCACTACATAAGGAAATTATGGATAGTTTTGAGTCGTATAACACCATTTTAGTAGAGATTCAAAAATAATTTTTTTTCCAAACTATTTGGATTTAAAAGAGTCATGAAATGGAAATAGGGACTATGAGGAAGACGAGTTTGTGAATCATAGTTATAGCAGTATTGAATATGATGAGAAATTCAATTTCCAAGAGGTCCCAGAAGAAAGGAAGATGACAAATTCCAAGATTGACTTCCATACCCAGGAGTAAACAAATGAGGCATCCAACATTGAACTAAGACAATGCCCAAACATACTTATCCAAGAAGAAGTTGATATTTATGGAGACTTGTCTATTGGGAAGAATGACAAAAAAACTTTGGATATTCAAGATGTACACGAGTTATCTATCCAAAACACTAATGATGATGTTGATATGTGTTGTCTACGTCAGAGTGAAGATAAACTTCAGTGTGTGCAAGGGAGAGGTCTTGAGAATTGTTCTTCGAACACAGGTTCTAAGTTTAATAAACCAATTAATTGTCTAATTAATGCACACTATCAACAAGATATCATGGGATATGTTCTTAAAAATAAACAAGGTGGAGAGCCAACCACAATAATTGATAGGATATGGAATAAATGTTCACTAGATAACCTTGATGCCTTAGAAGATGAACAATCACTAAATGTACTGCACTGGTTGAAGGATACCGAAGAGACTTCCAGTGATATTATGGATAATAAACAAGACTCTACATGTGCACCTTTCTTTTATATTTGCTTGGCTGTTTTGGAGTAATAGGAAATTCACATGTTAAACATGGAGAGTCCTTGGAGGTGTGCTTAAAACATATAGAATTTAATAAAAGCAATCAAGCTATAATTGTTAATCTTGGAAATGCTGCACTTGAGGGCTATGACTTAGAGATAAATTACACACAACCATCAACAACAAAAAATGAATGAGAAGCTAATTCCATGTTTGCTTCTTCGATAGGAAGCGCTCAAGTGATATTGGAAGAAGTAAACTATGATGATGGGCTATTAAAGGATGTTGATGAATGTCATGCCAAGGATGTGGTGAACCTAACAACTAGATGAAAAAGTTCAAATTTATTTATATTAAATATAAGGGTTGCGTATCCATACATCAAGCTATTAGAGGATGTAGGTTTTTAAGCACAAATTTTTAAGGAGCTTGAAGTTATCCATAATTCAAATTTCATATTCCCAGAGTTACAATATCATGAGTCTCAAGAGTTTGAACTTGCCTTTGCATCTAAAATGGTTAAACCTTCGTTAGTGTATAAGGAAGAAGACATTCTTCATGCGAAGTTTGTATTCAAAACATGGGAACCAAACCTGATATTAGAAAGTTTAAGTTTCTCAAAACCACATGAACCATGGTTTGGTGTCCCTTACCTTGTTGAAGACATTCCATTTACTATTTTAGAGGAAAGGAAAAGGCCTTTATTGAGAGACTCCACTCTACATCAGCCACTTAAAAAATTATATTCTGGAGCACTATTGTATAACAAACTTAATTGGCTTGAAGAATTTCGAACAAAACTTGGAAATTACCAAATGTGTAGTAGATGATCATTTGATCAAAGTATGCCCTAAATAAGAAGAGATTACAGTTTCATCAAGTGATTTTTAGAGACAAATGTGAACAAAATAAATGAACATAATGGCAATCGTACTATTGTTAAAGATGAAGACAAAGCTATTCAACCTGTTTGTAACATTTTCAGAAATGGAAGGATCAGAACTAATGGATTGTTACATACAATTGCGCCTATTGATGAGACCACAAACATTTTTGTTGGCCTTTTGATTTCTTTGGAAAATTGGATGAAGGGTTTCAAGAACTGGTTTACAAAGATGGGTGTTGGATTAATTGTGAAGTTGGGTATACCATGGTTATGGAAGGATTGTCGATCTGTTAGTATCGATGAAGTTGAGTTATCTACAGAAGACCCTACATATATAACATTACTTCCACACCAAATCATTATCTATGTGTTGTTTATACATAGATCCTCATTTTGTATACTAAAGTACACTAATAAGTTGAATGTGTAGGAGTGTCTTTATGCATTTGTAATTTTATATTACTCAGAATGAGAGAACAACTTGGATCAACGCAAGTTCATTGAAGGATCTATATTTGGATTCCATGGAAATTCCACCTGTGCTTGGTACTCTATCATAAAGAATGGCTTAAAGGGTTTGTGTAAGATAAAGTACATGTCTGCTGGAAATGTTTGCATCCACCTCTTGATTGACAAGAGCTATTCATATTTTTTTTGGTATCCTTTGCTGTTGAGTGAAAACAAGAAACCTAAATATTTTAGAGTATTGGTTATTTGTATAATTGTCTCATGGAAAACGTATATAAAGTTTTCTGACATTTTGGTGGTACCCAATGAGACTGAGGTTGTCATATGGTATTTACTCATATAGAGTTCATATGATCCTTCTACTTCTGGTTTTTCAATAGAAGATGCAACGTGGGGAGAAGCCTTAATGCTTGAATATTCCAATTTTTAATTAATTGAGGATAAGCAATTTTAGGCAAGGAGGTCTGTAATATCCCCAAGGAGGAAATCGCTGAATTTAAGGAAAGTTGTTGCCATTTCACATGAAGAATTCATTGCCAAGGAGAAATCGCTGTCAAGGAGCAGCACTACCATTTAATATAGCAGTCATTAAATGGATATGAATGGAAATGTCAAATGGAATTATAGTCAGAAGTGAAGTGTCAAACATAATTATTGCCGAAAGTGAATGGAACTGTCAACAGAAATGTTAACGGAATTATCAATGGAAATGTTAAAGGTCACATCTTTTGGTGAAGAGGTGCCTCTTGGATGGGACGCCTCCTTTGTGAGAAGTTTTTAAAGGCAATACAAGGGAAAAGAGATGTGGAAGTATTACAAGCATCCAATTATGAATTCAATCATCTAACTCATATAAGCGTCATGCTATACAACCACTCTCAAAGAACTAAGACCCTTCTGATTATAACATCCCAATGACAAAACCCCTTGTGGACTTATATTTTATTTAATTTATCATTTTATATGCAATATTTATATTTATTAAAACATATGTTTTCCAAGAAAACCAAATTAATGTAAAATATTCCAATTTGGAATATTACAATAAATTCTAAATACTTATATACTAGTGTGTTCTATTTCGTGTCTTTATTGTTTTCTATACCATTGTCATTTCCTATTATGATTAACATATTATTGAAATGTTATATTTTGTACAGAACTGCGAAGTCAACTAGTACAAGTGGGATGGGTTATAGTTTGTTACACATTGAAATTGTTACATTTATCGAAACACTTACAAACTAATACAACTGCTTTTATTAGACAATCGTTTCAGCTAGAAAAGTAAAATGTATGTGAAAACCAAAGCCGCTCACACAATCTATGCTATGAAACTGGAAGATAAAATACTTGAAGACAAGGTAAAATTAATTATTTTCCATATAAAGGTAAAGATAGTTTTCTAGGTCACCATCTTAGTATTGAGACTATGAGTAAGAAATTGAAGTTTTAGTTAAGGCAAGTATGGTAGAAGAGAAGTGAAGTTAGACTATGTAGAAGTGGGAGTACAAATGTAGAATCAAATAATTTAAACACAACATTAGAACCCTTTCATGAATCATTATCTCCTCTCTCACGCGATAAGTTAGCCTTAGATTTGATTATCCATTTGTTGGTTACTTGGGTAATTAAGGGCTCTCATCCCATTGGAGCTCGAAGCTAGGCTTTTCACTTGGCAATGCCTTGTATCAACCAGTCAGCCTAGCCTAATGGAATTTCGAGGAGTCTTAGCTAGGTCATACATTAGATATAAAAAGGCCAAGATACATGTTGATACCTCTCCGAAGAAACTAATATCTACTTGAAAACTTAGAAAAATTGGACATTATTAGAGGAAATCGTAGAGGATAGACCCAAATTATGGCATAAATAGTCAACTAGTTAATCTCATGAGTATTTGATTTGGTGCCTAGGTGGTGAATTGGTGGAAAAATCACTATATGAGATTCCAAATGAAGTTGTAGGTGTATGTGGAAGTTTTGAGATAGTGCAAAGAGAAAAAGAGAGATGAACTAAAACAATAAAAGTATTTTATATATTTGTTCATCTTGCACATGGCATACTCTTGATGAAGATGTATGGTTGCTATTTTCTAGTCTAATTGGTACTAGTTCTCTATTCTAATGCTACAAGTTTGTATATATAGGTTTACATGTCGATAGATTGAGATTCATTATCGAAGTTGAACTATTTCCATGTAAGACTCATCATCTCTGATGGTTATGTGATGACATCACCAACTGACGCTATTATAGCACTGACACAATAAGAAATGTACGATAACACAAAGGTCGATTTGGATTGTGAGAATTGGTAAGTAGGTGTTAATCCTTGTGAAGAGTCTATTGCTATTAACACAGAGCTAGCTGAGTAATAATGGTGATCTATGATCAATCCAAGTGGTGTAGACCCCCTTGAATCAAGCACATATTTTGCTGGGTTTCTAACTTTTCTGAGTATGGAATTGGACTACATAAAAGGCATTTTACATTGTGGTTTCATATAACTTTGTTAATCTCTAGCTGAGACTTGTGTGTGTTTCATTAACTTCTTCTCTGACTGTGATGAGAAAAAATAATCAGCTGAACCAATAGGGAATGCAAAGGATACTTAGACATGGAAGCAGAAGAAATAGAAAGCATTGCCTTTGATGAAGGAATCAGTGGACGAAGATGTGTTTTTTCATATATAGGGGTGCAATACACCATGGGAAGCATTTCACAAATTGAAGAAGCTATATGATTCCCACTCAGAGATGGAATTCATTCAGTTGCAGTTGAAATTGTTCAACTAGAGTTGAAAGATGATGATATGATGAGATTGGTTTTAGAGATACATGCCATCAAACATGATGTAAAAACAACGGGTGTCAAAATTGACATCTACATGTGTATTCATAAAAGCCTTTCTTTGTAACTATTCAACTTATTTGGAGTATTTACATGCAAGCAATCAGTTAAAGACTCTCACATTTGACCAGTTTTTTGAAAAGATGGCAGAAAGTGAAAAGGCTTTTGGAAAAAAAATCGAATCCACAAAAGGTGAAAGTGTGTGCTATGTCAAATCATATTATTTTAAAACATCAAACAAGACCACGTCTTCTAAAAATGAAAGCAATAATAAGTACAAAAATAAGTACAAGGGAAAAGGTGGCAAAAATAAAAAGCACGATGGTCAAAATAAAAAATAGGATGATAAACAAAACCTCTATTGTGAATGGTGTGACTGAAAAGGAAGTCATGAGACTCACGAATATGGGAGAAAATTGAAGCATACCATAAGAAGAAAGAGGAAAAATCAAAGAAACAATCAAAAGAGTCAAACTCAGCCTAATGCATTTGTGAATGTGTGTTTTCCAATACAAATGATGAAGCAAATAGTGTTTCATGGTTTGATGCTTGGGTTCTTGATACTGGTCCCACTCAACATATGACTTTTCAAAAAGTCTTCTTTGAGGAGTACAGTGAAGAAAGTTGTGTCTTAGCATACCTCGCAGATAGATCAAGTCTACAACCATAGGGAAGAGGTACAATTCAACTCAAGTGTTCAGGGCTTCAAGACTACAAACTTGAGAATGCTCTCTACCTTCCTTATTTGAAATAAAACTTGTTATCCCTAGTGCTCACAAGGCAACAAGGCCATCCATTTTATTGGATAATGGTATAATCAACAGAAAAAGTGATAATGCAATCGTCTGGACTGGATATGAGAAAGGAAAACTACTCAAACTCAAAGGTGGGCCATCAAATTTAAGGAATTATGCTCATCTCGTGGAAGACTGAATGTCTAAAAACATGTTGTGGCATGCTCGATTCAGGCACACTCACTATAACAACATTCATGTATTGCTAAAAAATGGTGTTGTTGGCATGCCTACGTTACCTAGAAAATTAGGTGAAAAGTGTGAAGCCTGCATCTTGGCTAGACACTCAAGAGAACCGTTCCCAAAGTCATAGTAAAAGCTGACAGAAAATTACAACTTGTTCATTCAGAATTGTGTTCTCTTCCAATCCTCTCCATTGGTGGTCATAAGTACTTCAAGTTGTTTATTGATCACTACAGACAGATGACATGGATATACTTTCTGAAGAAAAAATTAGAAGCCTTGGAGACTTTCCAAAAGTTTTGAAACATAATTGAAAATGAAGCACAAACCCACATTGAAACACTCAGGACAGACAATGGTGGTGAATTCACTTCAAAAAAGTTTGAATCTTATCTTGAGTAAAATGGGATCAAACACCATGTCACAGTTCCATACACTTTACAATATAATGGAGTTGTAGAAATGATGAATAAAATTGTGATGTTTATGGTTCATACAATGTTGTATTTCAAAGGAGTAAATTTGCACTTTTGGGCCTAAGCAACCAAAATAATAGTATACCTCATCAATAGATCACCATCAACAACCTTGCATTCTAAGACTCCATATGAGATGTGGTGTGGTCATCTTCTTTCAATGCAACATCTATTTATGCATCTATTTTGTTGGATAATGGTGATGTTATAATTAGTAGAAAAAGTGATAATGCAATTGTCTGGGCTGGATATGAGAAAGAAAAACTATTCAAACTCAAGGGCGGGCCATCAAATTCAAGGAATTATGCTCATCTCGTGGAAGACTGAATGTCTAAAAACATGTTGTGGCATGCTCGATTCGGGCACACTCACTATAACAACATTCATGTATTGCTAAAAAATGGTGTTGTTGGCATGCCTACGTTACCTGGAAAATTAGGTGAAAAGTGTGAAGCCTGCATCTTGGCTAGACACTCAAGAGAACCGTTCCCAAAGTAATAGTAAAAGCTGAGAAAAAATTGCAACTTGTTCATTCAGAGTTGTGTTCTCTTCCAATCCTCTCCATTGGTGGTCATAAGTACTTCATGTTGTTTATTGATCACTACAGTCAGATGACATGGATATACTTTCTGAAGAAAAAATTAGAAGCCTTGGAGACTTTCCAAAAGTTTTGAAACATAATTGAAAATGAAGCACAAACCCACATTGAAACACTCAGTACAGACAATGGTGGTGAATTCACTTCAAAGAAATTTGAATCCTATCCTGAGTAAAATGGGATCAAACACCATCTCACTATTCCATACACTTTACAATAGAATGGAGTTGTAGAAATGATGAATAGAATTATGATGATTATGGTTCATACAATGTTGTATTTCAAAGGGGTAAATTTGCACTTTTGGGCCTAAGCAACCAAAATAATAGTATACCTCCTCAATAGATCACCATCAACAACCCTGCATTCTAAGACTCCATATGAGATGTGGTGTGGTCATCTTCCTTCAATGCGACATCTTGACATTTTTAGATCCACTTGTTATGCATTGATTCCAAAGGAGAACAGAAATAAGTTGAACCATAGGAGTCAAAAATGCATCCACTTGGGATATTCTAAATCCTCCAAGGCATACAGTCTATATGATGAGAAAGATAATGAGGTTCTTGTTGTAAGAGAAGTTGTCTTTTATGAGTTTGCAAAGGACAAAGAGCATATTAATAGACAACTGATTCGATTTGACAAGTATGCAAAGTTTGATGTCTACAAAGAGAGTGATTTGTATGTTCCAAAGAATGAGTGGGGGACACTCTCTTGCACATGAACTTGGAACTCCACCTGAAGGGGAGAATGAAACTTCACCAGACAATGAATAGGGGCCACCAGAATAGAAGGTAGAAAGTGATGGAACTTTAGAGGATGAAATTGAAGCACCTAAAATACATAAATAGATGGCTAAGTGGGACACTCAAACATTGAAAGATGTGAAACTTGATGAAGTTAGAAAAATAGGCACAAGAATTGCACATGCAGTTGTATCACAATCAGACAAGTCCCTTGAAGAAATTCAAGACAGAATTGAAAAACTCATGTTGAATGATTCTCTAGAAGAATAACTCACTATTATGTTTGATTCAGAACCAACATCTTTCAAACAGGCTGAAAAGCTTGAATCTTAGATAATAGCAATGAAAAATGAGTACAATGTACTGGTAAAAAATGGGACTTGGAAATTGGTTGATCCTTCATATGGCTATAATCTGATTGGTTGCAAGTGTGTCTACCACAACAAATACAATGTTAATGGCTCACTTGACAAGCACAAGGCACGGCTTGTCGTAAAGGGGTATGCTCAAAAAGAAGGAATTGACTACAATTAAACCTTTGCACCTACATCAAAATGGACTATTATTCGAACCATGTTAGCTCTGATAACTCACAACGGATGGAATGTTCACCAAATAGACGTGAAAATTGCATTCTCGAATGGTTACCTCAAAGAAATTGTGTACATGACACAACCCAAAGGTTTTACAGTAAATAGACGAGCACAAGGTGTGCAAACTAGAAAAATCATTGTATAATTTGAAACAAGCCCCTCGAGCATGATACGATAAACTAGCTGAGCACTTTATGAACATGAACTTCAAACATTTTATGTTGGAAGATGCAACTCTTTTTTTCAAAATAGTTGACAAAATAGTTGTATTAGTTGTTGTGTATGTTGATTATTTGCTCATCACAGAGAACAATGAATGGTACACAGTACATTCAAATCATAGTTGATGAAAAGCTTTGAAATGAAATATTTGGGTTATATATATTACTATTTAGGTATTGAAGTAATTCAAAAACCAAAGTATTTCTTCATCACTCAACAGAAGTTCATTAGTGATATGTTGAACAAGTTCGAAATGGAAGATTGTAAGCCTCTCAACATGCCCATGGAACAGAATAACAAATTAACATTTGAAAATTCAATAGATTTGGTTGATGCCATTAAATACAGATAATTCATTAGAAGTCTGATTTATGTGACTATAACTTGACAAAATATATCATTTGTAGTTGGTGTCCTCTCAATATTTATGCAACAACCCAGGGATAATCATCGGGCAGCAATAAAAAGGGTCCTTAAATATCTCAAAGGAACATAGAATTTTGGACTCAAATACTCTGGGGTAGAAGACTTCAAATTGGTTGGGTATTTAGAAAAAATTAAAAAGTTCAGAGGAATGCTTGGTCTGACAAAGACCTCTGTAGATTAATAGGGGATGTAATAATATTGTATATATTTGTTATTAATCCTAGGTGTCTAGCATAGGTGTCATGCTTTGTCTTATTCAATAAGTTCTTCATCTCCGTAGGAATAAGAATAGTCACATTGGGAATGTGAATTGAACAACCATTTTGGATTATATATTGTAATATTTTCTTTTATTCCAATCTGAATTGTGAAATAGAATTTAATGTGCATTCTGAATGAGATTATCTCGCCTATCATATAAACCACCGAAGCATATGCACAATTACTATAGGCCATGATAATGGTATGAACATTAACAATGGAGTCACTATTAGTTAATCCATATTGATCAGTTGCCTCTTCTTGTAAAATAGTAGGCCTAATGGTGTTACGTCTAGAAAGCATGTGCAGAACCCTGACCTCTAGTTGTTGCTTGGTGAACCATTTGGCTTGTTGTGGGTGTTAACGCATCCTGAGGGCCCTGTATACAAGTATAAATAGTTATTTGTAAACATGGTTTCCAAATTCTTATCTATCTTTATCGCTGAAGGTTATTTGTCAATTGGTGGTGAAGTTATAAAAAGCTGAATATGCATAGTTGTATGGCACAATGTTCTTTGCAATGTGCACATGTGTTGATCATGGAATCAATTTAGGTATCCAATATATCTTATTGTCTAATGATGTAACTACACTGCAAGGATTGGCATTGTATAGACACTAGTGATTATGTAGGTATGGATGTCCAAGGAGTACATCACAGACATTAATGGGTGCTACATCACAAAAAATCTAGTGGCTGCCCTTATAACCACTTTTGAGCATGGAATAGGTGTTCTACTTCAACATCTAGTGCCATGGCAATTCCTTTTGTGGTGTTGACAAGAATGCTAGGATTTGCGTCAATGATTCTATTTGAGGGCCTAACACCATCATTCTCTTTTTTCTATTTATGTAAGTAGAGTCTTTTGCTCATGGCACTCTACGTTGGAGTAGCTATTGGGTTTGTGCTTGTTGCACCATTTATGCAGCGTAGATGGTTTGGACTTATCTGAAGCAGGTGTATTCTTTAGCGTAAATGTTTTTTCCCTTTTCCCCTTTTTATTGAACTCCTCTTTGATGGTTGTCACATAATGATAGGCATCACCCATCATCTTGAATTTAGCGACCTTCAGTCTGGATTGATTAGATGTTTGTATGTCATAGGCCATTACGATACTTGAGGACTTGATGTTACTATCTCGAAAGAACCTAGTGTTTGTATAGAGAATATGGAAAGTATCAATATAGTCTTGGACTAACTAGCCATGTCCTTGTTGCCGCTCTCACCACTGCATGTAGTGATCATCAAAGAAATCTTCAGGGTAATATTCATCCTTGAGGGCTTCCAAAAAGTTATTAAGGCATATTTGAGGATTGCCTTCTATCTGGTCTTATTCTCCCATAAAGAATGCGCTCAACACCACTACTTGATAGAGGAAGAGAGTTTACAAAGTGCAATCTTAATCTAATGCATCTATGTCAATTTTACCCTCAAGCACAGGAATGCCTAAGTTTACTTGAAACTTGAATGGGCTTCACCACCAAAATATTTACCTAATGATGAAGTCGATGGAACTACCCATTCAAGAACTTTTGCAAACTAGTGGACTAGAAATTTCTAGTACTCCATGAGTGCTTTTGTGATTTCATGTCTGATCAATGCGTGAATCTCCTCTTGCTTTAGTTTGGCCATTCTGTCGAAATGACTCATTCTGTAGTTTGATCAATTTTGAGGTTTGATGCCAAGGCTTAAATATTTTGATTACATTACGTAGGTCATACAAGAATGAGATGATAATGCTTTGATACCATTGATTCAGTGCCTAGGTGGTGAACTAATGGAAAACTCTCCAGATGAGAATCCAAATGAAGTTTTAGGTGTATGTGGAAGATTTTAGTTAGTGCAAAGAGATAGAGATATAGAACTGAAATAGTAGGTGGTAACCCTCATGAAGAGTCCGTTGTCATTAGGGTAGAGCTAGTTGATCAACAACGATGATCTATGATTGATCCAAGTGGCGAAAACCCTCCTTAATCAATGCAAACCATAGAAGCATCTCAATAATTAACACAGGCCATGATAATGCTCTGATCATTAATGCTAGAGCCACTATTGGTTAATCTAACTAGATTAATCTTTGGTGGGCGTTAGGCTAAGTGGGGTATTTTTAACATAGATAACTATGTAGTGCATCCAAATGTAATATTACTTTATTAATGCAAGTATGTTGGTATTTTGTCTTGTATTTTCACGTACCAAAAACTTTAGGGTGTATTTCCGTAATTTATGTTTATAAATGCATCAGATTTGTCTGGAGACAGGTATATAATTTTAGATTAACACTCAAGAGAAGAAATTGTTTGTAATGGGTAATTTGGAGATCTTTACATTCTTTGGTACCGAATTTAGGATCTTTCCATGTCCAATGAGTTGTGTTGGCAGGGTCTAAAATGTAAAAATATTGTAGCAGAGAGATTGAAATATGCATATGTAAACTTTTTACTTCTTCAACTTCATGTATGTACCATATTTATGCAGCTTTTATTATTTGTTTTTTTTGTATTTTCGTCCATCTCATGCAATATCTTTCCATGTAGGATGGCTTCTATTTGTTTATAATGTGTATCAAGTAAATATAAGACATTGTGTTATCTGATACAAGGAATAATTTTTTTATCATCTCATAATGATTATTAGGGTAAAGGACAAAGTTCTTGCAAACATACTAGAGGAGTAAATTTTGATTCACAGGACCAACCATAATCCATTAACAAGACAAATTATGAGATTAATTACTTGGATGATATGTTTGGCATTGATCCCTTCTATATCATGAAAAGTATTGATTATTTGTAATTCAAAGTGCGCTTGAAATGATGATGATCGTCCCATATGTGAAATATAAATTATTTATCGTAAAATTTTAGGATCCAATATAGCTAGTTGTAATCCAATACCACTGATTTGGTGCCTAGGTGGTGAACCAATGGACAACTCTCTAGATGAGAATCCAAAAATACATGTAGGAGTATGCAAAATCTTTGATATGGCATAAAGAGAGAGATATAAAACTGAAATAGTGGGTGTTAACCCTTGTGAAGAGTCCATTACCATTAGCGTAAAGCTAGTTGAGCAACAACTATGTTCTATGATTGATCCAAGTGGTGCAGACCCTCCCAAATCAACACAAACTAGAGAAGCATCTCCACAATTAATACAAGCCATGAGAATTGTCCGAGCATTAATGCTAGATCGACTATTGGTTAATCCAACTTGAGGACAAAGTCCTTGCAAACATGCTAGAGGAGTAAATTTTATTTAATGGGACCAATTAGAATCTATTAACAAGCCAAGTTTTTAGAATAATTAGTTGGATGATTTTTTTTGTATTGATCCCTTCTATATTATGAAAGCTAATAATATTACTTCATATTTGTAATTTAGAGTGAGTTGAGGGGTTTCGTCATGATCTGAAACTCACAAAAATACAATTTTTACTATTTTTAGGCATCTTATACCTTCTTGTATTTTACATTTTTGAAGCTCTTTGGTGTGGAATTTAGACCCTAAACTTTGGGTGGTTCCTTACATGTTTGCAAGGCATAATTGTAACACACAAAAACTAGTCTACTTGATTAGATTTCTAACCCATATTATGGTTTATAATTCCAATCAATCGTCTAGGAGATATGACCTTGGTAAGGTGATGTACTAGTGATATGCTAGTTTTTTTTGGTATCTAGATCAGAATATTGTCACAAACTACACTTTGGATCATTAACCCTTCATTGAAACGCAATGGGCCCCATTACTTTTAGTTTTGATTTTTGATGAACATAGGAAACTTTGGTTGCATATATGATTTCTTTCCACTTGAGTGGGTTCACCAGAAATTTATTTTTGTTGATTTCGAAAACATGTGTAGGAATACCAGTCAATTAGCATATATATTTTTCATGGTTGTAGTTCCTGCATAATTTACTAGTTTGGTGATTCCAACAATGATTAAAATCATGACCTCTTATACCACAATGGCTACATATATTGTGATGGAACAAATACCTTTGGTGTGTTTGAGTAAAATGTCTGCACTCCTTATGAACAGGTTGTTATACATCCATGCTTGTGTTAAGCACGGGATATACTGAGAGGGGGGCGGGGTGACCCAGTATATCATATATCTTATAAACTTTCACTCAATCAAATTTCACTTAACCATACATTCAAGATATGCAATAAAATGAAACAATAATAAGCACCACAGAAGAGAGAGAGAGAGACACCAGAGTTCTACGTGGAAACCCAATGTGGAAAAAACCACAGAGAACAATCTCAAGTATATGAATGAGCATCAACTCAAATTACAAAGTTCACAAGCACCAACTTGCAAGAACACCAACCCCTTTCCTAAGCATTAACATAACAACTATTTGTGAGCACCAACCTACAGGAGCACCATCCCCTCTTGTGTATAAAACACAAGTATCTCTCAATGTTGCTTTCTCAACAAATGATAGAACTCTACAACATCTCTTTTTATTCTTTCCTCTTTTCTTAAAATAAAACAATTACAAACCATGCACTCTTGCATATTATAAATGGCTTCCCAAGCCTTCATTTATAGCTTTTCAAAAGACCTTTGGCATTCACCCTTTGTGACCCTTCACTCCTCATGGAAAAAGGTGTCATACTTTTATGACCCTTCGAATCCTTGTATTTAAAAAGTCACATGGTGACCATTCATAAGGAAATGAGTCCTTTCCGCTTTTGTCTTTATCTTGGTGAACTTTCAAATTTCTTAAAATGACTCTTCATGGAAAAATGCACCCTTCCTCTTTTGTCTTTACTTGGTGACCCTTCAAATTCCTCAAGGTGACTTTTCATGAAAAAATGCGCCTTTCCCTCTTTTGTCTTTTCCTTGTGACTCTTTGACTTTATGTAACTAAAAGTATATTCATTAATATTAAATAAATATCAACACATCTAGCCAAAATATGAACATTAAAAACACCTTTAGACAATAAATGCTATGGGGCCTTTGTCACCAACAATACTAGATCTTTGACATCAATGACAATATTTCCAACAGCTTGACTTAATGAAAGGAGGACCAATGATGGGTTGATAAGATTCTCCAATGTACCCAAGACCAAAATTCTTTGGCTTCTTATGTTTTGAGAGGTTTTTGAATTCCTTGATCATCTTTTCCAAGGACGTGACCAATATATCTCATTTTATTCAACAACTTGAAACTCATGCCTTTTGTGTGTTTTTATAAACTGCCAACTACATATGGAGGAAGATTTGCATGTGAGGAACTGGGATAGCATACCATGTTTTCCTTTGTTTTTGTTTGTGCATATGCAACAAGTGCCTTCTTCTCTTTCATCTTTTTAAATCCCACATCTAAGATGGCTAGGTCCTTTTGAATGTTTTTACATAATAATTCTTTTTCTATAAGTTCTTGTTGAAGTTTGTGCATAGCTTTGTTGCACCTTTTAGTCTACTTGGAGTAATTTTTCTACATAAGATTTCCAAATTGGGGGAGATAATTTGCATCTCTATCATCTGATCCATGACAATGCTCAAGGTGGTTTCCAACATTTAGTTTTTGATCTTAAACCATTGTTTTTCTTCTAGTAGTAACTCATGCTCACTTTGTGGTACCGAAAATGGATTTACATCTTTGATTGGGTGCTCGTCTGTTTTTCTTGCTGGCTTTTCCCATGTCTTTGAAATTCGTTTTGTGTTTCTTGAAATTATTACAAAATGTACAATTTTTTTTTTCATAATTTGTGTGAAATGTATACTTTTTTAACTTTGTTCTTTATTTTTTGAAATTCTCACAAAATGTATAGATTCATTTTCTCAAAATTCGTGCAAATGGTTCAAAATTGTTTTTTTTAAAGATTTCTATTCACATAACTGAATTGGATTGGGGATTTAGTGGACAACACAAAGTTACATAAACTTGAAGTTTTCTATAGGCAGAAATGATTTAATTAAAATAATTTCAGTAGAGAGTAATATTGCAAAACTATAGGAAAATGAACCACGAATTAATTGAAACATATATATATGTTTCTTTATATATATATATGAGAGAACAAATTATGAACAAATAATTTTATTACTTATTTGATGTGGGAGGTTTCTATGGCTATCTCTTAAATGAGATGCGAGCTTCTATCTATGATAAGAGATGTGAGCTGTTGTCTTTGAGAAGAGATGTGAGCTATATTTCCCATACTGTAATAAATAGGAAGTAACAATCTTTGAAAAGAGATGTGAATTTGCTGCACTCTATTCTACATATTATAAAATGGCAGCAATCTCTACAAGGAGACGAGAAGCTTCAATACTCTATCTTCTTACAATTCATTCCTCTATTTTTACAAGTCAAATGGAATCTCCTTTACAACTATTTTTAACAGGAAATAAAGATTCTAAAAATGGAATATGAAGTGTTTTGACTCAGAACATAAAGAGTAACATGACAAGCATTCCTCGAAGGAGTTGAGGGGTTTTGTCATGACTTGAAACTCACATAAATATAAATATATGATTTTAATATTTTAAGGCATCTTTATACCTTTTTTTATTTTGTGTTTTTTAGGCTTTTAGGTATGGAATTCGGACCCTAAATGTTGGTTGGTGCTTTATATGATTGTCAAAGGCATGCTTGTAGTGTACCAAAACTAGTTTGTTTGATTAGCTTTATAACCCATATTGCGGTTTACAATGTCGATCAACGGTTTGGGAGATATGATCCCGAAAATGTGATGTACTAGTAATATACTAGTTATTTTTAGAAATGTAGTTCTTAAACATACCAATAAAATATTATAGGCACAATTGGGTTAAACTGCAATAATTTTTAAAAAATTTAAAATCAAAATAACCACTTCAATCTTATGTAAACAATAGGTCCCGCACATAACCAAATATCATTGAAATACTATCCCATCCAAACTCTGTGACGGTAAGGGGAAGCCACATTACATGGGTTGTGGAATGAACAATTTGACAAAAGAGTGCAATGCTCGGATTAATCACAATATCCAATTGTACCTCTTTAAAGACTATTTCAAATTTGCCGATAATTATAATGTTTTATATTTAAGCCAAAACTATTAAATGAATAAATAAATAAACCCATGAGGACACGTGAAAAAGACCTAAAGTTATTTAATAAATTAAGGCATTAAAGAGATTAAATAAAATAATACTACCACATTACAGTTCACACAATGTTTTTTTTAAATCAACTTATATTAAAAGGGAAGAGCTTAAATGGACTTTAATCCGTACCAAGCTCTAATAGATCTCAACAATTAGATCTTTCTGCCCTAAAATAATCCTAGTTTATTTTATAAAAAAATGCATGAGCACAACACATTTCATTCACCAGCTCAAGCACTTGAATGCACACAGGGAAAATAAGCCAAGTGAGGAAGCTTTGTCATGCTTTAACCCTTATAGGGCACCGAAACTAGTTTGTTTGATTAGCTTTGTAACCCATATTACAATTTACAATGTCGATCAACGGTCTAGGAGATATGATCCCGACAAGGTCATGTACTAATAATATACTAGTTATTTTCAAAAATGCATTGCTCAAACTTAGCAATAAATCCATAGGCACAATTGGGCTAACATGACAAGCATTCTCCAAAGGAGTTGAAGGGTTTTGTCATGACTTGAAACTCACAAAAATAAAATTATATTTTTGGGCATCTTTATACCTTTTTTGATTTTACGTTTTTTTTACTTTTTGGTGTGGAATTTGGACCCTAAACATTGGTCAGTACCTTATATGGTTGCCAAAGGCATACTTGTAGGGCACCCAAACTAGTTTATCTGATTAGCTTTCTAACCCATATTACGGTTTACAATGTTGATCAATGGCTAGGAGACATGATCCCCACAAGGTGATGTACAAGTAATATACTATTTATTTTTGGAAATATAATGCTCAAACATACCAATAAAACCATAGGCACAATTGGGTGGACTAAATTACAAGGATTTTTTTAATTTTTAAAATTAAAATAACCAATTTAAACTTATGCAAACAATAGGTCCTGCACATAACCAAACAACACTGAAAGACTATCTCATCCAAACTCTGTGATGGTTAGGGGAAGCCACATTACGCAAGGTGTGGAATGAACAATTTGACAAAAGAGTGCAATGCTTGGATTAATCATATTATCCAACTGTATTTCTCTAAATACTATTCCGAGTTTGCCAATAATTATTATGTTTTCTATTCAAGCCAAAATTATTAATTGAATAAATAAACCAATGAAGACACATGAAAAAGACCTAAAGTTATTTAATAAATTTAGGCATTAAAGAGATTAAATGAAATAATACTTCCACATTACATTTCATACAAAAATAAATAAATAAATCAACTTATATTAAAAGGGAAGGGCTTAAAGGGACTTTAATCTTTACCATCAGATCTAATGTATCGCAGTGATTAGATTCTTTTGCCCTAAAATAATCCTAATTTATTTTATAAAAACATGTCTAAGCATAACACGTTTCATTTGCCACCTCAAGCACTTGAATGCACACAAGTAAAAGAAGCCAAGAGGGGAAGCTCTGTCATGCTTTAACCCTTATAGGGCACTAAAACTAGTTCGTTTGATTAGATTTCTAACCCATATTACAGTTTACAATGTTGATCAACTTTCGAGGAGATATGATCCCAACAAAATGATGTACTGGTAATATACTAGTTATTTTCAGAAATGCAATGCACAAACATACAAATAAAACTATAGGCACATGCCCGAAAATAATTCTAATTTATTTTATAAAAACATGTTTGAGTATAACATATTTCATCGTCACCTCAAGCAGTTGAATGCACAAAGGGAGAAGAAGCCAAGTAGGGAAGCTTTGTCATGCTTTAACCGTTCTAGCTTCTAGCACATGGTTCTTCCCCATTGAAGTCATTGTGTGAACAATCACTTTAGTTGGATTTTATTTTAGTAGTAAGGATAATTTCTCAGAGGCTTGCATAAGCCGCCATTCCTTCCATTCAGTGCTCTTTTCATGTTTTATTTTTTATTTTTAGTAAAGTTGATTCAAGATTTCTTTAGAGGGAAGACGTTTTCTTTTTGTAGAGTTAGAATCACATTTTTTGGTATGTGTATGTGTGTCTCTCTCTCTATATATATAATTTTAGTCTATTTGGGCTTATGTTTTTATTGGTATGTTTGAGTGTTCCATTTTTTTTGTATCAAAGCAAATCCAAACAATCACAATTATGTGTATACTAAGCAAATCGAAAGAGCAACATTGGGTACAGAACCCATCAATAATCAAAACTATTCCACACATAGGAGAATACAAAAACAGGGATGTGACATATCCTAATCAAAAGATTGTCCCGAATTGCCATCTAAATCACACATACTTATTATAAGATACGGGAAACAATAGAAATAAAAGTTGTTTGTGAGGGGAAATGTTTCTAAAGCGAAACGACAATCTGAAATGGTATGACATATCCTAACCAAAATATTGTCCCAAATTGCCATCTAGATCACATAAACTTACTAAAATGCAGGAAACAATAGAAATAAAGGGTGCTTGTGAGGGCGAAACAACGATTCGAAACACCTTCGAAAATATGCCACATCTCGGGTACTTGTCCGAAATGACAGTTCAAAAAACCTTTGAAAATATGCCACATCTTGGGTACTTGCCTGAAATGGCCATGTCATTTTCAGCAAGTACCTGGCATTTCTAAACGGTAAAAATGTTTAAGAAAGTTTAAAATTAAAAAAAAATACTAAAACCTACTAAATTAACCTAAAAAGCTTAATGTTAAGAAAGCTAAATGTTTTGAATTTTTGTGAATTCTATATTTTTTAAATTTTTATGAAGAAAAAAAAGTATTACATTATTTTTTTTGGGTATATTTTATGATTAATTTATAGACGTTCCAGTGTTGTTTTGTTTAGTGGTGTGATGGTATTCTTTTGCGGGTTGTTTTTGTGTTCGAGGCCATTTCATCGATTTCATACTTAAATGTAATTGTTCAAGAATTACAAGAACTTGCTCACAACTTTTTAGTATTTGGAGATGGGCATTGAAGGCTGGAAGTTGGGTTGTACTAGATGAACTGAATCTTGCTCCAGTATAGCCGTGCTCATAACTTATTTGGAGATGGGCATTGAAAGCTGGAAGTTGGGTTGTACTAGATGAACTGAATCTTGCTCCAGTTTATCCGTGCTCGTAACTTTTTAGTATTTGGAGATGGGCATTGAAGGCTGGAAGTTGGGTTGTACTAGATGAACTGAATCTTGCTCCAGTATATCCGTGCTCGTAACTTTTAGTATTTGGAGATGGGCATTAAAGGCTGGAAGTTGGGTTGTACTAGATGAACTGAATCTTGCTCCAGTCTATCTGTGCTCATAACTTTTTAGTAATTGGAGACGGGTATTGAAAGCTGGAAGTTGGGTTATGCTAGATCAACTGAATCTTGTTCCACAGTCTGTTCTTGCCAACAACTTTTTAATATTTGGAGATGGACATTGAAAACTGGAAGTTGGTTTGTGCTAGATGAACTGAATCTTGCTCCGTAGTCTGTCCTGGACGTACTCTAAGTTCGCTTTCTTTTTTAGGCTGACAATGGCTATTTAATATGAGGGACAGGTCTCTAATGTTAAGAATATATATTTATTTCTGATTTTATTATTAGATGAAACGATATGGTTTGAATGCAATATTGGATCACCTTGGAGAAGTTGGGACAAAGTTTTAAATGTCCACACTCTTTTCGACTTTTCACGTGCCAGAATCCTTCTCGTCAAGGAGGTGGGAAGAAGAGTTTACCAAAGTCTTTTCTTAATCGTTTCACCAAGGTCAGTCATATTTCCAGTACTTTATATCCATCTATTCCGAGGACAATTCTTACAAGTTAATAGACTTTAATGCACGTGTTGATGATGATATTATGGTTCGATGCAAATATGGGCAAACTGGATCAGTATGGGAGTTCAACTTGCGTGATGTATTGCGATCATGCCATCTGATTGAAGATTGTCCATTATGAAAGAGACGCATATTTGTTGTCTTGTAACTCTAAAACTGGTTGTTTTCTATGGGTTGAAATATCATCTTTTCCCCATATTGTACTTAGTTATGTTATTTCGCATAATATCACTGCATTTTATGATCCATGAAACATGCTCGACAATCATTGTTTTTCTTGGTGAATCTACTGTCAGTGTTAGGGTGTGGAGCTAAGAGCTACACCTTAAGGCAAACAGGAGGGTTTCTGGCATTTGCAGTCGCCGGCGTCGGCAGGCCACACCGACGACGGTCAGGGGACGCAGAAGGGAAACCGGCATCGGCAGAAGATCGGCCGGCGTCGGTCACCTCCAGGAGGGCAGGGACCGACGTCGGTCACCTGTAGCGGTCTGAACTGCTGTTGACGAACAGTCAGTTAAGTGAACGCGGAGTTTGCATGTTAAGGACTTGTTCGAAGTCTTGAGCCGCACGTCTAATCAATGTATGCATGAGGTCTATATAATAGACTCATGGGCTGTATTGTTAAGTGGAGAATTTGGAGAAGAGCTATGTGAAGCTTGGAGAGTTCTTCCCATGGTGGAATCAAGTAGGATTCCCCATGTGTGTTTAAGTAAGATCAGGGTTGATTTGCAGGGGTGTATGGATGCGAGGTTCAGAAAGGAGATCAGCGCGGGGACGTTAGATCCAAGGTGACAGCAATACATCAGCAAGATCATGGAGAGATCTACTTGGAGTACGATTGTGTACTCGATTGTACAGATGTGCAATGAGGTGAACAACAGCTTGTGTTAGCTGTGTGTTGTGACCTGTTATGAGAGAAGATTACTCTGGAGGGAAGTTTACTGTAAGCCCACAGGATGTGGAAGAAAGAGTGCCACCTCTTTGTTGTAGATTCCTTTGTAAAGAGTTGAATATAATTGTATATTGCCTCTCATGTTCTGTGTGTTTTCTCATTGATAATTATTTGTTCTTCTGGATTCCGCATGTTTAGTTGCTTATACATTGGTAATCATGTGTGCTCTTAAATCTGACAAGTTGTGTCAGGGCTTTGGGGGGTTTCGATCACATCAATTGGTATCAGAGCGAGGTTGGATGTTCTCAGAGCGAGCTTGACTAACAGATGGCCCAGATCTGTTAAGTGTTTGTTGATTACAGGTTACTCACAGGGGTTGCTGTTTGAGTGGGAGTATAGCAAGGCAGAAGATGGTACAATGAGAATGGAGAAATCCAGGCACAGGGTTAGCACCACAAGGAGTGTGGTGGGTTGTCTTCAAGTGGGAGCTTGAGGAGGAATACAAGCCAGGATACAGATTGGATAGGGTACTGGTTTTGGGTACAGGCGCAGCTCTCTATCTCCAAGTGGGAGATTGTTAGGGTGTGGAGCTAAGAGCTACACCTTAAGGCAAACAGGAGGGTTTCTGGCATTTGCAGTCGCCGGCGTCGGCAGGCCACACCGACGACGGTCAAGGGACGCAGAAGGGAAACCGGCATCGGCAGAAGATCGGCCGGCGTCGGTCACCTCCAGGAGGGCAGGGACCGACGTCGGTCACCTGTAGCGGTCTGAACTGCTGTTGACGAACAGTCAGTTAAGTGAACGCGGAGTTTGCATGTTAAGGACTTGTTCGAAGTCTTGAGCCGCACGTCTAATCAATGTATGCATGAGGTCTATATAATAGACTCATGGGCTGTATTGTTAAGTGGAGAATTTGGAGAAGAGCTATGTGAAGCTTGGAGAGTTCTTCCCATGGTGGAATCAAGTAGGATTCCCCATGTGTGTTTAAGTAAGATCAGGGTTGATTTGCAGGGGTGTATGGATGCGAGGTTCAGAAAGGAGATCAGCGCGGGGACGTTAGATCCAAGGTGACAGCAATACATCAGCAAGATCATGGAGAGATCTACTTGGAGTACGATTGTGTACTCGATTGTACAGATGTGCAATGAGGTGAACAACAGCTTGTGTTAGCTGTGTGTTGTGACCTGTTATGAGAGAAGATTACTCTGGAGGGAAGTTTACTGTAAGCCCACAGGATGTGGAAGAAAGAGTGCCACCTCTTTGTTGTAGATTCCTTTGTAAAGAGTTGAATATAATTGTATATTGCCTCTCATGTTCTGTGTGTTTTCTCATTGATAATTATTTGTTCTTCTGGATTCCGCATGTTTAGTTGCTTATACATTGGTAATCATGTGTGCTCTTAAATCTGACAAGTTGTGTCAGGGCTTTGGGGGGTTTCGGTCACATCAGTCAGGTGCTCAGTCATTACAGAGGATGCGCACACATGAAAATCGTAAGATTGTTTTGGTGTTGGTGCAAGTATAAAAGCTTTTTCGAAAATAAAAATTACCCCAGAACTTTGTTTGCTGGGAGGCTATTGTTCAGCTTTTTTTCGGGCTTGTTAACTCTTTTGAAGCTGTGATGCATTGTGGGGAGCAAGGTTGGAACAGATAATTCATAATTGCCTGGTTGTTTTTGAGCAATATGATGCTTTTTGGTATTGGCACGATATTGTTATGCAGAGTCATAGTTATCTGGAAGAACTCTGTGCGGCATGTTTGGGGCTCCTGCAACAGAATTATCAGCAGAGCACAGAAAAACTGTTGTCAAAGATTTGATTGGTGGGTGGGAAGCATTTCAGATGTGTATCACCATCAACATTGAGGGCATTGTGCCAGTTTGGAGTTCAGCATCTGATAAAAACATAGAATGCGGGCAAATTAATGATCTGGCAATATTATTATTGATGAATATTTTGGAGCGCTTGAAAGAAATTGCAAGTGCAATGAAGATATCTATGTTTTGGTCTGTGGTAGACATTGACAAACTAATAAAAACCCTCAGAAATTTTGAACAATCCTTAGGCATGAAGGGAATTTCTGGACATTTTGAATGGATGAGTGGAGGTTTGATCAGGGCATTAGTGCATGACGAATGGGTTGTGCTTGAAAATGCGAATGTTTGCAATCCTACGGTGTGTATATTTATATCGTTCTAACTTGAAAGGACTTTCTTCTTTTGTTTTGACAAGAATAATAACCCTAAGATTGTTTTTGCTTGGATTTTTTGTTTATACTGGTGCTTTACAGGGTTAACTCATTGGTAGAGCCTAGTGGTTCAATTATTTTAAATGAGCGCCGACTTTTTAATGGGGAACCGATGGTGGTTTATGCTCATACCAAATTCCGATTGTTCCTTACAGTAAATCCAAATCATGGCGAAGTGTCTAAGAGCTATGCATGACAGGGAATTGAGATAGTCCTTATGCAACCAAATTTGGTTAGTGCCCTCACAAGATAGTGAAAATGGCAAACAAGACTTGAAAAGGTTTTTGACACTCTCCGGTATTCCAATTTCCAACATAATTGTTTTTATGGCAAGCATGCATGTTTCTTTGATGAGTGAGGTCTCATGCTTTGGTATAGTTGTTCCACTGTGTGAGTTTTCTCAGTGGATTCAACTGCTCCACCGTTTGCTAGTCAGAAGGGGAAGTCTCTCTTGGTGTTTGTACAGCAGCTGGGAGCAGACATATTTTAAGTCTCTGTATAAAATTGAAGCAAAAAATGCTGCTTTTTATTCACTGAAGCTACACTTTTCTGATATCGACATCATTGAGCCAACACCTCTAGAACTAAGAAACTATCCACATTTTTCAAGAGGTAATAGTAAAGCGTGATTGTATATATCTGGAGTTTTTAGGAGCACAATGTACATCCTTTAAGATAAGTCTAGAGGGAAAGTTCAGATTCAAAATGGAAAGAAATGGAAAGGAAGAAAGATTTTTGTTGTGGCTTAAGAGCAAACAACTGCATCCTTCAATTTTTCCTTCTAATTTTCTACGTTACTTTTATTTCCCAGTTCATTAACATTGCTAGACATTGCCAGTATAAATCCTCCAGTTTGGTGTCCTTTTTTAAATTTCTTTGTCACTATAACAGAGAAAGAAAAGGATCAACCTGTTACAAAATGCTTGACATCTGTTTGGCAAGAATTGCACTCAATATATCCCGGAAATTTAGTTTTTGAGTGAAATTATAAATCCAGTCATAAAGGGGTTGCGACATCTAATTACAACTCTTAAAGATGTATTACGATTTATACTTCCAATCAATGGTGTAGGAGATATGACCTTCGCAAGGCAATGTACTAGTGATATGCTTTTTTTTTGGTATTTAGATCAGAAAATTGTCCTAAACTATGATTTGGATCATTTACCTTTCATTGAAAGGCAATGAGACCAATTGTTTTTAGTTTTGATTTTTGTTGAACATAAGAAACTTTGTTTGCATATATGATTTCATTCCATTTAACTGGGCCCACTCGAATTTCATTTTTGTTGATTTGGAAAATATATGTATGAATCCTTGTTAAATTTTCATGGTTACAATTCTCGCATAATTGATTAGTATGGTGATTCCAACAATGATTAAAATTATGACCTTTTCTACAACAATAGCTACATATAATATGATGGAACAAATACCTTTGTGTGTTTGAATAGAATGTCTGCACTCCCTGTGAACAAGTTATTCTACATCTATGCTTGCTTTAATGAAAGTGGGACCAATGGTGGGTTGATAAGATTCTCCAGTGGACCCAAAACCAAATTTTTTAGGTCTCTTATGTTTTGAGAGGTTTTTGAATTCCTTGATTATCTTTTCCAAGGGCATGACAAGTATATCTCATTTTATTCAACAACTTGAAACTAATGCTTCTTGTGTGGTTTCCATACTACCAAATACATATGGAGGATGATTTGAATGCGAGGAACTGGGATAGCATACGATTGTTTCCTTTATTTTTATTTGTGCATTTACAACAAGTGCCTTCTTTTCTTTCATCCTTTTGAATTCGACATCTAAGATGGCTAGGCCCTTTTGAATGTTTTAACATAATAATTCTTTTTACACAAATTCTTGTTGAAGCTTGTGCATAACTTTGTTGCACCTTTACTTTGCTTGGAGTAATCCTTCTACAATAGGGCTTCCAAATTGTGGAAGATACTCTGCATCTCTATCATCTGCTCCATAATGATGCTCAGGATGGTTTATAACCATTGGTTTTTGTTCTTAAACCATTGTTTTACTTCTAGTACAGTAACTCATACTCACTTTGTGGCGCAGAAAATGGATTTGCATCTTTGATTGGGTGCTCTTGCCTTTTTTTTATTGCTCTCTTTTCCCATGGCTTTGAAACCCATTTTATGTTTCTTGAAATTATTAAAAAATATACAGATTTTGTTTTCTCAAGATTCGTGCCAAATAAACATATTCATTTTCTCAAAATTTGTGCAAAATGTTTTTTTTTTTTTTAAATTAAATTTCTATTTAGATAATTGAAATAGATTGGGGATTTTGTGGACAACACAAAGTTACATAAACTTGAAGTTTGTCATAGGCAGAATTGATTTAATTAAAACAATTTTAGTAGAAAATAAGATTACAAAAGTGTAGGAAAATGAACCTTGAAATAGATTGGGGATTTTGTGGACAACACAAAGTTACATAAACTTGAAGTTTGCAATAGGCAGAAGTGATTTAATTAAAACAATTTTAGTAGAAAGTAAGATTGCAAAAGTGTAGGGAAATGAACCTTGAATTAATGGAAATATAATATATACATGAGTGAACAAATTATGAATAAATAATTTTATTGTTTCTATGGCTATCTCTTAAATGAGATGCGAGTTTCTATCTCTAAGAAGAGATGTGAACTGCTATCCTTGAGAAAAGATGTGAGCTATATTTCTCATGCTGTAATAAATAGAAGGTAGCAATCTTTGAGAAGAGATGTGAAGTTGTTACTCTCTATGTGAAGTTGCTACTCTCTATTCTACATATTACAAAATGGTAGCAATGTTTGCAAGGAAATGAGAAGCTTCAATGCTCTATCTTCTTACAATGCATTCCTCTATTTTTACAACTTGAATGGAATCTCCTTTACAAATATTTTTAACAAGAAATAAAGATTCTTAAAATGGAATATGAAGTATTTCTACTCGGAACAGAAAGAGTAATAGGGCAAGCACTCCTCAAAGGAGTTTAGGGGTTTTGTCATGACTCAAAACTTACAAAAATACAAATATATGATTTTACTATTTTTAGGCATCTTTATACCATTTTGTGTTTTGTATTTTTGTTGTGGAATTTGGACCCTAAACATTGGTAGGTGCCTTATATGGTTGCCAAAGGCATGCTTGTAGGGAACAAAAACTAGTTCATTTAATTAGCTTTCCAATGCATATTATGGTTTAAAATGTTGATCAACGGTCTAGGTGATATGATCTCGACAAGGTGATGTACTAGTAATAGACTAGTTATTTTCAGAAATGTAATGCTCAAATATACCAATAAAACCATAAGCACAATTAGGCTAAATTGCAATGATTTTTTTAAATTATTAAAACCAAAATAACCACTTTAAGCTTATACAAACAATAGGTCCCGCACATAACCAGACAGCACTGAAAGACTATCCTATCCAATCTCTATGATGGTAAGGGGAAGCAACATTACCCAAGTTGTGGAATGAACAATTTGACAAAAGAGTGTAATGCTTGGATTAATCATATTATCCAGCTATACTTCTCTAAAGACTATTTTGAGTTTGCCAATAATTAAAATGTTTTATATTCAATCCAAAATTATTAATTGAATAAGTAAATAAACTCATGGGGACATGTGAAAAAGACCTAAAGTTATTTAATAAATTAAAATATAAAATAGATTAAATAAAATAATGCTTCCACATTACACCACACAAAAAATTTAATAAATCAACTTATATTAAAAAGGACGTGCTTAAAGGGAACTTAATCCTTACCGCTGGATCTAATGGATCTCAATGATTCGATCCTTTTTTCCTAAAATAATCCTTATTTATTTTATAAAAACATGTCTAAGTATAACACATTTCTTTCGCCACCTCAAGTACTGGAACACACAGGGAAAAGAAGCTGAGAGGGGAAGCTTTGTCATGATTTAACCCTTTAAGGCACCAAAACTAGTTCATTTGATTATATTTCTAACCCATGTTATGGTTTACAATGTTGATCAACAGTCTAGGAGATATGATCCCGGCAAGGTGATGTACTAGTAACATACTAGTTCTTTTCAGAAATGTAATACTCAAACATAGCAATAAAACTATTGGCACAATTGGGCTAACACGACAAGCATTCCCCGAAGATGTTGAGAGATTTGTCATGACTTGAAACTCATAAAAATACAAATATATGATATTACTTTTTATAGGCATCTTTATACCTTTTTGTATTTTGCATTTTTTAGGCTTTTTGGTGTGGAACCTAGACCTTAAATGATGGTTGTTGTCTTATATGGTTTCTAAAGCCATACTTGTAGGGCATCAAAACTAGTTCGATTGATTAACTTTCTAACCCATTTTATGGTTTACAATGTTGATCAATGATCTAGGAGATACAATCCCAACAAAGTGATGTACTAGTAATTTACTAGTTATTTTTGAAAATATAATGCTCAAACATACCAATAAACCCTAGGCACTTGCCCTAAAATAATCTTAATTTATAAAAACATGTATGAGCATAACACATTTCATTCACCACCTCAAGCACTCAAATGCACACAAGGAAAAGAAGCCAAGAGGGGAAGCTATGTCATGCTTTAGCCCTCTAGCTTCCATCACATGGTTCTCCCCCATAGAAATCATTGTGCGAACATTCTCTTTTGTTGGATTTTATTTCTAGTGATAAGGATGATTTCTCAGAGGCTTGCATAGGCCTCTATTCGTTCCACTCAGTGCTCTTTTCATGTTTCTTTTTATAGAGTTAAATCAAGCTTTAAGTTAGAGGATTTCATTATATTATCTATGTATGTTTTCCTCTATATATAATTTTATTTTCTTTAGAGGGAAGAAGTTTTTTTTTGTAGAGTTTAAATTGCATTATTTGGTGTGTGCGCGTGTGTTTGTATATAATTCTACCCTAATTGGGCTTATGTTTTTATTGGCATGTTTGAGTGTTCCATTTTTTTATATCAAGTCAAATGCAAATAATTACAATTATGTTCAAACCTTAGGTGACAGAAAAATATCAATACTAAGCAAATATGAAGAGTAACACTGTGTACACAACCCATCAATAACCAAAACTATTTCCAAACATAGTAGGATGCAAAAAGGATATGGAGGGGGCAGGGCGCGGGGATGCGGGGGCGGCGGGAAGTACTAAGATGTAGGAAACAATAGAAATAGAGGGTGTTTGTTTGGGGAACTATTTTTGGAGCAAAACAGTAATTTGAAATGGCGTGAAAATCCTAACCAAACAATTGTCTTGAACTGCCATCTAAATCACATAAACTTATTAAGATGCATGAAACAATAAAAATAGAGAGGGTGTTTGCAATGGCAACTATTTCTAGAGCAAAACAACGATTTGAAACGCCTCTGAAAAGATGCCACATCTCTGGTACTTGACCGAAATGGCCGTGTCATTTCTAGCAAGTACCAGGACATTTTTAGCATGTAAAAAGTGTTTAAAAAGGTTTAAATTTTTTTTAAAAAAAGACCTTATAACTAACTAAATTAACTTAAAAAGCTTAATTTTAAGCATGCTAAATGTTTTGAATTTATATATATATTTTTTATTTTTTAATTTTTTATGGAGTAAAAAAGAGTATTACTTTTTTTATTCTTATAATATGTTATGATTAATGCATAAACATTTCGGTGTTGTTTTATTTCCAAGGGTTCTTGTAAAATTGGCGTTTCCATATTTGATATGTTTTTGTTTCTGGCAACTTAGCACATTTACAAGCAAAACAAAGCAGTTATTTCCATTTTATGTTTTCTTAAATATGAAACATGAATCCCATAAAAATATATGATTTATCATTGCAAATTTTCTTGGTCTTATAAAGTAATTGTGTTCTATGGCATTACCAAAAAAAATAGCAATGGTGATAGAAATTGGAAGTGTTGAAAGTCTTCATCATGCTGCTCACTTTACAGGTTGGCACTATTTGTTAATAATGTGTTACGTCCTATTTTCATGGCAGACAAACATTATAGACCTATTAGGTTTTGATTTTCTTGTGGAGAGAACAAAGGGAATTGAGTTTCAATGGTGTGATGGTAAGTTGTTTTTACATTTTCATCATTTTGATACTTAGATCTAATTGTTTAAGAATTACTAAGAACTTGCTCACAAATTTTCAATATTTGGTGACGAACATTGGAGGTTGGAAGTTGGGTTGTGTGAGATGAACTGAATCTTGCTTCACTATCTGTCCTTGCTCATAACTTTTTAATATTTGGAGACGGGCATTGAACGCTAGAACCTGGATTGTGCTAGATGAACTGAATCTTGCTCCACAGTTTGTCCTTGCTCAAAACTTTTTAGTCTTTGGAGATGGGCATTGAACGCTGAAAGTTGGGTTGTGCTATAGATGAACTGAATCTTGCTTCGGTCTGTCCTAGAAGTAATCTAAGTTTGTTTTCTTTTTTAGGCTGATAATGGTTATTTAATGTGAGGGACAAGCCTCTAATATTAAGAATACATTTATTTGTGATTTTATCATTGGATGAAACAATAGGGTTTGAGTGCAATATTGGATCATCGTGGAGAAGTCGAGACAAAGTTTTAAATGTCCACCCCCTTTTCGACTTTTTACGTGCCAGAATCCTTCTCATCAAGGAGGTGGTAAGAAGAGTTTATGAAAGTCTTTTCTTAATTGTTTCACCAAGGTTAGTCATATTATTTTAGTACCTTTTCTCAGAAGTATGTATCTTATTTATGGATCAGGGTAATGTGCTTAGAAGACTCTGACCGTGTTATCAGTGAGTATTAGAATTTTCAAGGCACCATAGAGCTTTCCTAAAGTATAGGTTGAGGTAATTGTTATGATGAAGGCATATTGTCTACTGATTATAGGTTTTTGTGGATGCATTTCATGAGGATGATTTCCTTTTTATTTCCAGTACTTTATATCCATATATTCCAACGATTGTTCTTACAAAGTTAAGAGACTTTAATGCACATGTTTATGATGATATTATGTTTCAATGCAAATATGGGTAAATTGGATCAGTGTGGGAGTTCAAATTGTGTGATGTATTGCGATCATGCCATCTGATTGAAGATTGTCCATCATGAAACATATGCGTATTTGTTGTTTTGTAACTCTAAAATTGGTTGTTTTCTATGGGTTTGAAAAATCATTTTTTCCCCATATGGTACTTAGTTATGTTATTTTGCAGACTATCATTGCATTTTATGATGCATGAACATGCTTGACAGTCATTGTTTTTATTGGTGACTCCATTGTCATGGGGTCAATCATTTTATGATTCAAAGGAAGATTTTTTTTCTCAATATTGTATATTAATAGAGGATGCACAGACATGAGAATCATAAGATTGTTTTGGTGTTAATGCGGATATAAATGCTTTTTCAAAATCAAGAGTTACCCGCAGAACTTTGTTTGTTGGGGAGGTTGATATTCCACATAATACCATTTCTCATGGTCAAGATTTTAAGTAGCAACATTCAACTTTTTCTGGGCTTGTTGGATGTGTTGGGTTTCTTAGTATGCTTCTAAAGTTGGGTCAGATTGTCTTTTTTTATTTTCTTTGTGAAAATAATAGAGAAATCAAAGGATCAACCTGTCACAAAATCCCTGACATCTATTTGGCAAGAATTGGAAATTTAGTTGTTCAGTCATTACCTATTTTTACAACCAAGTCTGTAAAATCAGTGCCTTAAAGTGAAATTACGAATCCAGTCGCAAAGGGGTTGCAACATCTAATTAAGAGGGTTTTGACTCTTAGATGTATCATGTGGTAATCAAAGATAGAGGATGAAACATCCAATGTAATTCTTAAATATAGCCTTGGAGAAGAGTTCTTTGTCACTTTCTAAAAAAATATGTGGTTACATCTTGTAGGTATAGACACATACTTGATCTCAAGTTTATTTAACTAAAAGAGGGGAATCTCAAGTTTATTTTAATGTTATATGTTTGATGGATTTAATTTTATTTTTTAAATTTAACTATAGATCATATGATTTAGACCCCAAATAATTGTTTATACTCTGTTTGTGTTCTTGTTTTCCTCTATGAAATGAGAGGAATTCATGTGGAGACACATCGTCTCATTATTCCTCATATAACTTCACAAGGCTTTAACTAAATGATACAACTTCGACTACCCTACCACTAAGAGACGCTTGTCTCCATCTCAATCACTAATTATATATCAACTTTCAACTACCATTCCATTTCGGGTAATTGTTCATGTGCCATGTGTATGGATGCCATATTAATCACTATGGTTTTTTTCATTTTGCTTCCACCTAGTGACCTATGACTAGTTATTTATTATTGTGATTGATTGATTATTTTACACAAGTGAAATAAGGTGTTATTAAAGCAAAAAATCTATAATATAATTATTTTAAATTTGAAAAGGTGGTCTAAATGAAATGGGCCTTAAAAGTGGTGGTATGGTTTTGTTTTGAATAATCATTGTGAGTTGAGCTAAATAAAACACCAAGGCACAAAAAATAGTTGATGCATGAGCCTTTGGATTACATTATTAATTCAAGTCACTAGTTTAATAATGGTGGATGAAAAAATTGCTTCAATTTTAAGAATAGAACTTTGGGATATTATTTTTTTACTAGACATGTGCCATATATTACAATGACTTCTACTTTTTGTTAAGTCACTAGGAGGTCAAGAATGGTAAAATTTAATCCCCAAGTTGGAGGATTATTGTAGATATTACAAGATTTGCCATTAGAAAAATCTTGAGGTTTTGTTTATATTGATATTCAAAAGAGTGGATTTCAAATTGTCCGAGTAAACACATAATTTATGATGTTTTAAAGAAGTGGAGTGAGAACCTTGGCTCTTGTAGAAACAAAAGAGACATGTCTTATTCTGTGAGGCCATTCAAGGTACCTGTTATGGAGGCCATTTGAAAGGGCTTGCATGGATCATTTCAATACTTTTGGGTGCCCTTACTCCACAATGTGCTCAAAGAAGGGAAACCTACTAATTAGGGTGAGTTTGTTTCATTTTATCTCATTACATAATTCAAAGTATGCCAACAAGGAAATAATTTCTATTTGACTGATTTTATTTTCTATATGTTATCATTCAGTCTAGTTTTACTCAGTCCTTGGTCCCCATTGGAAAAGAAACTAATTCATGTCACCTATAACATTCTATATAGTCCTATACATTGCCTTAGTTATGGAAAAATATGCAATGAATTTCTCCCTATTGTCCATGAAGCTATCCATGACACCAACTGCTCCAAATTTAAGCAACCAAGAGGAAAGAGATTGAAAAAAATACTTTACATATGGGTAAATTTGCCTTGCAAACCTCAACAAATGTAATTATGGATTCTTGGTTGAATTGTTTTGAGTCTTCTTAAAATTAAAAGAGTCTTTGTCCCAATTCATGTGAGTAAAAAAATATTGAAAGGAAAACAAGAATAAGAAGTTGGAAGTTAGAAAAATGATTGAGGTTATTGATGAAGCTTGAACAAAGAGAACTTTTGCAAACTTGAAAAAAATTGAATCAGAGATGGTTCTTAGTTATGTGATTCATTGTTCAAATGGCTTGGAGGGAATATGAATAAGATCTAAGGAAATGATTGAGATGCTCAAGTCCTTTGTAGTTAAAACCTAAGATTTGCTTTAGCTGTTTCTAATCCCTTATTTTCAAAACAAAGAATGAAATTAGATATTAGATATAGTAAAAGCTAAAGTCCAAGATTACCAAATAGAACGTTATGCCATTTATTTATTTCAAAAGGTAGAAAGTGCACACGTGCTAATAGGAGATGTTGTAAAAACATCCACAAAGATCAAAATGGGCCTTCATGAAGCATAAAGAGGACTTGGGAAGTGTCAGTTGGTGGGCATAGCTTATATTCAAGAGTGTTCTTAGAGATGTGGAAATTTATTAGTTGAAAATTTATTGGCAGGGAAATCTTAAAATTTTAGTTAACCAAGTGTCATTTGAGATTAGTGAAGTTATGTAAGGATGAAAACACTTTGGTTATTTCTAGTTCAGGTTCAGTACAAGATCTATCTAGTATTTAATTAATAAAATCTTTGTGATACACATATGCGAACCAACATCAATGAGAATTTTCATTTAGTGTGTAGGATTATTTAAGATGACCCTTCAAAAGATGAAACAACACGGCTTGACTCGTGTACCTCAACAATATATTTACATTTGATAAATATAATGATTTACCAAGTGCTTTTTCTGACGATTGATGTGCATCACTTAATTATGATTCCATTATTGGTTATATTTTCTCACCATTTACTTATTCTTGCAACTGTATATGCTCTTGAATGTTTTAAGCATTCCCCATATTTTATTTTCAGTTATTTATTTCTTATTGTGTATTTCAAAATTATTGCGATCTCTTCTTTCATCTTAGTTATTTTGTTTCTATCTGCCCACTTGGGATTTATATCTTTGATTCTTCTATGTTTGGTGATCTGTGCTGCGGGGCCCCAAAACTAGATGCGTAGGAAACAACTGCGTGTTAGTAGTAACTCATAGTTATAAGGAGTGAATACATGCATAAAGCTTCAGATAAAATAATAAACACATATTCAATGGAATAGAAGTATGACACTTGCATAAATGCAACTTCTATTCAATGTGAATGAATAGGAAGATACATAAATATACAATGCTAACAGTAAGGCAAAGAACACAAGTTACTCTAGTGAGAAGGAGAAATATTTCCTCTAGTTTGAATTATTTACATTATGGGGGCTCAATACCAAGTGCATAGGGACAAATGCACGTTAGTGGTAACTAGTAGTTATAAAGAGTGAATGTACATAGAAAGGTTTTGAAAAAATAATCAACACATTTAATGGAGTGGAACTTTGATACTTGTAGAAATACATATTCTATAAAAAAAATGTATAATGTTGACTGTAAGGCTAGGAGAGCATGCTCCGATGAACAGAGGGGGAAACACTTTCTATGATTTTGCCTAGAATGAACAATATAACTCATGTATGACAGAAGATACGACGAGCATGCCAGTTATAACTACAAATGTGGATGGCATCAACCCTTGGTCAAATGTATATGTTACATATTTAAACATGCAATACAAGTGTAGTTACAACATTTTAATTTATAAAGAAGATAATTATGAGTCACTTCATCTTCCTTGATAAGAAATGGTTGAACTTTTAGGCATGTGGTTGCTAACAATCCAACTAGATAACTGAGAGGTACTAGGTTGAGATTTCTCACTTGGTAAGCCTTGTAGTCATAGCAAGTTGACACATGGATGCATTGGATTAATGCAAGTGTAGGTGCATGTGAGTGATGATAGGCTTAGTAAAAAAAATGGGCGTAGAACTACAAGAAAACATAAGATTGTGAACACATGTGAGTAATATTTAATTTTTCTTATATATTGACTTTTATATTATTTAACATATACTTTAGCTTTTATTCACATTCCCTCTTTTTATCAAAATTAATTTTTAATTTATTTATTTAGTCTATTTTCTGCTTCATGTTTTATCCACAATGACTTCTTTTTGTTTTGAGATCATGTTAGTAATTTAATGTGTTTAGATAGAATGAGTGGACGGTAGGGATCCACTATTTTTTTTTTATTAGATATAGTTAAAAGACGAGTTAAGGGTCCCATGCCCAATACAAAAGAGTCTGAAAGATATAAAAATGAAGCTCAAGATGGGTGCCACAACAAGCAACCCACTATTTCTATTTATTACCCTTATCCTTTGCCCTTATTTCATCTTTGTGTATAAGATTTTATAAATGCATATTTTTCTATTAATTGTTGTAAGTGTTTTCCTCGATAATGATTGCTATAAGATGTAGTGGTTTATCTACGTTATGTATGTGTTTTTTTTTGGTTGCTATATTAGGCCATGATTTTATTGTTTTATTTTAATAAATTGTGTTTTTAAAATGATTTTTTACATTTTGGTTGTATTAGAATACAAATATTAATCAAAAAATAAAATATATTATCCATATATAGGTACATAGTATGTAAGGGAAACATGAGCCATATAAATCATGTATTAGATATAGTGGAATGATCCTTTTTCCTCTCCTCTCTAACTTATGAGGAAACAAACAATGTGGATATAGAAGCCTATGTCCTATTCAGTGTCCTATCCCTAGACCCCGACCTTAAAGCACCTAGCTCTTATTAACACGTGATATCTAACATAACCTTAATGTATTTATGTTGTAGCTACAACTATTCAATGAATATGGCGAGAAAAATTATCACTAGAAAGAGGAGTATGATCACCTTGTGTCTCTCTATCTCTATAGTAATTCAATGTTGTTAATGAAGCCTCAAGCCAAGAGATGTGTTTCTATGCTTGTGTGCATTGCTATTTTGCATGTGTAAGCTCTATGGTCACCTCCCATAACTTGGAAGATTCATTTAGATAGCTCGCAACAACATTGTTGATAGGATAAAATAGGAAGAATATATCTCTGAATCTAAGCTAGATCTATTGATTGTACTAATAATGCCTTCTCATTTGCCTTAAATCAATTTATTTTTTAATCTGTAAAAAAGAAGATTGGTGAATCTCTTTCCCTTTCATTGAATTTTTAATATTTTCATACATATATATCAATCTACCTAACCAGCAAGATACCAAAAAAACACTTATTTTATATCCAGAAGTCCATACTTCTACAACATCTAAGTTGAGGAACCGAATTCCATAATCCCACAAATATCACAAAAAGATAATGACTAGATTACATTTTTAGTGAGACATACAAGCTAAAACTATAATATAAACTATAAAAAAAGTACATACAAGTTATCATTTATATCAATTACCGAAATAACCATATCAATCAATCACAACTAACCTATGCAATAATAACCATTCACACTTCACAACCAAAGAATCCAAACCTAAAATTACAGTCATATTACATAGTAGTTTAATTAACCACCCTTTTTTAAAGTGTATCAAAGCATATATGCCTAAATGCCATCTCTTTTTATGTTAATTTTTAAGTTTTGACTATTTTCCACCCTTTGAAGTCATATAAATTGGAAGACTCATTAAAAATCCTTGTCATCAAGGTAAATATTCCAACCAAAGAATAAATACGCTCAAGTAAACCAAGAACCATGCCTAAGTCCATTGGATTTATGAAACCTTCCAAGGGAGAAGAGAATCTCAATGTGGGGGAAATAAAAGTTTTTGGTGGAATCATAGTATCTGGTAGCCCAAAAAAAAATTCATAAAAGTAGGTTGGCAACAATGAGCAGTTTCCAAAGAAATCTAAAAGAGTTTTTCTAATGATCTTCAAATAGTATTTAAACAGGGAATTTCATATAACTATAAAAGTAGGTTAAGCATCTTAACTAAAATTAGGGACACAAAAAAATAATTTGTATAAGGATTGAACTTAGGAAAGTAGGATTTCATGCAATATATTTCCAATTCCTATGACCAAGTACCGAACTATATTAATACTTCTTTATTCTCCTCAAATATGTTTCATATCCATATAAAATAATAAAATAATGTTAAGCATAAGGGTAAATGAAGATTTCCTCAAATAGTTTCCAATTATTTGAGATCCATAAATGTGATTCAAGAAGATGAGACCATAGCTTATGAAATAAGTAAATCATCTCCAAATCTACATCAGAATATAATCTCCCATCACTAATACATAATTTACCTCAAGTACCAAACTATATTAATACTTCCTTATTCTCCTCAAATATGTTTCATATCCATATAAAATAATAAAATAATGTTGAGCATAAGGGTAAATGAAGATTTCCTCAAATAGTTTCCAATTATTTGAGATCCATAAATTTGATTCAAGAAGATGATGCCATAGCTTATGAAATAAGTAAATCATCCCTAAATCTACATAAGAATATAATCTCCCATCACTAATACATAATTTACCTCAACTTTTGGCACGTGTATGGGGGTATAAGGAGTAGCATGAAAATGCTTTAGACCTTCTAAAGGACTAGGTTTTTCCTTAGCCTTCCCACCTACTTTAACACCTACACCTATATCTTTCTCAAACAAATCTAGTTTTAAGAAAATGAACTTGGATATAGTCCTAATTGATCCCAATAATGGAACGTAATCAGCAAAAGGAGATTAATTATGGGATACCAAATAAGATGAATAGGTCACAAATTTATGTAGTTTAAAAGTGTCATGAGTCTTAAAGACCTATTGAAGGGAATTTATGCCCTTAAGATCCTAGTCTACCCTGGTAGATTTATTAAAATGAGAGGCTTCTTTAGTAATAGGATTCTCCTCTTTATTTTTTCCAAACACATCAACAAGAGTTGAAAATAATTTTTTTAAAATTTTATTCTTATTTATTTATTTTATAGCCATAAAATTTATGAATTAGCAAGGAAAACATGGGTAAATAGTGGATGGAATTGAATAAGAGAGTGTATCCCCATGTGGAGGAAAATAAACCACATGAATATACTTACAAAATAGGAATAAGGGGTAGGTCAATAAGAATCTCAAGATCCCATGAAATCCCTCAGTGAGGTATAATTGGCAATTAGTAGAATCTCCACCCTATTCCAAATAGGAGCAAAATCACATATAAGTGATGAAAACACATTATTATACAAGTATCAAGCCTTTGATATTAGGTTTACAAAGAATGGAGCACTTGTGTGAAGATAAATAACATGTTTGATTGAAGAAGAGAAACCTTCATGCATGGGCCCTCTTAAATTGACTCTATAACAATAATTAATTATAGATGTTGTCATAGACCACACAACTATAATGTGAATTAAAGTAGTATAACTTGGGCATGAAAGGAAAATATAAATGATATGGATGCTCAAAACACCCATCATGTATTTTTTCCTTTCTTTAACCCACATTACAAAATATTAATGAATGAACATTCAAAAATTAAACTAAAGATAAAGAATTAATTTGTTTGACCTATTCACTTAGTTTCCCCTTCAAAGATATTAGGTCACCCATATCTCAATTAGTATAAACCATAATTTGTTCCTTATCTACCCCCTTTTTTCCTACTTCCTCAATAACCTTTCCATAGTGTACCTCTTCTAGGTAGTGTCATTCTGCCTTCAATGAGAATAATGGTGTTAAGTGACCCCAACAACCATGCCATGGATCCTTATATAAACCTAACATCATTACAAGTAGATTACAGACGTTTCATGATCATTTGTGGGTTCCTGAGCCTTAAAATGAGGTGCCATCTACTCTTCATCCCTCTTGGTGAATCATGCTATCATGAATAAGAATGCAATGATTGGAGGCATATAATGTTTCTAACTCTAAGAAATACCTTAATACCCTCTCATACTAAAATCTTTCAAGGATTTCTATAAATTATCACCAATACCATGTACTCCACCTAATTTGTTGCATATGTGTGACACCCCCATCTAAAGCTAGATGATCTTTGCATGGTCACCTAATGATGTCTATCTCTATTAGAGACTTTATAGTCCTTCACTATGATACATCTAGGTATTAATGTATCTTATTACCATATGCTTTGGCATGTGTCTCATACACAAATCAGTGGAGGTGCATATACACATTAGTTATAATGAGGCACCATAAGGAGTTTATAGTGCACCTCTTTGCCATTGCCCAAACAATGCGATGAAAGTCATACGAATAAGACACACCCTCCTACCACCCATTGCTGATGATTTCAATAATACAACTTAGTAGTTTAGAAATTGTGTGTGTCTTCTTAAGTAATTGTCATATATAGAATATTTCCCCCATCTTCAGGGTATCTAACTCTTCCCATATAATACTCATGATCTAATCATTTTTCCTCCTTAGTAATATGATCTAATAGAGTATGGTCTATTTCATAGGTAACTTTAGAATCCTCCACTCATTTTATAGTCGCTATCATCTCCCATTTTAAGAGCTAGAACATGTAGGATTCATTCTTTCACCATTCAGATAATGTAGTGAGCATAGTGTGGTAAAATTGCATCTTGGGAAGACACACACTGTCTCCTTCACCAACTATGTCAAGGTATAACCACTATGTAAAACATTTTTGTATAAAAATTTATATTTTTAAATATCATTAAGTAAAAAAATTATAGAATATATAAATACCATACATTATTCACCATACTTGTATGGGTTTACCATGAATATATAAATGCTAACTAGGACCTAAAAATCATGTAAGGAGTGGACATGTCAAGAATTGGGGAAAACATATAACCCTATGATAAGTATGCATATTTCAAAAAAAATTGAAATAATTTTTTCTTGAAAAAAGTCTCATAATGATAGTACAAATCATGTCCTTAATTTATGTTTTTGTTGGTGTTAATGACTCAAATAAGAAAAGGATGACCTCCCTTTAGATTTGTCTTTGATGAGATTAATATTGTCTAGGACAATTCATACAATTGACCTTTATCCATATTTTTTTTAATAAAAAATTGAAAACAATAAAATAATGGATGTCAAAGGTCATATTATAAATTTATGCATTGGTTAATTATTTATAGTCTTAGATTTATTAATAATGATTTAACATACAATGGTATAATTATCACTTGATATGACATTGTGATAAGAGAATCTCTTCATTATATTCTTTGCTAATCTAGTGGGTTTAAATATTGTTCAAAGTTTATCTTGTGTGTACTTAATAATGGATCGTACATTGTTTTACTTGGTAGATCTTGGCTACATAAAATGAAATTAATTTATTTTACTATGCATCCATGTTTTAAAATTTTGGCATGAGGGTCAAGCAGCTGTAATTAAAATTTTAAGGATTTCAAAAAGAAAAATAACAATATGAAATATTGAAAAAATAAGTACCACATGAGAAATTAAGGCTCAGAATTAAGAAACAACAGTATACAATACAAATGTATAAATCTATTCCAATAAGAATTTGCATGACATAATATATAACCAATATAAAATATAATGAAAAATTAATGATACACTTGCACAAACCAACATTGATGATAAATGTCATTTAGTGAATAACATTATTTAAGACAACCCTTCAGAAAATAAATTATCATAGCTTAACTTTTGGGTACTTCAAGACTTGATATTTATATCTAATAGTTATAATGATTTTCCTAATACTTTGTTCATTATTATTATGAAACACTTGCTAATTTAAAATGCTTGTACTTGAATATGGACTTATAAGTTCTAAATATTCTTTATCTTTCTTTTCAATTGTTTCTTGATTTATTTTCTCTTCTTATTTCTCTCAAAATTATAGTGACCTCTTATTTTCATTTAAATTCTTATTTTTGTATCTTACCACGTATGGTTTATGTATTTGATTCTTTTATGTTTGAAAAGTATAATTTGTATTTCTCTCATATCTTGGCTTTTATATGTTTTTAATATGTGCTTTAACTTTTGTGCACATTATTTCTTTCTATCAATATTGATTTTGAGTTGATTTCCTTAGCCTATGTTACCATTAATGGATTATCCTTCATTGTGCCTTAGTTGTTTAAAAAAAAATCTTTGTTATGCACTTGTGCCTTAGTTGTTTCAAAATTGATTTTCTATGCACATGTGCCTCTTCTGCTTTTATTCATGTTTCAAGTTATATTTTTATTTTATTTTAATTATCCATCTTCTTTATTTATTTATTTTATATTTCCTTGTAATCTACAATGACATTTTAATAATGAATGCATATTTGGAGATAGTTTTGGTAATTTAATGTGTTTAGAATGGACTACATGAGTAGGGATACACTATTTATTTATTATCCTTGTCTATTGTTGTTATTTCATTTTTGTGTGTAAATTGTAAAAAATATATGTTTTTTCTATTAATTTTTGTTTTTTTCACAATTATAATTTTATAAAATTGTAATGGTGGATTTATATTTTTTTGGTTGTTATATTATGCTATGAATGGTGCATTGAGGGCATAGGTTGACAATTATTGAGCCTTAGAGAAATAAAATAGAGAACTCAAGGCAACAGATAGAAAACTTAGGGTAATGACCGAAATAATTATAGTAGAGGTCAGTGATTCTGTGGCCTTAGGGAGACACAATGACCAACAAAATATAGATTATCCAACAAGTATTTCCGATCATCAAAGAAGCCCTCCTAAAAAGGAAGGGGACAAATTTCGCTAAGAATCACTTCTTGCTAACTACGAGTAGTTGTATAATAGTAAAATTTTGAAGTAGAATAACCAAAATTAAATGGATCACTGAGATACTCTCTTATGCCAAAATGCTTTCTTAGATCTTACAACTCTCAAAGAAGAGGAATTCCTAATTGTGAGAAAAAGAAAACACAAGAAACATAAAGGTAATAACTTTGTTTAATCTTGTATTAGAGGCATTTTAGTTAGGTTTCTTGTGGTTTTGTTGTTTTTGACAACTGTTATTTTACAGGTATGTTTATAATCTTATCATGTTTTTTTGTCCCTCTCATTTTACATCGTCTTATCTTTCGGTCCTATTGTATTAATGGTTTGGGCCCTTTCAAAAAATGAATTTGACCACTATTAAAAAAAATGGTACGTCATGATTTATTTATTTTATCTTACTATAGTGTGTTTGCAAAAATATTGTTTATATTGTGAATGTATTATAGCACACACATAAATCAAAAGATAAAATATATTACCCATTCCTAGGTAAACAATACATAGGAGGAACATGGCTTATAAAAATCATGTATCAAGTGTAGTGGAATAATCCCCTCACCTCTCCTATATAACATATGGGGAAACTAAAAATGTGGATTCGGGAGCTAGTTTGTGTCACATTCCTAAAACCTGACCCAAAAGCATCTTTGTCTTGATATTTTACAGCGTTAGCATACTTATGTTGTAGCTAAAAGTACATAATGAATATGGTATAAACAAACTCATCTCTCGTAGGATGGGTATGCTCTTGTATCTCTAGAAAATATTTCTCTAGTAAGTCAACGTCGCTAGTGAAGCTTCAAGCTAAAAGATGTGTGTTTTTGCTTGTGTGACTTAGCATTGTGAATGTGTGAGTTATATGATCACATCCCCCAACTAGGAAAATGCATGTAAATATCCTATAACATCCTTCTTGACTAGATCAACTATGGGTTATGTCTCCATACCTAAAATTCAAACTGATTTACCATATCAAGAATGTCTTCTAGTATGCATTGTGTTAATATTTATACTTTGGTCACAATGGTTGTCATCTATTATTTAACTTTACCTTTCTCACATTACAAAAATATTAATCAATGAACATTAAAACATTAAATTAAATATAAAAAATGAGTTTTTATACCTATTCATCTAGGTCTCCCTCCTAAGGGCTTAGGTCCCTCATCGCTCAAATTATATAAACTAAACTCTTTTCATCATCTACCCAATTTTATCCTACCTCCTTAGTAGCCTTTACATAGTTTTCTTTCCAAAGATAGTGTCACCATCCCTTTGGTTGGAATGGTGGTTTTGGGTGAACCACAACCACCATTCCATACATCCATCTATAGATATGGCATCATCGACTTTAGGCTATAAATAACTCTCATCCTCCTCCTTGTCACTTTTGAGTTCCTGATCTTGAAAGGGAGGCACCATCTAATATTTGTTCCTTTGGGTGTATCATCATTATCTTGAATAATAATGTAATGTCTACGAGCACATCATGTATCCACTTTGATAACTACCTTAATATCCTCTCATCCTTAAATCTCTCAAATATGTCTATAAATTATCAATAATACCATCTAATTTACTTAATTTGTTGCATCCGTGTGACATTTATATCCTAATCTCCATCCTAATCTAAATGATCCTTATATGAAAATTAAGTGGAGCTCTATTCTAATGTGAGATATATAAGTCTCATTGTGTCTTCTATTTGTATGACATCTCAATTCTAATGATCTATCTATTCTTTATAAAAGTGGGTGGGCTGATGGGCCGAGTCACTTTTAAGGGATCGTATTCCTAATATTAATATAGTGTTCCCACTGCATTCTCTCTAGCATTTATATTATACATAAATATATAGAGTTCTTTGTAAAATTTGATGACAATGAAGCATCACAAAGAATATATGGTACACCTCTCCCCCATTGCCTACACTATGTGATGAAGGCCATATGATCAAGATACACCCCCATTTCAAAACCCCATCCAATAATATAAATAATGCAACCTAATACTTTTGTAATCGTGGTACATATTCCTAAGCAACAATATTAAACAAATTACCTCCTCCATCCTCAAGATCCTTAATTCTCCCCATATTGTACCCCATGAGATAATCATTATTCCTTATTAAAAATATCTTCTAATATAATGTTCCCCAAAATGCCCCACACATCCATAGGCACTATCATCTTCCCTGTCATAGGCCCAAATGTGTAGGTGTCACTATTTCACTACCTAGCCAAAGCAGTGAGCATAGCTTGGTCAAATCACATCCCACCAAGATTCATTACATGACATTGTAAAATCATGTCAATATGCACCCGTTGAGCCTCCTCTAGTCCTGGTGCTTATCTTTTCTTTAGTAAGTTGGCATGGCATAACTCTCGTATGCATACAATCTCTTGCATCATGGTAAAAAATAAAAATAAAAATAGTTTGTTACTAATGTAGAACGTGTTTCTATCAATATTTTATAGTTGTAGGTATCATAAATTCAAAAATATTTACAATATTTAAGGACCATATACTATTTACCATAATTGTATAGATTTGATCGAGACCATATAGATGCTAACAAGGATTGAAATACTCGTGTGTATAGGTCCATAATTGGGGGAAACCTAGATATGCATATTTTAAAATTTCAAGACTAAAATAAAAAAATTGAGAGGCTCATAATGACTTATTGGACTTATTGGCCTTTGCACCTAAGTTGGTGGGGTGGATGCAATCATCTGATACAATCAATGGGGTAAGAATGTTTATCAGTTTTCCATGGTAATAACGTTCTCTTGTGTTTTGACTACAAAAGATAAAGTTAAGAGTGACATAATATTTTCTATTTTCACTTTCAATTTATACATGTAGGGGATTTCAATTTATACATGTTGGGGGAAATCCCTTAAAAATTTTTAGTGTTCATTTTTCATTATTATACAATTTTTAAAAAAAATTAAGATCAAATTGATTTCACATACTGATTAAAGTCATCACAGGGTAAATTTAATACACATTTTTCATATTTATTAATCATGTTATCATGTATATATTTTTATATTATCTATGTAATATGTATAATGTTTTATTAGATTTCATCATATGATCAATATCGTTTATCATTTTCAAATTTTGATTTTCATTATATTTTATACATTCTTCTTGAATCTCGAAGAGGGAATTATATTTTATATTCATCATTCTTGAACTGATTTGATTATCATGTATATTGTAGTATATAGGTTATTAATAATGATAATGATTGAAAGCTCATGACTAGTAGAGTGTCTAACTTTAATTCTTGATGACTCAGATTCTACTCATGATTTGCTCATATTAAATTCATATTTTATTCGAGTTGAGTACAAATTATATTCATTTTTTTTTTTTAGATTATACTACTTCATTGTATCATTGTCAAATGCTATTTGATTTCCTTATTTTAGATTTAAGAATTTGTTTTGATTATTTGGTGATTACCAATGTGTGCAAGAAAAAAATATTGGTTTTACAAGCTCCACATGCATTAATTACAATTCTAGAGGATATAGATGTGCAATTATATCTTTTATTTATGCTTATTCAAAATTTAAAGTGTTATAAAAATGTGTGTTTTTGTACACAAATCAAAATGGGGAAAATGTAGGCACCCAACAATAACCTTGAAGAAATTATTAAATGCAAATTCATATGGTTTTAGTGTACTTGTTAATTTTTTAATTATCAGTTCAGGTTTGATGTTATTGGTGCATTTTTCGTACTTTTGATGTATCACCCAATTTGTTATATCTTTATCTTTCTATGACTCTTAGGCTATAAGCTGGGAGTTTTAACATTCTTAATACAAGTTAGAAGCACTGAAATTTTTGGACCCACCATTTGTTGTTTACTCTAGGTTATAATGCTCTCATTCTCTTAGTCTTATCTTTTTCTTTTCTAGTCTTTTGATTTCGTTTCATAGACCAATAGGATCCTAATTTGAATTTGATCATCTATAAATACATAAACATTGTAAACCATTTTACACTAATGATTTATTAATATATATACAAAGAATGTATCTAATAGTCACATATAAATCATGATAACATATGAAATGTCAAGTATATATATACAAATAATGTATCTAATACTCACATATATATCATAATAACATATGAAATGTCAAAGAGTCATTAGAATATTTCTCATTGTTTGAAATGGTAATTTTCTATTAGAACAATTTTGTGAATAATTTAGGGGTTTACTTATGAAATCTACATTTATGAAGTTATTTATTTCTAAAAATATTTATAATATATATTGAAGTTCCCACTCTTTAGGCTTATTACAACTAACAAGATAATTATCATATTCGCTAGTTGTAATGTAGACCCCTAAAACTACATTTTTCCATTGAAGTCTTAAGATGTCATAAATGAATTAGAGCCATTTAGGGAAAGGAAAAAAAAAAAAATTGTAGGTACATAAGAGGTGAAACATGCTAATTAAGGTAAAAAAACTTGAGGGAAGGAATAGGCACATGAAAATAAAATAAATAAATAAAGATTTTTAAATTGTATATGTTGACCCAAAGTGGCCATCATGCTTCTACATCTAAAAATGGCAATGGTCTTAGCATTTTTTTGATAACAATAACAAATTTATAAGTCACGTTTGTGACATGAATGAAAATTCATTTGTATATATAGATTCAAGAGACAATCTTTAAATTATAGTTTATTCTATTCATGTATCTAAATCTTAATTATTTTCCCACTCAATTGGCATATAAATAATTAATAATTTATTCTATTTACATGTATTACATGCTAAAATAAAACTAATTCTTTTATTTTCATTATATTTAGTTTTAATCCACTTGTTGTAATTGCATTAATGTTGATAAAATATATGTAACAAAATTAAAAAAATGCAAAGAATAAACAGATAATATATTAATAAAATGAAAATGTTTTTCATTTTATTTTATAATCTTACATCTATATATTTCATGTATTACCCATAGCAAATTAAAAATAGATCAAAGCAGATAGATCCAAATATATAGTTTTTATTTCTAATCACTTTTATTTCTTTGTAATTCAATATTTTAAAACAAAGAGAAGAAAAATATATTTACTAGTGTTACATATAAATGACCTACAATTAAAAATAATAAATATTATATATGAAAAGTGATTTACACATTTTTATTCTCTTAACATTTTGTTTTCTATTGTTATGGCCAACTTTATCTCCTTAATGAGTTTTATATTTCCTTTTAAATGTTATTTAATGTTTTTTAAAAAAAAATTGATTTTGTAGTAAACATTGAGTTTCACCTTTAGGTAACACTTTTGTTGGTTGATGTTGCTTGTGAATGTTGTTTTGGTGGATAGGTGAATGCGTTTGGAAAAATATTTTACGTTAAATCCCACTGCAATTCAAGTTGAAAGGTGAAATACTAATAATGTTTCATCTCCAAAAAAAACCTATAATTTTTTAGCGTGTCTCTTTCTATTACTTCCACTTTCATATGTGCTATCATCTTTTTTCCACTCAGAACAATTCCATAGCATGAACAACTCTTTATGTCCATCTTAATCTCCCTATAAAATTTTCAGCCCTCTACATGAAAAGGTGATTTACCCATTTTTTAATAAAAAAGGGGTAAAAACTTTATTAATAACAAAAAGGGCCAAAGTACAAGGCTCCAACGAGCCCACCATCAGAAAAAAACAAAAACAACCACCACGCACTGAAGCGCATTAACTCCTTAGAGCCTCTCCTCCGCTAAAATTCTCTCCAGATTAACTTGAACCTCCGACGGTAGAAGCGTTACCTCCTCTACCATCCTCTCTCCAATCCCTTCCACCGCCCATCTAGCCAGGCGGTCAACCGCCCGGTTCCACTCCCTCGGAACATGGGCAAAAATCACGGTCTCCATGAGCATACTAATCTGCAAAATTTGCTGAACAATCAAGGACAATTGCCAGCTAACCTCAGTAATTTGATGTTCCCATATCATTTCAATCAAAACCAGCGAGTCCACCTCACATATCACTTTACACCATCCACGCTCGTAAGCTCTCCGTAAAGCAAATAAAATAGCCATACCCTCCATCTTGTTAACCATCTGAACGCCCCTATGAGCGGAAAACATAAAAATAACCGAGCTCGAGGCATCTCTCGCAATCCCACCTATACCAGCCTGCCCTGGATTACCTCTTGAAGACCCATCAGTATTGATCTTCGAAAATTCCCCAAGGAGAGGCGTCCACTTACCATCACGCCTCACCTTCTGCTTACCAGCGCCACTCCTCCTCACACACTCAGCCCCTGGAGACAGATCCTGCATTCCTAATCTGTCCGCTAACTCAACATCCCTCCTGTCCATCGGCAACGTCACCTCACATTTGGTTTCAACAGTTTCCCTTATCATCCGGATAATCTGATTCCAGACTTGGTCTGCTTCCATCCTTTCCCCCTCAAAAATGCGCCTATTATGCTCCAACCACACCTGCCAAAGAAGGAAAATCAGCCCAACAAACCAAACTGCCTGCAAGAAGCTCGCAACAGGGGGCACTTTTTCAATTTTGCGCCAAAATTATGCCAGTGTGGGGGCGTGGATACAGCTGACACCCCAAGCGCCCCACCAAGCATGCCAAATTCTGCTCGTAAACTGGCACCCGAAAAAAAGGTGGGATGAACTCTCCTCCTGTGTGCCACACAGTACACAACGAGACGGGCCCACAAAACCTCTCTTCCTGAGGTTGTCCCATGTCAGGCAGCGATTCCAAGCGAGCATCCACGCAAAACAATTGCACTTTGGCCACGAAAAGCTGTTCCACGTCCGCTTCCACCAAGTAACCTCCCTTTCTTCCCCGAGCTTCTGCGCCATCAGCTCATGGTACCCCCCCGACACAGTGTATTTCCCTTTGGGGTGAGGGAACCAGGCCAGCTCATCCTCACCAACAAGGGCGCAGCAGGTGCGCCCATCCAAAATCTCCTTCATCTCCATACTCTCCGCCTCCGTGACCCTAAATGGCCACTCTTCCTGATTTTTCCAGCTTACTTCCAAAAGCTGATTTTGGTGACCAAAAGTTTTAAAATCATTTACCTTCTGCCATCTGGCCTAACAGCCACGTTGTGCCAAATTATGTAAATGTGGGTACTGCATCACAATAGGTGGGAATCTGTCCCAAGAATCGTACTAGAATTGCGCCTCCCTCCCACTTTTGCAAATCCAGAACAAGCCTTTTTAAATTAATTTAGCCCCCTTCTTCATCGTATCCCAAATCACCGATCCGCTGCCCACCAAACCAAATCTAGGAATCTCCTAGCTGCATCCTGGAAAATACTTCTGCGCCACAATTTTAGCCCAACTCCGATCCTGCTCCGTGCACAATCTCCAGTATAGCTTGGCTGCTAGAGCCATGCTAGCCAGCGTAGCTTGTCTTAAACCCAAACCCCCGAATCTCTTTGGCCTGCAAACTACCTCCCATCTAATAAGACTCCATTTTGTAGCTGATAAATTGCCCGCCCACAAGAACTGCCGCGCCAAAGAGTCCAGCTCTCTCACAAAACTAGCTGGCGCCACCTACAGCATACAGCTATACACAGGAAGAGCTTGTACCACAGATTGGATCAGTTGCACCCTGCCCGCAAACGAAAGCCACCTGTGAGTCCAATGGCTGACCTTGACTCTAAACTTATTCAGGATCCCCTTCCAGGACTCCTTAGAGTGCCTACCCGTCGTAACAGGCATACCCAAATACATCACCGGAAGGCTGCCGATTTGGAATCATAGGACATCCGCCACTCTTCTCTGAATAGCCTGAGGCGTATTAAAGAATAAGATGGAGGATTTCTCCTCATTGATTACCTGTCCTGAGGCCGCTAAGTAAGTATCCAGGCACCTGCGGATATTGTTCGCCTCTCTCAAGGAGGCCGCGCCCAGCAAAGCCACATCATTAACGAACTGAAGGTGGGACAGACCCGGCAGGCCGCCCCCCCACTTCCAACCTTGAATCTCCCCATTTCTGGTATCATCTCTGATCCTACGCCCTAAGCCCTCAGCCAGGAGAAGAAACAAATAAGGGGACAGTGGATCTCCCTGATGCAATCCTCTAGCAGCCCCAAAAAGGTTGGAATGTTCCCCGTTGACAAGAACGGAGAACAAGGTGGAAGTAACACAACTCATGACCCATTCCATCCAGTCCCTCTCAAAGCCAAAGGCCTCCATCACCTTGTGCAGGAAAGTCCAACTAACCCTGTCATACGCCTTGGACATATCAAGCTTCATGAACATTGCCTTCTCTCTGGATTTGGACATTGAATGGACAACTTCGGTAGCCATCACAATACTATCCAAGATCTGCCTTCCTTCCACAAAACCGCTTTGCTCCTCAGAGATCAGCTCCTTCAAGCACTTCTTCAACCTTTCGGCAATCAATTTCGAAAGAATTTTGTAGATAAAATTACAAAGAGAAATGGGGTGAAATCCGCTGAAGCGATCAGCCCCTTCCTCTTTTGGAATGAGGGCCAAAAAAGTGGCATTCAGTGCCCTCAGCATCTGCTTGTTGGTCTGGGACTCCTGCATCACGGCCAGCAAATCATCCTTGATAATTTCCCAAAACTCCTGATAAAACTCTATCGGAAACCCGTCCGGTCCTGGAGCCTTTCCTTTCTTCATCATAAAAACAACTTTCTTTAGCTCTTCCTCCGAAATAGGTCTTCTCAAATTCTCCTTCATGTCTTGGGTCACAATGGGGGGAATGCATCCCAAAATCAAGTCCTCCGCCTCCTCATCCCTCCTCCCGTCATCCTGGAAGAAAGCACTGAAATACCGTTCAGCCTCCTCACATATTTCTCTTGTAGATGAAACTATTTCTCCTCTTTCCGTAACCAACGAACTAATAACATTGCCATGGCACCTTGCTTTGACTGAGTTGAAGAAGAAAGCAGTGTTTCTATCTCCTTCTTAGAGCCAATCAATCCTGGATTTCTGTTTCCAAAAAATTTCCTCCCTTAACTCCCACTCTTCCAAAGTTTTCACAGCCTTAGCTTCTTCATTCATTAAAACTCCTGTAAGTCCCTCTTCCCTTATAACTCTGGTGATGTCATTTAACTCTTCTTGCGCCTTCTTCTTCTCCTGGAAGATGTTGCCAAAATTGTACCTGTTCCATCTCTGAAGCTGAAATTTGACAAATTGAAGAAGTTTAGCAAACACATACATCGCTGTCCCAGTAGCTGGTCGGCCAGCCCTCCACCATTCCGTGATCCGACCGAATAATTCTTGATCCCTTAGCCACATCATCTGGAATTTAAAAGGTGGCTTCTGTTGCCGTAAAGCAGAAGAAATATTTAATTTGATCGGCCAGTGGTCGGAATTTCGCCAATCCAGGATTTCAAAGTTAAGCGCCCACGTGCCACCTATCCAAAAGCAAGACACCAGAAATCTATCTATACGCTCAGCAATGTTATTGTGCCCCGGCCTTCTATTATTCCATGTGAATCGGCCATTACTCGGCTTGATGTCCACCAAATTTAATTTCGATATCTTGTCCCGAAGGAGACAAGAAGACTGCTCCAATCTGGAATTCCCACCCATCTTCTCTGAGCTGTCCAGAATTGCATTGAAATCTCCCGCTACTATCCAAGGTAAATAAGGAAACTCATTACGGATCAGCCTAATGTTATTCCAAACAAAAATCTTACCTTGCATATCGCTGGGAGCATAGACATTTGAGAACAAGGCATACTCTCCTGAGTCCATACAGAGGGCAACAAGTGATAAAACCGACTTGAAAGCCATTCATGCCACCGGTTTGACCTTTCTTGGATTCCACATGCAAGCTAAGCCACCAGCAGACCCCTGGGCCCCAATGCATTGGCATGATCCTTGGCTCCATAACCACGGGGCAATATTCATCATGAAATTCACTGACACTTTGGTTTCTTGCAAAAAAAGAATATCAGGATGTTGACTTCTGACTAATTTGCGAATAGCTTTTTGTCTAGGCCCGCTATTTAGGCCCCTCACATTCCATGATAACACAATCATTTCGGGGGAGGAGGAAAATGTTTTTCTAAAGTCCTTACCGACCCTGATTCCACTAAGTTCTCTCCAATCATTTTGAGTCTATCCAAATCTTTCCTTCTTCCTAACTTTACATTTTTGTCGGTAACTCCTTTCTTGCTGTCCTTTTGTAGGATCCCCAAGCACGGTGGGGCTTTTCCTTGCTTTTCCCCCTTATCCTCCCTGGCTTGTGAGTCCTTCTCCCCAATTTCCGCGCCTTGTCCCCTTGCCACCAATCCTGCTGCTAGATTCAGCGCTTCCCCTTGTCTATCCAAAAGCATTAGAGTAGGCAATTCTGCTGTCTGCTTAGGAGAAAATGGCGTGACACTAGCAGTCCCTTCACCCTCCTCCATCCGATCCTCTCTGCTAGTTAGACCTGGCAGAACCTCTTGCTGTCCCAACTCCTCCAGCATGTCAAATATGTTGTAGGATTCCTCCCCTTGTCGCTCTAGAAACGTCCTCTTAAGTCCTTTGTTTTTACCCTTGGATTTCACTTGCATGAATCCTTTAGAGTCCTTTCTTCCCACATTTCCCGACTTCCTTCCTTTATCTTCAGGGATTGCCCTGTTCAAAGGAGGCGCAGGAGAAGGTTGTTGTTCTGTCATTTTATTCTTCGGACACCTTCAAACCAAATGTCCATACTCGTGACAAAGGTGGCAACGAAAAGGCAGGGTCTCATAATCCAGTTGCTGAAGCCACGAGTATGTCCCTGCACACATATCTACCGCGTCCGACAGCGGTCTGCTCAAGTCAACTTCCACACAAATTCTTGCATATGTCATGATTTTCTTCCCCAGCGTTTGTGTTGATGCCCCTATCGGTTTTCATATTATTGATGCAATCAAAAGCAGTACATCTTCACGACAACATTCAATCGGCATTCTAGGTAAGCGCACCCACACCGGTACCCTGCTTGGCAGCTCTTCAGTGGGATTAAACCTAGCCTGCCATGGTTTCATGAAAAGCCCAGCTTGGTTAAAAAAATATGGTCCCCCTTCAAACACCCTGTTCTTGTCCTCCAAACAGTTGAAAGTCACCATGAAAAAGTTGTTAGCCAGCAGCATCATCTCCATTTCTCCAGCCGGTTCCCATACTCTCCTTGCCCAATTCTCCAAGAAGGGAAGAGAGACTTTCATCCCCAGGAATTTGCAATACAGAGAGTGTTTGGAGTAATACTCCACATCCTCTGCAATCATGTCAAAAGGAATAACTAATTTTGGCCTTTCATTACAGCGCTCTAAGCAGCCATTTACCTTATTAATTCTGGAACCAGTATTTGATCCACGGCCTTGCATTCCTGAGAACTGAATGGCATCAGCCATCCCCTTCAGTCTAGCATCCTGCCCTTGAGGTCCCTTACCCACCACATCTTTGAAGCTCCTATCTCCCTTCAGGACGTTTTGATTCCCCTGTTCCATTGTGGCGCCTGCTGCCCCCTTCACTCTCCTTCTGGACAAAGCTGTTCCCCCCCCCACGTTTTCTGCTCAGCTGCTGCCTTCCCACCCAACCTGCTCGCGATTCCCACCCGTTCACCTCCCACGCACCACCTTCCACGGCCAACCCGAGCTAGGGCACGGCTGCCCTAGCTACTCTACGAACTGTAGCATTCACACTTCCTCTCCATCCCAGCGTGCCCGTGATTTACCCATTTTTATTATCTTAACTTTTTTTAATTATTATGATCATTTTAATCTCCCTTCAAAATTTAATCTCTCTTTCAATGTTATTTAGTATTCTTTTTGTTTTAGTAAATATGACCTTTATGTTGCACTTGTGTTGGTACATGATAGTTGTGAAGGATGTGTGGTGGATAGGTAAATGTGTTTGAAGAAATGTTTTGCATGAAAATTCACTAAAATTCAAGTTGAAAATAGAAAAAAAAAAAAAAAAAAAAAAAAGGAAAATTATGCTCAAAATTAATTACTAACTCTTGTTACTTAATTGGTGTGGAGGATACAATCACGCGATCTAATAAGTTTTCCATGACTTATTTTCAATTCCACATCAAAAAAAATCTTTCTCGCATTCTAATTTTATAATTAAACGGTAATAATGAGGTTATATTTTATATTTTAATTTTTAATTTATATATAATGAGGTACGCTAAAGAGCAACAGGGAGAATCTATCTAAGGAGGGGCTCATGTTTGATTAGCTAGTTGTTTAAGTAATGGATTCCAAAGGCTCTAATCAATAGTTGGTCTAAGACGATTATCAATTGCACTAGGATTGAAGAACAACCCGAACCCTTATGGGACTAAGTAGTATGAGATTTTATGTTATGGGCGAAAGCATGATGGTGTAATATCACAAGGAATAAGGCTATTCACTTGCTACTACTTTACATGCTCAATAAAATTGAAATTGTTATGGTCAAATTGGTTTGGAATATTAATTCATGTTCCACATGATGAAATATATTTTTTTTGACATATTCATTTATTATTCTATCTTATATATTTTATGTTGATATTTATCAATGATACATGATTTTTTATAATTTCCCCACATGGAAAATGTCTTTTATTATTCTTGAGATCCTTCTACCAGTGTTCCATGGGCTCTAGTATGTTCCATAAGCTCTTCTCAAATCTTAAGAGGGAAGATACATTTTATACTTATTATTATTATACTAATTTAATTATAAAATATATGTTTCAGTACATAGATTAATTATGATGCCAAGGATTGGGAGCCCATGACTAGAATTCTTAATGACTCAAATTTCATTTCAGAATTTACTCATATTATATTTAGATACTAAGGTTATGCTCAAATTATATTCAAATTTTGTTCAGACTTGGTTTTATCATTTTATTACCAATAAATGTTATTTTTTTATTATTTCATATTTTATAATTTCTTATTATTTTTTTATTCTTGGAAGTGTCTATAAAAAATAACATTGGATTTGAAGGTACCACATGTGCATCGAATTTGGTTCTAGGAGATACATATAAAATGTTATATCATTTTTTATTTTAAATTGTGTTCTTACACAGATCTTGAAGTAGGGAAATTGTAGACATTTAAAATGGCCTCTAGATATTTATAAAGTGTTAACTCATATTTTTAGTATATTTATCTATTGATCGAAATTATGCATTATTGGCATCTCTCTCTCTCTCTCTCTCTCTCTCTCTCTATATATATATATATATATATATATATATATATATATATATATATATGACATTAAATTTTTTAGATGCACTAACACTTATGGTTTCATCTTTTTGGGTCTTATTAAAGTCAAGGTGCACTCATCTATTTCATCTCTTATTGGTTACCTCTATCCATTTGATGTTATTTTGCATGTCTATAGGCTTTTAATTTGATTACAATTTTATAAAAATACACAAACATTTTAATTCATTTGATTCTAAAATATGCTAATATATACATAAATAATCTATCTAGCACACACACATAAATAATAAGCATGTAAGAAATATTAAACAATTATTAGAACATCTATCATTGTCTAAAGCTATAATTTTCATTAGGAGCACTTTTAGCACAAAACCTATGATTCTATCTATGTAATTTATATTTATAAAACTATTTGTTTAAGTAAATCACTATTTTATATTTTGAAATTCCCACCCTTTAGGGGTAAGACATGACAAAAAGATATTTATACCATTCAAAAAGTTTAAGACAAACCCTTAAAGACCCTAAAGATATTTTATTTTTCTCAAAGTCTCCATTTATCACAAGTACATTGAAGCCATTTTAAGAAAAGGAATAAATTTTGTTTGTGTATGCATAGAAAGCATAACAAAAGACCTAAATGTATAAAATCAAAGGGCAGGAGCATCCACACAAAACCCAAAACTTGTATTTTCAATTTTGTCACCTAACTAAAAGTGGAAGCACTTTTGGAACCATAAGTGGTGGTGCTCCTAGAACCAAAAGTGGCATATATTTATGATGTGTTAGATATTTGTAGATAAAACTTCTTACATAACACACATTGTATTTGTAGGTATGAATTTAGATGACAATCTTCCTATTATTATTTATTCAAAATATTAATTAATCCATAAGTGTTGGATTGCATGATTATCACTTAGAAATAATTAATTAAGAATTATTTATTGTATTTAATCATTTATTTACATGCTTAATTAAAATATTTCATCAATTTATAATATATTTAATTATAATCTATATATTACAATCACACATTTATGTTGATAACACATTTTATACAATTTTATGATAGATTAAAAATGCAAAGAATAAAAAGAGATTATATTATAAAATTCAAAAAAAAAAGTATTTTATCATCTCATATATATATTTCCCATACTAAAATGTGCTAAATAAAGATAAAGATCAAAATAAATTGATTCATAACTTTGTCTTTGTATTTCATTGATTTTCTAACATTTTGAAATACAGATGAAATATTTATTTCTAACATCTAATTGTTTTCTAACACTTTTATCTTTATGTAGTTCAATATTCTCAATTCATGTTTATATTAATAATAAAGTTATTTTGATATTTTAGTTTTATTTGAAAAGTAAATAAATTTGTTCTAAAATTTTAGTATCTCCAAGAGTTCCTTAATTATTAGAGAAGTACCCTTTGTTTCATGAATTAAGTTTCGTTATATCTACCACTACAAGATTCTCCTCGACTAGCACCTAAATGGCAGTGGAGCTCTCACAAATATATGTCCTCCCCTACTTCTTACCAAGGGGGAGGGTTGGAGTCTACCACTATTAGGAATTTATAGCGGTTGACATTATTAATTATATATGAATAATGTTGTGTTTTTAATAACGTGATATGTAGTAAAAGTTAATATATGAATTATTTATCAAACAATTCATATAATAATATTTGTTGTGTGAGTTATAGTAACGCACTTAAACTAATTTACAGTTGTTGTAGGAGTTATTTATGGAGATTCACTCTCCTTGAATATAGGAGCAGACTCTTCTACATAATTATATGTTTCTCTGTTGAATAAATCAACAAATGAAATATAAAAACCTACTTATTATTATGAGTATTTGTCTTTATTATTCTTTATCTGTGTTAAAGATTTGCATAATCTTTTTCAAATATTTTCAATGATATTAGAGCATGCTTAGAGCCAAGATTTCTCTGATGAAGGATTAGAAGGATCTTAGGAGTAGAACCATTTCACTACTTGGTTTTCCTAGTTAATGAGAGAAGAATAATGTGTAAAGGATTTTATAGTATAGTTTGATTTAGTTTATGTTTCTATAATCCCTCCATATATGATTGTATAGTTTATGTTTTGTATCAGCCTAGTTATCTTCAGATCTGCATTCGTAGTCTTGCATGAATCCACACATGTTTGAACATCTGTATCAGATTATATTGCTTCATTAGAACTATCAAAACAAAATTTATTTTTGGTTTTGATTATTTTAGGTCTTAATCTACCATCTGCATATGCTTGGACAACATTATGAAACAACCTCCTTCAATGGCATTGAAACCTCCACCAGCTTGTATAAAAACAATATTGTCTTGGATTTTATTCCATAAAATCAACATTCAAAGGTTCAACTTTGATTATTTTTGGCATTGCATCGAAGTCTTCAAATAACTGCACCACTTTGTATTAATGGATTTGCATTAATTTTAGACTAGATATACCACACAATGTTATTCAACTTATATTTATAGTCTAACAACTATGCATTGAACAACGAGTAAGCATCAAGATCAACTCACCATCGACTCATATCTACATCATGTCATTCATATTGCAATTGTGTCCAACAAAACTATCTGCGATTTACTAATCTAAAATCATTTAACATGTTTGGGTGGCCAAAAATTATCTGAACCAGCCTTCGAAATCTCTTTGCCAAGAAAGCAAGTGTGGCAATTTGGCAACATAGATGCAAATAATTATTTATATTATGTATTTAGTCTTTAGTATTTCTTTATAATAAATAGTTATTGTTTTGGTATCACAAGTAAAAATCATATGGTTTATATTTGCTTAATATTAGTTTATTAGTCCCTGACAGGTATTATTGTTTTCCTTGGAGGTATTTATTCTCAATTTGCTTCTTGTCTATGACCAATTGCATCAACATATTTATGTGTGGGGTTTTGATTTTAAATCTACATAAGCTAGGAAAATTAAAAAATATTTCCTTAGTAATAAGAAATAGTTTGTTTTGTTCGGGCCAATCAGATGGCTTCACATTTTATATGTTTTGTGTTTTGCTAAGATGAGGGTGGAGAGAAGGTAGGTGGTTACAGAGGACTAGAGTACCCAACACATGTTTGTCATTGGTAGATAATGCTATCCCTTGCAGTTTTGTGGTAGTGACTGTGTGATGTATTTTTTTGTTTGAAGGTTTGTTGTTTTTATCCTGCACTTGAAGTAGCTATTTGCATTTGGGCGTTATTAAGGAGTGTTTGACTGCTTACTATGAAAGGATTTAATGCATATAAATATGTTCCTATTGATGGTGGTGCATTATTGTTCAGTATGAGATTTTTAAATGTACTTAGTTTAACATTTTTTGGGTTCCAATTTTATACAACCACAAAATGCCTTAGTACTTTATCCAAGAGAAATAGAGAACACATCTACTACATCATAAAACCCTATATCAAATCATACAAAAATATATGCATCATAACACGAGCTTTCACCTGTGTTTTTATTGGACCAATAAACTTTGTAGGCCATAACCTTGGCATGGGGAGCCCCTCCCTTTGTAGTACCTTCTACATATCCATAAATAATTACATTTTTTTACAAAATTCCCACTTGTTGTGGACAGAGTTTGGGTCCCATGTCCATTTGTATCTCTTGGAAAAATATAATCTCCTATTTTGGTGAAAATTTGAGGCTTATTTGCAAATAGACATCCCCTGATGAAGTATTTAAAACTAATAAGTTTTTTGGATCGATGTCAATGATGTTTCCCTATCTTTCATTGTGAATTTAAACCATTTTAATTTGTTAAAATAATTAGTATTATTATTTTTTCTTTCTTTTGGGATGCTTCCCAACGGCAGTTGCTTTTACTTTGGAGTATTTTGCTTGCAAATATATTGAGAGAAATTTGATTCTTGTTTTTCTAGGTCATCTAGTTTTGTAATTGGTTTTTATGATAGTTTCATTCTTTGTTATTGGGAATTATTTTTGATACAAAGGAATTGAATTCCTAATAATCCATATAATAGTGTAAAGATGAATGCACCATGATTAAAGGGGCATGTAGTTTAAAATTTTCTTAGGAACAGAGTCTGCCATATAGGAAATGTTTTTGTGATTCATATTTATACAAACAAGGAGGCAAGGATTAGGATTGGTATCCACTTATCTCTTAGCAAGCAAGTTGAGATATAGATGGGCATTCTCATCCTTCTCATTGTTTCAAAGTATCTATACACAAAAGAGACAACATTGTCAAACGTGCAAGTTACAATTGCCTTTTCTTTTACATATAAATGCACAAGAGACTACATAAAGATTGGTAAAAATAATATACATTAAGTTCTGTGGAAAAATCAAGTTTTATTTTTGTTTTTTTTTAGTAGAATATAAAAATACAATTGGTAGAAAATATAATGATAAAATGGATTTAGAGTTCTTAGAAAGCTGACATCAAACAAAATGGATTTGAATTGCTTAAAAAGCTGATGCAACATATAGTACAATATTGACACCCTTACTGAAAGTGAAAAGAGTGTTAAAACTATTTTTTGAGCCTAAGTTTCCAGTTTAACAATCTATCAATTCATTTAGGGAAATACTTTTTCCAAAAATCTATGTGCACAACCAAAGCCTCAAAAAAATTAAGAGTTTTATCCACCCTTTGACGCTGAGAGCTACTCAAATTTTTGCTAACTAAAAAATTGAAAGCTACTCTAAAACTTCAGAGCAATTTTAAATAAGTCTCTAGGATAGTATTCCAATTGCATCAACATATTTATGTGTGGGGTTTTGATTTTAAATCTACACAAGCTAGGAAAATTAAAAAATATTTCCTTAGTAATAAGAAATAGTTTGTTTTGTTCAGGCCAATCAGATGGCTTCACATTTTATATGTTTTGTGTTTTGCTAAGATGAGGGTGGAGAGAAGGTAGGTGGTTACAGAGGACTAGAGTACCCAACACATGTTTGTCATTGGTAGATAATGCTATCCCCTGCAGTTTTGTGGTAGTGACTGTGTGATGTATTTTTTTGTTTGAGGGTTTGTTGTTTTTATCCTACACTTGAAGTAGCTATTTGCATTTGGGCGTTATTAAGGAGTGTTTGACTGCTTACTATGAAAGGATTTAATGCATATAAATATGTTCCTATTGATGGTGGTGCATTATTGTTTAGTATGCGATTTTTAAATGTACTTAGTTTAACATTTTTTGGGTTCCAATTTTATACAACAACCACGAAATGCCTTAGTACTTTATCCAAGAGAAATAGAGAACACATCTACTGCATCATAAAACCCTACATCAAATCATACAAAAATATATGCATCATAACACGAGCTTTCACCTGTGTTTTTATTGGACCAATAAACTTTGTAGGCCATAACCTTGGCATGGGGAGCCCCTCCCTTTGTAGTACCTTCTACATATCCATAAATAATTGCATTTTTTTACAAAATTCCCACTTGTTGTGGACAGAGTTTGGGTCCCATGTCCATCTGTATCTCTTGGAAAAATATAATCTCCTATTTTGGTGAAAATTTGAGGCTTATTTGCAAATAGATATCCCCTGATGAAGTATTTAAAACTAATAAGTTTTTTGGATCGATGTCAATGATGTTTCCCTATCTTTCATTGTGAATTTCAACCATTTTAATTTGTTAAAATAATTAGTATTATTATTTTTTCTTTCTTTTGGGATGCTTCCCAACGACAGTTGCTTCTACTTTGGAGTATTTTGCTTGCAAATATATTGAGAGAAATTTAATTCTTGTTTTTCTAGGTCATCTAGTTTTGTAATTGGTTTTAATGATAGTTTCATTCTTTGTTATTGGGAATTATTTTTGATACAAAGGAATTAAATTCCTAATAAGCCATATAATAGTGTAAAGATGAATGCACCATGATTAAAGGGGCATGTAGTTTAAAATTTTCTTAGGAACAGAGTCTGCCATATAGGAAATGTTTTTGTGATTCATATTTATACAAACAAGGAGGCAAGGATTAGGATTGGTATCCACTTATCTCTTAGCAAGCAAGTTGAGATATAGATGGGCATTCTCATCCTTCTCATTGTTTCACAATATCTATACACAAAAGAGACAACATTGTCAAACGTGCAAGTTACAATTGCCTTTTCTTTTACATATAAATGCACAAGAGACTACATAAAGATTGGTAAAAACAATATACATTAAGTTCTGTGGAAAAATCAAGTTTTATTTTTGTTGTTTTTTAGTAGAATATAAAAATACAACTGGTAGAAAATGTAATGATAAAATGGATTTGAAGTTCTTAGAAAGCTGACATCAAACAAAATGGATTTGAAGTGCTTAAAAAGCTGATTCAACATATAGTACAATATTGACACCCTTACTGAAAGTGAAAAGAGTGTTAAAACTATTTTTTGAGCCTAAGTTTCTAGTTTAAAAATCTATCAATTCATTTAGGGAAATACTTTTTCCAAAAATCTATGTGCACAACCAAAGCCTCAAAAAAATTAAGAGTTTTATCCACCCTTCGATGCTGAGAGCTACTCAAATTTTTGCTAACTAAAAAATTGAAAGCTACTCTAAAACTTCAGAGCAATTTTAAATAAGTCTCTAGGATAGTATTTCTTCTCTTTCTAAGTCACTTTTATTCAATTAACCCCTTTCTTTCTCAAGCAAAGCACAATAATAAGCACCCAAAGAACATAGATTATCCATTATCTTTCCTTGAATACTCTTCAGCTTGAGAAACCCACATCATAATGCATATACAACAAGCTAGTATATAGATAAAATGACAACCACAAAATTCAAACATTTAGTATTAAAAATGCAATTAGAGAAAAGTCAATGTTTCTAATTTCTATGATGATTGTGCATCAACTCCACAATTAATATCTATTAAAAAAGCACTGGAATTTCCTCGAGGGGAGAATTCAATGGTTATTAGAAAACATAATCTTAACTCTGTAACCCATAACTCTTGAAGCTACTTATATGATGCTTTCATGCAATATTCATGGAAACAAAGTGGTGGTTTAGTAAATTACTTGCATCCACAACAACATGCTCTTCTTCTAAATGATTAGTAAACCCATTCACACTTTTAGTGTAGGAGTAAAATATTAAATCCTTGGCTGCTTCCTTACTGTGAATAAAATAAAATTTCAAAATCATATCACATAGTTACGTAGTTTCATCTAATCTTGATTCTCAATCAAATCTCATAGAAAAAACCCATAAATTCATGTGTTCTCAATTGAAAATCTAGAAGAGTATTATTGAGTTGTAACCAACCATTTTTTCCTTATAAATATCATGAAAAAGATTTTTTGCCATGGTACTCATGGCAAACAATTCGATTATCAACTAACCATAAGTAATTTCAGAGTATCATGGGATTATTTATAATCATTACCTTAATGTGTTTAAATAAGACATTGAACTTAAGAGGATCATTTGGGGCACCCATCAAGCGAATACTTTCAAGTATGTGTACAAATGCCAAAAATTATTTGCATTAATCTGATAAATAATTGATCAATTATAGGAAGTGAAACATTATGGTCTTTAGCACACCTAGCTTTTCATTTCCTATTGTAGCCTCACATATGCAAAGTCCCATGAACTTATGGTAAGATTCTATTGATTTATTAAGCATATCCAAGGCATGTGAATCATCCTCATTTACTACTACTAAATTTGATGTCATTGAATATCCTAACAACATAATTAGACTAAGCATCCCACAGGCAAATAGTACAATCCTTGGATGCCAAAACCAAGGTAGTTCCATCAATGCTAAAATCCAGGGCTCTTATACATCTATTGTGATTAAAAATGGAACCAATTACCCCATCCTCATCACTAATTTCATTATTTCCTCTTAAATATACTTTAATAACAACAACATAGACTCTCCTATCATATGTACATGTATATATGTTTCTACATGTTGCATACATGTCTACTAGGGAACTTGAAACAAAAACATCTAACAAAAAATCTTCTTTTGATCATTTCAACAAATCCATTTTGTACATTTCCTACAATCATTGCAGTCTTTGAGATGACAATGAGGCATTTTTTAAACAGTTACATGTGCATGTATGTATCTACAAGGGCACTCACAACTAGAACATATAACTACAATATTCTTTTGATTATGCTCTCAAGGATGTCCATTTCCTCTTCATAAACTTCAATTTTGGCATAGGCTAGGAGGATGCTAGCAAAGGTTGTGGATTCTCATAGTACAATTGCCAGTTACATTTGTTTTAAATTTTACAAAGCATTTTCAGCATACTCATTTTGTGCATATTATATGGTGCATTTTTTTTCCTGTATGCATAATAATACATTTGTAAAATACAATTTTATTTATTTTGTAATATGTTTCAGGGCGTAATTGCTTCCATTCTTCTTTCCATTGGAGCAAGCATTTCATTGTTTACGTTGAAGATATTGGAGAAGGTATGAACACTCTTGGCAATTGTGAAAAATAAATTTAAAACTTAGTTGGGAAAACCTTTTTTGTAACTTTCCATTGACATTTACCTAGGAGTTATGGACATAAATTATAAGATGTAATTAACCCACCATCCACTTGTGCACATTTAGAATAATAAAAATATTGTTACAAATTGCCATTTTGCTAACAAGTATGTTTTCTTTGTCCAAAACTAGTTGGGGCATTTGTTCATAAGTTCACCTAGTTCAATAACATGACTAGAAATGGGTTTTAATTAAAACAATAGACTCGTACCCTGATACACTTGACAATATGCAATGGTTAATAAGGAAATTAATGCTACTAAGTTTGACTACTCCAAGCATAAAAGCATTTTTTATTGTATCTTTGGCATGAAGTGTGAGGTAGAGTATTATAAATACTATTATGTTAATTAGAACATGTAAAATTCTACTAATATGTCAATCAAAAAAAGTAAATGATTTTTTGTTACATCTACTATTCTGTTAATCATAACATGTAAATGATTTTTTGTTGTATGTACTAAATGCACCTGTTCTACACTTTCCAATGCACTATGTTGTCTGTTACATGTAATATGTCCACTCATTTAGCATATTATGCCAATAATATTCCTCCCACATCCAACCATTAGGTACACAAGCCACTCCATGACACTTGTTTCTTATAGTAGTCGGTCATGGTATTTTTTATTGTTCAATATATTAGATTATTTAAAATAGTACTAAAGTCAAAAATAGTAATTTTAGTGTCATTATGTCTTGATGGGTCCATTTTTTTTATAGAATCCATTTAGAACACATAAGATAAGGTCTTTAGTCATGCCAATCCAAATCAAATTAAATATGTTATTTTTATTGTTGTCTAAGTAGAATAATTTTATGTTTATCAAAAGTCAAAAGGATTTTTTTCAGTTTATGTAGGTTATCAACAAAAATAAAAATTGCCTAGATTTTAACTAAATGCAATATCACTTGTACACAACGTTCGTCATTGTAAAATAAACTTCAAATTCTATTTCGCTAAGTAGTGATATTTAGAGAATGAAGGCTATGGAAGTTGGAGTACATTGAATGTCCTCTTGTCAGTCACAAGTGACGAGTCTGTTCTATAATATTGTAACATGTTTTTAGTATTGTGTTTATTTTTTGATATAGTATATTTAATTTTTTAGTGTATTTTTGGTTTGCTAAATAAACCCGTTTGTAGAATTTTGGGAAAGATAAGATAAACTTTGGGATGACTATCTAGATAGTTCTGAGCTCGTGGATCTGGGAGATTCAAAATTTGGGTGCCTATGGAAGAAGGGAAAGTCCCATAAGAACTCAAAAATCAAGGGATTAGTCCTACACCATTTGAATCATCGTTACATATTCACAAAGGTAAAGAGATAATCTATAGAGTTTTGTACCTAGGCTAAGTAACACTTTCAAGAGGTCGTTCAATTTTTTGGACATGTAATTTTCTCTATGTTCACATTAAAGGGGAGAATATTAGGAATTAATAATGTTCACACTAAGAGGGTGAATGTTAGAAATTTATAGTGGTGACATTATTGATTATGTATGAATATTATTGTGTTTGTAGTTATGTGAGATATACTCATGTAAATAGTAAAAGTTGATATGAATTATTTATCAAATAACTCATATAACAATATTCATTGTGTGAGTTACAACAACTCACATAGAATAGTGTAAAGTTGTTGTAGGATTTATTTATGGAGATTCACTCTCCTTGTATGTTTGTTTGTTGATTAAATCGATGAATGAAATGTAATAGTTTGCATATTATTATGAGTAGAGTTCTTTATCATTATTTGTTAAAGCTTTGCATAAGCTCTTTCAAATCTTATCAACCACTACATGGAAAATTCGTTATTAACACATCACGATGGAATCATGCATTATCATGCCTCTATATCCTAGGTGGAGTATCGTAATTTATTTGGATCCTTAGAAGAACACTTAAGGTAGGTGGGTTGTACTAGATTTTCCTTTGATAGGTTCCTCTTCTTGATCAAATCTTCCTTGTAAGGATGATCCGACACCACTACCTTCCGATGTTGCTCCTTGTTCATGAATTCTTTGGTATTTTGATATATTATTTAATAGTGATTTTGTGTATTTATATTTAGCCACTATTTTATCTTTGATATTTTAAATTACATGTTCTATTAATGTGGATTTCAAGTCATGAATACAAAACAACCATTTTTATGTTGTAACCATTTATAGATTTTTTTATATTAATAATATATATAAATGTATTTCAATTAAAAAATAAATAGATAAAAATAAATAAACTAACTAAAGATGTAGAAATAAATTTAATCATGTTACAAATAAATTACCTAAATTAAAAATATGGTCTTACACTGAAGACGTGAAATAAGATTTTTATTTTATTTTTTAATATTGTATATCATAGACTATTCTTTAAATGTATTATTTAAAACAATAAAATTAAATAGGGTTTAATTGGGGCCCTCGCTTATATGAAATAATGAGATGTGAGACAATATAGACCTAGAAGAAGAAATGCAAAGGCAAATAATATAATAAAAAGAGAAAGAGGAGAGGAATTATAGTAAAAGAAAAAAAGATACATGAACCACTGATAATGAAGCTATCTTGAACAGGTGAAAAAATAATTTCAAAACCTTCCTTGATTTGAAGATCATTTGATTAGGAAGATATTGCTTCCTCAAACTTTTTTTTAAAAATATTTGTCTAGAAATTCTCATCAGAATCCTCAAAGGGTTGCTCCAACACAATGATTATATAGGAGTGTCAGCTTTGAGAGGAAGCACATAAATCTATGTCAGCTATTTTAAGAAGGAACTGAGCATTGTCATAAGCTAATTTGAAGAAGGATCAACCTTTGATAGAATCATGCATTGAATAATATGAGGTGGTAAGTCATTGAGAGAAATAAGATGAACATTGATGATTTACAATTCCATATGAAATAAGGATAACTTCTAATAAAAATATAAGAAGGAGAAGAATAAGAGAGAGGAATCCCATGTGGAAAAGATTTAGTCTCCACCCTAGTGGAGGAAGGAGGAGCCACCATATGGTGGTGGTTGTTAGAACCACATCACTAGGTTGGTGGTGGAATTTATCACTTTTTTTCATCTCTTGTACCTAAATTTTTTTCATTAGGCTTCTTCATACACTAAATAACTAGGTGGCTATGAGATAAGGATGCATAATATCTAAAATCCCATACACGTAATCTTATTTTTTTTTTTCCAAATACTCTTTCCCATTTTAAGTCAAATTTACTCTAAGAGGCCATTTTCAAATTTTATCTTGACTCAAAGCCTGGCAAAAGTGGTAAAATGTCTATTTTCTATCTCTCAATCATAGAATTGAAATAATCCAAGTGAATTTCCAATGGCACAAAATATGAAAGGAGTCCAGAAGTGAAGAGGGTGGTTCAAAAACTTAACCTGAATTGGGGCAAAATAAAATAAATCCAAAGATGGATTGAAAGAGTCATACAATGGATTCATACAAAGGCCAACCCCTTATAAAACTAGGTCCCAAATTTTATAATAGATATTTTCACCTCGACATCTTCACATATAATAATGAACAAGCCATGTGCTCATGGATAATAAAAACTTCAGAGAAATCAATGGATTCCAAATAATGGTGACCTATTGATAAAGGCCATCTAGTTTAGGCCAAAACATAGTGAACCTATAAATGATCCCATGCTCTTTGAGACAGTCTTCTTATTTAAAATCCTCTCCATCCAATTTAAAAATAGAGGAAACACCTACAACTTTGAATCTAAAGTGGCCATAGTGAAGAGGTTTTGATGCTAAAATGGAAGGATTAAGCATTTCCTTAAAGTAAGGAGTAGAACAAAGGTTGGGAGAATTAGGCAGATATTAATTAGAGATGTAGGAGAGATGAAGAAGGTGATTTCAAATAAGGGTTTGAGGAAAATGACATGGATGAGAAAGATAGACTGCTTTGTAATTGGCTAGCCAAGGAGACAAATGGGTGAGATGGAGGAAAATTCCCATTGGAGAGGCAAGGAGTAAGGATGGGAATTTTGAAATTAAAATTTGCATTATTTTAATATTTTACTTATTAGTTACGCCCTCAATATAATATAGTTGTGAAAAAAGTAAACTTTTCATTTCGATAATTGTCTAGGTGAATTGGTGCCTTTATATAAATTTTCTCACATCATAAAATCCAATTGGAAACAATGATACATTGATGTGAATTAAAGAATAAAACACATACTTTCTAGTATGTCCCCTAAATATACTTGTCACGGACTTGTTAGTGAAGAAAGAACAACATTTTTAAATAAATAATTCCACCATAAATCTTTGGCGGTTGAGACTATTAGAACATTCTATTGTCTCATAGATGATTAAATTTTACGGACTTAATTAAAATCATTTCATTAAAATACAACTGTAGTAAACCCCTCCACCCACAATTTCCATGACAATGAGGCATCTTCATGACAATAATCATAAATAAGTAGAAATCATAAATAATCAAAAGTAAAGGACAATTTAGATTAAATGTGAAATACCCACTCCCACTAAGGGAGAGGGCCCAATACTTGAGAAGGCACCAATACTTTGGATACCAAAAAGGATAAGAGTTAAACACATTTAATTAAAAATTCGGTATAAAATTTACATGTGATTGTATGAATTTGATGAAATAGTAGTGTAAAATGACCAATCCTATGATGCATATGTTTTGGTCACATTTACTTTCTAATAAATTTAAATTTTTTCATTTTATATTGATTTAAAATGTGACTTTCCCTCCATATAAACTTTTAAATAGGTTTTGTTTTTTTGTAAATGTGATTGTTATAAAGAAAAATCTGAAATATTATCTAAATTCAAAGAATTTAAAGCTATTGTTTAAAATGTTTCTATTTTTTCTTTTATGATATTAATAATTAATAATGGTAGTGAATATATTAATAAATAATTTTATTCTTTTTGTATTAGTTGTGGCATTCAAAGGGAATTAACAACTCCCTATTACCCACATTAAAATAGAATTGTTGAAAGAAAAAACTATACCATTAGTACCATTATTGAAATGGCTAGAACAATGTTGCATTCTAAAAGTTTTTATACATAAAATTAATGAATATTTTGTGCATATTTTAAATAAGGTTTCTACTAAATATTTACATCTTTCTACCCTTTTATAAATGTGGTCTAAAAATAAATATAGTGTGGCTCATATTAGGATCTTTGGTAATCTTATTTTTATCTTTTATCATAAATTTAAAAGAAAAAAACTTGATCCTACCTCTTATTCATACATCTTTGTAGATTATGGAGGTAAAATTATATGATTAAGAGTGTACGATCCATTTAAAATACAAATCATTGAGAATAGAAATGTTCTTATCATTGAAAAATATTTATATTAGTTCTTTGTAGAATGCCCTCAATGTTCTTCATTAAGTAAACCGGGATCTCTTTTTTCTCCTTATGATGAAACTGAAGCTCTAGATGAAGTTGACCCTTTGTTGGATAACTTAAACACTGAGAAACTTGTTGAGTTTCACGTTCAGTATAAAAGGCCTAAATAAGCAAAATATCTAATTCAGTTTTCTAGTCTTGATAATATTAATAAATCAATTAAAAGTTAACATTATTAACATACTTTAATGACTATGTATGAATATGAAACTCAATCTTTTGAGAAATCCATTCAATATGATAAATAAAAAATCACTATGTAAGTTGAGTGTAATACCTTAATTAAAAATCAGACCTGAGATTTTATCCCACTTCTTCCTAAAATACATATTTTTGGTTGTAGATGGATTTATATAGTCAAATATAATTCAATTGGTAAAATTGACATATTTAAAACAAGATTAGTCACTAGTGGTTTTACTCAAAAACTTGGAATTGAATATGTTGAAACATTTACTCTTGTAGAAAAAAGAGTACTATTAGACTACTCAATATTGTAATTCGGAATGGTTAGGTTATACACCAAATAAATGTCAAAAATTATATTATTTAATGGTGATTTAGAAGAATAAATATATATGACTCAACCAAAAAACTTCATTGACCCTAACAACGAGTGTTTTGTTTATAACTTTAAAAAATATTTGTATGGTTTAAAACAAGCTCCTCAAACTTGGTATTATAAAATTACTATTATTTTAAATAATTAAGTTTCTCTAACTATAATTGTGATAATGATCTCTTTGTAAAAATTGATTGTCATATTATTGTAATTGTATTATATGTTGATGATCTTCTCATTACTAAAGATATAATTAGCTTAATTCATAAATATAATGATAAATTAAGTTAAATATTTAAAATGACTAATTTATGCATTCTTCATCATTTTTTAAGAATAAATATATTTCAAGATAAAAAATCAATTTTTGTTTCACAATCTTAGTGGGCACATAATCTTATTGTTAAATTTATTGGATTTATTATTAGCCTACATCCACTCCTGTTGAAGTTGGTATTAAGATTGATCCAAAACTTGCATGTAAAAAAGCTAATCCTACACTTTACAAACAACTCATTGGTGGTTTGATTTATTTAACCATTACTAAGCTAGATATTTCATTTGTTGTAAGTGTTTATTCTAAGTTTATGAAAGATCCATATTTGGATCATTAGAAATTAACAAAACACACTCTTTATTATATTAAAAGAATACTAAATTTTGGTTTATTTTATTCTTCCATTGATAATACTAAATTATATTATTATTGTAATGTTGAAAATGTTAGTGATACCATAAATCTCAAATCTACTTTTGGATATCTGTTTTTGTCCATGTGTTATCACTTGGAGTAGAAAAACAACCCACTATCTCTATCTCTTCTAGTAAACCAAAGTACAAAAGTACCATGGAAAATGCTAAACAAGTCATGTAGCTACAAAGTTTTTTAGAGAATTTAATTTGGATGTTTCTCATAATATCACCTTTCATTGTGATAATAAAAATTGTATATCTCTAGTGAAAAATATAGTATATCACCAACAAGTTAAACATATTAAATTTCATTTGCATTTTATTTGAAAAAAGTCCTCCATGCTAATATTGATATATAGTTTTGTCCTACAAATAAATAAGTGGCAAATATTTTCACAAAACCACTTGGTGCTACCAATTGAATAATGATAGACCTTTTAAAGTTGCCATTGAGGGTGAATGTACATGACAATATCACTTTATAATGGCTATGTGTTTCCTTCTTCTCTATATTTTTTCTCATTGTAAAGCATTGTAATATATCATCATATGATTTTAGTAAAATTTGTTTGAAATTTTTATTTTTTTATCGTAATACTTAAAACCATATATTGCACTAGAGGTCTTTATGTTATAAAAGGCTCTAAATATGCTTGGTTGATTATTCATGATAAATTGTGGCATGTAGTCTCACGATCATGCTAGCTTAAACTTACTTTTAACAATTTATATATTATAATTCTTTTTATCTTAAGAGGTGATATTGGCATGAAGAAGTTTTTTTAATCTTTCAGATTGTACATAGTATATGATTCTTTTATTAAGGTGACTATGGTACATATCTCCACTTAACATTAAGGAGTGTTAGAACAAATAATGTTTAAGTGATACTATTTATCTTTAATATTATTACAATGGTTAATAAATGAAATAAATATATTTAATCTAGTAACTTGAAAGAATATAATGTAAATAAATTAAATATATTTTACTAGTGAGGATCCTCAAGGAGAGGTTGGACCTGTTGGTTACAACAATCCACCTCCACACCCCAATATAAAGATATATTACCCTTGGTAAATGGCATATTGAAACTCATGAACCTTATGAAAAATATTATTTATATTTGCATATGTCAAATATTGTATACAAATTTTTGTGAAGGTTTATCATAGGAGTGAGAGGAAGAGGATTTATGTATTAGGGTGTTTCTCATTAATGAATATTAATTGTGGGTTTTCACTTCCATTAGATGTTTTCTCACCTATATAATATGTCATTGTTCTATATCTTTACTTATTAATTAGATATCTAGATATCCTTTGTGTTCTCATATATATGTACTACATGTATTTTATCATCGCAAAGATGGTTCATTAATTGGGTTAGCGAGTCAAAAGATGCATGTTCTAGTGATTAGTTTGTGGTCTTTAACACAAGATTTAGTTGAAATATAAAATGTGCAACCTTTTTTCCCTCGCTAAATGTGTTATATAATCATATAAGAGAAGATCATAGGATTCTCGTATGGAAATCTATGAGTCAAAGGTTCATCTTTACCCCTCACAATTTTCCTACAATGACTATTCAAAATTTATTCATTTTTCTCCTTAGGGATGAGAATATTATATTAAGGGATGCATTTCACTACATGTAAATTTTATATATGATGCATGAAGAATCATCGAATAAGGTCATTCTTGAATTTATACATCCATCTAGATATATCCGTAAAAATGGTTTGTTGGTTGTGCTAGTGAGTTAAAAGACATGTAACTTATTAATCAGCTTTTAGACCTTAAAGAGAGTTTTTATTACTCGATAAAATGTGCTTCCATTTTTACCTTTACTATAGTATTAGATAATACACTAGGGGTTTCTTAGATGACTCATCTATGCAAGTATAGGATTTGATGATTCGTATCTACCCCTCACGATTCTCATGCAACATCTAAGTAAAGTTTGTTCTATATCTCACCTTAGGGTTGAGAACATTATCTTAAGGGATGATCTAAATGTATGTAAATTTCATATATCAGGCCTAAAATAGTATGGAATAAGGCTAGTCCTACATTTATACACCCATCCAGATGTGTATGTGAATATGGTTCATCGATTTTTCTAGCTATTCAAAAGATACGAGACTTACTAACCAGATTTTATCCCATAAAGAGAGTTTTGGATGTGATATAAAATGTGCCTTCATTTCTCCTTTGAATAAAGTGGTAGATAATCCTCTAGGGGGTGCTCAGATGACACTTATGCAATATTAGGAGTTGACGGTTCATCTCTACCCCTCACAATTTTTCTTGCAATGTCTACACAAAGTTTCTTTCATTTTTACCCTTAAGGAAGGGAATATTCTCTTAAGGGATCCATCTGGGCACATTAAAATTTAATCTATGGGGATAGATAAAATGCAAATGAAGTTCATTCCTATTTTTATATGGTCATTCAGGTAAGTTTGGGAAGATGGTTCATCGATTGGGCTAGTGAGTCAAAACATGCATGACCTATTGACCAACATTTGGTTTGTAGAGAGAGTTTTAGCGATGAGATAAAATATGTTGAGGCTTATTCCTAATATCAAGTGGTAGATAATATTTAGGTGGTGGTTATATGACTTTCCCATACATATTTAGGAGTTAATGGTTCATCTCTACCCTTCATGGTTCTCTTGTAATGCCTACATAAATTTTGTTCCATTTTTACTCTTAGAGATGAGAATATTCTCTTGAGTGATGTGTATAACTGCATGCAAATTTAGACTCTAAGGATTGAAAAAATATGGAATAATTCCATTCTTATGTTTCTATGCCCATCTAGATGCATCCTTAAATATGATTCATTGATTGGGTTAACAAGTCAAAATACATGACCCATTGACTGAATTTTTGTCTTTAGAAAGAGTTTTGGATGTGAGAAAAAATGTGTTGCCTTCTCTTCCTCAACTAGACTGGTAGTGAAACCTCAATGGGGTGATCATTTGAATGTCTCATAAGTGTAAAAGATAACAACTCATCTCTACCCCTCATAGTTCTCCTATAATATCTACACACAGATCATCCCATTTTTAGACTTAGGGATGAGAAGACTCTCTTAAGGTATGCGTTTGACCGCATAAAAATTATGTGCATATTACATTCATACATACACTTAATAGTATAAAGGACAATATAAATATTTTGATGGATTACCACTTTTATATGAATAATGACAAATCACATTCTCCATAATTTGTCCAAAGTTATTTTGAGATATTTTATAGAAATATGAATGTAAGAGAAATCATGTTCAGTACACACTAAATTTGGTCACACAATTGTGGAGGATAATTTAATAATTATTAAGTGTTTTATTGGTTAAGTGGGATGCCTAAGTTTCCAGTTTAACAATCTATCAATTCATTTAGGGAAATACTTTTTCCAAAAATCTATGTGCACAACCAAAGCCTCAAAAAAATTAAGAGTTTTATCCACCCTTTGACGCTGAGAGCTACTCAAATTTTTGCTAACTAAAAAATTGAAAGCTACTCTAAAACTTCAGAGCAATTTTAAATAAGTCTCTAGGATAGTATTCCAATTGCATCAACATATTTATGTGTGGGGTTTTGATTTTAAATCTACACAAGCTAGGAAAATTAAAAAATATTTCCTTAGTAATAAGAAATAGTTTGTTTTGTTCAGGCCAATCAGATGGCTTCACATTTTATATGTTTTGTGTTTTGCTAAGATGAGGGTGGAGAGAAGGTAGGTGGTTACAGAGGACTAGAGTACCCAACACATGTTTGTCATTGGTAGATAATGCTATCCCCTGCAGTTTTGTGGTAGTGACTGTGTGATGTATTTTTTTGTTTGAGGGTTTGTTGTTTTTATCCTACACTTGAAGTAGCTATTTGCATTTGGGCGTTATTAAGGAGTGTTTGACTGCTTACTATGAAAGGATTTAATGCATATAAATATGTTCCTATTGATGGTGGTGCATTATTGTTTAGTATGCGATTTTTAAATGTACTTAGTTTAACATTTTTTGGGTTCCAATTTTATACAACAACCACGAAATGCCTTAGTACTTTATCCAAGAGAAATAGAGAACACATCTACTGCATCATAAAACCCTACATCAAATCATACAAAAATATATGCATCATAACACGAGCTTTCACCTGTGTTTTTATTGGACCAATAAACTTTGTAGGCCATAACCTTGGCATGGGGAGCCCCTCCCTTTGTAGTACCTTCTACATATCCATAAATAATTGCATTTTTTTACAAAATTCCCACTTGTTGTGGACAGAGTTTGGGTCCCATGTCCATCTGTATCTCTTGGAAAAATATAATCTCCTATTTTGGTGAAAATTTGAGGCTTATTTGCAAATAGATATCCCCTGATGAAGTATTTAAAACTAATAAGTTTTTTGGATCGATGTCAATGATGTTTCCCTATCTTTCATTGTGAATTTCAACCATTTTAATTTGTTAAAATAATTAGTATTATTATTTTTTCTTTCTTTTGGGATGCTTCCCAACGACAGTTGCTTCTACTTTGGAGTATTTTGCTTGCAAATATATTGAGAGAAATTTAATTCTTGTTTTTCTAGGTCATCTAGTTTTGTAATTGGTTTTAATGATAGTTTCATTCTTTGTTATTGGGAATTATTTTTGATACAAAGGAATTAAATTCCTAATAAGCCATATAATAGTGTAAAGATGAATGCACCATGATTAAAGGGGCATGTAGTTTAAAATTTTCTTAGGAACAGAGTCTGCCATATAGGAAATGTTTTTGTGATTCATATTTATACAAACAAGGAGGCAAGGATTAGGATTGGTATCCACTTATCTCTTAGCAAGCAAGTTGAGATATAGATGGGCATTCTCATCCTTCTCATTGTTTCACAATATCTATACACAAAAGAGACAACATTGTCAAACGTGCAAGTTACAATTGCCTTTTCTTTTACATATAAATGCACAAGAGACTACATAAAGATTGGTAAAAACAATATACATTAAGTTCTGTGGAAAAATCAAGTTTTATTTTTGTTGTTTTTTAGTAGAATATAAAAATACAACTGGTAGAAAATGTAATGATAAAATGGATTTGAAGTTCTTAGAAAGCTGACATCAAACAAAATGGATTTGAAGTGCTTAAAAAGCTGATTCAACATATAGTACAATATTGACACCCTTACTGAAAGTGAAAAGAGTGTTAAAACTATTTTTTGAGCCTAAGTTTCTAGTTTAAAAATCTATCAATTCATTTAGGGAAATACTTTTTCCAAAAATCTATGTGCACAACCAAAGCCTCAAAAAAATTAAGAGTTTTATCCACCCTTCGATGCTGAGAGCTACTCAAATTTTTGCTAACTAAAAAATTGAAAGCTACTCTAAAACTTCAGAGCAATTTTAAATAAGTCTCTAGGATAGTATTTCTTCTCTTTCTAAGTCACTTTTATTCAATTAACCCCTTTCTTTCTCAAGCAAAGCACAATAATAAGCACCCAAAGAACATAGATTATCCATTATCTTTCCTTGAATACTCTTCAGCTTGAGAAACCCACATCATAATGCATATACAACAAGCTAGTATATAGATAAAATGACAACCACAAAATTCAAACATTTAGTATTAAAAATGCAATTAGAGAAAAGTCAATGTTTCTAATTTCTATGATGATTGTGCATCAACTCCACAATTAATATCTATTAAAAAAGCACTGGAATTTCCTCGAGGGGAGAATTCAATGGTTATTAGAAAACATAATCTTAACTCTGTAACCCATAACTCTTGAAGCTACTTATATGATGCTTTCATGCAATATTCATGGAAACAAAGTGGTGGTTTAGTAAATTACTTGCATCCACAACAACATGCTCTTCTTCTAAATGATTAGTAAACCCATTCACACTTTTAGTGTAGGAGTAAAATATTAAATCCTTGGCTGCTTCCTTACTGTGAATAAAATAAAATTTCAAAATCATATCACATAGTTACGTAGTTTCATCTAATCTTGATTCTCAATCAAATCTCATAGAAAAAACCCATAAATTCATGTGTTCTCAATTGAAAATCTAGAAGAGTATTATTGAGTTGTAACCAACCATTTTTTCCTTATAAATATCATGAAAAAGATTTTTTGCCATGGTACTCATGGCAAACAATTCGATTATCAACTAACCATAAGTAATTTCAGAGTATCATGGGATTATTTATAATCATTACCTTAATGTGTTTAAATAAGACATTGAACTTAAGAGGATCATTTGGGGCACCCATCAAGCGAATACTTTCAAGTATGTGTACAAATGCCAAAAATTATTTGCATTAATCTGATAAATAATTGATCAATTATAGGAAGTGAAACATTATGGTCTTTAGCACACCTAGCTTTTCATTTCCTATTGTAGCCTCACATATGCAAAGTCCCATGAACTTATGGTAAGATTCTATTGATTTATTAAGCATATCCAAGGCATGTGAATCATCCTCATTTACTACTACTAAATTTGATGTCATTGAATATCCTAACAACATAATTAGACTAAGCATCCCACAGGCAAATAGTACAATCCTTGGATGCCAAAACCAAGGTAGTTCCATCAATGCTAAAATCCAGGGCTCTTATACATCTATTGTGATTAAAAATGGAACCAATTACCCCATCCTCATCACTAATTTCATTATTTCCTCTTAAATATACTTTAATAACAACAACATAGACTCTCCTATCATATGTACATGTATATATGTTTCTACATGTTGCATACATGTCTACTAGGGAACTTGAAACAAAAACATCTAACAAAAAATCTTCTTTTGATCATTTCAACAAATCCATTTTGTACATTTCCTACAATCATTGCAGTCTTTGAGATGACAATGAGGCATTTTTTAAACAGTTACATGTGCATGTATGTATCTACAAGGGCACTCACAACTAGAACATATAACTACAATATTCTTTTGATTATGCTCTCAAGGATGTCCATTTCCTCTTCATAAACTTCAATTTTGGCATAGGCTAGGAGGATGCTAGCAAAGGTTGTGGATTCTCATAGTACAATTGCCAGTTACATTTGTTTTAAATTTTACAAAGCATTTTCAGCATACTCATTTTGTGCATATTATATGGTGCATTTTTTTTCCTGTATGCATAATAATACATTTGTAAAATACAATTTTATTTATTTTGTAATATGTTTCAGGGCGTAATTGCTTCCATTCTTCTTTCCATTGGAGCAAGCATTTCATTGTTTACGTTGAAGATATTGGAGAAGGTATGAACACTCTTGGCAATTGTGAAAAATAAATTTAAAACTTAGTTGGGAAAACCTTTTTTGTAACTTTCCATTGACATTTACCTAGGAGTTATGGACATAAATTATAAGATGTAATTAACCCACCATCCACTTGTGCACATTTAGAATAATAAAAATATTGTTACAAATTGCCATTTTGCTAACAAGTATGTTTTCTTTGTCCAAAACTAGTTGGGGCATTTGTTCATAAGTTCACCTAGTTCAATAACATGACTAGAAATGGGTTTTAATTAAAACAATAGACTCGTACCCTGATACACTTGACAATATGCAATGGTTAATAAGGAAATTAATGCTACTAAGTTTGACTACTCCAAGCATAAAAGCATTTTTTATTGTATCTTTGGCATGAAGTGTGAGGTAGAGTATTATAAATACTATTATGTTAATTAGAACATGTAAAATTCTACTAATATGTCAATCAAAAAAAGTAAATGATTTTTTGTTACATCTACTATTCTGTTAATCATAACATGTAAATGATTTTTTGTTGTATGTACTAAATGCACCTGTTCTACACTTTCCAATGCACTATGTTGTCTGTTACATGTAATATGTCCACTCATTTAGCATATTATGCCAATAATATTCCTCCCACATCCAACCATTAGGTACACAAGCCACTCCATGACACTTGTTTCTTATAGTAGTCGGTCATGGTATTTTTTATTGTTCAATATATTAGATTATTTAAAATAGTACTAAAGTCAAAAATAGTAATTTTAGTGTCATTATGTCTTGATGGGTCCATTTTTTTTATAGAATCCATTTAGAACACATAAGATAAGGTCTTTAGTCATGCCAATCCAAATCAAATTAAATATGTTATTTTTATTGTTGTCTAAGTAGAATAATTTTATGTTTATCAAAAGTCAAAAGGATTTTTTTCAGTTTATGTAGGTTATCAACAAAAATAAAAATTGCCTAGATTTTAACTAAATGCAATATCACTTGTACACAACGTTCGTCATTGTAAAATAAACTTCAAATTCTATTTCGCTAAGTAGTGATATTTAGAGAATGAAGGCTATGGAAGTTGGAGTACATTGAATGTCCTCTTGTCAGTCACAAGTGACGAGTCTGTTCTATAATATTGTAACATGTTTTTAGTATTGTGTTTATTTTTTGATATAGTATATTTAATTTTTTAGTGTATTTTTGGTTTGCTAAATAAACCCGTTTGTAGAATTTTGGGAAAGATAAGATAAACTTTGGGATGACTATCTAGATAGTTCTGAGCTCGTGGATCTGGGAGATTCAAAATTTGGGTGCCTATGGAAGAAGGGAAAGTCCCATAAGAACTCAAAAATCAAGGGATTAGTCCTACACCATTTGAATCATCGTTACATATTCACAAAGGTAAAGAGATAATCTATAGAGTTTTGTACCTAGGCTAAGTAACACTTTGAAGAGGTCGTTCAATTTTTTGGACATGTAATTTTCTCTATGTTCACATTAAAGGGGAGAATATTAGGAATTAATAATGTTCACACTAAGAGGGTGAATGTTAGAAATTTATAGTGGTGACATTATTGATTATGTATGAATATTATTGTGTTTGTAGTTATGTGAGATATACTCATGTAAATAGTAAAAGTTGATATGAATTATTTATCAAATAACTCATATAACAATATTCATTGTGTGAGTTACAACAACTCACATAGAATAGTGTAAAGTTGTTGTAGGATTTATTTATGGAGATTCACTCTCCTTGTATGTTTGTTTGTTGATTAAATCGATGAATGAAATGTAATAGTTTGCATATTATTATGAGTAGAGTTCTTTATCATTATTTGTTAAAGCTTTGCATAAGCTCTTTCAAATCTTATCAACCACTACATGGAAAATTCGTTATTAACACATCACGATGGAATCATGCATTATCATGCCTCTATATCCTAGGTGGAGTATCGTAATTTATTTGGATCCTTAGAAGAACACTTAAGGTAGGTGGGTTGTACTAGATTTTCCTTTGATAGGTTCCTCTTCTTGATCAAATCTTCCTTGTAAGGATGATCCGACACCACTACCTTTCGATGTTGCTCCTTGTTCATGAATTCTTTGGTATTTTGATATATTATTTAATAGTGATTTTGTGTATTTATATTTAGCCACTATTTTATCTTTGATATTTTAAATTACATGTTCTATTAATGTGGATTTCAAGTCATGAATACAAAACAACCATTTTTATGTTGTAACCATTTATAGATTTTTTTATATTAATAATATATATAAATGTATTTCAATTAAAAAATAAATAGATAAAAATAAATAAACTAACTAAAGATGTAGAAATAAATTTAATCATGTTACAAATAAATTACCTAAATTAAAAATATGGTCTTACACTGAAGACGTGAAATAAGATTTTTATTTTATTTTTTAATATTGTATATCATAGACTATTCTTTAAATGTATTATTTAAAACAATAAAATTAAATAGGGTTTAATTGGGGCCCTCGCTTATATGAAATAATGAGATGTGAGACAATATAGACCTAGAAGAAGAAATGCAAAGGCAAATAATATAATAAAAAGAGAAAGAGGAGAGGAATTATAGTAAAAGAAAAAAAGATACATGAACCACTGATAATGAAGCTATCTTGAACAGGTGAAAAAATAATTTCAAAACCTTCCTTGATTTGAAGATCATTTGATTAGGAAGATATTGCTTCCTCAAACTTTTTTTTAAAAATATTTGTCTAGAAATTCTCATCAGAATCCTCAAAGGGTTGCTCCAACACAATGATTATATAGGAGTGTCAGCTTTGAGAGGAAGCACATAAATCTATGTCAGCTATTTTAAGAAGGAACTGAGCATTGTCATAAGCTAATTTGAAGAAGGATCAACCTTTGATAGAATCATGCATTGAATAATATGAGGTGGTAAGTCATTGAGAGAAATAAGATGAACATTGATGATTTACAATTCCATATGAAATAAGGATAACTTCTAATAAAAATATAAGAAGGAGAAGAATAAGAGAGAGGAATCCCATGTGGAAAAGATTTAGTCTCCACCCTAGTGGAGGAAGGAGGAGCCACCATATGGTGGTGGTTGTTAGAACCACATCACTAGGTTGGTGGTGGAATTTATCACTTTTTTTCATCTCTTGTACCTAAATTTTTTTCATTAGGCTTCTTCATACACTAAATAACTAGGTGGCTATGAGATAAGGATGCATAATATCTAAAATCCCATACACGTAATCTTATATTTTTTTTTCCAAATACTCTTTCCCATTTTAAGTCAAATTTACTCTAAGAGGCCATTTTCAAATTTTATCTTGACTCAAAGCCTGGCAAAAGTGGTAAAATGTCTATTTTCTATCTCTCAATCATAGAATTGAAATAATCCAAGTGAATTTCCAATGGCACAAAATATGAAAGGAGTCCAGAAGTGAAGAGGGTGGTTCAAAAACTTAACCTGAATTGGGGCAAAATAAAATAAATCCAAAGATGGATTGAAAGAGTCATACAATGGATTCATACAAAGGCCAACCCCTTATAAAACTAGGTCCCAAATTTTATAATAGATATTTTCACCTCGACATCTTCACATATAATAATGAACAAGCCATGTGCTCATGGATAATAAAAACTTCAGAGAAATCAATGGATTCCAAATAATGGTGACCTATTGATAAAGGCCATCTAGTTTAGGCCAAAACATAGTGAACCTATAAATGATCCCATGCTCTTTGAGACAGTCTTCTTATTTAAAATCCTCTCCATCCAATTTAAAAATAGAGGAAACACCTACAACTTTGAATCTAAAGTGGCCATAGTGAAGAGGTTTTGATGCTAAAATGGAAGGATTAAGCATTTCCTTAAAGTAAGGAGTAGAACAAAGGTTGGGAGAATTAGGCAGATATTAATTAGAGATGTAGGAGAGATGAAGAAGGTGATTTCAAATAAGGGTTTGAGGAAAATGACATGGATGAGAAAGATAGACTGCTTTGTAATTGGCTAGCCAAGGAGACAAATGGGTGAGATGGAGGAAAATTCCCATTGGAGAGGCAAGGAGTAAGGATGGGAATTTTGAAATTAAAATTTGCATTATTTTAATATTTTACTTATTAGTTACGCCCTCAATATAATATAGTTGTGAAAAAAGTAAACTTTTCATTTCGATAATTGTCTAGGTGAATTGGTGCCTTTATATAAATTTTCTCACATCATAAAATCCAATTGGAAACAATGATACATTGATGTGAATTAAAGAATAAAACACATACTTTCTAGTATGTCCCCTAAATATACTTGTCACGGACTTGTTAGTGAAGAAAGAACAACATTTTTAAATAAATAATTCCACCATAAATCTTTGGCGGTTGAGACTATTAGAACATTCTATTGTCTCATAGATGATTAAATTTTACGGACTTAATTAAAATCATTTCATTAAAATACAACTGTAGTAAACCCCTCCACCCACAATTTCCATGACAATGAGGCATCTTCATGACAATAATCATAAATAAGTAGAAATCATAAATAATCAAAAGTAAAGGACAATTTAGATTAAATGTGAAATACCCACTCCCACTAAGGGAGAGGGCCCAATACTTGAGAAGGCACCAATACTTTGGATACCAAAAAGGATAAGAGTTAAACACATTTAATTAAAAATTCGGTATAAAATTTACATGTGATTGTATGAATTTGATGAAATAGTAGTGTAAAATGACCAATCCTATGATGCATATGTTTTGGTCACATTTACTTTCTAATAAATTTAAATTTTTTCATTTTATATTGATTTAAAATGTGACTTTCCCTCCATATAAACTTTTAAATAGGTTTTGTTTTTTTGTAAATGTGATTGTTATAAAGAAAAATCTGAAATATTATCTAAATTCAAAGAATTTAAAGCTATTGTTTAAAATGTTTCTATTTTTTCTTTTATGATATTAATAATTAATAATGGTAGTGAATATATTAATAAATAATTTTATTCTTTTTGTATTAGTTGTGGCATTCAAAGGGAATTAACAACTCCCTATTACCCACATTAAAATAGAATTGTTGAAAGAAAAAACTATACCATTAGTACCATTATTGAAATGGCTAGAACAATGTTGCATTCTAAAAGTTTTTATACATAAAATTAATGAATATTTTGTGCATATTTTAAATAAGGTTTCTACTAAATATTTACATCTTTCTACCCTTTTATAAATGTGGTCTAAAAATAAATATAGTGTGGCTCATATTAGGATCTTTGGTAATCTTATTTTTATCTTTTATCATAAATTTAAAAGAAAAAAACTTGATCCTACCTCTTATTCATACATCTTTGTAGATTATGGAGGTAAAATTATATGATTAAGAGTGTACGATCCATTTAAAATACAAATCATTGAGAATAGAAATGTTCTTATCATTGAAAAATATTTATATTAGTTCTTTGTAGAATGCCCTCAATGTTCTTCATTAAGTAAACCGGGATCTCTTTTTTCTCCTTATGATGAAACTGAAGCTCTAGATGAAGTTGACCCTTTGTTGGATAACTTAAACACTGAGAAACTTGTTGAGTTTCACGTTCAGTATAAAAGGCCTAAATAAGCAAAATATCTAATTCAGTTTTCTAGTCTTGATAATATTAATAAATCAATTAAAAGTTAACATTATTAACATACTTTAATGACTATGTATGAATATGAAACTCAATCTTTTGAGAAATCCATTCAATATGATAAATAAAAAATCACTATGTAAGTTGAGTGTAATACCTTAATTAAAAATCAGACCTGAGATTTTATCCCACTTCTTCCTAAAATACATATTTTTGGTTGTAGATGGATTTATATAGTCAAATATAATTCAATTGGTAAAATTGACATATTTAAAACAAGATTAGTCACTAGTGGTTTTACTCAAAAACTTGGAATTGAATATGTTGAAACATTTACTCTTGTAGAAAAAAGAGTACTATTAGACTACTCAATATTGTAATTCGGAATGGTTAGGTTATACACCAAATAAATGTCAAAAATTATATTATTTAATGGTGATTTAGAAGAATAAATATATATGACTCAACCAAAAAACTTCATTGACCCTAACAACGAGTGTTTTGTTTATAACTTTAAAAAATATTTGTATGGTTTAAAACAAGCTCCTCAAACTTGGTATTATAAAATTACTATTATTTTAAATAATTAAGTTTCTCTAACTATAATTGTGATAATGATCTCTTTGTAAAAATTGATTGTCATATTATTGTAATTGTATTATATGTTGATGATCTTCTCATTACTAAAGATATAATTAGCTTAATTCATAAATATAATGATAAATTAAGTTAAATATTTAAAATGACTAATTTATGCATTCTTCATCATTTTTTAAGAATAAATATATTTCAAGATAAAAAATCAATTTTTGTTTCACAATCTTAGTGGGCACATAATCTTATTGTTAAATTTATTGGATTTATTATTAGCCTACATCCACTCCTGTTGAAGTTGGTATTAAGATTGATCCAAAACTTGCATGTAAAAAAGCTAATCCTACACTTTACAAACAACTCATTGGTGGTTTGATTTATTTAACCATTACTAAGCTAGATATTTCATTTGTTGTAAGTGTTTATTCTAAGTTTATGAAAGATCCATATTTGGATCATTAGAAATTAACAAAACACACTCTTTATTATATTAAAAGAATACTAAATTTTGGTTTATTTTATTCTTCCATTGATAATACTAAATTATATTATTATTGTAATGTTGAAAATGTTAGTGATACCATAAATCTCAAATCTACTTTTGGATATCTGTTTTTGTCCATGTGTTATCACTTGGAGTAGAAAAACAACCCACTATCTCTATCTCTTCTAGTAAACCAAAGTACAAAAGTACCATGGAAAATGCTAAACAAGTCATGTAGCTACAAAGTTTTTTAGAGAATTTAATTTGGATGTTTCTCATAATATCACCTTTCATTGTGATAATAAAAATTGTATATCTCTAGTGAAAAATATAGTATATCACCAACAAGTTAAACATATTAAATTTCATTTGCATTTTATTTGAAAAAAGTCCTCCATGCTAATATTGATATATAGTTTTGTCCTACAAATAAATAAGTGGCAAATATTTTCACAAAACCACTTGGTGCTACCAATTGAATAATGATAGACCTTTTAAAGTTGCCATTGAGGGTGAATGTACATGACAATATCACTTTATAATGGCTATGTGTTTCCTTCTTCTCTATATTTTTTCTCATTGTAAAGCATTGTAATATATCATCATATGATTTTAGTAAAATTTGTTTGAAATTTTTATTTTTTTATCGTAATACTTAAAACCATATATTGCACTAGAGGTCTTTATGTTATAAAAGGCTCTAAATATGCTTGGTTGATTATTCATGATAAATTGTGGCATGTAGTCTCACGATCATGCTAGCTTAAACTTACTTTTAACAATTTATATATTATAATTCTTTTTATCTTAAGAGGTGATATTGGCATGAAGAAGTTTTTTTAATCTTTCAGATTGTACATAGTATATGATTCTTTTATTAAGGTGACTATGGTACATATCTCCACTTAACATTAAGGAGTGTTAGAACAAATAATGTTTAAGTGATACTATTTATCTTTAATATTATTACAATGGTTAATAAATGAAATAAATATATTTAATCTAGTAACTTGAAAGAATATAATGTAAATAAATTAAATATATTTTACTAGTGAGGATCCTCAAGGAGAGGTTGGACCTGTTGGTTACAACAATCCACCTCCACACCCCAATATAAAGATATATTACCCTTGGTAAATGGCATATTGAAACTCATGAACCTTATGAAAAATATTATTTATATTTGCATATGTCAAATATTGTATACAAATTTTTGTGAAGGTTTATCATAGGAGTGAGAGGAAGAGGATTTATGTATTAGGGTGTTTCTCATTAATGAATATTAATTGTGGGTTTTCACTTCCATTAGATGTTTTCTCACCTATATAATATGTCATTGTTCTATATCTTTACTTATTAATTAGATATCTAGATATCCTTTGTGTTCTCATATATATGTACTACATGTATTTTATCATCGCAAAGATGGTTCATTAATTGGGTTAGCGAGTCAAAAGATGCATGTTCTAGTGATTAGTTTGTGGTCTTTAACACAAGATTTAGTTGAAATATAAAATGTGCAACCTTTTTTCCCTCGCTAAATGTGTTATATAATCATATAAGAGAAGATCATAGGATTCTCGTATGGAAATCTATGAGTCAAAGGTTCATCTTTACCCCTCACAATTTTCCTACAATGACTATTCAAAATTTATTCATTTTTCTCCTTAGGGATGAGAATATTATATTAAGGGATGCATTTCACTACATGTAAATTTTATATATGATGCATGAAGAATCATCGAATAAGGTCATTCTTGAATTTATACATCCATCTAGATATATCCGTAAAAATGGTTTGTTGGTTGTGCTAGTGAGTTAAAAGACATGTAACTTATTAATCAGCTTTTAGACCTTAAAGAGAGTTTTTATTACTCGATAAAATGTGCTTCCATTTTTACCTTTACTATAGTATTAGATAATACACTAGGGGTTTCTTAGATGACTCATCTATGCAAGTATAGGATTTGATGATTCGTATCTACCCCTCACGATTCTCATGCAACATCTAAGTAAAGTTTGTTCTATATCTCACCTTAGGGTTGAGAACATTATCTTAAGGGATGATCTAAATGTATGTAAATTTCATATATCAGGCCTAAAATAGTATGGAATAAGGCTAGTCCTACATTTATACACCCATCCAGATGTGTATGTGAATATGGTTCATCGATTTTTCTAGCTATTCAAAAGATACGAGACTTACTAACCAGATTTTATCCCATAAAGAGAGTTTTGGATGTGATATAAAATGTGCCTTCATTTCTCCTTTGAATAAAGTGGTAGATAATCCTCTAGGGGGTGCTCAGATGACACTTATGCAATATTAGGAGTTGACGGTTCATCTCTACCCCTCACAATTTTTCTTGCAATGTCTACACAAAGTTTCTTTCATTTTTACCCTTAAGGAAGGGAATATTCTCTTAAGGGATCCATCTGGGCACATTAAAATTTAATCTATGGGGATAGATAAAATGCAAATGAAGTTCATTCCTATTTTTATATGGTCATTCAGGTAAGTTTGGGAAGATGGTTCATCGATTGGGCTAGTGAGTCAAAACATGCATGACCTATTGACCAACATTTGGTTTGTAGAGAGAGTTTTAGCGATGAGATAAAATATGTTGAGGCTTATTCCTAATATCAAGTGGTAGATAATATTTAGGTGGTGGTTATATGACTTTCCCATACATATTTAGGAGTTAATGGTTCATCTCTACCCTTCATGGTTCTCTTGTAATGCCTACATAAATTTTGTTCCATTTTTACTCTTAGAGATGAGAATATTCTCTTGAGTGATGTGTATAACTGCATGCAAATTTAGACTCTAAGGATTGAAAAAATATGGAATAATTCCATTCTTATGTTTCTATGCCCATCTAGATGCATCCTTAAATATGATTCATTGATTGGGTTAACAAGTCAAAATACATGACCCATTGACTGAATTTTTGTCTTTAGAAAGAGTTTTGGATGTGAGAAAAAATGTGTTGCCTTCTCTTCCTCAACTAGACTGGTAGTGAAACCTCAATGGGGTGATCATTTGAATGTCTCATAAGTGTAAAAGATAACAACTCATCTCTACCCCTCATAGTTCTCCTATAATATCTACACACAGATCATCCCATTTTTAGACTTAGGGATGAGAAGACTCTCTTAAGGTATGCGTTTGACCGCATAAAAATTATGTGCATATTACATTCATACATACACTTAATAGTATAAAGGACAATATAAATATTTTGATGGATTACCACTTTTATATGAATAATGACAAATCACATTCTCCATAATTTGTCCAAAGTTATTTTGAGATATTTTATAGAAATATGAATGTAAGAGAAATCATGTTCAGTACACACTAAATTTGGTCACACAATTGTGGAGGATAATTTAATAATTATTAAGTGTTTTATTGGTTAAGTGGGATGCATAAAAAAAGTGGGGTTTAATATTTTTGGAGTTTTTGAAGGCTGGGCATGGCAAAGGGGAACATGATGGTGTAGGTGCATGTGTAAAAAGAGGTATTTAAAAATAGAAATAAAAACGCAAGGATGGTGTAGATTTGATTGATGTTGCAAGTATTGTGACTTTGTGTAATGAAATAATTTCTAATAGATTAGATAAATATTTTCATGTCTGAAGATTCTTTTGTAATGTCTCGAGATTTTAATATAATATCTGGATCGAATTGTTTTCACTCAATCCAAAACTCAAATTCTATTTTATGGATTATTTATACTAGGTATATGGCATTCTTTTATTTGGATTGTATGGAATTTGATTGGAATAAATTTGAGTCAAAACAATGGGTTGATGAATGGAATTGTATACCCCTAACACCTGAGGAAACTAATAATTCATTCCAACCACGAGGGGATCATGAAATGACATCAATAGTTGAGTTTGACAACATCTCAAATCTTGTGCAACTAAGTACAATTTATCTATGATTTAAATGTATCCTTAAAAATTAACTTGATATTTTATTCTTTCCTATAGGTCCTTAAAAATTGATTATATTTTAAATGCAAGGAATTTTTTCATAGTAATTTCCACTAAGGATAATGATGATGGAATAAACTATTACTTATATCGTTGTGTAGAGATATAAAAAAATAACCATAATTGTCATGGATGGAGAAGACCTAGTTTATCCTACTAGATCTGTGGTGGTTACAAGAACCTGGCCTCGTATAAACTTTCATTAAAAAAAGCAATGGTAATTTGAGGACTTTGAAATGAATACTATAATAATTATTCAAACTTGGTTATCACTACAAATAGTCAATTGATCAAATTTAACAAATAGCCTCACAATAAAATTTTGTGGAAATTTCATGAATCCGAGCATGAATTAATTTTTAAAACACTTAAAAATAGAGTTGATACTGAAACTACATTGGATTGACTTGTTAAGGTTAGTATTCAAAACAAATTACATTTTGAATTACTATTTTAAGTTAATTTATTTGATTTAGTGTATTTAATTCAGAATTATTTTGTACTTATGTGTTTATCTCTATTTTAAATCATTACTAGCAAATTTACTATAGGTTAGTGGTACTGGATGAGCTTTCACCTTCACATGGTTGGTCTCATCAATAGAGAAGATTATCTTATTGAAACAAAAAGAATCCTAAAAAATAATACTTTTTGAGTAGATAAGTTTTTTCCTCTTGGCAAGGGTCAGATAATCCTTTGGAGTTCTTAGATCACTCCCTCATGCAATTGTAGGAGCTTACACCAAAGATTTGTCTATAATTCTTATGTAAAATTCATTCTATTTTTTTATTATCAAAACAAGAAAATTATCTTAATGGATGTTTTTGGATACATATAAATTTTAACTCTAGGGGGTGATAAAGAACATGAAAAGGCTATTCATGTGTTTATACGGGAAACTAGATGTGCCCACGATCATGGTTCATCAATTGTGGTAGTGAGTCAAAATATACACATTCTATTGAGCAACTTTTGGTCTCTAAGGTGATATTTATCTATGAGAGAAAATGTGTATCCATTTAACTCTCTTCATGAGTGTCATAGAATCATCCTAGGGTGTACATAAGACTCACACATGTAACTATAGGAGCTGAAGATTCATCTCTACCCATCATAATTCTCATGTAACATCTATGAAAAATTCATTCTATTTTTTCCCTTAGGGATGAAAATATTATCTTAAGGGATGTGTCTAGCTATGTGAAACTTTCATCTTTAGGGCCTAATGGAACATGGATGAATGCCATTCCTTTGTTTATACATCCATCCAAACATGTATGTGAAGATGGTTCATTGATTATAATAAGTCAAAAGATACGTGATATACTAACCAACTTTTAGTCCCTAATTAGAGTTATGGATATGAGAGAAAATGTTCCACCATTTATTCATCATCATGATTGATATAGAATCCTTTGTAGGTTCTCAGAAGAATCTCTTGTGTAAGTGTAGGATTTAATTGTTTGTCTCTACCCCTCACATTCATCCTACAACTCCTACACAAAGTTTTATCTATTTTTCCACTAATGACAAAAATATTGTCTTCACGGATGCATCTGGTCGCGTATAATTTTTCACTCTAGATCCATTTGGAACACAAAAAAATATTATTGATGCATTTATATGTCTATATAGATGCATTCATAAATATGGTTCATCGATTAGTCTAGAGAGTTTAATAACTTATTAAATTTTAGTTCATAAAAAGAGTTTTGGCTACAAAATAAAACATGTTTTCATTTTTCCCTAAAGTGGAGTGGCAAATAATCCTCCAATAGGTGATCAAAGGACTCACCCATGAAAGTGTAATATTTGATAGTTTGCCTCTACCCCTCATGGTTATTTTGTAACATCTACACAAATTTTGTTTTATTTTTTCACTTAGGTACAAGAAGATTATCTTAAGGGATGAGTCTAGGGACAAGAATACTATCTTAGGAAATGCATCTAGCTACATGCAAATTTCATCTCCAAGTCTTGATGGAGCATAAAATAAAGTCATTCATGTATTTATACACCCATATGGACATGTCTATGAAGACAGTCATTGATTGGGCTAGTGACTCAAAAAATGTTTATTTTAGTGACCAAAATTTGGCCTATAAAGTGATATTTGATCATGAGATAAAATTTGTATCCATTTTTCCCTTGTTGTGAGTGACATAAAACCATCTCATTAGTCCTTGAGGCCTGATGGATTACATAAGAAGGTCATTTCTACATTTATATGCCCATATCGGCATGCCTAAAAAAATGTTTCATCGATTTAGACTAGTGAGTCAAAAGATATAAGACCAACTGACCAACTTTCAGTCCTTAAAGAGAGTTTTATCTAGGAAAGAAAACATGCCACCATTTCTCCCTCAACTATAATGGTATAAAATCCTCCTTGGGGTGATTATAGGGCCTCTATGTATAATTATAAGAGCTAACAATTTGTCTCTACCCCTCACGATTCTCATGCAATGCCTACACAAAGTTCATTATATTTTTTCCCTTCAAGATGAGAAGATTATCTTAAGGTATGCATCCATCTACATGAAAATTTAATCTTTAGGGCTTGAAGGAGTATATAATAATTATATTCTTACATTTATACACCTATCCATACATGTATGAAAAGATAGTTCATTGATTGGGCTAGTAAGTTATAATATATGTAACCTATTGCCTGACTTTTGGACCTCAAATAGAGTTTTCGATATGAGAAAAATGTATTTCCATTTATCACTTAACGAAAGTGGTGAATAATACTTTGGAGGTTCTTCGAGGACTCGATCATGCAAGTGTAGGATCTAACAATTCATCTCTACCCCTCAGTTCTCCTAAAATGCCTACATAAAGTTCATTCTATTTTTTAACTTGGGGATGAGAATATTATCTTAATAAATTTGTCTATCTCCCTGAAAAATTCATCTCTATGGCTCAATGAAGCATGAATTAAGGCAATTATTACATTTATATGCCCATCTAAATGCATCTAGGAATATGGTTCATCGACTAGGCTAGGGAGTCAAAATATATGCAACCTATTGATTGACTTTTTATCTCTAGAGAGATTTTTGCTATGAAATAAATCTTATCGTTATTTATACCTCATCCCAAGTGGTGAATAATCATCTAGGGGTGCTTATATTAATTACCTATGAAAATGTATTAGTAGACCGTTCATCTTTACCTTTATGGTTCTCCTCCAACACCCACATAAAGTTTGTGTTATTTTTATCCTTATGAACAAGAATATTATCTTAAGAGACACGTTCAGTCACATGTAAATTTAAACTCTAGGGTATATTGGAGCATATACGAAGGTCATTCATACATTTTTTCACCTATCTAGATGTGTCTACAGAGATGGTTCATCGATTGGGCTAGTAAATCAAAAGATAAATGGCTTACTGACTGACTTTTGGTCCCTAGAGAGAGTTTTAGATATGAGAAAAAAATGTGCCACAATTTATACCTTGACTATATTGAATAATAATCCTCTATGAGTTTATCATATTAATTTCCCATGCAAGTGTAGGATCTAACAATTCATCTCTACCCCTCACAGTTCTCCTACAATGTCTGCATAAAGTTTGATTCATTTTTTCATTTAGGGATAAGAAGAATCTCTTAAGAGATGTGTTTGACCACATAAAAATTTGTAATATGGGGCATAATATATCATGGACAAATACTTTTATGTATTTTATTTACCCATTTAGATGCGTTCACAAAGATGGTTTGTCAATTAGGCTAATGATTCAAAAAATACGCAATCGATTGAGTTAATTTTGGTCCCTAAAATGAGTTTTGGTTATGAGAGAAAACATGCCATATTTCATTCCTCATTTTTAGTGGTAAATAATCCTCCACTAGGTTCTTAGAGGACTTTTCCATGGAATTTCTTGAGCTAACGATTCATCTCTACCTTTCACAGTTCTCCTGAATGCTTACGTAAAGTTCATTCTATTTTTTCGCTTAGGGATTAGAAGATTATCTTAATGGATGCATTCAAACACTGTGAATTTCATATTTATGATTTGATAAATCATAGAATAAGATAATTATTAAATTTATACACCCATCTAGACATGTCTAAAAATATGGTTCATCGATTGGGCTAGCGAGTTAAAATATACATAACTATTAACCAATTGTTGGTCTTTGAAGTGAGATTTAACTGCAAAAGAAAATGTGTAACCATTTCACCCTCATTGAGAGTGGTATATTATATTCCCGAGGGTGATTATATTACTCTCACATGAAACTATAGGAGATAAATATTTTTATCTACCACTCATAGTTTTCCTATAATGATTATGCAAAATTCATTCATTTTTTCCCCTTAGGGATGAGAAGTGTTTCACTATTTTTCATTTATTTTATTTTAGGAAAGCAAGAAGAAATTTTAGAGAAGGGTGTGGTATAAAAACATGATGTTTTATGTGCATGTGAATTTAGATGATTGTAGATACTCCTATTTGTTTGGGGAAGATGACCTGTAGATATGAAAGTAAATAGAAGAATGGTTGATTAGTGAGGTAGTTGGGTGGATTGCCTAATGTGAGCGAGATCCAATAAGCACTGAGCTCCCTTAGAGGCTATCAATCCACACTTTTAAAACATTTAAGTTCTTAAAAATGAATAAAATTCTTGCATAAAATAACAAAAGGTGTTGAAATCAAATGTAAGAGATAAACGAAGTCATTTTATTAAAATAACAATAACTTGATGATGACTAATGCTAAATTTTTAAAACCTAATCCAAAAAATAAGTTCAACCTCTATGATGTAGTAGAAACTCAAAAATTAGAATTTGGGTATGGACTGGTAGGTGAAATTTGTGTGTTGTAAAATAGAACACATAGTGACCATAAGTAGTTAGGCCCAATCGTCGACAGTCAAGGTATGACCCTCGATGGTTACTATGAAATTTGGTTTGGGTAAGAAAGGCTATTGGAGTGAGTTGAAAAAAGGTTCTAAATGTGATTTATGGGTTGGGTATTGGTCATGAGTGAGAAATGAATTCTCATAAGTACCCGTCTCATAGTTGGGTATTCAGGGGAGCAATAATGGTTTGTGGGTGGTTTAGGATAGAGGGTGAAGTGTTTGGAGTTGCAAAATTCCAACCCAAGGAATGAGATAAAGGGAAATGGGAATGGATAAAAGTAATAAAACTAATTACTGAACTTGATGAAAAAGTGTAGATACTTAGTTCTAAGTTTAATGGTTTAAAAGAGTGCTAAGGTTGGCATAAAGCTATCTTGGATCCTGAAGTAATGTTGAAAGAGTAACTATACTTAGGCTCTTGATAGTGAGTTATTGAAGCACCTAATGTATTTAGTCTTATTCCTAGTTCTCTTGGGATCTTTGACTTGCCTAAGAGTAAGAGTATCTCATGATAGAATGAATTCAACCTCATGAGACAAAATCTTAGGTCACATTAAGTAACCATTGATGGTTCTAGTCAACCACTGTAGGTTGAAAGGTGACCACCAATGGTTAGGGTGAACTAGTCAAAATTGGCTAAAATTAGCCAATTACACTAATGACTAGTGGTTAAGACATTGGAAAGTGGTCTAATGTTAATAAAGGGTTCATAAAGATCCATAGGGAATAAGTTTAGTGGTTTACGGTCATTAAATGTCAAGGTATAAATGGTCTCTAGGCTGAGTATCAATCAACTAGCCATTAGTTTAGGTAGCTGAGTAGGAAATAGGCTTTATTTAATTAATTAAATTAACTAATTTAGCTAAAGGGGGTAAATGGTTATGTTTAAGGATTTTAATAGGTAATCCTAACCCAAGGGGATAAGGGGGCCAAGGGGTGTGTGGATGCCAACTAAAACTATGTTACATGGTTTTTGAGTGTTTACATTTGCCCTTTTTTGTTACGTAATTTGCATCCTCAAGCTATGAAATAAAAACAACAGGTGTAATGGTAAGTTGGATGGATGCCCTAAGTATAGGAGGAGGTGTTCTCCCTCAAACCCAGATATGATGAGGTGAAAATGGAATTGGGTGTGGGATTGACAAGTGTAAATGGGTGGTAAAATGGGTAGGATGGTACAAAGTGGCAAAATAGGTAGTGACAAGGAGATCAAGTGACAAGTGAACCATGCCACTACATTTAGACGTAAAATATATGGGTGCACTCATAAACTCATGTCATCTGAGCAAAGGTCATCGTAATATCAAGGGTCCAAAAATTGAGTGGTCTTAGGAAAATAGAATAGGTTGTAGGTGTCAAAATTATTAATTACCAATATGCATAATCAAAGGCATCTAAAAGGTTAATGTTCAAAACGGTCGAGGGTGAGTGTATTGTCATAAAACATGGCAAAGTTGCAAAAATGATGTTTAAGGGTAATGATTGGTGAGGCTAGTATGGCACAAGATGAATGAAGAAATTGTCAACGTGTCCAAAGTAGAAATAGGTATATGCTATAAGGTTAAGTTAGACAAGGGGTCTTAGTGGAAAAATTAAGGGTAGGGTGTAAAAACCCTAACTAGGTTGGTCAATGATGGTTGGAGTCAGCTGATGGTGGTCGATATGTGACAATCAGTGGTCACATAAAACCATAAAAGGGGCCCATAGCCATAAAAATGCCAAAAGGAAATCTTATTTTTTCATTTTTGATTATGTTGATTGCAAAGTAATATACTAATTGTCTGAGTGAAAATGACACTTGTCCATGTGAGTTGATAGTGGGTTGAGTAGATGGTGTGTTTGACTAATGTAGGTCAAGTGGGTCAAAGATGAGGTAAGGACGTAGAGAGGAAGATTTCGAGCATGGGGATGAGTGGTAGCAGTGGTACAGAGTTCCACCTTGATGATGGACATGGAATGAGGTAGGCCTCTTGTCTAGCTTTGTGTTTGCTTTTGCTTGTTTGTTGTTTGAGTGTGTGTGCATTATAAAATGGTAGGTTTTAATTTTTTGGTATAAAATTGGGTATCAGTGGGGGGAATCAGTTATAGAAATGAATTGTAAACAGGCTTTATTTAATTAATTAAATTAATTAATTTAGCCAAAGGGGGTAAATGGGTATGTTTAAGGATTTTAATAGGTAATCCTAACCCAAGGGGCTAAGGGGGCCAAGGGGTGTGTGGATGCCAACTAGAACCATGCTACATGGTTTTTGATTGTCTACATTTGCCCCTTTTTTTAATGTAGTTTGCATCCTCAAGCTATGAAATTAAAAAAAGTGTAATTGGAAGTTGGATGGATGCCCTAAGTATAGGAGGAGGTGTTCTCCCTCAAACCCGGATATGATGAGGTGAAAATAGAGTTGGGAATAGGATTGACAAGTGTAAATGGGTGGTAAAATGGGTAGGATGGTATAAAGTGGAAAAATAGGTAGTGACAAGTGAACCAGGCCACTGTATTTATACATAAAAGATATGGATGCACTCGTAAACTCATGTCATTTGAGCAAAGGTCATCATAATATCAAGGGTCCAAAAATTGAGTGATCTTAAGAAAACAGAATAGGTTGTAGGTGTCAAAATTACCAATAGGGATAATCAAAGGTATCTAAAAAGTTAATTTTCAAAATGGTCAAGGGTGAGTGTATTTTTATAAAACATGGCAAAGTGGAAAAAATGATGTTTAAGGGTAACGATTGGTGAGGTTAGTATGGCACAAGATGAATGAAGAAACTATAAAATTTTCCAAAGTTGAACTAGGTATATGGTGTAAGGTTGAGTTAAACAAGGGGTCCTAGTGGAAAAATTAAGGGTAAGGTGTAAAAACCCTAACTAGGTTGATAAGTGGTGGTTGGAGTTGACTAATGGTGGTTAACATATGACTATCAGCAGTCACATAAAACCATAAAAAGGGCCCATATCCATAAAAAGGTCAAAATGAAATCTTATTTTTTTATTTTTGATTGTGTTGACTGCCAAGTAATCTATCGATTGTCTAAGTGAAAATGACACTTGTCCCTGTGAGTTAATAGTGGGTTGAGTGGATGGTGTGTTTGATTAGGATAGATGTAGGCTAGGTGGGTCAGAGAGGAGGTAAGGATGTACAGAGGAAAAGGTCAAACATGGGGATGAGTAGTAGTGGTGGTACCAAGGGCTCCACCATGATGATGGACATAGAATGAGGTAGGCCTCTTGTCTAGCTTTGTGTTTGCTTTTGCTTGTTTGTTGTTTGAGTGTGTGTACATTGTAAAATGGTAGGTTTTAATTTTATGGTATAAAATTGGGTATAGGTGGGGGGAATTAGTTATAGAAATGAAGGTCAAGTAGGAAATAGATTAGGTTTAGCCAAGAAATTAGGTTTTTATTGAGGTGTTAGGGATTTTTGGGTAGGACCTAGGGTTTGGTCATTGGTGGTCATTACATAGAGACCATCAGTGGTAGCTATCAACCATCACCAGTCAATAGTAGACTGGTGGATGGTCACTATGTCGACTATCAGTGGTCCAAAACCTTAACCATCACTAGTTGAGGGTCGATCAGTAGTGACTCCACAAATAACTATTACTAGTTGGGACTCGACTATCAGTGGTCTGTAAAAAAAGCTAAAGAATAGGTTAAGGTATGGTTTGGTTTGAAAAGTGGGAATAAAATTTAGAGTTAAGGGTAGTTTCATAGAATTAGGCATGTAATAGGTTAGTAGGGGGTAGGGTAATAGGTATAACTCATAGGCTATGTTGGAAGGGTAAGGTAAGTTAAGGTATATGTCTATCCTTACAGGTGAGGGAGAAATTGGAAATGTAAGACAAAATGCCTCTACTTTTAGATGAGATACGCAAGGGCATGATGTTATAGGAGTGAAAACACATGGAAATAGTTAGATTAGGCAACATGCACTATTACTAACATGTGTTGAGAAACATAGTGATGTTGGTATCCCTCGTCGAGAGATAGGACCTGACTACCAATAATTTCTTATTCTCAACTAGGGAGATAACTATTCTACTAGAGGATATACATAGGATGTTATGGATACTGATATGGGGTGAGGTGATAGAGCACATCTACCTTGAGGAGTGAGATGTATATATGGACCAGTTGTTCGAGGAGGACTTCATTTAGGTAAGGTGACACATGGGAGGCTTCTACTTTAGATACTTGTACTAGATGGACAAAGCAGGGAGATGACTAGTTACCATGATGATGATAGTTGTGACATGTTACATGATTCTAGACTTGAGTGGAGGTAGATTTCAATGGGTTATATTAGGCATCCCAACAGACATGATGGTTGATTAGATGATGTTTTCATGGACCCTAGTTCTACTAGTGCAGATCTATCGTGAGCTTTGGGGTATTGCATTCATAGGAGGTATGACATGAGTGTCTAATTTTTTATGTATTAATGGGCCTATGAGCATATCAGGGTGTTACAACTAGTTGGACTGCCATGGCATACTTAGGATTAGAGAGGCTATAGGGTTAGTTTTATGAGATGAAGAGATGAACAAGCACTTCTAGTAGTAGGGGAAATGGTATGAGATCTCGATTGGTTCAGAGATAGATTGGATGTGTTGGTTGATGTGGAGATCATCTAGAGACCTTACACAACATTCCCCTTATGAGAAGGCTATACCAGACATGATTGTTCACTATAGAGATATAGGTGGTTTCATGGAAAATGGGAGGATGAGGTAGAGTTGATCCCATTTGACAAGGTCAAAAGATAGTTTGGCTTAATTTAGGGTGTTCTAAGGGCCTTCCCCAACTATAGGAAAGAGAACACAAAGGCACCACTACCACCTCCATAGCTAGTTGAGGTGGAGTTTGATCATGAGGAGCTATCGGTGACCATAGACATTGATGATGTTGGTGTTATATAGGATTACATTGTATGGTTTTAGGATCATTATACAATGGTAGGGTTTGGAGGATATGGTATACAGGTTGGAGGTATATGTGGGCAATAGGCTCCTGATGTAGATATAAAAGAGGGAGATGGGGATTAAATGGATGTGGATGCCTTGAATAGATAGGTGTTTGTGATAGAGAAAGACCAGTCAAGAGCATCATTAGTCACAACATAGGGAATGTTGGCAATGATGACTCTAGAGAGAGATACTGCATAAGGTTAGCTTACAGGGAGGACATAAGAGAGGGATACTCTCTAGGAATAGATCACTACTTTTAATCAGGAGAGATACCAAACATGGGGACATATGTCGAGCCTCACATAGGAGAGATATATAGCACGAGCTTAGTTAGCCTCGATCACATAGGTGAGAGATTAGGCATAGGGTCAAGTTACCCTAATATTTGGAGAGAGGAATTCCTTTAGATAGGAAGGAGGGTAGGTACCATCAAGACCATCATAGACTATTGTTATGTCTATATATGTGGCCACATTTGAGGAGCTCAAGTATTATAAGGCATTAGTCTTTACTCACCTTTTAGATCATCCTTGCTTTTACAAGTATGTAGCAGAGCGTATTGTTGGAGGGAGAGTCAACAGTGCTACACCTAGTCAGTGGGCAATATTTATAGGTGTAAAGAGGGGTCTGATAGATGGCTAGGATCTAGGGATTGGTAGTGCCCCAACACCTTAGACTCTATGAGACTCTCTATTTTGTATTTATATGATTATGATATCAGTCGGTGAGCTAATGCACCAAGATGTATATACCCTTTTTGAGAGATATGGACACTACAATGATATATATGATTATTTTAATTATGATCTATGATGTGATTATGGTTTATGGATGTTGTTTATGTTTATGGTTATTGATGATGTGATGATGTTGTTTATTATGTTACATGACATAGTTATTATGTTTGATTAGCATTTTACTTATGAGTAGATGTATGCTTATTTAGATATTTATAAATGATGTATGCTTATTTAGATATTTATAAATGTGGATTTGTAAATTAATGAATCTATGCAATGGATAACACATGTGAATGACTCATTGATTTATAAAAGACAAGATTAAATTATTATAAATGTGATAAAATGGTTATGATTAATTGGATTGACATGATTGTTACTTATATAGATGAGATGATATTTATATATGAGATGGTGAATTTATTAAAATGTCTTCATGGTTAAAAACACTTAGACAAATAAGATAAATGGCAATCACTAAATACAACACAATGTTTTTTAAATGTTTTAATGATTTTCATTTAATTAGATGAAGGGTGGCTAATCTTAAATACATAGATGAATTTTGGGAAACAAAACTATATGTAAGAAAAGAAAATAAAGTAAAACACTCAAAAGATAAGCGTCTTAATGAATATATCAATGAGTAGGTATGATAAATAAGAAGGAGATAGGATGCTCTTTATTTGGCAAGGATCAAAAATGAAAGCAAGCTAGATTGGCTTATGAACATAAGCCCTTCACATTCTTTGCATGAGAGCTTGTTGATTTGTTAAAAAAATTCTTGATCACATAGTGTCAAGTAAGCTCAAAATCCCTTATTTATAGAGGGTAAAAAGAGAGATGGATGATAATGGAACCTTTTTATGAGACTAGCTTGCCCCTTTTATAGGTTACCAAAGAGCCTGTATAAACACGTCTATGCCATAGATGGTTTAGACTGATTGATGCAAGAAGTATACTTATTAAATCCGATTATGGCTTCCTAAATTATTTTGTTTTCTAATTTTTGATAATGGGTCTTTTTTGATGTTTTTATGGGATGGGAAAGCTGATCAATGTGAGAAGCTTCTATAATATTGCTTGCTTTGACAAATTATTTACTTAGCCATCCTTCATGGGAGTGGTCTAAGATTTTGAGATTTGTGTTAGGATTTGATAGTTTTCCTTCAAGGGAGAAGTCTACCTTATATTAAGCAATTTAGATTTGGTTTAATAGTTGTCCTTCAAGGGAGAAATATGCTAATGCTAGGAATGACCCATATGATATTTGATTTTTATTTTTGCTCTTATTTAGACATATAATTTATTATATAGGCTTAAGGGCTTACCTTTATGGAGGTAAAACTAAAGCACAAGAAGGTTAAAGAATAGGTGAGAGGATGATTTGAGAGATAACAACCATGAGATTCCATCCTATTAGGAATGAAAAGTATCCATGAGAATAATGCCATGAGTAAAGCTGTGGTACCCATATTTAGGATTCAAAGCTATAACTATGATGGATAATGGCATGATTCTATGCTATAATCATCTATCCTCAAAGTGAGGGGATGAATGTGAAAATCTTGTTAAAATGAGGGATGAGCTTAAGTTAGACAGAAGGTGAGTTTGATCTTTTTTAATAAAAGAAAGGATGTAAATGCGAAGCATTGAGGGGCTCAGGTTCCAAATTCCCTTCAAGAGATGATAATTGGTAAGCCCCTGATCCATATTTGTGTGTTATGTTATAAGGTCCAATCCAATTGAAAAAAACTTTCTGCACTTATTTTTCTCCATATTGGTTACATGTTGATTCTCCTTTAAGATGAGATCTTCAATGTCGAATTCGCATTCTCTTAGGTGTTTGTTATAAGCATGATTAATTCATTCTTGATAGACATGAATATGTTTACGTGTGGCCAAATGATGCTCATCCAATAGCTCAAGTTGGGATAAATGTTCTTGATGATAATCACCCTCAGAAATGATATCCTATAGGGATATGCAAAGAGAGGGAATTTGTACTTTGAAAGGTAGGACAACCTCTACTCCAAAGATAAGATAGAAAGGGGTAGCACCTATAGGGGTTTTAATGCTAGTGCGATATGCCCATAAGGCAAAGAGAATGTGTAAATGCCAATCCTGACTAGATGCATTAACCATTTTACTTAGCATTTTTCTAAGGGTTTTGTTAGAAGTTTTAACATGTCTATTAGCTTGTGGACAATAAGGTGATGAGAAACTTAACTTAATATTGAATGCATCACAAATATCCTATACATTTTTATTTTTAAAATATTTACCATTATCAGTGATAATTTTATGAGGAACAATGAAATGGCAGATAATGTTATGGTTTATAATGTTGATGATATTTTGAACTTTGGTTGATATGATGAGAATAGCTTGTACCAACTTGGTGAAATATTTTGTTGTAAGAATGATTGAATAGTGTTGCTACAAAGAATGGGTGTTAATTTCACCAATGAGATCTAATCCCCACTATGAGAAGGGCTAGAAATCTTTAGAGAACTGAAGACTATGACTAGGCATGTGATACAAATTAGCATGCTGCTGACATTTAACACACTTCTTTACGTAATCATAATGGTTTTGGTTAAGGGTAGGCCAATAATATTTAATTCAAAGGATATTTTTAGTGATCGATAGACCACTAAAGTGTCCCCCACAAATCCTGTCATATGTTTCCTTGATAGCATGAGATATTTTATGACTACATAAGCAACAAAAGAGGAGACCATTAAAGCCACATTTATAAAGAATTACCCCAATATGGTATAAAAATAGGTACTCTAAATAAACACTCTTTGACCATTCATATAAATATTGGAAGGAATGATGACTAACATGAGATAGTCAAAGATTTGCTTATATCAAAGATCGGGTTGGGCCTCCACACTATAGATGGAAGGAATGTCTTATTTAGTATAAGAGGGTTTAAGTTGATGTAATTTATAGTGAGAAAGAGGTTATAATAAGAAGGCATGGATGGGAGCTAGGAAATAAGAGAATCCATTGTATTGATGAACATATTTATAAATTATAGTATGGATTAGATAAGGTAATACTCAAATGACATTAAGAGTATATCTACTAGTTATTTTTACTATTGTAAAACACCATTATTACATTGGTAAGAGTTGTTTATTTTATTAACCAAAATTTTGGAGTCACCAAAAGTACTAAAATTAGTTTAGAGACCTATCACTAGGGCTTCATACGCATCCATGTTATTGGTACAATCAAAATCAAGCTTGAAGGATAAAGGAAGAGGTTCATCATCAAGGGTATTAAGGATGATACCAACTCCCCCATTATTCTAATATTTATATCCATCAAATAACATGGTCATTTGGTAGGTGATATTCTCTTGAGAAAGGGTCACAATGGACTCATCAAGAAACTCGAGAGGGGAAGGTTGGTTGTCTGTTAAGGCTACTTTGGATAATTAGTCATCAATTAATTTCCCTTTAAATGAAATATATTGGAGGAACTCAAGATCAAACTCATCTAAAGACATGAGCCATTTAGCCATATGTTGGTTCTGGAATGGCTTAGAATGTATATACTTGAGTGGGTCAATTTTGGTTATGACATATGTTTTATGGTTAAGTAGGTAATGGCAAAGTTTGGAAGCCACAAAGACCAAGGGGAGATAAATTTTATTAGTATGGGTGTACTGAATTTCATACTCTATAAGCATTTGAATTATATAATAGATGTATTTCTCTTTATGCTTATCATCATGATGTGTAGCATTGCCCCTAAGGAGTGGTTGGTGATGGAAATATACAGGTAGAAAGGTTGATCCTCTTTTAGAGGAACAAGAATGGGTGGAGAAATAAGATATTCCTTAAGTGAGTCACATGCCTTTTGATATTCTTTGTTCCACTTAAAATATATATCCTTTTTCAAAAGGTGATGGAAAGGTTAGCATTTGTCAGATAGCTAAGAGATGAAGCGATGAATGGATTAGAGCTTCCCCTATAAACTATGGAGTTGCTTAAGATTAGTCAAAGGAGGCATGTCAAGGATTTCCTTTATTTTAGTGGGATTGACTTTGAGTCTATAGAGAGATACAATAAAGCCAAGAAGCTTGCCTGACAATACCCCAAATATGTACTTCTTGAGGTTAGGGTGGACATAGAAATAGATAATATATTTGAAGATAAACTTTAGGACTGCCAAATGATCTGTACGACATTTAGACTTTCCAAGAAGGTCATCTACGTAGTCTTCTATGGTTTTATGAATAAGTTCATGAAAGATATAGGTCATATAATGTTGGTAGATTACACCAGCATTCTTCAGACCAAAAGGCATGACCCTATAGTAGAAGGTTCCCCATGGGGTGATAAAGGTGGTTTTATGTTGATCTTCAAGGGAAATCAAGATTTGATTATAGTCTAAGAACCCATCCATAAGTGATATCATCTCATTGTTGACTATAAGATCAACAAGTTGGTTAATGCTTAGAAAATGGAAGTCATCCTTTGGGCAAGCAAGGTTAAGATCATGAAAATCCATGTAAATGTGAAGTCCACTTATTACTTTGGTAATAAAAAAACATTTGAGACCCATTATGGATAGTCAATGGGTTGGATGAAATTAATGGATAGGAGGAATTGAAGCTCTTCTTTGACAAGAAGGGCTATGCGAGGGTGCATCCAACAAAGCTTTTACCTGATAAGTTTGGCATTGTAGGTGGTAAAAATGTTATGGGTAGTGATGGAAGGGTTGATTGCTAACATGTCATTGTAATACTAATTAAATGCTATGATACAATATTATAGAAAGGAAGATAAATCTTAATGCTCCAATGGATCTAGGGATTGGCCAGTTTTTATGATGCATGGGCTATCCCGAGTTCCCACGTTGACATCCATGGTGGACTCATTAAACATGGTTGAAGTCAAAATATTTATGGATAGAGGAATCTTCTACACCAAGATATGTGAGAAGAGAATAATCATCCTGACACTGAATAGTATTAATGGTAGGAGAGTCAAGTTCTACCATTTTAGGATGAGTCAGAGGAATGGTTATGGTCTCCCCATCTTTTTGATAAGTCAGTGGTCTCAAATTGATCATGCTGATGAAAAAACGTTGAAGGGGATGATATCGATATCCTTATATTTTTATGGAGAAGGGGTTGGCAAATATGGGATGTCTTACTCAACAATGGTGACAAGAGGCGGGTTGGTTGGCTCTTCTAGTAGAATGAATTTGAGACCAAATCTTTCACAAGGTTTTTGGGTCTTGTATAGAATCAAATCATGTGGTATGTGCTCATAACATCCTAGACTGAATCCCTTCTAAGCACACCTATGGATGCATGTCTTAACAAACTCTAGTTTATCTAGGTAGGATAAATTGGAGGTGGATGGCTTAGGAAAAGAGGAGGTAGAAAAAGTGGAAAGTGGTTTGTCAAGTAACCCATAAAAAACATTAGTTTGGAGATTTGGAGGCCTAAAAGAAATAATAGTTCTTATATTGGAATTGTAACTCATATTTTGGTTAAGGTTCCCATAGGCATTCGAAGTCAAGAGGCGATACTCCAAAAATGAGAGATGTTGGAATGTCGATTCCAAAGTGTCCTTAATGGGGATCTGGGTGGAAGGTATGGAAGAGATACTGGAATTTTGGTTGATGGATGAAGAAGTGGATTCATCTTTGGTTGGTGAAGGCTTGGTTGATGGAAGAAGAACATCATTAGGTTGGTAAGTCATATTTCATGATGCAAAAGGACTTGTGTTAGCTTGTATGATAATGACTTGACATTCATTCTCAAAATTGATGTTTTTTAATGTATTACATATACTAACATCATGTCTAATGACATGGTGGTAACCACACAATTTGTTTTCATTATACCAACTAGGTATAGGATGACAACAATCAAATTATTGTGGGGGTTTGATTGGAGGAAATTGTATGATATTTTATTTTATTATATTTTCTAAAAATGAAGAATATGACTCCCCTAGAAAAGTGTATTGCTTTTGGTTATTAAGGTTTTGGGTTTGGGTATTTTCATTGGAAGAATTGGATTGGTTGACAACAAGTGGGGGAGTTGTTTTAAGCACAACTGAATTTATGGTTCCCTTGGTTTTGGTGTTGTTGTTGGTTTGATTGTTAGTTTTAGAGGTAGAAGCTTCAATTGACTTAAAAGTATGAACTTGCAAAGTGGAAGAAATATGTTTGGCACAAGCCTGAGAGAAAAACTCAATCAACTTGAGTTGGGGTAAAGAGAAATAAATATGGGTAGTTAAACCTCTCCAATGGAACACAAATTCAGCAATTGACTCATCCTCAAATTTCCTTATGGAGTAAATATTGGTGATAGAGATATTATTATTAATATTTATAGAGAAATGATCTAAGAAGGTTTGGGATAATTGGGCAAAAGAGAAGAGGGAGTGTTTGGTGATATAACTATACCAATCTAATGCCAGACTAGATAAGGACATGGAAAATGTGTGGAGGAGGAGAGCCTCATCGTAATAAATGAAGTAACAAGGATGCCTAAATGCTCTAAGATGTTGTTGGTGACCTTCCTTGCTAAAATATTAGAAATTTCATAAGTCCCCATTGAGGAGGGTATGGTCAGATTGGGATGGATGGGTAAATTGGTTCATTACAAATTTGATTATATGATAAGAGGTTATGGGAACCAAAAATGGATGACTCTAGATTGGTAATCTTTTCCATTAATATCTTGATTAGATCAATTTGTAGTTGTGCACCCCCATAGTTGTAAAATATATTCTATTGGGGTTGGGTAGGTGCAACATACGAGTATCTACTATAAGGTTGGGAGGATGCCACATATTGTTAAGTGGACATGGGTGGTTGGGAAGAAGCCACATATGGGTAAGTGGCCATAGGAGGTTGGGTATAATGTAGAGGTACATACCCTTGTGGGTTAGGGATATAGCCTAGGTTAGGTGCAATGGGCAATTGTTGGGGAATAGACATTGGTTGGGTTGGAGGAGTGGTTGGGTTGATGGGTTAAAGGTGGGTGGTAACCTTAGTTCTAATAAGTGGAAGGGTAGAAGGTATGTAAATTACTAAATTTTGAAATGGGGTGGAGGTTGGGCATGCCAGAATGTTTCACTAATTTTTTGATTATTTTATTTTAGGAAAGCAAGAAGAAACTTTAAATAAGGTGTGGTATAAAAACTTGATGTGTTTTGCATGCATGAATCCATATGATTGTAGATACTCCTCTTTATTTGGGGAGGATGAACTATAGATAAGAAAATAACTAGAAGAATGGTTGATTAGTGAGATAGTTAGGTGGACTGCCTAGCATGAGCTAGATCCAAGAAGCACTAAGCTTCTTTGGAGGCTGTCAATCCACACTTTTAAAACACTTAAGTTCTAAAAAATGAAAGTAAATTCTTTCATAAAATAACAAAAGGCACTGAAATCAAATGTAAGAGATAAATGAAGTGATTTTATTAAAATAGTAATAACTTGATAAAGACTAGTGTTAAATTATTCAAACCTAATTTAGAAAATAAGTTGAACCTCTGTGATGTAACAAAAACTCAAAAATTATAATTTGGGTAAAAACTAATAGGTGAAATCTGATTTTTATTTTAAAATAGAAAACACAGTGATCATTGGCAGTTAGGACCAACCATCAGTGTATGACCGTTAGCGGTTATTATGAAGTTTAGTTTGGGCAAGAAAGGCTATTGGAGTGAGTTATAGAAAGGTTCTAAAGGTGATTTCTAGGTTGGGAGTTGGTTTTGAGTGAGAAATGAATTCTCAAAAGTCCCTGGTTCAAAGGTTGGGTATTCAGGGGAGTAAGAATGGTTTGTGGGTGGTCTGGGGTAGAGGGTGAAGTGTCTAGAATTGTATAACTCGAACACAATGAATGAGATGAAATGAAATGGGAATGGATACAAGCAATGAAACTAATAAAACTAATTACTAAACTTGATGAAAAAGTGTAGATTCTTGGCTCTAAGTTTTCTAGTCTAGAAGAGTGTTGAGGTTCACTAAAAGCTATTGTGGATCCTAGAGCTATGTCGATAGAGTAATGATAGTTAGGATCTTGATAGTTTGTTGAAGCACCTGATGTCTCTATTTTGGATCCTAGTTCACCTAGGATATGTGATTTACCTAATAGTAATATTATCTCATGCCATAATGAATTCAACCTCCTAAGGCAAACTCTTGGGTAACATTAAATAACCACCAATGGTCTTAGTCATCTGTTATCAAATGAGAGGTGACTACTGACAGTTGGGGTGAACTAGTTAAAATAGGATAAAATTAGAAAATTACATGAATGATTGGTGGTTAAGACATTGATACATGGTCCAAGGTTAATAAATGGTTCATGGGGATGCATGAGGAATAAGTCTAGGAGTTAGGGTCATTAAATGTCAAGGTAGAAATGGTCTCTAGGCTAGGTGTCGATCAACTAGCCATTGGTTTGAGTAGGTGAGTTTTAAATATGATTTATTTATTTAATTAACTTAATTAATTTATCCAAAGGGGATAAATGGGTATGTTTAAGTATTTTAATAGTTAATCCTAACCCAAGGGTCAAAGGGGGCCAAGGGGTGCGTGGATGTTGACTATAATCATGTTGTGTGGGTTTTGAGCATCTACAAGAAGATTATCTTAAAAGATGCATTTGGTTGTAAAAAAAATCATTTCTAAGGCCTACTAGAGCAATAGATAAGGCCATTCCTAAATTTATATGTCTATATGGACGTGTTTATGAGGATAGTTTATTAATTAAGCTAATGACTTAAAAAATGTGTGTTATAGTGACCAAACTTTGGTCTCTAAAGTGATATTTGGATGCAAAGTAAAATGTGAATCCATTTTTTACTCATTTATAATGGTATATAATCATCCATAGGGTGCTTAGAGGTCCCACATGTAGCTATATGTGCTAAATTTTCATCTCTACCCCTCACAATTTTGCTACAACAATTGTGAAAAATTCATTCATTTTTCCCCTTAGGGATAAGAAGATTATCTTAAGAGATGCATTTGGTTGCATGAAAATTTAATATTTAAGGCTTTATAGAGCATGAAATCATTTCATTCTTATGTTTATACACCCATACATACATGTTTGTAGAAATGGTTCGTCTATTGGGCTAACAATTCAAAAAATACATGACCTGTTGACCAAATTTTAGTCCCTAAATATAATCTATGATAAAAAAAACATGTCATCACCTATCCCTCAACAAAAGTTATAGAATCCTCTATGGGTTTCTTAAATTACTTCCCTGGTAAATTATAAGCACTGATAGTTTTCCCATACCCCTCATTGTGCTTTTGTAATACCTACATGAAGTTCAATCCTTTTTTCCCCTTAGAGATGATAATATACTCTTAAAGGATGCATCTGGTCACCTGAAATATTCCTATTCAATGCCTAAAAAATCATTAAATAAGGCCATTAATGTGTTTATAAACCCAATAGATATGTCTATGAAGACAATTCATCAACTGGATCAATGGGTCAAAACATATGTGACTTCAGACTGACTTTTGGTTCTTAAAGTGAGTTTTGGCTATGAAATAAAATGTGCCTCCATTTATCCCTCAAATAGATTGGAATATGATCCTATAAGAGGTGATTATAGTACTTCTCCTTGCATTTTGAGGATTTAATGGTTTGTCTTTACCCCTCACGGTTCTCTTGTAATGCATGTGCAAAGTTTGTTCCATTTTTACACTTAGGGACAAGAATAGTCTCTTAAGGGATGCATCTAACCGCATGTAAGTTTTAACTATAATCCTTGATGGATCACTAAAAATATCATTATAACATTTATAATCTCATTTAGATATGTTCAGGGAAATGATTCATCGATTGGGATAGTGAGTCAATAAATAAGTTACCTACTAACTAGATATTAGTCCCTAAAGAGAGATTTAAATACGAGAGAAAATGTGTTGGTGTTTATTCCTTATCCTAAGTGGTAGATAATCCTAAAGGGAGTGATCATAATACTTTCCAAGGCAACTTTAGGAGCTAGTGGTTCATCCTTACCCCTCATGGTTCTCATGTAATCCTTGCGTAAAATTTGTTCCTTTTTTCTACTTAGGGATGGGAAGATTCCCTTAAGTAACACATCTGACTACATGAAAATTTTCAATCTAGGGCCTGAATAAGTGTATAAAAATTTCATTTCTATCATTTATATTCCTATCCTGATGCATATGTGAAGACGATTCATCAATTGGGCTAGTGATTCAATGGATAAATGACTTACCAACTTTCGGTCTCTAAAGAGATATTTGGATGCAAGATAAAATTTGTCATCATTTCTCTCTCATCCAAGTGGTAGATAATAATTTTTGGGGTTCTTAAATGAATCACTCATGTAATTTTAGGATCTAATGATTCATCTCTACCACTCACAATTCTCTTCCAACATATACCCAAGTTGGTTAGAAATATAAGAAAGTTGGTTTGGGAGAGAGTTCTAATTGTATGAGAGCACAATAATAAAAAAATTAGTTTATATTGAATATATTGAACAGTAAGGCTACAAAATTATCTTTCCATTAATCCATTTACCCCATTCAACAATTAAATGAATGATCAATGGTTGAATTTCAATTTGCTTCATGTAAGTTTCTATTGTATGCATTTTGGTTGTTTTTTTATGTAGTTCCTATTTTATGTATTTCAATTGTCTTCTTTTAATTTCAAAACAGAGAAGTGGCATTTTCCTTTCCTCATGGTTTCTATAATTTGTCCCTACTATAAATAATGGATTCTAGATGGTTATATTTCAATATTTTTACACTCTTGGCACAATATTAAAAGCTTCATTTGTATGGATTATGATGTCAACATTAAGGTATTAATATCAACTTAGAATGGATGTCAAGAAAAATATGAAAAATGAAAAGTTATATATGCACTCTACATCTTCAAGCCTATTATGAATAGAGGATGGTGCAATAATCACACAATAACTACAACATAATCATTGGAGGCAAGTGACATGATTTTTTTTTTATTGAAAATCAAACTAATGTCCATTTTGGAGGTACTCAAGGTGATCGAAAGACCATTCAAGCCACTACTAAAAATAAACTTAGTCTTGATAGATTCAATATGCCATTTGTAAAAGTGTTAGTTGTTGATCATTTGAGATGAATGTAGAATAAGACATACATGATGAGAAGAATAAATGTTTGATATTTCAATGCAGTACCAACTTGTGTATGTCTTTGAGAGACTCTTATTATTTAAATTTACTTAAAATATTGATATATATACCTAGCTTTAGAAGCTTAAAATTATAGAAGGATTTAGGAAGCCAATGACAGATTGATTTGAAACTTCAATGCACACAACTTGATATGTCCTATGACTATATTTCTCCATAAAAATTTTAAAAACAAATTTTATAGATCCTACTCTCAAATTGAAGTAAGGTAGTTGGAAATTAAATAGAGTTAAGATAATTCCTTGCATACACTACTATAGATAAACTGATAGTTTTAATCTCAAAATACATAAATTGAGTGGAGCAAGTGAAATAAAAAGTGAACCATAAAACAAAGGGATACACTAATGGCCCTTGAAAGGGTATTTCTCTAATAAGTTAAGCTACACATCATTGATCCTCAAATGTTTAGTATCTTTTAAAGATCCTTATTTTTATATAAATCTATAGTGGTATATTTTATGAATCTCATAACACACTAAATGTTCTTTGGGGATAATAATGAGGGAATAAACTATTACTTATTTTGTTGTGTAGAGATATTAAAAAATAAACATAATAGTCATTGATGGAGAAGACCAAGTTTATCCCACTAGATTTGTGGTGGTTAAAAGAACCTGACTTTGTATAAACTTTCATTAAAAAAAGCAATGGTAATTTGAGGACTTTGAAATGAATACTATGTTACTTATTCAAATTTGGCTATCACTACAAATATTCAATTGATCAAATTTAATGAACAACCTCAAAATAAAATTTTGTGGAATGTTCATGAATCCGAGCATGAATTAATTTTTAAAACACTTGAAAATAGAGTTGATATTGAAGCTACATTGGATTGACTTGTTAAGGTTAGTATTCAATACAACTTACATTTTAAATTACTATTTTAAGTTAATTTATTTGATTTAGTGTATTTTAATTCAGAATTATTTTTTAATTATGTGTTTATCTCTATTTTAAATCATTACTAGCAAATTTACTATAGGTTGGTGGAACTAGATGAGCTTCCACCTTCACATGGTTGGTCTCATCAATAGAGAAGATTATATTATTGAAACAAAGAGAATCCTAATAAATAATACTTGTTGAGTAGATAAGTTTTTTCCTCTTGGCAAGGGTCAGATAATACTTTGGAGTTCTTAGATCACTCCCTCATGCAATTGTAGGAGCTTACACCAAATACTTGTCTATAATTCTTATGTAAAATTCATTCTATTTATTATTATCAGAACAAGAAAATTATTTGAATGGATGTGTTTGGATACATATAAATTTTAACTCCAGAGGGTGATAGAGAACATGAAAAGGCTATTCATGTGTTTATACGGGCATCTGGATGTGTCCACGATCATGGTTCATCAATTGTGGTAGTGAGTCAAAATATACACATTCTACTGAGCAACTTTTGGTCTCTAAGGTGATATCTATCTATGAGAGAAAATGTGTATCCATTTAAATCTCTTCATGAGTGTCACATAATCATCCTAGGGTGCACATAAAACTCACACATGTAACTATAGGAGATGAAGATTCATCTCTAGCCATCATAATTTTCATGCAACACCTATGAAAAATTCATTCTATTTTCTCCGCTGGGGATGCAAATATTATCTTAAGGGATGTGTCCAGCTATGTGAAACTTTCATCTTTAGGGCCTGATGGAACATGGATGAAGGCTATTCCTTTATTTATACATCCATTCAGACATGTATGTGAAGATGGTTCATTGATTTTACTGATAAGTCAAAAGATATGTGATATAATAACCAACTTTTAGTTCCTAAAGAGAGTTATGGATATGAGAGAAAATGTTCCACCATTTATTCATCATCATGATTGATATATAATCCTCTATAGGTTCTCAGAAGAATCTCTTATGCAAGATGTTGTTGATGATATTCCTTGCTAAAATATCAGAAATTTCATAAGTTCCTATTGAGGAGGGTATGGTCAGATTGGGATGGATGGGTGAATTGGTTCATTACAAATTTGATTGTATGATAAGAGGTTATGCGAACCAAAAATGGATGATTATAGATTGGTAATATTTTCCATTAATATCTTGATTAGATCAATTTGTAGTTGTGCACCCCTATAATTTTAAATCATATTCTATTGGGGTTGGGTAGGTGCAATATACGAGTATCTACTATAAGGTTGGGAGGATGCCACATATTTCTAAGTGGACATGGGTGGTTGGGAAGAAGCCACAAATGGGTAAGTGGCCATAGGAGGTTGGGTAGAAGGTAGAGGCACATACCCTTGTGGGTTAGGGATATAGCCTAGGTTGGGTACAATGGGCACTTGTTGGGGAATATACACTGGCTGGGATGGAGGAGTGGTTGGGTTTATGGGTTGAAGGTGGGTGGTAGCTTTAGTTCTAATAAGTAGAAGGGTAGAAGGTATGTAAATTACTATATTTTGGAATGGGGTGGAGGTTGGTTATGCCAGAATGTTTCACTATTTTTATTATTATTTTATTTTAGGAAAGTAAGAAGAAACTTTAAATAAGGGTGTGGTATAAAAACCTGATGTTTTTTTCATGCATGAATCCATACGATTTTAGATACTCCTCTTTATTTGGGGAGGATGGACTATAGATAAGAAAACAACCAGAAGAATGGTTGATTAGTGAGATAGTTAGGTGGACTGCCTAGCATGAGCTGGATCCAATAAGTACTAAGCTTCCTTGGAGGCTGTCAATCGACATTTTTAAAACACTTAAGTTCTAAAAAATGAAAGTAAATTCTTGCAAAAAATAACAAAAGACATTGAAATCAAATGTAAGGGATAAATGAAGTGATTTTATTAAAATAGCAATAACATGATAAAGACTAGTGTTAAATTATTCAAAACCTGATTTAGAAAATAAGTTGAACCTTTGTGATGTAAAAAAAACTCAAAAATTAGAATTTGGGTGAAAAATGATAGGTGAAATTTGATTTTTATTATAAAATAGAAAACATAGTGATTGTTGGCAGTTAGGACCAACCATCAGTGTATGGTCATCAACAGTTACTATGAAGTTTAGTTTGGGCAAGAAAGGCTATTAGAGTGAGTTATAAAAAAGTTATAAAGGTGATTTCTTGGTTGGGTGTTGGTTGTGAGTGAGAAATGAATTCTCAGAAGTCCTTGGTTAAAAGTTTGGGTATTCAGGGGAGTAAGAATAGTTTGTGGGTGGTCTGGGGTGGAGGGTGAAGTGTCTAGAATTATAGAACTCCAACACAAGGAATGTGATGAAAGGAAATGGGATTGGATACAAGAAATGAAACTAATAAAACTAATTACTACACTTGATGAAAAAGTGCAGATACTTAGCTGTAAGTTTGTTAGTCTAGAAGAGTGTTGAGGTTCACTAAAAGCTATTGTGGTTCCTAGAGCTATGTCGATAGAGTAATGATAGTTAGGGTCTTGATAGTTAGTTATTGAAAAACCTGATGTCTCTGGTCTTGATCCTAGTTCACCTAGGAGCTTTTATTTACCTAATAGTAATATTATCACATGCCATAATGAATTCAACCTCCTAAGGCAAACTCTTGGGTAACATTAAATAACCACCAACAATCCTAGTCAATTGTTATCGATCGAGAGGTGACTACTGACGGTTAGGGTGAACTAGTAAAAATTGGATAAAATTAACAAATTACACGAATGACTGGTGGTTAAGACATTGATACATATTCCAAGGTTAATAAATGGTTCATGGGGATGCATGAGGAATAAGTCTAGGAGGTTAGGGTCATTAAATGTCAAGGTAGAAATGGTCTCTAGGTTGGGTGTCGATCAACCAGCCATTGGTTTGAGTAGGTGAGTTTTAAATAGGATTTATTTATTTAATTAACTTAATTATTTTATCAAAAGGGGATAAATGGGTATGTTTAAGTATTTTAATAGGTAATCCTAACCCAAGGGGCCAAGGGGGCCAAGGGGTGTGTGGATGTTGACTAGAATCGTGTTGTGTGGTTTTTGAGCATCTACAAGAAGATTATCTTAAAGGATGCATTTGGTTGTATAAAATAATAATTTCTAAGGCCTACTAGAGCATTGGATAAGGCCATTTCTAAATTTATATGTCTATATGGACGTGTCTATGAGGATAGTTTATTAATTGAGCTAACGACTCAAAAAAAGTGTGTTATAGTGACCAAAATTTGGTCTCTAAAGTGATATTTGGATGCAAGGTAAAATGTGAATCCATTTTTTACTCATTTAGAATGGTATATAACCATCTATAGGGTGCTTAGAGGTCATACATGTAACTATATGTGCTAAATTTTCATCTCTACCCCTCACGATTCTGCTACAACAATTGTGAAAAAATCATTCATTTTTCCCCTTAGGGATAAGAAGACTATCTTAAGAGAAGCATTTGGTTGCATGAAATTTTAATATTTAGGGCCTTATAGACCATGAAATAATTTCATTCTTATGTTTATACACCCATACATACATGTTTGTAGAAATGGTTCATCTATTGGGCTAACAATTGCAAAAATACATGACCTATTGACCAAATTTTAGTCCCTAAATATAAGCTATGATAAAAAAACATGTCATCACTTATCCCTCAACCAAATTTAGATAATCCTCTCTGGGTTGCTTAAATTACTTCCCTGCTAAATTATAAGCACTGACAGTTTGCCCATACCCCTATTGGTGCTTTTGTAATACCTACATGAAGTTCAATCCTTTTTTCCCCTTAGAGATGATAATACTCTCTTAAGGGATGCATCTGGTCACCTAAAATATTCCTATTCAATGCCTAAAAAATCATTAGAAAAGGTCATTAATGTGTTTATAAACCCATTAGATGTGTCTGTGAAGACAATTCATCAAATGGATTAATGGGTCAAAACATATGTGACTTCAGACTGACTTTTGGTTCTTAAAGTGAGTTTTGGCTATGAAATAAAATGTGCCTCCATTTATCCCTCAAATGGATTGGAATATAATCCTATAAGAGGTTATTAGAGTACTTTACCATGCATGTTTAGGAGTTAATGGTTTGTCTTTACCCTTCACAGTTCTCTTGTAATGCATGTGCAAAGTTTGTTCCATTTTTACACTTAGGGACAAGAATAGTCTCTTAAGGGATGCGTCTAACCACATGTAGGTTTTAAATACAATCCTTGATGGATCACTAAAAATATCATTATAACATTTATAATCTCATTTAGACATGTTTAGGGAGATGATTCATCAATTGGGATAGTGAGTCAATAAATAAGTTACCTACTAACTAGATATTAGTCCCTAAAGAGAGATTTAAATACGAGAGAAAATGTGTTGGTGTTTCTTCCTTATCTTAAGTGGTAGATAATCCTAAAGGGAGTGATCATAAGACTTTCCAATGCAACTTTAGGAGCTAATGGTTCATCCTTACCCCTCATGGTTCTCATGTAATCCTTGTGTAAAGTTTGTTCCTTTTTTCTACTCAGGGATGGGAAGATTCCATTAAGTAACACATCCGACTACGTGAAAATTTTCAATCTAGGGCCTGAATAAGTGTATAAAATTTTCATTTCTATCATTTATATTCCCGTCCTGGTGCATATGTGAAGATGGTTCATCAATTGGGCTAGTGATTCAATGGATAAATGACCTACTTACCAACTTTTCATCTCTAAAGAGATATTTGGATGCAAGAGGAAATGTGTCATCATTTCTCCCTCATCCAAGTGGTAGATAATAATTTTTGGGGTTCTTAAATGAATCACTCATGTAATTTTAGGATCTAATGATTCATTTCTACCACTCACAATTCTCTTCCAACGTATACCCAAGTTGGTTAGAAATATAAGAAACTCAGTTTGGGAGAGAGTTCTAACTGTATGAGAGCACAATAACAAAAAATTTAGTTTATATTGAATATATTGAAAAGTATGGCTACAAAATTATCTTTCCATTAATCCAATTACCCCATTCAACAATGAAATGAATGATCAATGGTTGAATTTCAATTTGCTTCATGTAAGTTTATATTGTATGCATTTTGGTTGTTTTTTTATGTAGTTCCTATTTTATGTATTTCAATTGTCTTCTTTTAATTCAAAACAGAGAAGTGGCATTTTCCTTTCTTCATGGTTTCTATAATTTGTCCCTACTACAAATAATGGATTCTATATAGTTATATTTAAATATTTTTACACTATTGGCACAATATTAAAAGCTTCATTAGCATGGATTATGATGTCAACATTAAGGTATTAATATCAACTTAAAATGGATGTCAACAAAAATATGAAAAATGAAAAGTTATTTATGCACTCTACATCTTCAATCCTATTATGGATAGAGGATGGTGCAATAATCACACAATAACTACAACATAATCATTAGATGCAAGTGACATGAAATTTTTTTATTGAAAATCAAACTAATGTCCATTTTGGAGGTACTCAAGTTCATCCAAAGACCATTCAAGCCACTACTAAAGATAAACTTAGTCTTGATAGATTCACTGTGCCATTTGTAAAAGTGTTAGGTGTCGATCATTTGAGATGAATGTAGAATAAGGCATACATGATGAGAAGAATAAATGTTTGATATTTCAATATAGTACCAACTTGTGTATGTCTTTGTGAGACTCTTATTATTTAAATTTACTTAAAATCTTGATATATATACCTAGCTTTATAAGCTTAAAATTTTAGAATGATTTAGGAAGCCAATGACAGATTCATTTGAATCTTCAATACACACAAATTGATATGTCCTATGACTATATTTCTTTACCAAATTCTTAAAAACAAATTTTCTAGATCCTACTCTCAAATTGAAGTAAGGTAGTTGGAAATTAAATAGAGTTAAGATAATTCCTTGAATACACTACTATAGATAAAGTGATAGTTTTAATCTCAAAATACATAAATTGAGTGTAGTAAGTGAAATAAAAAGTGAACCATAAAACAAAGGGATACACTAATGGCCCTTGAAAGGGTCTTTCTCCAATAAGTTAAGCTACACATCGTTGATCCTCAAATGATTAATATCTTTTAAAGATCCTTATTTTTCTATAAATCTATAGTGGTATATTTTACGAATCTCATAACACACTAAATGTTCTTTGGGGATAATGATGAGGGAATAAACTATTACTTATTTCATTGTGTAGAGATATAAAAAAATAACCATAATAGTCATGGATGGAGAATACCAAGCTTATTCCACTAGATCTGTGGTGGTTACAAGAACCTAGCTTTGTATAAACTTTCATTAAAAAAAGCAATGGTAATTTGAGGACTTTGAAATGAATACTATGATACTTATTCAAATTTGGATATCACTACAAATATTCAATTGATCAAATTTAATGAACAACCTCACAATAAAATTTTGTGGAAAGTTCATGAATCCGAGCATGAATTAATTTTTAAAACACTTGAAAATAGAGTTGATATTGAAGCTACATTGGATTGACTTGTTAAGGTTAGTATTCAATACAACTTACATTTTGAATTACTATTTTAAGTTAATTTATTTGATTTAGTGTATTTTAATTCAGAATTATTTTTTAATTATGTGTTTATCTCTATTTGAAATCATTACTAGAAAATTTACTATAGGTTAGTGGTACTAGATGAGCTTCCACCTTCACATGGTTGGTCTCATCAATAGAGAAGATTATCTTATTGAAACAAAGAGAATCCTAATAAATAATTCTTGTTGAGTAGATAAGTTTTTTCCTATTGGCAAGGGTCAGATAATCCTTTGGAGTTCTTAGATCACTCCCTCATGCAATTGTAGGAGCTTACACCAAATACTTGTCTATAATTTTTATGTAAAATTCATTCTGTTTATTATTACCAGAAAAAGAAAATTATTTGAATGGATGTGTTTGGATACATATAAATTTTAACTCCAGAGCGTGATAGAGAACATGAAAAGGCTATTCATGTGTTTATACGGGTATCTAGATGTGTCCACAATCATGGTTCATCAATTGTGGTAGTGAGTCAAAATATACACATTCTACTGAGCAAATTTTGGTCTCTAAGGTGATATCTATCTATGAGAGAAAATGTGTATCCATTTAAATCTCTTCATGAGTGTCACATAATCATCCTAGGGTACACATAAGACTCACACATGTAACTATAGGAGATGAAGATTCATCTCTAGCCATCATAATTTTCATGCAACACCTATGAAAAATTCATTCTATTTTCTCCGCTAGGGATGTAAATATTATCTTAAGGGATGTGTCCAGCTATGTGAAACGTTCATCTTTAGGGCCTGATGGATCATGGATGAAGGCCATTCCTTTATTTATACATCCATTCAAACATGTATGTGAAGATGGTTTATTTATTTTACTAATAAGTCAAAAGATATGTGATATAATAACCAACTTTTAGTCCCTGAAGAGAGTTATGGATATGAGAGAAAATGTTCTGCCATGTATTCATCATCATGACTGATATAGAATCCTCTATAGGTTCTCAGAAGAATATCTTATGCAAGTGTAAGAGTTAATTTTTTGTCTTTACCCCTCATATTCATCCTAAAACTCCTACACAAAGTTTTATCCATTTTTCACTAATGACAAAAATATTCTCTTAATGGATGCATCTGGTCACATGCAATTTTTCACTCTAGATCCATTTGGAGCACAAAAAAAATATTATTCATGCATTTATATGTCTATATAGATGCATTCATAAATATGGTTCATCGATTAGGCTAGAGAGTTTAATGACAAGTAACTAACTAAATTTTAGTTCGTAAAAAGAGTTTTGGCTATAAAATAAAACATGCTGTCATTTTTCCCTTAAGCAGAGTGGAAAATAATCCTCCAATAGGTGATCAGAGGACTCACTCATGAAAGTGTAATATTTGATAGTTTGCCTCTACCCCTCATGGTTATTCTGTAACACCTACACAAATTTTGTTCTATTTTTTCCCTTAGGTACAAGAAGATTATCTTAAGGGATGTGTCTAGGGACAAGAATACTATCTAAAGAAATGCATCTAGCCACATGAAAATTTCATCTCCAAGACCTGATGGAGCATAAAATAAGGTCATTCATGTATTTATAAACCCATATGGAAATGTCTGTGAAGATAGTCATTGATTGGACTAGTGACTCAAAAAATGTTTATTTTAGTGGGCAAATTTTGGCCTCTAAAGTGATATTTGATCATGAGAGAAAATGTGTATCCATTTTTCCCTTTTCATGAGTGACATAAAACCATCTCATTAGTCCCTGGGGCCTGATGGAGTACATAAGAAGGCCATTTCTACATTTATATGCCCATATCAGGATGTCTACAAAAATGCTTCATCGATTTAGACTAGTGAGTCAAAAGATATACGACCAACTGACCAACTTTCAGTCCTTAAAGAGAGTTGTATCTATGAATTAAAACATGCAAACATTTCTCCATCAACTAGAATGGTATAAAATCTTCCATGGGGTGATTATAAGTCCTTTATGTTCAATTATAAGAGCTAACAATTTGTCTCTACCCCTCACGATTCTCATGCAATGCCTACACAAAGTTCATTATATTTTTTCCCTTCAAGATCAGAAGATTATATTAAGGTATGCATCCATCTACATGAAAATTTCATCTTTAGTTCCTGAAGGAGTATATAATATTCAATTATAAGAGCTAACAATTTGTCTCTACCAATGGGAGCTCAAGTAAAGGAAGTAAGTAACCAAAATGTAAGCCCTGCTGAAACTAAGGAACAGAAACGAATGGAAACAGAGGACTATATTGAAGAAGTTAGAAGTAGTCCTAAAAAGAACATAGAAGATTGGAGTGACAAAAGGCAGAATGACGAAAGGTACCCACCTACTAGATTGGCCAATTGCAAAGCTGATGCTACTCTTCAATTCGATTTATGAACGTATAAAGAGATAATTGAAATCAATAGGAAAATAGAAATAATGGAGGGTAAACAGGAGGCAGTTCGGAACAAAATCAATAACATGGAAAAACAGATGAGGGATATTCCCATAAAACTCAAAGATTATGAGAACAACCTAAGGGAACTCATAAAGGAAAGCAGAACAAAGATGGAGGAGCTTACCTCTAGCATTTGTGCTTCTGCAGTAAACATTGGAAAAAGAGCAAATGAGGAAATCAAAACTCTAGAGGGGCCTAGCAAGAGAACTAGACAAAGCTCAAGAAAGAAAGCAATGCAAGAGGGATCTATGTAGGCAACTGCGGCCATCCAGGACACTGTTGTGAAAGGTAAGGAAGCAGTGAAGATGATATTGGAACTAGAATAATAGTTCCTGGTTCATTTAATTGGTTATACTAGATGGCTGTGATATCTGGTCTTGGTACCTAGTTTTTTGAGCTCTTTTTACTATAGAGTTTTCAGGTCTCTGTAAAACCTGGGGTCTATCTTTGGTTTTTCGTTTGTTAGCTTCAAGTCTTTGTGAACCTGGTTTTATTACTTCAGTGAAGTAGGTTTTAGGCTTTTCCTATGGATGATACTGTTTTATCTTTCTCCTTTTGTTCAAGGTTTTGGGGTCCCTTCAAAACCTGTTTTTACCTTAATCTAAAACAATTTGTCTCTACCCCTCGCGATTCTCATGCAATGCCTACACAAAGTTCATTATATTTTTTCCTTTCAAGATCAGAAGATTATATTAAGGTATGCATCCATCTACATGAAAATTTCATATTTAGCTCTTGAAGGAGTGTATAATAATTATATTTTTACATTTATACACCTATCCAGACATGTATGAAAAGATAGTTCATTGATTGGGCTAGTAAGTTAAAGTATATGCAACCTATTGTCTGAATTTTGGACCTCAAATACAGTTTTGGATATCAAAAAAATGTATTGTCATTTATCACTTAACCAAAGTGGTGAATAATCCTTTGGAGGTTCTTTGAGGACTCAATCATGCAAGTGTAGGATCTGACAATTCATCTCTACCCCTCAGTTCGCCTAAAATGCCTACATAAAGTTCATTCTATTTTTTAGCTTAGGGATGAGAATTTTATCTTAATAAATTTGTCTATATCCATGAATAATTAATCTCTATGGATTAATGGAGCACTAATGAATGCCATTATTACATTTAAATGCCCATCTAAATGCATCTAGGAATATAGTTCATCGACTAGGCTAGGGAGTCAAAATATATGCAACCTATTGATTGAATTTTTGTCTCTAGAGAGAGTTTTGCTATGAAATAAATCTTATAATTATTTATACCTTATCCCAAGTTGTGAATAATCATCTAGGGGTTCTTATATTAATTACCTATGAAAATGTATTAGTAGACCATTCATCTTTACCTTTATGGTTCTCCTATAAATCCTGCATAAAGTTTGTGTTATTTTTATTCTTATGAACAAGAATATTATCTTAAGAGACACGTTCAGTCACATGTAACTTTAATATCTAGGGTCTATTGGAGCATATATGAAAGTCATTCATACATTTATGCACCTATTTACATGTGTCTATAGATATGGTTCATCGATTGGGCTAGTAAATCAAAAGATAAATGGCTTACTGACTGACTTTTGGTCCCTAGAGAGAGTTTTAGTTATGAGAAAAAAAAAGTGCCACCATTTATTACTTGACTATATTAAAAAATAATCCTCTACTAGTTGATCATATTACTTCTCATGCAAGTGTAGGAGCTAACAGTTCATCTCTACCCCTCACAGTTCTCTTACAATGCATACATAAAGTTTGATTCATTTTTTCATTTAGGGATAAGAAGAATCTCTTAAGGGATGTGTTTGATCACATACAAATTTTTAATTTAGGTTATAATAGATCATGGATAAAGAATTTTGTGGATTATATTCACCCATTTAGATGCATTCACAAATTTGGTTTGTCAATTAGGCTAACGATTCAAAAAATACGTGATCAATTGACTGAATTTTGGTCCCTAAAATGAGTTTTAGTTATGAGAGAAAACATGCCTTATTTTATTCCTCATTTTGAGTGGCAGAGAATCCTCCACTGGGTTCTTTGAGGACTTACCCATGGAATTTCTTGAGCTAACTATTCATCTCTACCTCTCATAGTTCTCTTGAATGCTTATGTAAAGTTCGTTCTATTTTTTCACTTAGGGATTAGAAGATTCCCTTAAGTGATGCATTCAAACACTGTGAATTTCATATTTATGGTTTGATAAAGCATATAATAAGATAATTATTAAATTTATACACCCATTTATACATTTCTAAAAATATGGTTCATCGATTGGGCTAGCGAGTTAAAACATACATAACTACTATCCAACTTTTGGTCTCTAATGTGAGATTTAACTATAAAATAAAATGTGAAACCATTTCTCCCTCATTGAGAGTGGTATATTATATTATTGAGGGTGATTAGAGTACTCTCGCATGAAACTATAGGAGCTAAATATTTTTATCTACCACTCACATCTTTCTTATAATGATTGTGCAAAATTCATTCCTTTTTTCCCCTTAGGGATGAGAAGTGTTTCACTATTTTTCATTTATTTTATTTTAGGAAAGCAAGAAGAAATTTTAAAGAAGGGTGTGGTAGAAAAACATGATGTGTTATGTGCATGTGAATCTAGATGATTGTAGATACTCTTATTTGTTTGGGGAAGATGATCTGAAGATAAGAAAATAACTAGAAGAATGGTTGATTAGTGAGATAGTTGGGTGGATTTCCTAACATGAGCTAGATCCAAGAAGTATTGAGCTTCCTTAAAGGCTATCAATCCACACTTTTAAAACATTTAATTTATTAAAAATGAAAGTAAATGCTTGCATAAAATAACAAAAGGTGTTGAAATCAAAATCAAGAGATAAATGAAGATATTTTATTAAAATAACAATGACTTGATAATCACTAGTGCTAAATTTTTTAAACCTAATTCAAGAAATAAGTTAAACCTTTGTGATGTAGCAAAAACTCAAAAATTAGAATTTGAGTATAGAATAGTAGATGAAATCTACTTATTTTTTTAAAATAGAAAACATAGTGACCATCAGTAGTTAGGACCAATCATCGGCAGTTAGGGTATGACCCTCGACGGTTACTGTGAAATTTGGCCTGGGTAAGAAAGGCTATTGGAGTGAGTTGAAGAAAGGTTCTAAAGGTGATTTATGGGTTGGGTATTAGTCGTGAGTGAGAAATGAATTATCATAAGTACCCGTTTCATAGGTTGGGTATTTAGGGGAGAAATAATGGTTTATGGGTGGTTTAGGGTAGAGGGTGAAGTGTTTGGAGTTGAAAAATTCCAACACAAGGAATGAGATGAAGGGAAATGGGAATGGATACAAGTAATGAAACTAATAAAACTAATTACTAAACTTGATGAAAAAGTGCAGATACTTATCTCTAAGTTTATTGGTCTGGAAGAGTGTTGAGGTTGGCATAATGTTGTTGTGGATCCTGAAGTAATGTTGAAAGAGTAACTGTACTTAGGATCTTGATAGTGAGTTATTGAAGCACCTGATGCATCTAATCTTATTCCTAGTTCTCTTGGGATCTTTAACTTCCCTGAGAGTAAGATTATCTCATGCTAGAATGAATTCAAACTAATGAGGCAAAATCTTGGGTCACATTAAGTAATTAATGATGGTCCTAGTCAACCATTGCTGGTTGAAAGGTGACCATCAATGGTTAGAGTGAACTAGTCAAAATTGGCTAAAATTAACCAATTACACTAATGACTGATAGTTGAGACATTGTAAAATGGTCAAATGTTAATAAAGGGTTCATAAGGATCCATATAGAATAAGTTGAGTAGGTTAGGGTCATTAAATCTCAAGGTACAAATGGTCTCTAGGTTGAGCATCAATCAACTAGCCATTAGTTTGGGTACTTGAGTTGTAAATAGGCTTTATTTAATTAATTAAATTAATTAATCTAGCCAAAGGGGGTACATGGGTATGTTTAAGGATTTTAATAGCTAATCCTAACCTAAGGGAATAATGGGGCCAAGGGGTGTGTGGATGCCAACTAGAACCATGTTACATGGTTTTTGAGTGTCTACATTTTGCCCATTTTTATTACATAGTTTGCATCCTCAAGCTATGAAATAAAAACAATAGGTGTAATGGCAAGTTGGACGGATGACCTATGTATAAGATGAGGTGTTCTTCCTTAAACCTAGATATGATGAGATTAAAATGGATTTGGGTGTGGGATTGACAAGTGTAAATGGGTGGTAAAATGGGTAAGATGGTACAAAGTGGCAATAGGTAGTGACAAGGAGATCAAGTGACAAGTGAGCTAGGCCACTGCATTTAGATGTAAAAGATATGGATGCACGATCAAAGGTCATTGTAATATCAACGGTCCAAAAATTGAGTGATCCTAAGAAAATAAAATAGGTTGCAGGTGTCAAAATTACTAATAGGCATAATCAAAGGCATATGAAAGGTTAATAATGCTCAAAATGGTTGAGGGTGAGTGTATTGTCATAAAACATGGAAAAGTGGCAAAAATGATGATTAAGGGTAATAATTGGTGAGGCTAGTATGGCACAAGATGAACGAAGAAATTGTCAAAGTGTCCAAAGTAGAACTACGTATATGGTGTAAGGTTGAGTTAGAAAAGGTGTCCTAGTGGAACAATTAAGGGTAGGGTGTAAAAACTAGGTTGATTAGTGGCAGTTGGAGTCGACTGATGGTGGTCAACATGTGACTATCAATGGTCACATAAAACCATAAAAGGGCCTGTAGCCATAAAAAGTTCAAAAGTAAATCTTATTTTTTCATTTTTGATTGTGTTGACTACCAAGTAGTCTACCAATTATCTGAGTGAAAATGACACTTATCCATGAGAGTTGATAGTGGCTTGAGTGGAAGGTGTATTTGACTAGGATAGATGTAGTCTAGGTGGGTCAGAGAGGAGGAAAGGATGTAGAGAGGAAGAGGTCAAGCATGGGGATGAGTGGTAGTGGTGGTACCAAGGGCTCCACCATGATGATGGACATGGAATGAGGTAGGCCTCTTGTTTAGCTTTATGTTTGCTTTTTCTTGTTTATTTTTTGAGTGTGTGTGCATTGTAAAATGGTAGGTTTTAATTTTTTTGGTATAAAATTGGGTATAGGTGCATGGAATTAGTTATAGAAATGAAGGTGAAGTAATAAATAGAGTAGGTTTAGCCAAGAAATTAGTTTTTTATTAAGGTATTAAAGATTTTGAGTAGGACCTAGGGTTTAGTCATTAGTATTTATTACATAGTGACCATCAGTGATAGCTATCAACCATCACCAGTTGATAGTAGACCTATGGATGGTCACTATGTGGACTATCAATGGTCCAAAACCTTAACCATCACTAGTTGAGGGTCGATCAGTAGTGACTCCACTAAGAACTATCACCAGTTGGGACTTGACTATCAGTGGTCAGTAAAAAAAGCTAAGGAATGGGTTAAAGTAGGGTTTGGTTTGAGGAGTGGGAATAAAATTTAGACTTAAGGGTAGCGTCATAAAATTAGGCATGTAATAGGCTAGTAATGGGTAGTTTTAATAGGTATAATTCATAGGCTATGTTGGAAGGGTAAGGTAAGTTAAGGTATACATATATCCTTACAAGTGAGGGAGAAACTGGAAATGCAGGACCAAGTGCCTCTACTTTTAGATGAGATATGCAAGGGCATGATGCTATAGGAGTGAGAACATATGGAAATAGTTAGATTAGGTGACATGCACTATTACTAACATGTGTTGAGAAACATAGCGATGTTGGTATCCCTCATCAAGAGATAGGACCTGACTACCAATGCTTTCTTATTATCAACTAGGGAGATGACTATTCTACTAGAGGATATACATAGGATTTTATGGATATTGATAAGGGGTGAGGTGATAGAGCACATCTACCCTAAAGAATGAGATGTCTATATGGACCAATTATTCGAGGACTTCATTTAGGCAAGGTGACACATGGGAGGCATCTACTTCAGATCCATGTACTAGATGGACAGTGTAGGGAGATGAATAGTTACCATGAGGATGATAGTTGTGATGTGTTACATTATTCTATACTTGAGTGGAGGTTTATTTCATTGGGTTTTACTAGGCATCCTAGTAGACATGATGGTTGATTGGATGATGTTTTCATGGACCCTAGTTCTACTAGTGTAGATCTATCATGAGTTTTGGGGTATTACATTCATAGAAGGTATGACATGAGTGTCTATTTTTTAATGCATTAATGGGCCTATGAGCATATCAGGGTGTTACAACTAGTTGGACTACCATGACATACTTGGGATTAGAGAGGCTATAGGGTCATCTTTATGAGATGGAGAGATTATCAAGAATTTCTAGCAGTAGGGGTAATGGTACGAGATCTAGATTGGTTCAGAGACAGATTTGATGTCTTGGTTGATGGGGAGGTCATCTAGAGACCTTACACAACATTCACCTTATGAGAAGGATATGCTAGACATACTTTTTCACTACAGAGATACAGGTGGTTTCATGGGAAATGGGAGGATGAGGTAGAGTTTATCCCATTTGACAAGGTCAAGAGATAGTTTGGATTAATTTAGGGTGTTTTGAGGGCCTTCCCCAAATATAGGAAAGAGAACACAAAGGCACCACTACCACCTCCATAGCTAGTTGAGGTGGAGATTAATCATGAGGAGATATCATTAGCCATAGACATCGATGATGTTGGTGTTACATAGAATTACATCATATGGTTTCAAGGTCATTTTGCAATGGTAGGGTTTGGAGGATATGGTATATAGGTTAGAGTTATATGTGGGCAATAGGCTCTTGATGTAGATATATAAGATGAAGATGGGGATTAAATGAATGTGGATGCCCTAAACAGATAGGTGTTTGTGATAGAGCAAGACCAATCAAGAGCGTCATTAGTCACAACATAGGGAATGCTGGCAATGATGACTCTAGAGAGAGATACTACATAAGATTAGCTTACATGGATGACATAGGAGAGGGATACTCTCTAGGGATAGGTCACTACTTTTAATCAGGAGAGATACTAAACATGTGGAAAAATGTTGAGCCTCATATAGGAGAGATATATAACACAAGGTTAGTTAGCCTCGATCACATAGGTGAGAGATTAGGCATAGGGTCAAGTTACCTTGATATTTGGAGAGAGGGTTTCCCTTAGATAGGAAGGAGGGCAGGTACCATCAAGACCATCACAAATTGTTTTTATGTCTAGATATGTGGCCACGTTTGAGGAGCTCAAGTATTATAAGGCATTAGTCTTTACTAACCTTTCAGATCATCGTTGCTTTTACAAGTATGTGGTAGAGCGTATTGTTGGAGGGAGATTTAGCAGTGATACACATAGTCAGTGGGAAGTATTTGTAAGGGTAAAGAGGGATTTGATAGATTGATAGGATCTAGGGAGTAGTAGTGCCCCAGCACCCTAGACTCTATGATACTCTCTATTTTGTATTTATATGATTATGATATTAGTCGGTGAGCTGATGCACCAAGATGTATATATAATTTATGAGAGATATGGACATTAAGATGATATATATGATTATGAATTATGATCTATGATGTGATTATGGTTGATGGATGTTGTTTATGTTTATGGTTATTGATGATGTGATGATGTTGTTTATGATTTTACAAGACATATCTATGATGGTTGATTAACATTTTACTTATGAGTAGATGTATGCTTATTTATATATTTATAAATGATGTATGCTTATTTAGATATTTATAAATGTGGATGTTGTAAATTAATGAATCTATGTGATGGATAACACATGTGAATGACTTATTGATTTATAAAAGACAATATTAAATTATTATAAATGTGATAAAATGGTTATGATTAATTGGATTGATGTGATTGTTACTTATATAGATGAGATGATATTAGATATATGAGATGGTGAATTTATTAAAATGTCTTCATGGCTAAAAGCACTTAAAAAAAAAAGATAAATGGTAATCACTAAATAGAACACATAATGTTTTTAAAATGTTTTAATGATTTTAATTTAATTAGATGAATGGTGGCTAATCTTAAATATAAATATGAAGTTTGGACAACAAAACTATATGTAAGAAAAGAAAATAAAGGTAAAACACTCAAAAGATAAGCGTCTTAATGAATATATCAACAAGTAGGTATGAGAAATAAGGAGATAGGATGTTCTTTATTTGGCAAGGATAAAAAATGAAAGCAAGCTAGATTGGCTTATGAACATAATCCCTTCACATTCTTTGCATTAGAGCTCGTTGATTTGTTAAAAAAATTCTTGATCACATAGTGTCAAGTAAGCTCAAAATCCCTTGTTTCATAGAGGGTAAAAAGAGAGATGGATGATAATGGAACCTTTTTATGAGACTAGCTTACCCCTTCTATAAGTTACCAAAGAGCCAGTATAAACACATCTATGTTATAGATGGTTTAGATTGATCGATGCAAGAAGTCTACTTATTAAATCCAATTATGGCTTCCAAAATTATTTTGTTTTTCTACTTTTTTATAATCGGTCTTTTTTGATGTTTTGATGGGTTGGGAAAACTAATCAATGTGAGAAGCTTCCATAATATTGCTTGCTTTGACAAATTATTTACTTAGCCATCCTTCAAGGGAGTGGTCTAAGCTTTTGATATTTGTGTTAGGATTTGATATTTTTCCTTCAAGAGATAAGTCTACCTTATATTAAGCAATTTAGATTTGGTTTAATAGTTGTCCTTCAAGGGAGAAATATGCTAATGCTAGGAATGACCCATAGGAGATATGATTTTTGTTTTTGATCTTATTTAGACATAGACTTTCTTATATAGGCTTAAGGGCTTACCTTTAAGGAGGTAAAACTAAAGCACAAGAAAGTTAAATAATGGGTGAGAGGATGATTTGAGAGATAATAAACATGAGATTCCATCCTATTAGGGATGAAAAGTATCCATGAGAATCATGCCATTAGTAGAGTTGTGGTACCCATATTTAGGATTCGAAGCTATAACTATGATGGATAATCACATGATTATGTGCTATAATCATTTGTCCCTAAAGTGAGGGGATGAAGGTGAAAATCTTGTTAAAACAAGGGATGAGCTTAAGTTAGATAGAAGGTGAGTTTAATATTGTTTAATAATAGTCAGGATGTAAATGCGAAGCATTGAGGGGATCAAGTTCCAAATTCCCTTCAAGAAATGATAACTGATAAGCTCTTGATCCATATTTGTGTTATGATATAAGGTCCAATCCAATTGAAAAAAACTTTCTGCACTTATTTTGCTCCATATAGTTTACATTTCAATTCTCTTTTAAGATGAGATATTCGATGTTTAATTCTCGTTCTCTTAGGTGTTTTTTATAATCATGCTTAATTCATTCTTGATAGACATGAATATGTTTAAGTGTTTCCAAATGATGCTCATCCAGTAGCTCAAGTTGGGTTAAATGTTCTTGATGATAATCACCCTGATAAATGATATCTTATAGGGATATGTAAAGAGAGGGAATTTGGACTTCAAGAGGCAAGACAACCTCTACTCCAAAGATAAGAGAGAAATGGGTAGCACCTATAGGGGTTTGAATGCTAATACGATATGCCCATAAGGCAAAGGGAATTTGTAAATGCCAATCTTGACTAGATGTATTAACCATTTTAGTTAGCATTTTTTCAAGGGTTTTGTTAGAAGCTTTAACTTGTCCATTAACTTATGGACAATAAGGTGATGAGAAACTTAACTTAATACCAAATACATCAAAAATATCATATACATTTTTCTTTTAAAAATATTTACCACTATCGGTGATAATTTTATGAGGAACACTGAAATGGCAGATAATGCTATGATTTATAAAGTTGATGATATTTTTAACTTTGGATGATATGATGGGAATAGCTTGTACCGACTTGGTGAAATATTATGTTGTAAGAATGATTGAACAGTTTTGCTAAAAAGAATGGGTGTTAATTTCACCAATGAGATCTAATCCCCACTATGAGAAGGGCTAAAAATATTTAGAGAACTAAAGACTATGACTAGGCACGTGATACAAATTAGCATGCTGCTGACATTTAACACACTTGTTTACGTAATCATAATGGTCTTGGATAAGGGTAGGCTAATAATATATAATGAAAAGGATATGTTTAGTGACAAATAGACCACTAAAGTTTCCCCCATAAATCCCATCATATGTTTCCTTAATAACATGAGATATTTCATGACCACATAAGCAACAAAAGAGGAGACCATTAAAGCCACATTTAAAAATAATTCCCCCAATATGGTATAATGAGAGGTACTCTAAATAAGCACTCTTTGACCATTCATATAAAGATTGGAAGGAATGATGGCTAGCATGAGATAGTCAAAGATCTGCTTATATCAAAGATCGGGTTGGGCCTCATCCACAATGTAGATGGAAGGAATGTCATATTTAGTATAATAGGGTTTAGTGAGTCAAAGGCATTTTGATAGTCTTTGTTCCACTTAAAAGATATATTATTTTTTAGAAGGTGATGGAAAGGTTGGCATTTGTCAGATAGCTAAGAGATGAAGTGATGAATGGATTAGAGCTTCCCCTATAAACTATGGAGTTACTTAAGATTGGTCAAAGGAGGCATGTCAAGGATTGCCTTGACTTTATTGTGCTTGACTTTGATTTTGTGGGGAGATACAATAAAGCCAAGAAGATTTCCTGATAATACCCCAAATATGCACTTCTTGGGGTTAAGGTGGACATAGAAATAGATAAGATATTCAAAGATAAACTTTAAGACTCCCAAATGATCTTTACGACATTTAGAATTTCCAAGAAGTTCATCTACGTAGTCTTCTATGGTTTTGTGAATAAGGTCATGAAAGATATAGGTCATATCATGTTGGTAGGTTGTACTAGCATTCTTCAGAACAAAAGACATGACCCTATAGTAGAAGGTTCCCCATTGGGTGATAAAGGTGGTTTTATGTTGATCTTTATGGAAAATCAAGATTTGATTATAGTCTGAGAACCCATCCATAAGAGATAGCATCTCATGGCTAACTGTAAGATCAATAAGTTTGTTAATGCTTAGAAAATGGAAGTCATCCTTTGGGCAAGCAAGGTTAAGATAATGAAAATCCACATAAATGTGAAGTCCCCTTATTAATTTGGTAATAAAAAAAACATTCGAGACCCATTAGACATAGTAAATGGGTTAGATGAAATTAATGGATAGGAGGAATTAAAGCTCTTCTTTGACAAGAAGGGCTATGCAAGGGTGCATCCAACAAAGCCTTTGTTTGATAAGTTTGGCATTGTAGGTGGTAACAATGTTATGGGTGGTGATGGAAGGTTCGATTCCTGACATGTCATTGTAATACTAATTAAATGCCATGCTACAATCTTATAGAAAGGAAGAGAAATATTAATGCTCCAATGGATATAGGGATTGGCCAATTTTTATGATGCAAGGGCTATCCTAAGTTCCCAAGTTGATTCATAAACACCAGTAGGAACTTCACTATTTTTAAACCATTCAAACGGATCTTTTAAATTCTCAATTCCAAAAATTAAATTAAATTGGAAGCAGAAAATTTCTCAACTTTTAAGATGTTGGAATGATTAAATCTGATTTAAAATCTGATCCAAATCAAGTTTCAAAACTAAAATAAAGGTGAATTGATAGATCACATCAAATATCCATTGAAATCGTCAGATTTTTCAAATTCTTGATTTTATCCAATTTCCCATAAATGATCAATTCATTAAATTTTGCATTATAATTAAAAATTTGAATTTATAATCTAAATAATAACTGAAACTAAAATGCAAAAATGAATCCAAAGATCAAAACACAGAAATTGTTTACAGGGTTCATAATTCCTATGTGTCTAGGTTCTTATCAAATCAATCCATTAATATTGCTAAAATTTGAAACATAAAATAATACTTACAAACAAAAAAATATCATATCTCTCTACAAAAATAGTGTTTTAGACCTTTGAAAGACCTTGGCTGACTCAACACATCCTTCACCTTCCTGAATCACACACAGAGGCTTCTCTAAATCAAAATTAGAAACTTCTATAGATCAAAATGGCATCACCAATTCACCAAAATGAGAAAATGAATATACTACATAGAGCATATCAGAATTCTAAACAAGTTTGTAGTTTACTCCGAGCTCTGGTTCAGCCTCTAAGGGCTCCAAAATGATGAAATACAACAAACTAGGCTATATTTCTCATACACAGTCGGCTGAATGACCTTGTTTAAATACAAATTCGTGGGTTTAATCTTATATTGGCTCCCATGGGCGAGTTGGTTGGGCTCTTATCCTTTTTCATGGTAGGTCATGGGTTCCAATCCCATTGGCCTCCTTTGTGAGCGCTTGGCTTATCATTATTATCCCACATTTGCTAAATCTCAATGGCTTTGAGACTTTAAAAAGGTTGGTGGCTTCCATGTAAATTGTCGAAGCCCATTTTGGTGGGCTTAAGGTGCCAAACATAACATGGTTAGTTGGATGGTGTGCCAATATTAGCATATACGCTAACTTGAATGAGAATGTGGCTCAGTCTTGTCTCTAATCTGGATTGACTCGACATTTCTCACAGCATGTGGCAAGGCCAAGCATGGTACGCATTTCTCACGATCTCCAAAGTTGGCATAACAACGTGGCATCTATGGTTTCTACCATGTGGCTGGGGATTGTCCATTCCCTCTCAACCCTTGGTCAGTTATTTAACTCCATGCTTGATGCTTGGTTACAATGCAATGTATAGTTTACAATGCTTAAATATTAGTCCCACAATCGGGAAATACAAGGCATAATAATAATTTCAATACAATTGCATATGCATATAGATTTGAAGATGGAGGCTAAGGCACCCCTCTTTAAAAAGAGTGTGTCGACCCTCGCTAAGGGCCCCCAACGAGCCAATAACGGGGCCCATGATTCTCCATACAACCACTGTCAAAGACCGAAGGCTGAAAATAAAATAAACACCAACCAATTTTTTTGGCACAAACTTACAAAATTAAATGCCACATGTCAACGTATGATTGGTCCACTTGGCATGTCCACATTGTGCCACATCATCTTACGACACCACATTTTTACCTGTTGCAAGAAAACTTCAATGGCTTATAACTTGAGCATACGGTGTCTATTTTGCAAACTACAAAAAAGCATCAAAAATTTCTCGACGAGCTCTATGCTATGAAATTAGTTTTGTCACAAATTGGAAACTTTTTCCAAACTAAATTCCAGATCACACCTCCCTATAAAAGAGGCTTTTAGTCTCCAAAAGTTGACTATCACCTGAAATCTTATAACTGGTCTATTACATCACATCACACAGAACCAAATCATAGCAAAGAGATAAATAGTGGAAGAATAAATGATTCACAATTCAACTTAAAATGCCTACACATGGCATGAGTAAAGGAATTTGCAACTGCCAAAGTGATTATAACATATCAAACTACCTACCCAAATGTCACATCCTATAAAGTAGTGAATTGCCAAAAATTGAAACAACTCCCAATGTAACTGCAAGACAAGTTTATAATGCCAAAAACATATAATAAATGTTGTAGGCATGTTACAATGCATTTCCTTGAATGGGACTTACAATGGTAAGCACAATGCAAATAACCAAAAGTGTATGTTGCCTATCATTTAAACATGCCCAAAGGGTCTTAAAAAAAGCATCTAAACATCTATAGATACATTCTAAAAATAACAGTTAAATATGATACAAGTGTTTTAAGAAATTAACTCAACCTACAACATGCATTCTGCTATTATCTCCAACTGATCAAATAATTTCAAGTCCTCTAGACAACTCACACAGCATAAATAAGAGAATCCAGAACATAGAGCTTTTAAACATAAGGTGAGAATTGAAATACTTCGGATAATGAACCTATCTCAAAGTGTTTTCACAGACTCTACTAATGCATCATCAAAGCTTTTTCTTTCCCTTAACATAATTCTTAACAATGCTTTGAAAAACAAGTGCATTATTAATCCACTTAATCAAATTTTCTACCTAGTTAACTTGATTTCCTTAGTGGATTCCTTAACATCATTTTGGATTGATTTAACTTCATTGACCTTAGTAATAGGTTGATAAATCATCTTAGTTTTACCATTTCTAGAATGAGAAGATGATTGAAGTTTAAAACAATGATCAATCTGATGTCCACTGTTATGGCAATGAGTGCATAAAACCTTCTTAGGTGAGGGTCCTCTTTTTGTCAATTCCCAACTTAACATGAGAATGGTCTTTCAAACATGCAATCTGCTTAAACAAAGCTTTTCATTTCCAACAAGTCTTAGCACTATGGTTATTCATCCCAAAAAAAGTGCATGGAAATGATTGTATTATCTTTTGTACATTATATCCAAACTTCTTAAAAGTATCAATCGGATTAGAAGATTTAGTGTAAGAATCAGGAAGTGGAATCTCAATACCTCTTATACCTTTACACTTTTGAACTAGTGGCCTAGAACCTTTGCTATTGGAAGTTCATCTTCCTTTAGCCATGGAAGAAACTTCTCCATCATCCACCTGCACACTAGTATAACCCAAACCAGTACGAAGAGGTCTATGCTCAACCTGAATTGGGTTAGATATAACTTGGCTATCTCTACCAAGTCCTCCATTATAACCCATTTTAAACAACAATTTAGATCATATGCCCTTAGTGTATCTTTCAAAATCACCAAAAACAATATTATTAGAATCTGAATCTGAAATGGTAGAAGAAGATGATGATTCCTATGGTGAAAAACTTATAGTGCACTCAGTCATAGTCTCTGCATCTGAAGTAGAAGGTATGGCCTTCTTTGGTTCACCATACTGCAATCTGATCAAGAGCTCATCTTTAGATTCAAGCTCAGATTTCAAACTTGAAATTTGCTCTTCAAGGGAATAGAGCTTGCATCTCAGGAATGCATTCTCATCCTGCGTCTGAGTATTGATAGCTTCAAGCTCTTCCATCTTGGCTTTATGTGATAACTTGCCCATGGTTTCCTATAAATACACTAATTCCACAACTGCACACTTCAATCTAATCAAGTGATATTGAAAATCAATAAACTGTAAGCAACTATCAAATCACATAATCAGAAGCTAATCTAGCTTTTTAACTGCTCTAATACCAAAATTTGATCTGTAAACACCAGTAGGAACTTCACTACTTTTTAAATCATTCAAACGGATCTTTTAAATTATCAATTCCAAAAATTAAACTAAATTGGAAGCAGAAAATTTTTCAACTTTTAAGATGTTGGAATGATTAAATCTGATTTAAAATCTGATCCAAATCAAGTCTTTAAAAAAGCATCTAAACATCTATAGATACATTCTAAAAATAGCAGTTAAATATGATACAAGTGTTTTAAGAAATTAACTCAACCTACAACATGCATTCTGCTATTATCTCCAACTGATCAAATAATTTCAAGTCCTCTAGACAACTCACACAGCATAAATAAGAGAATCCAGAACATAGAGCTTTTAAACATAAGGTGAGAATTGAAATACTTAGGGTAATGAACCTATCTCAAAGTGTTTTCCTAGACTCTACTAATGCATCATCAAAGCTTTTTCTTTCCCTTAACATAATTCTTAACAATGCTTTGAAAAACAAGTGCATTATTAATCCACTTAATCAAATTTTCTACCTAGTTAACTTGATTTCCTTAGTGGATTCCTTAACATCATTTTGGATTGATTTAACTTCATTGACCTTAGTAATAGGTTGATAAATCATCTTAGTTTTACCATTTCTAGAATGAGAAGATGATTGAAGTTTAAAACAATGATCAATCTGATGTCCACTGTTATGGCAATGAGTGCATAAAACCTTCTTAGGTGAGGGTCCTCTTTTTGTCAATTCCCAACTTAACATGAGAATGGTCTTTCAAACATGCAATTTGCTTAAACAAAGCTTTTCATTTCCAACAAGTCTTAGCACTATGGTTATTCATCCCAAAAAAAGTGCATGGAAATGATTGTATTATCTTTTGTACATTATATCCAAACTTCTTAAAAGTATCAATCGGATCAGAAGATTTAGTGTAAGAATCAGGAAGTGGAATCTCAATACCTCTTATACCTTTACACTTTTGAACTATTGGCCTAGAACCTTTGCTATTGGAAGTTCATCTTCCCTTAGCCATGGAAGAAACTTCTCCATCATCCACCTGCACACTAGTATAACCCAAACCAGTACGAAGAGGTCTATGCTCAACCTGAATTGGGTTAGATATAACTTGGCTATCTCTACCAAGTCCTCCATTATAACCCATTTTAAACAACAATTTAGAATCTATGCCCTTAGTGTATCTTTCAAAATCACCAAAAACAATATTATTAGAATCTGAATTTGAAATGGTAGAAGAAGATGATGATTCCTATGGTGAAAAACTTATAGTGCACTCAGTCATAGTCTCTGCATCTGAAGTAGAAGGTATGGCCTTCTTTGGTTCACCATACTGCAATCTGATCAAGAGCTCATCTTTAGATTCAAGCTCAGATTTCAAACTTGAAATTTGCTCTTCAAGGGCATAGAGCTTGCATCTCAGGAATGCATTCTCATCCCGCATCCGAGTATTGATAGCTTCAAGCTCTTCCATCCTGGCTTTATGTGACAACTTGCCCATGGTTTCCTATAAATACACTAATTCCACAACTGCACACTTCAATCTAATCAAGTGATATTGAAAATCAATAAACTGTAAGCAACTATCAAATCACATAATCAGAAGCTAACCTAGCTTTCTAACTGCTCTAATACCATAATTTGATCTGTAAACACCAGTAGGAACTTCACTACTTTTTAAATCATTCAAACGGATCTTTTAAATTATCAATTCCAAAAATTAAACTAAATTGGAAGCAAATTTTTTTTCAACTTTTAAGATGTTGGAATGATTAAATCTGATCCAAATCAAGTTTTAAAATTGAAATAAAGGTGAATTGATAGATCACATCAAATATCCATTGAAACCATCAGATTTTTCAAATTCTCAATTTTATCCAATTTCTCGTAAATGATCAATTCATTAAATTTTGCATTCTGATTAGAAATTTGAATAATAATTGAAATTGAAATGCAAAAATGAATCCAAAGATCAAAACACAGAAATTGTTTATGGGGTTCATAATTCATATGTGCCTAGGTTCTTATCGAATCAATCCATTAATGTTGCTAAAATTTGAAAGATAAAATAATACTTACAAACAACAAAATATCATATCTCTCTACAAAAATAGTGTTTTAGACCTTCGAAAGACCTTGGCTGACTCAGCACATCCTTCACCTTCCTGAATCACACACAGAGGCTTCTCTAAATCAAAATTGGAAACTTCTATAGATCAAAATGGCATCACCAATTCACCAAAATGAGAAAATGAATATACTACATAGAGCATCTCAGAATTCTAAACAAGTTTGTAGTATACTTTGAGCTCTGGTTTGGCCTCTAAGGGCTCCAAAATGACAAAATACAATAAACTGGGCTATATTTCTCATACACAGCCGGCTGAATGACCTTGTTTAAATACAAATTCGTGGGTTTAATCTTATCTTGGCTCCCATAGGAGAGTTGGTCAGGATCTTATCCTTTTTCATGGTAGGTCAGGGATTCCAATCCCATCAGCCTCCTTTGTGGGCGCTTGGCTTATCATTATTATCCCACATTTGCTAAATCTCAATGGCTTTGAGACTTTAAAAAGGCTAGTGGCTTCCATGTAAATTGCTGATGCCCCTTTTGGTGGGATTAAGGTGCCAAAATTAACATGGTTAGTTGGATGGTGCGCCAAATTTAGCATATACGCTAACTTGAATAGGATTGTGGCTCAGTCTTGTCTCCAATCTGGATTGACTTGGCATTTCTCACAGCATATGTGGCAAGGCCAGGCATGGTACACATTTCTCATGGTCTCCAAAGTTGGCATAGCAATGTGGCATCTATGGTTTCTCCCATGTGGCTGGGGATTTTCCATTCCCTCTTGACCTTGGTTAGTTATTTAACTCCATGCTTGATGCTTGGTTACAATGCAATGTATAGTTTACAATGCTTAAATATTAGTCCCACATTCAAGAAATACAAGGCATAATAAGAATTTAAATACAATTGCACATGAATATAGATTCAAATATGGAGGCTAAGGTACCCCTCCTTAAAAAGAGTGTGTCAACCCTCGTTGAGGGCCCCCAACGAGCAAATAGCAAGGCCCATGATTCTCCATACGACCACTGTCAAAGACTGAAGGTTGAAAACAAAACAAACACCAACCAATTTTTTTTGCACAAACGTACAAAATTGACTGCCACATGTCAACCTATGATTGGTCCACTTGGCATGTCCACATTGTGCCACATCATCTTACAACACCACATTTTAACCTGTTGCAAGAAAACTTCAGCAGCTTATAACTTGAGCATGCGGTGTCCGTTTTGTAAACCGCAAAAAGTGACAAAAAGCTCTAGATGAGCTCTATGTTGGGAAATTGGTTTTGTCACAAATTAAAAACTTTTTTTGAACTAAACTTTGGATCACAAGTTGACATCCATGGTGGACTCATTCAACATGGTTGAAGTCTCAAGGTCAAGAGATTTATGGATAGAGGAATCTTCTACACCAAGATATGTGAGAAGAGAATCTTCATCCTGACACTAAATAGTATTAATGATAGGAGACTCATGTCCTACCATTTCAGGATGAGTCAAATTAATGGTTATGGTCTCCCCATATTTTTGGTAAGTTAGTGGTCCCAAACTAATCATGTTGATGAAAAAAATCAAAGGGAATGATATCTATATCCTTAGATTTTTATGGATAAGGGATTGGAAAGGATGGGATGTCTTACTCAAAAATGATGACAAGAGGTAGGTTGGTTGGCTCTTCTAGCATAATGAATCTAAGACCAAATCTTTCACAAGGTTTTTGGGTCTTGTATAAAATCAAATCATGTGGTATGTGCTCATAACATCCTAGACTGAATCCCTTCTAAGCACACCTATGGAGGCATGTATTATCAAACTCTAGTTTATCCAAGTAGGATAAATCAGAGGTGGATGGTTTAGGCAAAGAGGAGGTAACAAAAGTGGAAAGTGGTTTGTCAAGTACCCCATAAACAAGATTACTTTGGAGATTGGGATGCCTAAAAGGAATAATGGTTTTGATATTGGAATCGTAACTAGGATTTTGGTTAAGGTTCCCATAGGCATCCAAAGTCAAGAGGCAATACTCCAAAAATGAGATATGTTGGAATGGTTATTCCAAGGTGTCTTTAATGGGGATTTAGGTGGAAGGTATGGAAGAGCTACTATAAGTTTGGTTTATGGATGAAGAAGTGGATTCATCTTTGGTTGGTGATGGCTTGGTTGATGGAAGGAGGAGAACATCATTAGGTTGGTAATTCATATTTCATGATGCAAAAGGACTTGGGTTAGCTCGTATGGTAATGACTTGACATTCATGCTCAAAATTGATGTTTTTTAATGTATTACATCTACTAACATCATGTCCAATGACATGGTGGTAACCACACAATTTATTTTCATTATACCAACTAGGTATAGGATGAAAATAATTAAATTATTGTGGGGTTTTAATTGGAGGAAGTTGTATGATATTTGCTTTTAACAATTTTTCCAAAACTAAAGCATATGAATCTCCTAGAAAAGTGTATTGCTTTTGGTTATTAAGGTTTTGGGTTCAAGTATTCTGATTGGAAGAATTGGATTGGTTGACAACTGGTGGGGAAGCTATTTTAAGCACAATTTCATTTATGGTTCCATTGGTTTTGGTGTTGTTATTGGTTTGATTTTTAGTTTTTGAGGAAGAAGCTTCATTTGACTTGAAAGTATGAACCTGTAAAGTGGAGAAAATATGTTTGGCACAAGCCCAAGAGAAAAGCTTAATCAACTTGAGTTGGGTTAAAGAGAAAGAAATCTGGGTAATCCAACCCCTTCAATATGACACAAAGTCAACAATTGACTCATCCTCAAATTTCCTGATGGAGTAAATATTGGTGATAGAGACATTATTATAAATATTTATAGAGAAATGATCTAAGAAGGTTTGGGATAATTGGGCAAAAGAGAAGAGGGAGTGTTTGGTGATATAACTATACCAATCTAATGCCAGACTAGATAAGTACATGGAAAATGTGTGGAGGAGGATAGCATCATCATAATAAATCAAGTAACAAGGATGCCTAAATGCTCTAAGTTGTTATTGGGGATCTTCCTTGCTCTAAAATATCAAAAATTTCATAAGTTCCCATTGAGGAGAGTATGGTTATATTGGGATGGATGGGTCAATTGGTTCATTTCAAATTTGATTATATGATAAGAGGTTATGGGCACCAAAAATAGATGAATTTAGATTGGTAATCTTGTCCCTTAATATCTTGATTAGATCAGTTTATAGTTATGTAGCCCCATAGTTTTAAAATATATTCTATTAGGGTTGGGTAGGTGCAACATACGAGTAGCTAGTAGAAGGTTGGGAGGATGCCACATATTGTTAAGTGGACATGGGTGGTTGGGAAGAAGCTACATATGGGTAAGTGGCCATAGGAGGTTGGGTAGAAGGTGGATGCACATACCTTTGTGGGTTAGGGATATAGCCTAGGTTGGGTGCAATAGACATTTGTTGGGGAATAGACATTGGTTGGGTTGGAGGAATGGTTGGTTTGAAGGGTTGAAGGTGGGTGGTAACCTTATTTCTAATACATGGAAGGGTATAAGGTATAAGGTATGGAAATTACCAAATTATTCAAAACCTAATTCAAAAAATAAGTTGAACCTCTGTGATGTAACAAAAACTCAAAAATTAGAATTTGGGTACAAACTGATAGGTGAAATCTGAATTTTATTATAAAATAGAAAACACAGTAATCATTGGTGGTTAGGACCAACCATCAGTGTATGACCGTTAGCGGTTACTATGAAGTTTAGTTTGGGAAAGAAAGGCTATTGGAGTGAGTTATAGAAAGGTTCTAAAGGTGATTTCTAGGTTGGGAGTTGGTTGTGAGTGAGAAATGAATTCTCAGAATTCCCTGGTTCAAAGGTTGGATATTCAGGGGAGTAAGAATGGTTTGTGGGTGGTCTGGGGTAGAGGGTGAAGTGTCTAGAATTGTAGAACTCCAACACAAGGAATGAGATGAAAGGAAATGGGAATGGATACAAGCAATGAAACTAATAAAACTAATTACTAAACTTGATGAAAAAGTGAAGATACTTATCTCTAAGTTTGTTAGTCTGGAAGAGTGTTGAGGTTCACTGAAAGCTATTGTGGATCCTAGAGCTATGTTAATAGAGTAATGATAGTTAGGCTCTTGATAGTTAGTTGCTGAAACACATGATGTCTCTGGTCTAGTTCCTAGTTCACTTAGGAGCTTTGATTTACCTAATAGTAATATTATCTTGTGACATAATTAATTCAACCTCCTAAGGCAAAGTCTTGGGTAACATTAAATAACTACCAATGGTCCTAGTCAACCATCATCGATCGAGAGGTGAGTACTGATGGTTAGGGTGAACTAGTAAAAATTAGATAAAATTAGATAATTACACAAATGATTGGTGGTTAAGACATTGAGACATGGTCTAAGGTTAATAAAGGGTTCATGGGGATGCATGAGGAATAAGTCTAGGAGGTTAGGGTCATTAAATGTTAGGGTATAAATGGTCTCTAGGTTGGGTGTCGATCAACTAGCCATTGGTTTGAGTAGGTGAGTTATAAATAGGATTTATTTAATTAATTTATCCAAATGGGATAAATTGGTATGTTTAAGGATTTTAATAGGTAATCCTAACCCAAGGGACCAAGGGGGCCAAGGGGTGTGTGGATTTCGACTAGAATCATGTTGTGTGGTTTTTGAGCATCTACAAGAAGATTATCATAAAGGATGCATTTGGTTGTAAAAGAATCATTTATAAGGACTAATATATAATTGGATAAGGCCATTCCTACATTTATACATCTATATGGATGTGTCTATGAGGATAGTTTAATGATTGAGCTAATGACTCAAAAAATGTGTGTTATAGTGACCAAACTTTGGTCTCTACAGTCATATTTGGATGCGAGGTAAATTTTGAATCCATTTTTTACTCATTTATAATGGTATATAATCATATATGGGGTGTATGAGGTCCCACATGTAACTATATGTACTAAATTTTCATCTTAGCCCTCACGATTCTGCCACAACAATTGTGAAAAATTCATTCATTTTTTCCATTAGGGATAAGAAGATTATCTTAAGATATGCATTTGGTTGCATGAAAATTTAATATTTAATTCTTTATATATCATGAAATAATTTCATTCTTATGTTTATACACCCATACATGCATGTTTGTAAAAAGGGTTTGTCTATTAGGCTAACAATTCAAAAAATACATGAACTATTGACCAGATTTTAGTCCCTAAGTATAAGCAATGATAAAAAAACATGTCATCACTTATCCCTCAACCAAAGTTAGAGAATCATCTATGGGTTTCTTAAATTACTTCCCTGTTAAATTATAAGCATTGACAGTTTGCCCATACCCCTCATGGTGCTTTTGCAATGCTTACATGAAGTTCAATCCTTTTTTCCCATTAGGGATGATAAAATTATCTTGAGGGATGCATCTAGTCACCTAGAATATTCCTACTCAATGCCTAGAAAATCATTATATAAGGTCATTAATGTGTTTATAAACCCATTATATGTGTTTGTGAAGACAGTTCCTCAATTGGATCAATGGGTCAAAACATATACGACTTCTGACTGACTTTTGGTTCTTAAAGTGAGTTTTGGCTATGAAATAAAATGTGCCTCCATTTCTCCCTCAAATATATTGGAATATTATCTTATAAGAGGTGATTATATTACTTTTACATGCACGTTTAGGAGTTAATGGTTTGTCTTTACCCCTCACGATTCTCTTGTAATGCATGTGCAAAGGTTGTACCATTTTTACACTTAGGGACAAGAATATTCTCTTAAGGGATGTATCTGACTGCATGTAGGTTTTAAATATAATCCCTGATGGATCACTAAAAAAGGTCATTATAACATTTATAATCTCATTTAGACATGTTCAGGGAGATGATTCGTCAATTGGGATAGTGAGTCAATAAATAAGTTACCTACTAACTAGATATTAGTCCCTAAAGAGAGATTTAAATACAAGAAAAAATTTGTTGGTGTTTATTAATTATAATAAGTGGTATATAGTCCTAAATGGAGTGATCATAAGACTTTACCATATAACTTGATGAGCTAATGGTTCATCCTTACCCCTCATGGTTCTCCTGCAATCCTTGCGTAAAGTTTATTCTTTTTTTCTACTTAGGGATGGGATGATTCCCTTAAGTAATGCATCTGACTACATGAAAATTTTAAATCTAGGGCCTAAATGAGTGTATAAAATTTTCATTTTTATCATTTATATTCCCATCCAGATGCATATGTGAAGATGATTCATCGATTGGGCTAGTGATTCAATGGATAAATGACCCACTTACCAACTTTTGGTCTCTAAAGAGATATTTGGATGCAAGAGAAAATGTGTCATCATTTCTTCCTCATCCAAGTGGTAGATAATAATTTTGGGGGTTATTAAATGAATCACTCGTGTAATTTTAGGATCCAATGATTCATCTCTAGCACTCACAATTCTCTTCCAACGTATACCCAAGTTAGAAAGATAAGAAAGTTGGTTTAGGAGAGAGTTCTAACTGTATGAGAACACAATAATAGAAAATTTAGTTTATATTGAATATATTGAAAAGTATGGCTACAAAATTATCTTTCCATTAATCCAATTACCCCATTCAACAATGAAATGAATGATCAATGGTTGAATTTCAATTTGCTTCATGTAAGTTTCTATTGTATGCATTTTGGTTGTTTTTTTCATGTAGTTCTTATTTTATGTATTTCAATTGTCTTTTTTAATTTCAAAAGGGAGAAGTGGCATTTTTATTTCCTCATGGTTTCTATAATATGTCCCTACTACAAATAATGGATTCTAGATGGTCATATTTCAATATTTTTACACTATTGACACAATATTAGAAGCTTAATTAGCATGGATTATGATGTCAACATTAAGGTATTAATAGGGACTTGGAATGGATGTCAAGAAAAGTATGAAAAATGAAAATTTATTTATGCACTCTACATCTTCAAGCCTATTATGGATAGAGGACGGTGCAATAATCACACAATAACTACAACATAATCATTGGATGCGAGTGACATGAATTTTTTTAATTGAAAATCAAACTAATGTCCATTGTGGAGGTGCTCAAGGTGATCCAAAGACCATTCAAGCCACTACTAAAAATAAACTTAGTCTTGATTGATTCACTATGCCATTTGTAAAAGTGTTAGGTGTCAATCATTTGAGATGAATGTACAATAAGACATACGTGATGAAATGTTTGATATTTCAATGTAGTACCAGCTTATGTAGGTCTTTGAGAGACTCTTATTATTTAAATTTACTTAAAATCTTGATATAGATACCTATCTTTAGAAGCTTAAAATTGTATAAGGATTTAGGAAGCCAATGACACATTGATTTGCATCTTCAATGCACTCAACATGATATGTCCTATGACTATATTTATCCATCAAATTCTAAAAAACTAATTTTCTAGATCCTACTCTCAAATTGAAGTAATGTAGTTGCAAATTAAATAGAGTTAAGATAATTCCTTACATACACTGATATAGATAAAGTGATAGTTTTAATCTCAAAATGCATAAATTGAGTGTAGTAAGTGAAATAAAAAGTGAACCATAAAAGAAAGGGATACACTAATGGCCCTTGAAAGGGTCTTTCTTCAATAAGTTAATCTACACATCATTGATCCTCAAATGTTTAATATCTTGTAAAGATCCTTATTTTTCTATAAATCCATAGTGGTATATTTTATAAATCTCATAACACACTAAATTTTGTTTGGGGTTATAGAGAATGTTAATATTAATACTTGTAAACCAAACTTATTTTAGGCTTTCACCAAATGTGCACTTTGATACAATTCTATATCAAAATTATTTAAGTCTATGGAAATCAATGCACATAGATATCATATATTTTATTGTTAGCTAATTTTATATTTCATGGATTAAGACCTTAGACAACATTTGAATGCCACCGTACATAGGCATATCAGACCTTTCAGGCCACTCACCCAAATTGAGTGATGGTTTACTTTTAAACTTTTGATTGAGAATACTCATAATAATTTACATCAAATACATCTAAAATAAGCACTAAAAATAATACAATTTTAAGAAACCATCACATATGTATTTTTAAAAAATCATAACACAGATGTGTATAATAAAATAACTCTATTATGTTCATTATAACATCAGTACATCAATTTCATGAAATCTAAACATTATAACTATCCATTAATTGACAAAACCATGCTTAAAAACTTCTTCATTTATGAATAATTTCAACAAGGATAACATGTATGTAGCAAAAACAACATCTAATAATAATGACCTATAAGAAGCAAATCTATATACATAAATTATAACATTGTATGATTCACATAGATATATCATATAATATGTATGTCAAAGTATGCCATAATGACATAAAACTGGGCCATATGGAGATACAATCTATATCATATACATATACAAAATGGGCCATATAAGCACAAAAGGGGGCCATATCAGCATACAGAATAAATTGTGCCTACAACCACCTTAGCACAAGAAATATCTCTCTCGTTGCTCATTGCCTCCAAATAAATTATGATTCATCCCCATAGATGTAGAGCCTAGGGTAATGGATATCTCTTTATGGGGAAAAAATATACTTTTAGCATGTGAAGTATCAAAATTGTGTGCCTCAACCTCAAAAACTTGTGGTGCCTTCACAACATAAAAATTAAAAAAATAATGCATTAGAATGATATATTGAAAATGATAGAGTTTCCAAGAACAATTTTTTTCAAAAAGATGATGCTAGACTCATTGCATTCCACCTAAAGGGCTCCCAATGGTTGTGTGACCTTGAATAAATCACAGATGGAGAATCCTATTATGCATACCTATAGGGTTATATCTAGATGTTCATACAAAGATAAATATTATGTAGAGTATCATTATTCAAAGTTAAAAAAAGACAATTTTACTATGTGTTATCTCCAGTCTCTTTCTCTGAATCAGGTTCTACTAGGGAGATAATGGATCTTGTGATGTAAATGCATCGTCAGTCACAACTTTTTGTGATCCATGCAAGGTACCAATTACATCTTGCATCATCTATAAAACAAAAAAAATAAATAGGTAATTATGAATCAATTACAACTAAACCTATTTTAAGATAATTCTAACTTATTCTTTCTATATAAATAGAGATAGAAAATATCAATGAACTGTAATTCTAATTGCAATGTTATCATCACATTATTGTTATCTAAATTGGGTAAAAATATCATCTATAATCATCCATACAAGCAAACTATGAAATAGAAAAAACACATAACCTATTTTAAATAGATTAAAATTACTCATTTTGTATATAAAGAGAGAGTGAGAGAGGGATAGAAAGAAAAAAATAGTAACAACTTGGAGTGAGAAAGAGTGAGAGGGAGATAAATAAAGAGTGAAAGAAAGAGAGAGATAATGTAAATTTGTCTCTCTTTCTATCCCTCTATCTTCTTATGTCTCTATCTCTTGTAAGAGGAGGGGAAGGCTGAGCAAGCAAGTACACTAAAACTATGGTGTATACAAAATATTCAAACAATATAGAAAATTGATAATTTACTTTCCAAACATGATTGTGGGGTATTTCAGTGCTAATTAAAGACTCAAAAACAAAATCCAAACTAGCTAAGGTGCCTAAAATATTGGTTGTCATCTATATAAGCAACAAATGAAAGAAGTTAAATATTATTCAATTAAGTAAACTTTAATTTAAAAAATAAACCTAAAATTCTTGTAAAAACATAAATAGATTTTATAATTAATTAAAATTGTGTTTCAAATACAAATGATGAAATAGATAAGCCTTGCATATGTAGTTTTATACGGGTAGGAGATGGTGAAGTAATTATAGATGTCATATATTATGGCATGCAAGTGTCTTGAGGTGTTTCAATAACTACATATGGCATATACTCTAGCATGCTAGTGTCTTAAGATCTTGAAGAAATTATAGATTGAATATATTATTCTATATTGGTGCCAGAAGGTGTTGAAGAAAATGTATATGGCATATATTATTGTGTAATAATATGTTGTATAAATGTGTGTATAGCCTCCATAGGTGTGCCTATTAGATTTGTAGATGTAACCCTTGTATTTCTAACCTGAACATGTGGTCTAGTGCAATTACTCCCACATGATATGCAATGGTGTATAGGAAATGTCAAATGACTACTAGTTATGCCACCACATGAAACACCCTTATTAGGAGGGGTACTACTAGATATGTCAACATGTGAATCACTAATAGTATTAGGGACCCTACTAGATTTTTCATCACCTGTATCATGTTTACAACTCTTCAGTGTATGCATCATATCGTCAATCATAACCTATGTGAGACTAATAACTACCTCAAGGGTGTCCATCTATGTACTAATTTACAATATTTTAGGTATATAATTATGTTTTATGATCCTTTTATTTCTTTGTTGTTAATTTTAGTAGTTTTAGTCCCACTCGGCACTAAGTTTATCAAATGAGGACCCACCTCCCTTAACTTTAGAGGCCTTCATGTCAAAATAACTCATTGAGATTTCTTTTAGAACAAAATCAAAATAAAGTTTTCTCAAAAAATATAATGGAACCTCATTAACATTACATGGAGACTCATCAAACAACATCTGCCACCTATCCCAAAAGATTTTTTTAATCTCCGCATGAATACACCAATCAATGTTTGTGTTTGCAACTTGTTAGTGGTGGTTGGATGGTTATAGGCATAAAAAATAAAATGCATGCTTCTTATTTTGTTATCTTTTTTTAATTTCATCATATAAAAACTTATCATAATAATATTATTTCAATACCTCTCTTTGATGTAACATTGCATCAAGTTGGGAAGTGACATTTTCCACTTCATTATAAATTGCCTCTAGTGTGTTGGCAAGTGAATTGTGTGCACTATGAATATAAGAGTCATGAAAACTATTTATGATAATTCTAAATTGTTTTCAATGTTAATTATAGTGTAATTCAACTTATTCTTTTATGATGTCAAAATGTTAGGGATTTTCATCACGATTTTGATAAAGGTTTTCTTCAAGCAATAAATTCATCAAATCAAGTATCTAAATTTATAAAAATAAACATTTTCTAGGTCTAGTTGAAGGTTTTCCTGAGAGAAATTGAAATTTAATTTCAAAACCTAAAATGCATCATAAAAATTATATTACACACCCTAAATATGCCCTATGGAAAAAAACATGCATGGGACCATGATGCAAGTGTGCATTCTTGGTGTAGATGCAAGGAGAGAAAAATAATTTAGGCCATTCTTATTTTTCTTCCAAAACTTGAGATCAATAAGTAAAAGTAAATTAAATGGGGGTTTTGTGAATATGTCTTATTTTTACATTTAGAAAGGGTGTACACCCTTTTTGACAAAGGGAGTACACCCTTTTGGTTCAGAAAAATACTTGTGTTTTTATCTTTAGTTTTTTTAAAGGGAATATGCCATTTGAAAAAGAAGAGATGTTGTTCTAAGAGTGTCATGTTGTTTGTCCCATAAAACTTTGCATATACCCAACCCTAAATAGTGAAATTATTACTGAAAATTTCCCTAGAAAGCACTTTGACACTTGATATTAGGAATCTTATTACACGCAACTTAATCTAGAAATAGAAATAAAATAATTATATATTAAAACTAAAATAAGATGGAAATATTTTATTAAAATAATATAAGCACATCATAATCTAATGTGGGATTCTTTGAGGTGGAAACCTCCTTTGAGCACAACTCAACAAAAATATTCAATAGGTGCCTTTTCTTCTTACACAAGATTTATATTTTAACTAATATATTCAAGAAAACAACTACTTCCCAAACATGTGGGAAATTAAAAAAAATAACTAATGGGATGACTCGTAAAGCATATGTTTCCATACTTTTATTAACAATAGTGAATATAATAGAGATGAGTTAGGATAAAATGGCCCTAGCACATTTCTAAAATTTGTTATAGTTGTAGACACCTTGATATACATTTTCAATATGTTTTAGTTACCTTAAAACTAATTTTGAAATTGAATAAATTTTCTAGTTTATACATTAAGATATCATGTAATCATTACAATTTTTTTCAAATAATTTACTTTCCTTCTCTATTATATATGTTGCTACATTTTTAATTGATATTGCATTAATAATTTTAATGTTAATTATAGATTAGATTTTACAATCTAAACACATATACATAACTCTAGTTTCAACAATCAACACAAAATGTGAATCTTCTATTTGATATTCTAATCAAGTTTCAATATGTTTGAGATCTTAAATTCATTCTTTACACTTACATTATGAGAGATACGAGCTTATAAAGGACTTTCATCCCCTATTATAAAGGAGTCAATCCCTATTAATGAAAATGAAACCATCCTCATCATATCTTTATATTTATCCCATATATCTCTTACAATATTTCCCATCCCTTTATTCCCTCAACTTATCTAACCTATGTGAGTTGGTTTACCAACCAAATAGCTCACATTATTACAATATCAATCACACTCATTCAATTTAACTAATTATAAATATATAGCTCAAACTTATGGGCACTAAGCTATTTTATAACATTCCCCCTAGTGTGAACATGGGGAAAACATTATCTTGTACTACAATGTGTGACCTTTGATTGTTCATGAACTAGATGATTCTACAATGGTTGACCAATAATTAAAACAAAATGGTTTTAACTAGGATTGACTAAAAACCTCAAATCAAATCGAATGGCTTTACAAATCATTAACCAATGACCATAATTTCATGATTTTATAGTACTTTATTAGCTCTCATCTTTTTCTTACATCATGAGAAAATATAAATAGATTGTGCTCACATATCATATGAACATGAATGTATCATCTATTCTTATTCACTAAAGTAAAAATCAACATAAAACTGAAAAACATGTCACAAGAACATTGTGTGGCCCCATCTCTTGTGGTTGACGAGAGGCTGCTAAAATTCCTCCTTCCTCTATTACCTCCAACCTCCTATTAGAATCTACATGCTTAGAAAAATTGGATTTGAAGTTCAATTTTAGAATGCACCCCCTCCACAAGATGGACATTACATACAAGTGATAGTGCATTTAGTTACAATTGAAGTAATTTTTTTGACACTTCGACTCTAACAAGATAATAGTAAAACTATTTTTGATTATTATAAAGACACCAAATTGAAGATACATGATGACACATAATACAAGACACAAACTCTTTTTTATTTTAAATTTTGACAATATAACAACATAAACCATTTGGAATGACATGACTAAAACACTTTTTATGAACATTAAATGACTCAACAAAAAGACATAGATGTGTGACAACATTTAAAAAAAATAGTTTCTAATATAGATTAAAAAATATCAATTAGAAATTAAATCAACCATAATCAAAGTTGGACTTAAAGATATAAATCATAACCTAAACAAAATAAATCTAAAATACTAACAACCACATACCTAAAAGAAATGCCTCTAAATAATAGAAAAAACCACGAGTTTAGAGAAAAACTAGAAAAACTAAAGTCCCACATCATTTTTTTGTGGAGTTGAAACCGTGGGTGAAGAGCAATTTGGCAAGGCAAGGATTTACCTACAGATGCTAAGGGTAGAACATATAGAACCGAGTTAGTGAAAAGTTTGTCAATGTATGGAGCTTGAGTGTGTGTTGTTTGGAACCTAATGATGAAACCATCTTAGGTTATGAAGACTATGCTATATGGAAAGCTTGTTGGTGGTTCCAACGCTATATCTAGTTCAAAAAATGAAAGTGTAGATAGGTCATGGGTGATAATGCACAATTGCACATGGATATATCTTGATAAAATACATGATTCACAATAAGCAAACACAAATGAAATGCTATAAGATTTCACTTATAATATGCATGAGGCTCACTATTTGGATGACTATGAAAGGTGTACATGAAAGAGATAATATCAATCCTACACACAATGATGTCAAGCCCATTGAAATAAATATGTATAAGTGTATAAAAATGATGATAGATGAGTACATAAATTTATATACATGATGGTATCTGAACAAGTCCTTAATAGGTGGAAATGAACATTCTATGCCAAACTAAACATGCACAGAAGTAGGCATAATTCATAATGACATGTATCTAAAATGCATACAAACCCTTAATAGAGTTGTAGGAGATTGCATCCATAATGTCAATGCTTTGTCAACATACCGTCAGGGAATTACAAACATACATGGTAGAACTAGATAGAGTATAGATGCACATTAAAAACAAAATTTTTTATGTTATAATATCTTAACCTCTAGAAAACATCTCACTCTAGCAAACTAAATTAATTAGATTTGTATTACAATATCTCATAACTTGGGAAACTTAGACTATAGGGCACATTTTCCAACACCATGTGATCACAACCAACTCCTTGCAACAAAGAAGGTATCCCCTTTTCTAAAAAACAATTGGCTCCCTAAGATCAAGTAAGTCAACATGGGAAAAGGCATCTAACAACTAACTCCACAAAATATAGAAACATAGAAATTAGAAAATATAAGGAATATTCCACTCACATGTGGAGAAAGGTTCCACAAAAGGCAGAGTGGGGGAAAATGCACTCCCCACATTTGAGGAGCTCTTTAGGCCTCCAAAATGTATTCATATGGTCATGTGATAGCCCCAAAGGGCTCCACACTCAACAATATCCCACGTGGAGATCATTTCTCTTGAACAAAATCTATCACTGCTCCATGACTATTAAGGCCAATCAAATCTAAATATAGTCTCAAATTGTCCAATGTGACCACCTTGGTCATCATATTTACAATATTTTGGCTAGTATGAATCTTCTCTAGCTTCACCAAGTTCTCCTCTAAATCTATCCTAATAAAGTGATAATGTAACTAAATATGTTTCATCCTCGAGTGGAAAGTGGAGTTCTATGCCAAATGAATAACATTGTAACTATCAATGTGTAGTCTCCCAACTTCCTAGACATGCCCCAACTCTTGAAACAACTCCTGTAACCAAATCATCTCCTTGCTAGCCTCTATGGCAACAACATAATCTACCTTTGTGGTTGACAAAACCACAAGCTTTTATATCCTGTAAATCCAACTAACCACTATATCTCTAATAGTAAATATGTATCTTGTCATATTTCTCCTACTATCAATATTCTCTAACATATTCGAGTCTAAATAACCATGCAAAGTGGTGTCTGATCCCCCATAACATAATACAAAATCAATGGTTCCTCTCAAATATCAAATAATCCATTTCATTTCTTGTTAATGTTCATATCTTGGATCACTTATATACCTGCTCACAACTCCCACTAATTGGACAATATTTGGCTTAGTACAAACCATGGCATACATCAAGCTTCCAACTACGGATGAGTAAGGTACTTTGGAAATCTTAATATTTTGAACTTCCGTCTTGGGACACTGCTCCTTTGATAATATAAAGTGGCCTACCAAAAGAGTACCAAAAAATTTAGCATCCAACATGCTAAACCTCTCTAAGACTTTCTTTGCATACTCTAATTAGGATAAAACTAGAAACCTCTCCTTCCTATCACAATAAATCCTCATACAAAGGATTTATTTTACAGCATCGGAATCCTTCATAGAAAAATAGTTACTAAGTTATTTCTTTAGCATATGAATATGTTGTATGTTGTTTCTTAAAACTAACATGGCATTAACATACAAGCATAAAATAATAAATGAACCATCATCAAAATGTTTGACGTACACGCAATGGTCAGAATGACACCTTTGATATTTTTGTTTCAACATAAAACAATCAAATTTCTTGTATCATTGTAGTGAAGCTTATTTTAGGCCATACAAGCTCCTCTTTAGTCTTCACACAAAATTCTCCTTCCCTTTGACCTCATATACCTGTGGCTACTTCATATACAACTCTTCATCCAAATCACCATAAAGAAAAGTAATTTTCACATATAACTACTCTAAGTGCAAATCCTCAACTGCAACTAAACTAAGAACAATAATAATAGAAGTCATTTTTACAATAGAAGATAAAATCTCATCAAAATCAATACCTAATTTTTGTGTAAACCCCTTGGCCACCATCCTGACCTTATACCATTTTCTCCCTTCATGCTCTTCTTTGATCTTGAAGATCCACTTGTTTGGAAATACACTTTTACCCTTGGGTAGCCTAATTAAATCTCATGTTTGGTTCTCTATGAGAGATCTATGATCTTTATCCATGGCTTATTCCCATCTCAACTTATCATCTACCTGCATTACTTCCTCATAACACTCTGGTTCTCTATTATTAGTGAGTAATAAATAATTTAAAAAAGGAGAAAAAAGTTTAGGTGCTCTTCTTACCCTAGGAGACCTTCTTACCATAGGAGTTTGGGGTCCTTGTGTAAAAGGTTCCTAAACTGAATTATTGGATACTTAACCATCCACAATATCATCCAATACTATGTACTCTTTTTGTTCCTATTCTTATTCCTGCAACTGATCCTTATGCATGACTTTTTCATTAAAGACTACAGCTCTAGATTGAAATATTCAATTTTTTTGATATCTTTAATTCATTCAACACACTTACATTATGAGAGATAAAAGCTTATAAAGGATTTTCATCCCCTTTTATAAAGGATTCAATCCTTATTAATAAAAATTAAGCCATACCCATTATATATATATATATATATATATATATATATATATATATATATATATATATATATATATCCCATCCCTTTATTCCCTTGATTATTATTTTGATGGATGTACAAATACTTATGTGGGAACCTTGAATTATTTGAAAAATAAAAAGAAACATATTATTTCAAAATATCGCATTGCAATGCATGAATTAAATGTTACAAAAATAACTTAGTGCTCACATGTTTGATCTATATATTTGTAATTAGTTAAATTGAGTGAGTGTGAATGATATTTTAATAAGGTCAGTTATTTCATTGGTAAACCAACTCATGTAGACTAGATAAGTTGAGGGAATAAAGGGATGGGATATATATATATATATATATTTCATTGGTAAACCAACTCATGTAGACTAGATAAGTTGAGGGAATAAAGGGATGGGATATATATATATATATATATATCCCATCCCTTTATTCCCTCAACTTATCTAGTCTACATGAGTTGGTTTACCAATGAAATAACTCACCTTATTACAATATCATTCACACTCACTCAATTTAACTAATTACAAATATATAGATCAAACATGTGAGCACTAAGTTATTTTTGTAACATTTAATTCATGCATTGCAATGCGATATTTTGAAATAATATGTTTCTTTTTATTTTTCAAATAATTCAAGGTTCCCACATAAGTATTTGTACATCCATCAAAATAATAATCAAATGGACTTAGAATAATTTCTTTTATTTTATGAGTATGTAAGGATCTTAGCATTATGTCTTGATGTGTTAGTAACTTAAGAATATCCATCATATTATAATTTAAACCTTGTGGTAGCTTGACCTCAAGTTGTGTCTTGATAAGAAGAAACCCCCATGCAATTTGTCTAAGATCTCGTCAACCAGTGGTATAGGAAACTTTACCTTAATTGTGAGTTTATTCAATTCTCTAAATTATATAAAATGTTTATATGACCCATAGTTTTTTTTATAAATACTATGGGTGAAGAGTATAGAATAATGTTTGGGTGAATGACACCGTCATGTAATAATTCTTTCATTATTTTTTCAATTTTAGTATTCTATAAGAAGGGGTACCAGTAAGGATGAATTTTGGGGGGACACTATCTAGAAAAAGCTAAAGGGTATGATCCTCGAGGCATGGTGGAGATACACCTTTAGGTTCATCAAATATGATGGAATATTTTAACAATAATCACTATAAATATAACATCTATTTTGAATCAAAGGTTTTAGTAAGTTGTATGGTTCAAATCTAGGCAATAATCCCATGAGAACCCTTTTCCAACAACATCTCCATCCAATGAGAACTAATTATGCTTATTGATCCCTGGGTGAGTCCTCTTAATGTGCATTACTAGTATTTTTCAAAGAATTATATCCATAGCTCATAAAAATCTAATATAATAGGTCCTATAATTTGAATCCATTACGCTTCCAAAACCACATCACAAGCTCCTAGAGGTAGAACAAGCATGTCTTATTTTAAATTATAATGCCTTACTGAGTTTTAGATATTATGGAATTTACCCTTAAAATATAAGGTTCCCTCATTTGATATCATGACTTTAAAAGGTGAATAGGGATACATATAATAATCTACTTATTTTAAAAGCCAGTGATTCATGACGTTATGTGTGCTACCATAATCAATAAGGATTGTTAGGGGATTTTTTTGAAGTACCATTTGACTTTAATTATCTAAGGATTAATGAAACCATACATTGCATGCACCAAAATTTCTAGAGTTGGTTCATCTCTAAGGTCAAGGGTTTTCTTCATTTTCTTCATCTTAGGCTTCTCATTAATCACCCTAGTCATCAAACTCTAGAGGAGATTCCACATCTAGTAACTTAAGATTTTGTTCCTCACATTAGTGACCCAATGTGAATTTTGTTTAACCGTAGGATTTTGAGTGTTCTAGGGTTAAAGGGTAGAATACCCCAATCACATGGATAAATAAAACTATTCTAAATCATGCCAATTAATCAAAACTTGGATAAATATATATTCTAAATTAATATGCTAAATTTTGATAAATATAAAATGTACAATTGAATACAACATCTCTATTGCTTAATAATGAAGGAATAATACTTATCTTATTTTTTTTCAAGTGGATTTTACACCTATGTGTAAGAAAAAGCTAATTGAATATTAAGATTTGGTCGTCATATTCTAAAAATATTATTTTTAGGGACCCAAACACTACTATCGACCTATGGATAATAGCATTGATGATTTTGTCTACATTTTGATGCTTCTATCCTTTAAAACATATTAGATGTATTAGGAAGCGATAACTTGCACATTTTTATATTTTTTATTGCCCTTCTACTGATTTATCTAGATCTCGTGCATATGTTATAGATTATTATTAATGGATAAAACCCTAGATATTCACATTATGTCATGTAATATTGCCAAAAATGGGTTAGTGGGATCATGTTGTCAAGCTAATATCAAATATACCAATGTCAATGAGCGCTACTTACATAGCCAATACTCCAAAGAGGGCATCAGACTTATGTAGTTCTCCCTTATGTGTGGGAGTGTATGTGTGTGTACAAGATTGTAATATACTATGTGTTAATGCATGAAATGATCTAGCCTATAATTTGACAAATATCACTCATGGGTTATTATTTTAATGTTTCAAACATGTGATATGATTTCTCCTATGAATAATATATAAATAGAGAAGAGTAGGGTAGTATAACTCAATTGTGTGATTGATTGAATGAGCTTGGATATGTGCTTGCTTAGTATTTTCTAACTAAAAAATGAGAAGGATTTGATTTGTATTTATACCACATATTTTGAAAATATATCATAGGAGGGTTCAATAAAATAAGTATGCTGACCCATATGTTTCAAAAAAATTACAATTTGGATGAATTTTTTAGGTACGAAAGTAAAATAATAAATCTGTACATTAGCATTAATGTTAGTGTCCATATGTGGATGGTTGTGTCTAGTAGGATAGAAAAACTACTGAATATATTTAACAATAGTGAAGGATATAGATCAGGTTTTAAGCTTTATGCATTGTATAGGTGATATGGGTCATCATAATGATAGGGTCCAATTATAAGATAAGTTGTTAGGCATAGTGAGATGGTGAATGTTGACCTTTAGATATTGGGAAGGTATATAATTAAAGGGTAGAGTATTGATTGGTATTTTTCAAAATTACAAGATTGAGATGTATATAAATTCATATTTAATATCTACATTTCCCCCCAGTCTTTAATCTACCAATGCATAAGGATGAAATTACTAGGTTAAAGGAAAGAAATCTATACCATGGTTTGTACAACACACCTTGCCTTTTCTTGAGCCAAATTTGAATTATTTTATTGTGTATAATATATAACCAAGAGTATGCTATAGTATAAATAATTGCATATAATTTTAAATTAAATTATTTTTAAATGCTAGAAAATAAAGATAGCAAGGAAGGAGTACCCCTATGCGTTGATGCAACCATGTTATGCTTGGTAGTTTTTTATGGTAAATATGCTTCCTTATGAATCATTGGAGTTAAGATAGGTTCATAACCAAACCCTAAAAATGTGAAGAGGGAGATTATTCCCCTAATCAAGTGCAAGGATGAGTTATGACATGACCAACAATATCACTAAATCTCAATCGTGCAAATCAAATGTATAAATAATCTAGTGAGGTCAAGTGGTATAACCAACTCAAGTTGAAAATAGAAGTAGTGAAATGGCCATTTAATATGCTAAATCTCAACCAAACTAATTAAAGTATCCAATTGTTGTAGATAGATAAAGTCTCAAATGGTGCATGTTGGTTTAATCAGTGTTTCTTGGTAATAATGTTCTAGAGATGTAATTAATGAATTGATAATTTTTTGGTGTACTATCATGGCATATTCACCTCTAATGTGTCTCAATCTGAAGTTTCTCTCAAAATGTAACCTCTAATCTATAACTATGTATATTATGTGTCACAAATATGAAAATCTATGTCCCAAATCTATGATAATTGGTACAAAAGTATTTTGACTCAAGTATATATCTAAATCATATAAATTGTGCTAAAACTCTAGATATTATGAGAACTATGTAAGTGTGGAGTTCATGTCTCTATGACATACCCCCACTGATATGCCCCCCTTTTGAAGTGAGGGGATGTAAACTAGTGGTCACCTTACTTTTAAAAGATAAGATGATCATATATATGTGAATGAATCATGCAAGAATAATATCATGTCTAAATATATATATCAATGAAGCTCATAGTATCTGATTACATCAATTTCTAATATACATTATATATATCGTGGAAACATCTAGAAAGAAATAATACAAGCTCATCAAACAATCAAGCATACATACGAGAGTATTCAATGTAATGTGAAAGATGGTCCAAGGAGACCACAAACAAGAGGCATATTCAAATGTCGTACACTCAAAAAATAACATATTCAAATGTCCATATAGAAAATGAAAGAAACATTTTGTGGCATGGGGACACAAGCAAGGAACTTATTAAAATGTTAAACAATCAAGACAATGATAACAAATGAGAAGCACACTCGAGGAAGTGATAATGTGAATATATAAAGTATAAGAAACCAACAAAAGCATATCATATTAGTCCCTGCATATATGTGTTATTAATAAATGTCATGTAACATAGTACATCATGTACACTATAAAAGATAGAATCATGGATGCATAGATGTGTAATATTTAATATATAAGCTCAAACATGATAATGTACAATAATCATAAATCCTATGTAACTTGTATCAATCATGATCAAGGAAAGGTAAAATCCCCCAACATAGTGTATCACGTGGGTAGAGGAGAGTTCCAACATTTATATGTGCATGTATCATGTATTTGATCTATGCTTGTAGCATACTCAAGTATGTTTGAAACATATACGTCTATAGAAAGAAAATGATATGTTATCTACGAATATAAATCAAACAACATATGTATAGTAACTAAGATAAGTATGATCATTTTAAATATTTTTTATTTTTTAAGTTTATTTAAATGTTTTTGTATTTTATTGAATGTCTATTCTTTTGGTATTTTTGAATTTTAGAATGTAGAATAACTATTTCCAAAAATCTTCTAACTCAAATGATAGAGAACTGGAAAGTGGACCCTTTGTTTGATAGAAATATATATACTTTTTTTATTGTCAATATTATTAGTGTAATGATTTTTCCCACTGAGTTTTTCCTACATGGTCGTATGGCCATTCTATGTTATTTAAGCTTCTTTATGTTAGTTATAAAGGGTCCATAGGATAATTATATTTAATTTTAATTAGTTAATTAGGAAAATTAGGGCTTTCTTCATGTTGCCCTAATTTTCTCTATATGTACCCCACTTTGTTTTTTGAAAGGTTACTCACTCAGTATTACAATATATCAATCGAATGCATTCTATTCCTTCTCTTAGAATTTTGGAGCTCTCTCTACAGGAATCAACGTTGTTGCTTGAACACTATTCAAAGATATTGGCACATTTTTTCATGGTATCAGAGCCTTTTTGACAGCCTCATGCATCATACTCCCTAGTAAGATCCTCCATGCATTCACCTTGTTGTGATTTTGTCTTCTGTCTTGGCTGCCATTTTTTACCTTAGAGTCATTTTATTAATTTGCCTCAAAACTCATGTCAAAAGGCCTTTGATGAAAAATTTGTTTGCATATTTTTTTAGGGTTTTTCGAGATCTAAAATGGGTTACTTTTAGATTTTTGAGAAAGTTCATGGATTTTTATAGAAATCAATTCCTTCCATCTGGTTGACATTCATACGAATGAAGTAATTAAGTCTACAAACCCCAGTTTACTCTCTGTAGACCAAATTAGGTTTTCAGAGGACCATTACTTGATTCCAGATCGAATTTGGGTTTTCAAATTGCTACAACTTGCTTGCAAGACCCATTCGGGCTTTCAACATTACTTTACTTCAAATTTGTGAAGTTAAGTAAAGTAGTTTAAAAACCTCAAATTACATTAGAAGAAGCAATCGGGTTTCTCAACCCCGACAACTTGATCATATACCAAATTAAGTTTTTGGCATTACTTTACTTTTAATTCATGAAGTTAAGTAAATTAGTCCAATAAACTTGAAATATATTACTTGAAACTAATCAAGATTCTCTGAGGTAATTACTTATAAATTATCAGGCTTTAACAGTTAGAATTCACAACCTTGAAATACACTACCAAGAGGTAATCAAGTTTTCTAGGGTTGACTACTCATTTAATTTTTTAAGTTGTAGTTGTGTGAAACCCCACAGTAAAGTTGTTTGAAGAACCTAAAATACACTGCCAAGAAGTAATCAGGTTTTCAAAGGGTAATTACTTCTTACTATTTAGGTAAAGTAGTTGTAAGAACCCAAAGTAAAATAGTGTTGAAACCTAGAGTGATGTTCAGGAGGACATCAAATTTATGATGAAAGGTAATGAAAAAATAGAGTAAAGTTGTTTCTATTTTTGGATTTTTGGATGAAAAAAATCAAGTGTGGAAAAAAAATCATTTTTGGAAAGCATCCAGGAATTTGTGTGAGTAAGAACTAGTAAGTGATATAACTTTCAATCTATAGCTTTTTTTAGGTGCCATTTTTTTTTAAAGTGCATATTTTCTCGAGCTCTACACATTGATGACATTGTTTTAGGATTTTTATAACATCTATTTTTCACATGGTGTAATAGCTTAAAACTCTCTTCAAACTTTTGTACCTTTCCTCTTGGATGCATTATCGATTGTGCTTGATGTCCCTCTCATACATTCTCACATTGATTGCTCATAAATGCATTCTTAGTTGTGCTTAACATCTAAGACTAAGCATGTGTGCATTGTAACTTCAAGGGGGTATTCTTGATAGTTCAGGGGTACTTGTATTGTGTGCTTTCTATTTTATTATATTCATTTAAATTTTACAATTTGTCTTATTCTAATCTACACTAATGGATCTAAACATTGAACCACTCATACCATTTAATTATCTCAAGTGGAAGTCTAAAATGTAGCTTGATTTGAGAGGTAAAGGACTCTATCAGATTACTATAGGTAAGGAAACTAAGCCATCTACAAATACAAAAAGGTTAAGTGGTACAATAGATGTGATGAGGCATATGGGTTCTTATGCTTGTCTATGTCTCCCAACCTTCTATTTCATGTTGAATTTGCAAAAACTTCGAATGAAGTATGGACAATCTTGGACAAGATTTTTGGAGTGCAAGACATCATGAGGGATCATGAGCTAGAGAGTGAGCTCATCACATTGAGCCTAGGTGACTATGGCACCCTACAAGACTTCTTTACAAAGTTCAAATCACTAAGACTACAGTTGAAATAATGTGGCATTGAGATAGATGACCAGTTGATTATATCCATGCTTGCAAAATTGGGTCATGACTATTCAATTTTCATCTCTACATTTCATGCTACCAAATGTGCACTTAGATCCACTTGGAAAATGCCATCATTTGATGAGTTTGTTGCTGATGTGACTTAGGAGCAAGATAAGTTGGTTCAAATGGGTGCACTAAAGTCTTCAAAATCACATGCTTTGATTGTCAATCAGGACAAAAAGAAGCCTTATAACAGTGGCAAATAGGAGAAGAAATAGTCTAAACCTAATCATGAGCATAAGAAGAATAAAAAATTAGATGCCAAGATAAAGGAATCATCAAATGAGTCCTTCTCAAGTGGCAAAACCTAAAAAAGAGAAATTCAAATGAAATTTTTGCAAGAAACTTGGACATGATGAATCTTAGTGCATAAAAAAGAAGATTGACACCTTGACTAAGATGCTTGAGAAGAACAAAATTAGTGTTCATGAATCCTCATCTTAGAACATGTTTGCACAAGATTATACAAAGGCAAAAAACAACAAAAAGGGTAAAAACAAGGGCAAGGCACTTGTTTTAGTAGCTTCTTAGCCTTTGACATGGGTTATTGACTCAGGTGCTTCCTAGCATATGGCCTCCTCAGAGGATCTATTTTTAGAAATAGAGCCATATTTTGTGCCTTCAATTCTCATGGGTGATGACACTTTAGAAAGATTTAGTGGTAAAGGATTGGTTGAAATAAGTGACAAGACCTTCAATGATGTTTTGTGTATTCCTTCACTATCCACCAATATTCTGTCAGTATATCAAATTACTCACATAGGTATAGGGAAGTGAGTTGAGTTCACACTTGATTTAGTGGTCATCAAGGAGATAAATATTGACATCATAGTGGCTTATGGGAAGGCCAATCATCAGTCTAGGTTGTATACCTTCTCACATTTGGCCCCAAATCATCCCATAATTGGACTGCTTACTCATGCAGATGGAGTTAGCAAACTATGGCATGAATGGTTTGGCCATTTAAAATATCGTTACCTAAAGAAACTCAGTCATCAAGACATGGTGTTAGAGTTTGCTAAAGTCAAATTCTTGGATGGCCTATGCAATGAATATATTCTTAGAAATCATCTAGAAGAGAAATATGATAAGGGCAAAGTAAGGAGAGTTGAATAAAAGCTATAGATAGTCCATAGTGACTTAGCAGGTCCATTTCCAAAACCTTCATTCAATAGGACAAGATACATGCTCACATTCATCGATGACTTTTCAAAGTACACCTAGATGTTTTTTCTCAAAAGGAAATCTGACGTCTTTGATCACTTTAAAGACTTCAAGGACTCATGGAGAAATAGTTAAAATGTTCCACTAAAATCTTAAGGACCAATAATGGAAAGAAGTATGTCAACAATAGGTTTGAGCAATTTTGCACATCAGAAGGAATTTATATGCAACACAATAGTTCCAAACAGTCCTCAACAAAATAGTGTGGCTAAATGCAAGAATCACACCTTGAAGGAAATGGTAAACTACATGCTTCAATCAAAGTCTCTTGCTCCTTAGTATTGGGCAAAAGTAATCAACTGTGCATGCTACATTCAAAACTAAGTTCCACACAAAGCCTTGAAGGGAATCACTCCTTTTGAATCTTGGGACAGTCAAAATCCTATAGTAGATCACTTTTGAGTGTTTAGATCACCAGTAATGGCCCATGTTCCCAGGAAAAAATTCAATCCAATAGACCCTTAGAGTTAGTCTTTCATCTTTGTGGGGTATGCATAGGGTGTTAAGGAATATAGGATTCTTCATCCTAAAAATCATGAGTTATTCATTGAAAGGAGTGTCAATTTTCACAAGGTCCCACTTGAACACAATCTTAGCACTCCATAATCTTCAAAAGTCTCATTTGACATTGATTCTACTTCAGACAGTGACATAGATCCACCTCAAGATCCTCTTGATGATGAGAATGACTCTTCTTCTTCTTCAAGTTCAACTAATGAGAGTAGTGATGGGGATTCTCTTCCATCTCACACTCACATTATAGATGATGACTCACATCCTAATTCTCTAATCTCATACAATTTTGGTCCTATTTGGGTGAGACAAACACTTCAAAGTGATAGAGGATGGGTTGGAAATCCATCAAATACAAGGCAAACACGATCATAGTTTTAGGGCACATAACATTCCTACTTGGCCATTGCCTCAGATCCACAAACCTTTCATGAGGCATCTAGCATTCTAGATGGTATTTTGCTATACAAGAAGAGTATAGTTCCTTAATCAGGAACAAAGCATGGGAATTGGTCCCTCTTCTGAGAGGAAGAAAATTAGTTTGTTATAAATGGGTTTATTGGACCAAGGATGGTGTAGATGGGTCAGTAAATAAGTAAAAATATCATTTAGTTGTAAATGGGTTTTCTCAAGTGTCTGGCATAGACTACACTGAGAGATTTTCTCATGTAGCCAAGATGACATCTATAAGACTCACTCTAGCTATCACAACTACACATCAGTGAGATGTTCACCAAATGGATGTAAAGAGTGATTTTTTACATGGTGGCCTTAAAGAAGAGATATATATGAAAAAACCAAAAAGATTTGTGAAAGATACCTCCTTAGTCTGAAGACTTAGGTAATATATCTATGGACTCAAACAGATCCCTAGGGCATGGTATTCCAAGATGGACTCCTTTCTCCTCACAGTCAGGTTTACTAGATGCCACTTAGATTCGAATGTCTACATCTTGTGATAGGATTATTATCTATTGATCCTAGTTCTCTATGTAGATGACTTACTGATTGTAGGGAACTCATGATCATCCATCTCAATAGTGAAAATTCCACTTTCAAATAGATTTTCAATGACAAACATGGGATTGATGCACTACTTTCTTAGGATTAAAATCATTTAGTCAGATTCTGAGATAAATTTATCACAATCCAAGTATTCTATTGATTTGATTACAAGGTTTAACATGGCCAATTATAAGCTAGCTCTTACTCCCTTCTTATCTAGTGTGAAGCTTGAGGCTGATTGTCCTACACCACTCATTGATGTAACTCTGTATCGACAACTTATAGGTAGTCTTATCTATCTCACACACACACTAGCCCTGACATATCCTATGCAATTGGATTGGTTTCCTAGTTTATGTAGGAGCCACATGAGTTGCACTAGAAAGTAGCAAAGTAGATTCTTCACTACATTCAGGGTTCACACAACTATGAGATACACTATGGAGCAAGAATAGAGGTTGATTTGATCAGATACATAGATTCAAATTGGGCTAGAGATATTTAAAGTTGAAAGTCTACTTAAGGCTATAGTTTCTCACTGAGTTTGGGTCCAATAATTTGCTCAAGCAATAAGCAAAATGCAATTGCTTTATCATCCATAGAGGTAGAATGCAAAGGGGTTGTTAATGCCACCACTGAAGCAATCTAACTTTAGGAGATTCTCACTGAGTTTGGTGTCCAATTTCATAAGCCAATAATAATCTACTATGACAACCAAAGCACTATCTAGATTTGTAGGAATTTGGTTCTCCATCAAAGGGCCAAGCACATAGATATTCACATGAATTTCATCAAGGGTCTTATCAATGAGCAAGTCATTGATCTTTGATATTGTCCAACATCAGAGCAAATTACAGATATTCTGACCAAGACCTTCATAGAGAGTAAATTTGTTCAATTGTGAGCTCTAATTGGGGTTAGGGTTTCTCCACCTTCTTCTTCCTCCTATGGAGGTTATTTACTATGTACTTGGGTACCTCATCAGGCTTTCAATGCCAGGACCCAATTCTCATCTCACTTAAGCTAGTGTTTTTTTTCACTAGGTTTTGCCTACATAGTCTAATGGCAATTCTATGTTATTTAAGATTTTTTAGGTTAGTTATAAAGGGTCCATATGCTAATTATATTTAATTTTAATTAGTTAATTAGGAAAATTAGAGGATTCCTCATTTTCCCCTAATTTTACGTATATGTACCCCACTTTTCCTTTTTGGAAGGTTACTCACTCATTATTGCAATCAATCAATTGAATGCATTTTATTCTTTCTCTTAGAATTTTGGAGCTCTCTCTACAGGAATTGACATTGTTGCTTGAATGCTATTCAAAGATCTTGGCAAAATATTTTAGATACCTTGATGTTTTACGGTAACAGAGTGCCGATAGTAGTTTTAATTGGTTTATCGCCAACTCCATCATGTGTAAAATGGGTTTATTTATCTTGAAATTGAAGAATAAAGAACATATTTGCATTACCCATGGTTGCTTTCATATTGGCCAACCTTTGATGCCCAAAATTGAAAGTCAAATTATGTTCTTGATTCATTACCCATATGGGTGCATCAAACACTATTGGTTTGTATGCTATTGGTAGCATAGTGTATCGAAAGAATTATGGAAATATTGGATAATGTTGTAACTCATGTATATCATGTCCCAACTATCATAAAATTTTAATGCTAAAAAGTGTATCCAAATTTTTTATATCAACTTTAAGGTGTGGACAATAATCCCCATCGATATTTGTAGTAATAGTTAAATCTTCATGTATTGGGCATTTTGAAGTATGCACCATTAGCCCTTTTATTTTTGATTTTTTTTGAGATCAGAGGTCTTTGTCATTATTCCAAAATAATTTTTACACGCCTTAATTTTTTTATTTGGCTTTTTAATGCCTCACATTAATTTGTATTATGACCTATGATACGATGATAATTACAATATGGTGATCTTTCTTTATCGACAAGTCTTTTATGTGATCGATGTTTATTAGGAGGTAAAGCTATCATCTTATGCTCAAGTGACATGGAAAGTATTTTATGTGGATCATATTTTTGTGTAGTGATCTATAAAATATTTTGTGGAGGCTTATGTGAGGACCCCACATTATTAACATGGTGTATTTGCATTTTTCCTTTATAAGGTTGACCTAAATTTGATAGCCAAGAAGGATGTATTGTATATCAATCATTTACATGTTCATCCACTATTTTTTGCTTTGCCTTTTTCTATATTTTTTTCCTTATCTTCTGGAGATGGATTTAACTTATGTGTACAAAAACATGTAGGTGTGAATATATTATGTGAAATATGCTCAAGTAGATCAAATTTAGCTTATGCAATTACTCATCGGTAATATCATGAGGAAGATCATCATCACTATCATAATAATTTGAAACTTTTCTTTTTTTTAAAAAAAATATTAACCAATAAAAAAGGCACAAATGTTTGAGTTTCTTATTGGTTTAGTATTGTTGGTTGCTTTTATTTATTTTATGGTTTTGTACATGCATCTGTGTATACTTGAATAGTTGATGCCTTATGGGTTTATTAAGATAAATGATTTAATTTTCTTGATATTCCCATATCATAAGTTGATATATCCTTGAGTGGAATATATTTTTTGGGTGGAATCACTTTGGGAGTACCTTTTGTATCATAATATAACATTTAAAAAAAAAATTAATGGTTCATCACTAGTAGGGATTATCCATAATGCCCATTCATATATGAATTTAACATATTGATGTAATGTAGATGGTACAACTTCCATTATGTGTATCCTAATGTCTACCCAAGACTAAATTCACCTATGAGAGCCCAAAACTGGTCTACAACTAAAATTCATAGAATGTTGATAACTACATTCAGTATTGTCTCTTACCTTCTCAAATTTATTTACAACCCATCTAGGGTTGTTATACTCTAGAATGTTGGCAGAAATAATGAAAATGTTGTGGATGTAACTAAATTTAATGATAATTAGGATGAGACGATCTCCTTTCCATATGGAATGAGTGATGCAACCCTTGATAAAATTACAAAATTAAATGAAAATAGAAGGGATATGATTATTGGAGATGATGTCTACATGGGAAAACAACAAGGCCGAACTCAAAAACACAAAATTTGATGAGGTTGCCTTAAAAACCATATCTTCTAAGGTCTTGAAAATCAAGAAACATCACCCTTTACTAGTCTCTATTATGTATATTAGATTCTTCTTCAATATGTGATAAACTTTTAGGCGGTAGATCTAAAGCACCATACCACTTCTACAAGTTATGGGAAAAATTCCTTTATTTCTAAACCAATATGAAATCTTGTTCCCTTGTCTATAGACGTAGTTAATGTAGATTACTTGAAATTATTGAATAATTGAGAAAACATCATCCACAATGCTTATGATTGTCCAACTCGAGGAAGATTTTTTATTTAAGTAATTTATGATATTAATTGAGTTACCTTCAATAACCAAGTGAGTTATGACAATATCTTAGGAAAATTTAAATCCCCTTAGAGCAACTTTAGATGTTGCCATGTAGTTAGTTTGAATTCCTAGGCTTACAACATAAACACTAATAAAAATGCCATTATTGTTTATAATGATGCCTCCTCCTCCCACTTTCCCTAGATTGCCTTTAGAGGTACTGTCAAAATTTAATTTAACCCACCTTGGATAAGGAGAGGGCCACTTTAGCATATTTATAGATTATTTTTAGGATCCACTCCTTACCTGTCATTGAAAGATAGCTCCTAGTTTGCCACCACCTTGAGTTCTCTATCCTTATTCTAATTTTTATTTTTAACTATTTCACAACCATGATTTTATTTTAGGAGATTTATAATTCTAGCTTCCACTTTCTTGTTGATATTTCTCTTGTCATGAAATATTCTTCTATTTCATTCCTTCCAAAGTCCTTAGAAAGTATGAGGTAGGGCTATATACCATAAACATTTTAAACTTTTATTGTGGAAGGGATATGACCATTATAAAAACACCTCAAGGATTATGGATGGATGGACCCAACTAACTTCAAATTTTAAAATGATAATACTCATGACCCTTTAAGGAAAGGGACATTTAAAGAGAAAATGAACAATTGTCTCCTCAAAAATTTCAAAAAACACACATCTATTAGGTATAGGAAGGCCTCTCTTCCTAAGATTATCTATATCAAGGATCTTGTTTTGCATAGCTAGTCAAAAGAAGATATTGATCTTGGGAATCAAATTATTATTTTTTAGTTTTTTCATAGGAAAAACGATCATAGAAAAAAATAAATAGATATAAAATATCCTAATTTGACATGTAATTACCATCAAAAGAATTAGCCCAAACAATTTCATCTTCCATGAAGGTTTGCCTAATATGAAAACCTTTGAGGATGTTTCTAATATTGACAAGAATGTCCCTTTCTTCAGGATTAGGATTGCCAAGGATAATGTCTTAACCAAAAAAATTAGAATCAATAACTTCATAGTAATTTGAAACTCTCTAATCACACCTTCATTTATTTGATTAACATACTTTGTCCCATGAGGGAGTTATTCTAATGGGAGTATTCAAGACCCAAATATTTTCCCATAAAATAGTAGTTTCTCTTGATTCAATCTTCCATTTCATACCTTTCCATAATAGCTTTTTGTTGTTGGTAAGGGATTTACAGAAGCTGGAGCCTTTTGGAAGAGATTTAGTGAACAAAAATCTAATAATATCCCAACTAATAAGGTATTATGATTTTATAATATTAGTCTATTGATTAGTTTATTTTTAAAACTTTATCCCTTTTTATCAATTAAATATTTATTTATGCTTTTTAATTTTCAGATAACAAGGCCCCCAAAACCTTTAAGGAGATAAACTTTATCCCAAGCGACAAGAGAGAATATAAGTTTATCTTATGTGCTAGACAAAATAAAATTTATTTGATCTTTTAATAATTTATCAGCAATCTTGTTAGGCATTTTTAAGAGAGACATGAGGTGAAAAAGGAAGTTTTGGAGTGTGCTCTTAAGTAGAAATAGCTTACTTGCTTAACTGATAATATTTCCTTCCTAGCATGCTAGTTCGCATTGGAATGTACCCATCAAGGTTTTATAAGTGTCCATAGGTAAATTCTCACTAAAAAGGGCCATCCCAATATAAATAGTAGGAATCTCTTTAATATATAACCTAAAGATTCTATATATTTTGATTTTCCTTAACATCAAGATGTTGATGAAGAATGGGGAGCTCTTTTAAAGATTTATTTTATGATTAGAAGCTTCTTCATAATCCAATAGAATATTTTTCACCTCCTTGGCTTTTTTCACAAAATATTCACCCATGATAATAGTTTTGTATAGAAAATTTTGGTGGTATATAAGGTACAGAGTATTGATAAGTTTTATACATTTTATTTTCCCCTATTAATAGTGGCTGAAAAATTCATACCCATTCCTTCAACCATTATTATGAGTATGAATGGAGATATAGGGTAGCATTATCTCAAACCTATTTCACCAATAAAAAAACATTCAAGAGCCTTTTTAATAAGAATAGAGAGTGTATCATTTGATACGTAAGTATTTATTAAGTTCCTAAAATGTCTATTGAAGCTGAACCTTTCTAAGACTTTATCAACAAAGGTCCAAGAAACTCTATCAAATGCTTTATTCATATCTGGATTAAGGAGCATACCCTCTTTTTTGCATTTTTCCATATAATGAAGAGTTTCATGGATGATAATTATACCATCTTGTCTCTAGGTCTTGATGATAAAACCCCCTTGCTATTGGGAAATGATGAAAGGAATAAAAGGTTGAATCCTCAGTGTCAGTAACTTTGGTGAAGATTTTATAATTTATGTTACATAGACTTACTGACCTAAAGTCTTTGATATCCATATGTCCAAATTTATTTATAATGAGGGAAATGAAATACTTATTAATTCCCTAATGATTTTACTATAATAAATAAATTCATCCATAGTTATAGTGACATCAAATTGGATAATGTCCCAGAAGTGCTGAAAAAAGTCTACAGAAAATTTGTCAATCCCTAGAGGTTTATCCCTTTAGAGATAGAACACCACATATTTTACTTCTTTAAAATAAACTAGACTCAAAATATTATCTTCTTTATTGAGAATGAGTGGAATGGAATCAAGGATTTTATTTTCCACATCAAGGTTGTACTTTGCAGTGATTAAATGAAGTTCTTTGAAGTCCATGATAACTTCCTTCTTAATAAATTATATGTCTTCACTTTTAATTTAACCTAATTTGACAATTTTATTAATTATGTTATGGCTTATGTGCTTAAGGGTGGAAATTTGGAATGACCTTGTATTTCTATCTCCTTATTTAATCCATAGACCCCTTGACTTTTGTCTCAAAAATTATTCTTCTCTAGCTATGACAGAATGAAATTCATAGAGGAGATATTTTTCTTTGATAAATAAGTCATGGTTCATTTATTTCTCTTCAATTTGGTTTTCCACATATATAATTTCTTCCATAAACATTATTTTACTTTCAAAAATATTTCCAAAGACATCTTTATTCCACTTTTTTTTATCTTTAGCTTCACGTTTTTTCAATTTCCTAAATATTCTAAACATAACAAAACCTTTAATGTCCATCTTCCACTAATATTTTATCCTTTCTTTCAAATTAGGGTGTAGTAACCACACTTCCTCAAATCTAAATGGCATGTTAGTCTATTTTATCATAATATCCAAATTAAACACAATAGGATTACCGTCAAAACCTATTCTATGGAGAGTGGAAAGAGAGCTGCCTTGATCAAAAATTCATTCATTAGAAACTAAGATTCTATATAATTTGACTTGAATAAAAATTTCCCTCATTATTTTATTAGATCGGGTAAATTTATCCACCGTTAATTCATAATCAAAAAGTCTATTAATATAAATAAATTTATCCAAGTCATCCATGTCAGTGAAATCATGAATCACACCTTTATTTTCAAAGGGGGAGATGGGATGTTCAAGTCTACATCTATTATACATTTGAAAATTTGGCAAGTGCTTCAGAAGTAGAATAAGGCTTCCCATAAATTCCTTCTCCTGATATGATAATTAGGATCATAAATATTGGATAATATCCATGTGGAGTTATAAGGAAAAGTTAGTAATAACTAAAACTAGGTTCTTATTATTTATTATCAAAAATTCCCCTTTAGCAAACTGGGCGACCCAGAAAGTAGCAAGGCCTCAATATGCACTCCTAGAGATCACACCTAATATGGAGATTTTATTTCAAATTTTTATTTTGATATCACTAATAATATTTTATGACATTTTAGTCTCTTGAATGGTAAGAATATTGGGTTGGTGAGTCTTTCTAAGATTTGTGAGAATTCATTATTTGTTGGGGTTATTTAAACCCATAATATTCTAATATATAATTTGAATTTTCTAGATGTTTCAAACCCCTTAGGTCCACTCTGTTCCAAATTTATTTAAGTTCCATCAGTAATACATTTAGTTATAACTCTTTCTTTGATAGTATTATGACTTGGTCTACTAATTTTGTTTTAAAATCATGTATATATAGTTTTCTTCATAGGTTTAGTCTGTCTGATGCTAGATTATTCTAACATTTACGTATGTTTATTTTTAAAATGGGTTTTGATATTCTCGTTATAATATAGGGATCAATGAATAACTTTATCTAATTCATGACTAAAAGTATCCATTTTATATTTCTTTCTTCACTTTCAGGAAAATTGCCTTCTTCAAAAGCTTTTATGTTAAAAGGAGATTTTGGATCAGGAACAGACTTACCTCCTACATTTACTTCAACTTATTCAATATCCTATAAATGATATGTGCTTGGTGTTCTTCCTTTTATCTCATTTCCTAATTAAATTATATTTGATCCTTGAATATCTTCATATAGTCCTTACTTTTTCTTCTCTTATTGTTCATTTTGAATCACTTTTTCCTCTATAGGTTCCATGACATGTGGATTCATGTCCATTTTTAATCCATTTTAATCCTCATTTACATCCTTAAGGTAATTAGGTTCTCTATCTTTTGGTATTTCCTTTCTTCTCAATTCTATATACTCGTTATTTACTTTCTTTATCTCGTTGATCCTTTCTAAGAATTGTCACATACCATGTTCCAACATGTGACAACCTTTGCATATCAGGGACGAATATTCATATTCAATTATTTGACTCCAATTTAATACCTTGAAGAGAGTTTAATATAATTGGAAGGGACTATAAAAAAAATAATTAACACATAATCTTGCATGGATAAGCCTAGTTCTTGCTTTTGTAGCATCATCAAAAGGTCTTAATTATTCAAATGTTCTTGCATGGCCACTCTTTCATGAGGATATAAATCTATTTATATATCCCATAAAAAGTATGTATCTTGGATGAATTTGAAAGATCCAATTTATATGCCACCATACTAATCTTTTCAATCACCTTTTATGGACCATAACACTTAGGGGAGAGTTGTTTGATACACCTTAAATTCAAAGAGGATTGATTATAAGGTTGTAGCTTGATAAAAACCATGTCCCCTATTTTGAAAACACGTCGATGATCATAATTAACCACCAATTAAACATGACACAATGTGACCAATGCTCACATACACCTCACTGATCAATGATGGCACAAGGAATCTACTTGGTTTATCAATCCCACTAAATTCACTAATTTTTAACCTAGTGTATGTATTTTGGTAAGGTGTCAACACTGTATTTGCAACACCAGTAACTTTCAAAATATGGTGTTCTAATAATTGTGTATAAAAAAATAATTATATATAGGAAACAAGATTGTAGAAGGTAAATTATAGGGAAGTTAATCACACTTGCAAAACATTAATTATAGGGGAATAAATCATAAGGAAATTAAATAGCACACTTACATGTAAGATAAATATTTGAATTGAAATACTAATCTAGGATTGGAAGCTTCCCACACATAATTGAAAGTATGGACACATAATTTATAAATTCACACTCAAAGTTAAATTGCATATATAAAATTAAATTGATGTAAATAAATAACACATGCCTTAATGGAATTATAGGGAGGAAATAAATTACCCAACATAAAATAGACTAATATAATAGATGGAGATATTTTCAATGTAACTTGTTGTGAGTAGGCCCTACCTCAGTGAAGAGTGGGCATTGATGCTTGGGTTAATGACATCAGCCTATAACATTTCTTGCACCATTTGTTAAATTCAATCTTCTATAGGAAGGAGTGCCAATAAGGATAAATTATTGGGGGGACATTGCCTAAAACAAGCTAAAAGGTATGATCCTCTAGGCATGGTGGAGATAACCCTTGAGATTTTTTAAATACAATGGTATGTTTTAAAAATACCTTTTTTAAATATAGAATCTATATTTAATTAGAGGTTTTATTTAGTTGGATAGTGAAAATTTGGGCAATACTCCCATGAGAACCCTTTTTCACTAACTTGTCCATCTGGTGAGAATGACATTTATTGATCCTGGGGGGAATCCTATCAATGTGTATCATTTGTCTTTTTCAATGAATAATATCCTTAGCTTAGAAAATTATGATAGGATTGGTCGAAGAATTAGAAGCCACTATGCTCCCAAAACCACATCTAAACCTCATAAAGGTATAACAAACATGTATAATTTAAATTATAATCCCCTACTAAGTGTTGAACATTGCAGAATTTCCCATTTGCAAGATAGGTTATACCATTTATTATCATGTCTTGAAAAAGTTAATACTGATACACACAATAATTTTCTTGTTTAGAAATCCAAGAATTCACGAAATTGTGTGTGCTACCAAAGTCAATGTGGATTGTGAGACAATGTTTTTTTAAGTACCTTTTGACCTTAATTATTAAAGATTAGTGACACCATCCAATCCATGCACCAAAATTTATAAATTTGGGTCCTTTTTGAGGGTTTTCTCCCTTTTCTTCATATTGAGATTTTTATGCATCATCCTAATAGTCAGACTCTTGAGAATATTGCACATCTAGTAAGTATAAATTTTGTTCTACACATTGCTGACCTAGTATGAATTTATCATTACACTTATAACACAATAATTTTTATGTTTGGGTCCATATCTTAGCCTATGTTAGGGATTTGATGTGTGTGTTTCTAGAGTTTTGAACTTTGATTAGTCATGATGGCAAGGAATACCTAAATGGATAGGTTTTGGTAGACCTATGATGAGCTGTGATCTCATATTCAACCAATTTAGCTTACCTAATGGCTGCCATCATATCTTGAGGTTTGAAAATTTTCACTTTGGCTCTAATATTTGTGTTTAGGTCATTGATGAATAAACTTTTGAAGAAATCATTAGTCAACTCATATATTCTAAAATGAGTATTTTTCTTATTGTTTATAGTTTTCTTAAATAGAAATAATGTGTCTTATATTGGTTAAATCTCTTATGAAATCCTCACGTGCACTTGGGCCAAATCTAAACAAGATGAATTCATAAAATTTTGACCACACTGGCATACCATTCACTTTGTGATCCCATTAGAGCCACTGTGTAACACCTTTCTCTAGATTGAAAGAGGATTAAGGTACCATGTCTTGAAATGTTATGTCGTGTAACTAAAAATACTATTCTACTCTATAAATCCAACTAGTGGGATCTTTCCCATAAAATATAGGAAAATATAATTTTAATTCTATGGCATTCTCTTAATATGGGAGTTGTGCGTAGAATTATTATTTAGAATAGTTCAAGAATTAAAACCACTTAGGTCTTGGAAAGTGTCGACAATGCTTCTATTGGGTAGTAAAACCATCAATTTGAGATTGGAGGTCATCCCAGATGGCATTTATTTCTTCTATAAGGTTCACAAGTTATTTCTCCATTTCCCTAGAGTAGGTTAAGACCATATCATAGGTCCAAGGTGTTCTACAAAGTGTTACTAGAGATATATACAAAAATTATAGATACAAAGAGAATAAATTTGGGATAAGTAAAAAAATCATTTTTTTCTTAAATATATAGGAGGTTTGTGGTTTTCCAAAAAGAGTTACCAAAGATATATATTAAAATGATCATCACAAAGAGAAAATCAAATTATGATAGTAAGTGAATTAAAAAAACTCTTATAAATGTTGGCTACTACATCTAGTTCAAGTAACCATTTTGAAATATGCTAACTCATTGGGCTTGTGTTGTTATTGTGTCTATGTTGGATGCTAGAATATGTTAACCCTTTTTTTATTTTTCCCTGTTACTATGTTTCCCAATAAATTAGAGTTTTATATTAGATTATAGAAAAGCTAGGGTTATAGGGAAGGTTATTATAGGTTGTGAATGGTATATGAGCTTGAAATTATACTAGTCTAATATATAAAATGGTGTCAGCCTAATATTTTTGGGCTCTAAATAGGTAGGATAAGTGTCTCATAGACCACTATCCAGTCTTCGAGGTACAGTGCAAGTAACTTCTTAGGTCTAACTGTTTATTGGTGCATGATAGAAATAAATGGTAGGAGGATACATATGTAAATATATGAAAACAAATAGGTTTTATTTAAATATATCCTAAGGTATGTTGAAGAACAAGTCTATATACAATTTTTTATAATGGATTACATATTAGGCATAACCCCTAAATCCAAGAAACTAGGTAATATCGATAACTACTTGGCCCAAAATGACAACTTTTTGTTAGTTTTAAAATTATCAGAACACACTTTATGACCTTAAGAAAATAGACATGAAGAGAGAAAATTTTGGGAATATCTGGGCAAAAAAGCTTAGTGCCACCACTTTTTACCACTTTTGATCACTAGGAATCTAATTGGGTGAGGTTAGAGCATATTATGAATAGTAGTAGAAAGCCATAACCACTAAAATTACTATAGAAAATGACCCTAGGAATCAATCTAATATCATTTATCAGGAACCTACCTACACACAAATTATTATAGGAATGAAAATATAAAAAATATGCATTAAAATTAAAATAAGATGGAAATATTATATTGAATAATAGAAACACACTACAAACTATCATAGGCATCATTGAGGGGGAAGACTCCTTTTATCATGACTCAATAAATATATTCAATAGTTGTTTTTCTTCTTGCACAAGATTTCTATTTAAATTAATCTACTCATGATAATTACTAATTCCCATACATGTGGGACAATTACAAAATAGTTAAGGGGATGACTTACAAAGCATATGTGTCCAATTTTTTTAATAATAATAGATAATATAAAAGAGATGGGTTGGGAGGAAGGGGGTCCTAACACACACACAAAGATAAGGGCCATAGACAATGGTCAATCAAATGTCATACACGTAATGGGAAATATAATATCATACACACAACGGACAATATAATGCCACATACACAATGGAAAAACAGATGTAACACAATAAATAGATTCAAATGGAGAATAAGTAACAACATCAATCATGTATAGAACAATCAAGTATTATCTACATAATTGATGTATGTCATCATCACATATAGTAAAATATAATATCTAGTGATATGTCCATGTAAGTTGTATGAGTCAAAGCAACTCATGTGTAATCAATGTAAATTAATGTACTATGATTAATTTAAATATTCATAAAAATATAAAAACCATGTAAAGTAACAAGATGTCCCTAGTAAGAGCATGGATTTAATGTAGTAATTATTAGGAATAAAAACACTTAAACAAAATTTAATACTATAGTAAATCAGATCTAACTTATGCAATAGCATGCATCACAAAAACATTCATCAAATCACAGATATAATGAAAGCATTAAAATGGAGAGAACAAGAATCAATCACACAACATAGAACTAATGTGGTTCACCCAATGTGGGCTACATCCACTAAGAAATTTCTCAATATATACTGTAATCAAAACACAAGACTGTAATAAACTCTCACAGAGATAGAAAAATCTTCTGTAGAAAATGTTGCATAAAATGTTGCACTTTCACCTACACTTGAAAAATGTTGTATCTCATAAGCTAATAAACCACACCCTACAATAAACACCTTCACTTTGAAAAACATCTACAATTTGACTCTGATCCTCAAAGGCACAACCTGCAACAAACCATCAACCTCTAAAGGCCACACCACACCTTGTATATATAGAATATGAGGGCAAATCCATAAAAAGAGGAGAAATGTGTAATGCTTATCCAAGATAAGTATTATCTAACATGTGAAAACCCTTCTAAACCTAATCAAACTCATCCAAAAGCCTACCCAAAATAAAAATCACCAAGATTGAGTCTCCACTTTTCAAGGGCACATTTTCCAACACCATGTGATCACAACCAACTCCTTGCAACAAGGAAGGTATCCCCTTTTCTAAAAAAACAATTGGCTCCCTAAGATCAAGGAAGTCAACATGGGAAAAGGCATCTAACAACTAACTCCACAAAATATAGAAACATAGAAATTAAAAAATATAAGGAATATTCCACTCACATGTGGAGAAAGGTTCCACAAAAGGCAGAGTGGCGGAAAATGCACTCCCCACATTTGTGGAGATCTTTAGGCCTCCAAAATGTATTCATATGGTCATGTGATAGCCCCAAAGGGCTCCGTACTCAACAATATCCCACTTGGAGATCATTTCTCTTGAACAAAATCTATCATTGCTCCATGACCATTAAGGCCAACCAAATCTGAATATAGTCTCAACTTGTCCAATGTGACCACCTTGGTCATCATATTTACAATATTTTGGCTAGTATGAATCTTGTCCAGCTTCACCAAGTTCTCCTCTAAATCTATCCTAATAAAGTGATAATGTAACTAAATATGTTTCATCCTCGAGTGGAAAGTGGAGTTCTTTGCCAAATGAATAACACTGTAACTATCACTGTGTAGTCTCCCAACTTCCTAGACATGCCCCAACTCTTGAAACAACTCCTGTAACCAAATCATTTCCTTGCTATCCTCTGTGGCAACAAAATAATCTACCTTTATGGTTGACAAAGCCACAAGCTTTTATATCCTATAAATCCAACTAACCACCATATCTCTAATAGTAAATATGTATCTTGTCATATTTCTCCTACTATCAATATTCCCTAACATATTTGAGTCTAAATAACCATGCAAAGTGATGTCTAATCCCCCATAACATAATACAAAATCAATCATTCCTCTCAAATATCAAAGAATCCATTTCATTGCCTATTAACGCTCATATCTTGGATCATTTATATACCTGCTCACAACTCCCACTAATTGGGCAATATTTGGCTTAGCACAAACCATGGCATACATCAAGCTTCCAACTACAGATGAGTAAGGTACTTTGGAAATCTTAATATTTTTAGCTTCCATCTTGGGACACTGCTCCTTTGATAATCTAAAGTGGCCTACCAAAAGAGTACCAACAAATTTAGCATCCAACATGCTAAACCTCTCTAAGACTTTCTTCATACGCTAATTAGGATAAAACTAGAAGCCTCTCCTTCCTATCACAATAAATCCTCATACAAAGGATTTATTTTACAGCATCCAAATCCTTCATAGAAAAATAGTTACTAAGTTATTTCTTTAGCATATGAATATGGTGTATGTTGTTTCTTAAAACTAACATGTCATTAACATACAAGCATAAAATAATAAAGGAACCATCATCAAAATGTTTGATGTACACGCAATGGTCAAAATGACACCTTTGATATTTTTGTTTCAACATAAAATAATCAAATTTCTTGTATCATTGTAGTGGATCTTGTTTCAGGCCATACAAGCTCCTCTTTATTCTTCACACAAAGTTCTCCTTCCCTTTGACCTCATATACCTATGGCTACTTCATACACAACTCTTCATCCAAATCACCATAAAGAAAATTAATTTTCACATATAACTACTCTAAGTGTAAATCCTCAACTGTAACTAAACTAAGAACAATAATAATAGAAGTCATTTTTACAATAGAAGATAAAATCTCATCAAAATCAATACCTTATTTTTGTGTAAACCCCTTGGCCACCATCCTGACCTTATACCATTTTCTCCCTTCATCCTCTTCTTTGATCTTGAAGATCCACTTGTTTGGAAATACACTTTTACCCTTGGGTAGCCTAATTAAATCTCATGTTTGGTTCTCTATGAGAGATCTATGATCTTTATCCATGGCTTATCCCCATCTCAACCTAGCATCTACCTGCATTACTTACTCATAACACTCTGGTTCTCTATTATTAATGAGTAATAAATAATTTAAATAAGGAGAAAAAAATTTCAGGTGCTCTTCTTACCCTAGGAGACCTTCTTACCATAGGAGTTTGGGGTCCTTGTGTAAAAGGTTCCTAAACTAAATCATTGGATACTTAACCATCCACAATATCATCTAATACTATGTACTCTTTTTGTTCCTGTTCTTATTCCTGCAATTGATCCTTATGCATGACTTTTTCATTAAAGACTACATCTCTAGATTGAAATATTTTTCTATCTTTAATGATCCATAAATGGAAACCAAAGCCATCCTCACCATAACCAAAAAATATGCATTTCTTTCATTTAGCCTCTAACTTGGTCCAATCCTCTTTCTTAATGAGAAAAAAAGCCTCACATCCAAAGACTCTAAGAAAATAATAATAAATTTTTTTACCAGACCAAGCTTGTTCAGGAATGCCTCCATCCAAAGGCATAGAAGGTCCTCTATTAATTAGATATACTATTGTGCTAACTGCTTCTACCTAAAACTATAAAGGTGACCCTACATATAACCTCATGTTCTTAACATTTTCTATTATTATTTTATTCATACTTTCAAATACCCCATTCTACTGTGGAGTTCTTGGAACCATAATTTGCCTACAAATTTCATTGTTATAACAATAATCAAAGAAATCATTACTACAATACTCACCTCCATTATCTGATCTGAGACATTTTAAATTGAGACTTGTTTCATTCTCAACCAAGGATTTCCACTTCTTAAAAGTGTTAAATACATTAGATTTATTTTTAATGCAATATACCCAAACTTTCCTAGTTGCATCATCAATAAAAGTAACATAATAATTGGATCCACCAATAGAAGATACCTGAGCTGATTTAATGTAGTAATATGGCTCACATTTGTGTATAAATTCCCCGCTTCTATGTGTCCTTGTCATAGATGACCTATATGTCCTACATCTCACTCATGTATACCATAAAACATGTGTGTGCATATATATATATGTATAATGTACTATATATGATAAAGAATAAAAAATCATGCAAACAAGAAATACATGTCATCCATAGGTCCCCTTTTTATTTTTGAGTGTTTTTATTTTATTAATCAGGTTGAGTTTTTTATTTTGTTTTATTTTCAAAATTCCTTTGGCCTCCCCCTCTAGCTAAACTATATGGGCCTGTATATCTATTTGCACCCCGCCCGCCCCCCCCCCCCCTTATCTATGGGGAGCAGATCATATCTATATAGGGGGGAGCCAAAGAAACTCTATTTAGGGCCCAAGCCCTATATATCTATTTGGGCCCCCTATCCCTAGATAGTGGTGGGACTAGACCCTTAGCCTCCCATTGGCCTATGCCTATATATAGGGGGGGCTTAGATAGATCTAACCCCCTCTTCCTTGCCCTCCCCCTCCCCTCTCCCCAAATATCTAACCCATTAAACTTATATGGTGGCCCTCTCCCCTGTCTATATAATATGGATGGGATGGGATGTCTCAAGTTTAGTTTAGATAGAGGGCCCCCCCATATAGATCTACTAGATATTTGGGGCCCCTCTCCCAAATATAGATATATATAGGGGCCCTCTCCCCTCTCCTTTTCCCTCTCCCTCTCCCCTCAATTGAATTTTCAAAATTTAAAACGTATCTATGCAATCAAGTAAGGCCAAGTGGAAAAGCTACGAAAAATAAAATACTATAAAAGATCCAAAAAATCATAGTAATTTTTTTAAAATTTAAAATGACTAACAAGGAATCTCTCCCTCCTCACCCAATTGATATGTTTTTATGGAATCCTTATGATTATAATAGAGTATACAAATTACCAATATTATATTCTAGATAATAATGAACAACATGATTTTATATAAAATGATGATAATGATGATAATTATCGTCATGATGGTTATGATGAATATCATGCAAGCGATAATCAAAATGTTAAGTAAAGTATTATAGATTCATGCTCTTCCCCTACTTATTCCAATTATAAGTTTCTACAAGTTTAAGATAACTGAGAGGACACCTTTGTGAAATGGATTCTCATGAATGATTTCACAAAGACAAATAAAAAATGTACCTCTCAAGACACCCATGTTAATTATAGAAATTTTCCTTTCACACGTGATAATGATATAACTAAGGTTGAAAATTCACATTCATCTCCTATCCTTTCTCATTGTACCAATGAAAATTCTATTATTTCAAATGCTTATCGTGAAAATGAAAATAATGTCCCTTTTGAATGTGATGATGCTTTAAGAAAGGTATGAATTATTAATTATTCTTCCCCTATTTCTCCATGTGAAAAATGAGAATATCTCATTTTCCAATTTTGATAATGAAACTAAATTTTGTATTCCTATTCCATGTGTTTGAATGAAATAAAATATAAAAATGCATCTTCTCTTCCCTCTTTAGGTTAAAACAAAAGTGTTCTTATCTAAAATGTTGATTCTACAAGTGAATATGATTACGACAATGATTAAAATTGGAATGATGATGATTACTATATGTATAGTGAGGTGGAAAATATTTCTCCTAAACCTAGCATTGTTTATTTTCTACACTTTACCCATGAAAATAATGGTTGTTTGATAGAAAGCAAATTAAATGATAGATTACATGATAATAATGTGACTAAATATCATGTTGATACTCCTAATTCTCTTTTGAATGAAAATATATGTGAGTATGCTGATTTTTATGAAGAAAATAATAGTTTTATTTCTTCTATTTCTATTGAACGTCATGTGCCCTTGCAAGATAATAAAGAATTAATTATCAATGAATCATCTACAACTACCATTTATAAAATAGTTTTTGTTCTTAGACCTTCACCTATTCAAAATAATTTATCGATGGAAAAAATTAATAGTAAAATTCAATTATTAAATCAGCCATTTCAAGAGCTTCATATGTCATCTCAATAAGTTATTTATTTAATGCATGTTTTTGGTCTTTTAAAATAACAAGCATGCCAACTAACCTTAGAAAACAAGTCCTATCACTCTTAGGAAAATTTAAATGGCATCCATGGTAATCCTATAGTGCATAATATCTTGTATGGCCCCATGGATTTGAGTTACAAAAATTCTCCACGTTTAAAGGTAGTGGGGATCCTTATCTACATATCAAAATTTATAATAAATCTATAAATGGTTGTACTTATAGTTTAATTTTATTACAGTTATTTCAAAAGAGTTTAGATGATGTTGAGATGGAATAGTTTCATAATACCCTAGCTAGTGGAGTTTACAAACATATGAGGAGTTAGAGTAAGTAATTTTTATGCACTTATCTAGAATAAGGGACATAGAGTCACATATGTGAGATAACCATCATTACACTGGGGAAAAACATATCTAGTTTGTGATTATATTTTACACTTCAAGACATGTATACAATAATTAATTTATCATCTTATATATTTAGAGACATAATATAAATTTTGTAGAGGTATTATGTTTCCTCTTAAGGAAAAGTTATTAAACCAAACATTTAAGTCATTTTGGAATCTTTTCTATGAGATTGTCACATTGGAAAATAAATTGGGACTTATACATGCGAATATAGAATAAAATTTTAACATTGATTTGTTGCCACCAGAATCACCTACAGAAGTTCAAAAATAGGATCCAAATTTTCCTAAACCACTAACTTAGCATAAAACACAAGTTCATATACTTAATAAAGGGAAAGATTCAACCTTCAAATCAACACCTAAGTAAATAAAACACCATCTATTAAAATGAAACCAATATAGTTTGATTGCTTCAATGATAAGCCTCATGAAGTTATTAAGATAATATTAAATCTAAGGATGATTACACTTGCTCATGATAATTATCATCCACAAAATTGATTAGACATAATCTACAATTGAATTCATTGAAATTATCATTACATTGATGGTCATTGGGATAATGATTGTTGTGCACTCCATGATAGAATAGAGTAGTGTGCTTACCAAGGTATTATCATATTCACTAAGAGAACATCTATATCTCCTTCTCCTCTTTCCTAGATCACATTCTACCATGTATTAGTTAACCTAGAAAATTCTTGTTTAGGAACCAATGGTCACTCGTCACATGGCTAGAAACACATCTAGAGAACCACTTTATGAGATATTTGATATGAGACTAGCTCAACAATAGTGTAAACTAGTATATAAAGGTAAGTGATTTTATAGTAGTATTATAATATAAGAAAGGATAGATAAATTGACAATGATAGTGTAATAACTAATAAATATTTATGCAAATTATTTTACACACATTCCTAACACAAATTTTTCAAAACATTATAGTTTTAAAAGTAGATCACATTGATTCAGACATACTAGATTATTAGTATGATTCATAGTTATTGTTACCTTCAAGTTTTACAAATGATTACTATGAGCTAAGATATATTTTAACACTATTCTCATTTATGCACCATAGTTCATAGATGCTAACATATTAAAATATGTAATTAAATTAAACATGTACAATCTAGAATATAAAATTTTCAAATTCATACACTCATAGCATATTCTTAAGAGTTTATACAATGAAATAAAAAACACATCACTCTATACTCAGAGTATAATATATACGACCCTCATCATCCATGTCAATATAATCTATATCAGCTGACATAGGATACCTAAAGCTAAAAATCTTAGGATCACCTCCTATCCTAGAGCATGATCTCTATCTCCTCTCTCAATCCTCATAAACAACCAATTATTTTTTTAGATCAATATGTTCTCTATGAAATTATATATACTCATTTATAATCTTAGGACCTATAATACTAGCCAAATTTGGTGGGGGGAATCTATAGTCTTACCACCTCCACTATCAAAATGTCTCGTTCTATCACAACTTGAATGTAAGCAACAATAGTAATGGAAAATCAATTGAATAAGGGCTCGTGAGCACCAAAAACTATTGTATCTTGTTCAATAAGACCAACATTGATGTAATTTTTAGGCATGTGTTGTGTCATCTCTCACAATATTGACTCATTCATCATCACCTAATAATCCTCATCACCCACATAGACTCAAAATAAAATACATTAGTTATCATTCAGTAAATAATTCAAAAGAAAAAAGCATAAAAAAAATTAATTCAAATATTACATACCTCCAACATCCCTTGCAAGGTCAACATTTAACACATCATCAATAGCTATATCTCCTCTACCTGAGAATAATTGGGCCCACTTATGTTGTCTCCAATATGTGGTATATGCCTCAATTCACCCCACATTTTCCACATCTAGGATCTCTATCATAGGATCCCTCTTATCTAGTTGAATGGGGGTAAGATATCTTGTCAATGACCTACCACTATCACTTGTTCCAACTAGATATTGAACACTCTATGCCCATACCCATGAAGTTGGGCACAAATCCTATTTCACCCTGAACTACCATGTCACTCTTTCATATTATAAATTACCCAAAACATTTGGCCACCATTCATGGTAATGATAATTGATGTAGATATGTTATAGTTTTTTCCCTTTCTCTAACCACCCAACAAACCCTTTGTACATTCTCCACACTATGGAATCAACATTTAACTCTTATGATATCCTCCTATAGTGCATAGTGTTCTGATATTGCACCTACCCTATACTAGTCCATCTCAATGAAAATACATATATATGGGCCCAATCAGTGTGTGACATCCCTATAGGTTGAGTAACTACTATATTCTCATAGGCCCAATAATTTAGTAAGTGGTTGATCCAATGCCTCCATTGAAATCTTCAAGTTTGAATTTATAAATATCTTGGTACAAAAGTGCAAGCATGGTCAAACCCAAGGAATAAATCATACTATGCTCCTCTATATCATAAATAATAGTATGTATCATATATTATATGGATACACCACCGCAATCTCATGCTATGAATAAAGCTGATAAAATAATAGGAAACTTATGGACATGCAAAACATTAGATAACATAATAAGAGGTAATAAAACATCAAAATCACTATGCTCACAATGTTCACAAGCTCTACTAGTCAAATATTTGTGTACAATATCCGTAACGCTTGGCCTATAACAACTATTAATATAACTTTAGTGACATTAACTAGAAAGTGAAGTTTCCTCAAGACATCCTCTAGAGTGACTCTCATCTTGATCATAGGCAACCATAATGTACGTGTATTTATATTCCACCACCTAGCCAATGCGGTCATCATATGATTATCATAGGGTTTCAAGTCTAACTAACCCAAATAATTGAGATCTTCCCTCTCAAAAAATAATATCTACCATATGATAAGGGTAGATTATGAATAGTCTCCATAATATGTCCATGTTGAAACCCTTTACAACACATATCCTCATGTACACAACAAGTAAAGAAAAATCATAAATTAGAAACCATTGAGTATAATTCCATAAGCAATAATATTTAATATGCAACACTCTATTTTCACTCAAATAAAACATAGGATTGGGCACTCCCTAAGGGATGATGGTATGGGACAAAATGATATAATTTTGGATAGGGTCATGACATATCCAAATGCAACTAACATTAAAAGGATGGGATGGCAATCAACTCAAGAAAAAAATACAATGCCAATAAAATCAAATATAATTAACCTAAAATGATTTTTTCCAAAAATACTTGAATTTGGTATTGTTACTTGCCAACCTAACCTCCTCATCAATATAAATCAGTACCTTATCTCCTTGAATCAGCTATAGGAAATAGATATTTTCCACATATTTTTTTACAGTTCAAAGTTCAAATTCTTCTATTTGAAAATTTTCAAATAAATTAAAACTTTTGAAACATTCAAAATTATATTTATTTATATATATCCTACATCCCTAAAGTATAGGTCAACCTTGAAAAATCTAATATTACCTCAAACAAAAACACTATTATCTCAAAAACCATAGCTACATTTCAGAAATCATATTTTTCACATTGAATATGGTCATAACACCTCCCATTTTGTAGAAGTTTAGACTGCATGATGACATTGTCATTACCATGTTATTGTGTAGCAATTCATCTATTGTTATGGGAACTCATATTAGTATTAATCAATATTCAATCTACTATTACCACAAAAATTTGATCATAAACATTATCAAATAACAAACTAAACTAATAACTATCACTATATCAGTTATTAGTTTTAGTTTAATGCCTTACACTATTTATGTATCTCTCACCAAAAGGGGACAGACATAGGCACTATTTATAAAATAACAAATACACAAAGGGTAGTTGACTTAGTATACATTTACTACACATTAGTCTAGTTGGTAGACATTCAATTATGGTTCTCACAATGCTTTAGTATATATACTTTTTCTTAGTACATTATAGTTATATGTAAATGATACATATTTTTTCACTGTATGACACTGTTATTTAACAAGTTGACACAATTACCCAAAAAAGCTAAGTTTTTTTTAGATTTATCTCAAAATTTTATAACTCAGACAAGTTCACTCTATTTATACTATATCCCAGAAAACTATTGTCCCAAATAGAGTGTTATTGTCCACATTCACATAGAAAAAATGTTTCAGGGTGCTACAGATTATCAAAATTTTGATACAACATTTTATAAAATAGTCATAAAGGATTTACACAAATTTTACATATGGAACAATAAATAAGTCACATACATAGCATATGCTCACATTTTATGTAGTTTGGCTCATTAGTTTACATGGTTTATGATAATGGGGTCATGCACAACATATATGGCGTCATCAATATTGAACTATTACTCATAATTTGAACTTATTTCTCAAAATATATAACTTGGTTTACTCAATTATCAAATTGGGGGCATGTTTCTTTGCATATGATCTCATATCCAAAAAAATTCATAGATTCTATAGAAGGAATGGAAAATCATGCCATTCTCTATGTTGTTTACACTAGACTCAATTTAGAATTATATCTACATCAGTTTTGCACCAAAATGAATTTCATAAACATCTACAACTATTGATTTAACAAAATTGCACCAATATCCAGTATATTGAATTTTATAGGGTTGAGGTTAAAAAAAGTTTAAATTCTAGGCACTTCTCTACCTATAATTTATTTGGGTCAAATATATTTTGGTTCCTTATACCATAGTTATTTCTTCAAATTCAACATATGGACTCTTTATTAGGAGTTCATCTTCACAGCCATCACTTGAAGTCTTGTTTAATTCTTTGTCCAAAAATAGAACAATATTAGAACCCATCTTATCTCCACATGGTTTGATCTTATTGAACCCTTGTCACCTTTATTTATAATAAAGCACACACTACATAGTTAGGTATAGATATGAATTTTTTACCTTAACTCTAGTGCTTTCATTTTATCACATTAGTAGAATAAAATGGTAATGTGGGTGGGGACAAGGGGGGTAATGTAATTTTGTCTAGAAAACATAAGTATTATGTCTTTTATGATTTTTTTAATTTATAAGCTCCTAATGTTGAAACAAGGTCCCATTGACGTGTGTTTTTGTCGTCATATGTCTTCTTTTATCACTTTTTCACACTAATTTCACTATATTTGGTGGAGTTTTAGTCTTGTATGTTATTTCTTATTTGTGTCATAGAGATCCTTAGTCCTTCCATTCCATTCTATTATTTCCTTGTGTTTGGATAGGAACTCTCTATGTGGACAATCATGCTTTGATATGCTATCCAAAAGTGCCAATATTGGGACTTTATTTTTATACACATTTCTTTTGGGTTTGTTTTTATGACTATTATACCCTTCTTTAAGTTATTTGGTGCATTAATGGGGTTTTCAAAATCAAAATTTTGAGTCTTTTAATTAAAGATTCCCTAAGGTATTCTAGCATGAACACTTATCAATTTGGGACTAGCATAATAAAAGAAAACATACTAGAACAAGCTAAAGACCTAAATTTATCTAAATTGTATACATATCACATCTATATTGCATGTTTGGACCAAGAGGAGGTCCTAGGTGAAGATCATTTAGATCTACATTGCATATGATTGAAGAAATCACACACACATTATAGGGAGAACTACATCATCTTGAGATCCTTATTTTAGGGATATGTAAGCAACACTCCATACATAGGGGTTTTGAGGCTATCTTGGCCATTCCCACTTCCCCATTCCACCCCCACACCTTTTACATTTAATCTTAATTTTATTTATGTGTAGGATAAAGCTAGGGTTTTTCCAAAAAAGAGAAGGAAACAAAGGTTATATCATAAGTTTATGCATCCATGATAGGATAAAAATCATATATAAGAAGAATCAAATAGAACCTTAATTTATGCTTTTAATATAGGAGTAGCCTAGACAACAATGCCACATAAGGACAACATAATAGAGTGCTTCAGTCCTAATCTACCAGTCTTGTCCCAAATAGACATGATAGTCACATAGTCAAACTGAAAGGAATCGTAGTCAACCTTAGATTCATACATAGTCATATGTATTCTGCATTTTATATAAAAATATAAGTTACTCATTTCTCCTTTGTAATTTAGTCAAAACCCTAGTTGCTCATACATCAATTGTTTGAAGGTAAATGTGTGTATTAATGTAAATTTTATCATTCATTTACTTTAATTAGTTGTTTGACATGTTTATATTTTAACTCCAATAATTCGAAATTTGATAAAATAGTATCATGGCATAACAAGCTCAATAGTAAATCTAAGATTTATACACACATAGAAAATGGAGTCAACAAGTCACACACAACAAACAATCTAACGTCAAACTATTAGGAATGTTCATGTATAAATTTTAATTTGGAAATGTAAATATAACAATTATGCACTAACTAAAGATAAAATAAGATGGAAATGTTGTATTGAAAGAACAAAAGCATGCCATAAAATATTGTGGACCTATTCAAGCGTAAAATATCCTTTGAGATGGATCAATACAAATATTAAATCGATGCCTTTTCATCTTACATGAGATGTATATTAAAACTAATCTACTTGAGATAAATAATACTCCATATACATGTGTGATAATTACAAAATAGATAATAACAAGAATTACAAAGCATATGCATAGAAATATTTTAATAATCATAATTAATATAAAAAGAGATGAGTTAGGAGGAAGGGTTCATAAAATATCCTACCCCTTAAAAAATATTTTTATTCAAAGTTTGACATGAGGAAACTATTATTTCAAATGGAAGAGGGGTTCCCACATTACAGCCTCTGGCTGCATGCTTGGCCATTGTAGCAAAGGCTATGTGAGAGTGGGGTTAGGGAGCAACCATATGTGCCTATCTAAGATAGATTTGGGTTTTATTGACCAAATTTGACCATGTAGGTTAAATTGGGACCCATATAGGTAAAAAATTATTTTTTAGGTGTTTTTAGGGGTCTACTATTATGTCATAGGGTGTATTATAATTATTTTTATGTCATTTCATGTCATATTAGCCTTGGTCTTATTCATTTTAATCCTTGTCTTTTTTAGCCATTTAAAGGTCATAAAAGGAGAATTTAATGAATTATACAGCATAATTGGGTAAATTTAAGGTGTTAAAATGTGATTTCATATGCCATGTGTCCTATTATACCTTAATCAACTATTTCTAACTAGAAAGTGGCAAGTTCTTCATAAGAAAGAGTAGTTTTCTTAGAAAAAAGAAGAGTTTGGCACTTGTATAACCCATAATAGAGTGTGACACATGGGAAAAGGTTGTGAGATGACTCTTTAGCTTCCTAAAAATACTCTAGAAGTTCCAAGTTTGAGATAAAACCATTATGTTCCTTCTTCACCCTTCTAGACACAGAGAACTAGTCAGCAAGTTTATGCTTGGTACGACTAGTTGGAGAACTTTTAGGTCAAACAAATTTGGGAGTTGATAGTAAATTAATAGATATTAATTTCCAAAACAATTTTTCAAGGATTAATAAACCATAATTTATGAATAATCTCTAACAAGTTGACTGTGTTTTTTTGCTCACTATTTCCTACACCCTATAAGTTTTGCTTTGGTTTGGAGAAGTCTGTATAATCCAGTTGGAGATATTATTTCTAGATGATTTTGGATCTCTCCTCAAATTATATCCATTATTTTTTATTATTTAAATATGTTTTTAATATTAAATAATCTTAGGTTTGCATTTTGGTCTCATTTGAAGATATCAGACATGTTTCCACCATTTTCAATATCTTCATGCTTTATTAGTGATTTCAAGGGATTATGGGTTAATTATCATGTTTTAAATGTTATCTTTATCTCCTACCTTATAAATATCATTTTCCAAAGCAATATTCCATTAGTCTGCAGTCATATGCAACATATACAGTTATGCAGCCATAAATGTATGTCTGCAGGCATCTCATTGAAACAAATATTGTGGAGAAGGAACATATAAGTTGGATAGGATTATATATAGTGAAAATATTATATTTTAAACTTTTTAAAAGTTCCAAACTGCATTTGAAACCACAAACTATGCATATTTATCCAATTCTGGTCATTGCTTACTAGTAATTCAAAATGCACCTCTAGGTGCCCTACAGGAAGATGACATATGGAAAAGAATACTTGAATGGTCTTTATCTCTTCAAGGTTTCAAACATGAATTTGAAGAGAATATAAGGGAATAATAGTGATTAAATGATTATACATCATATATTGTTTGAAATATATTCACACCATTTGCCTGTACATTAGAATGCCCACCTATAGGTGGTGTTAACAGGGAGCCAAAGAGTCATTTTAAGTATTGAGAAAAGTGATGGAACCCTTTCCTAAAGTCATATCATGATGAGGAAACCTTAGAATACATTATTTGTATGTTATTTTGGTAAATTAAGGAGTGAGTAACCTTTCTTAAGTCAGATGAATGAGTTTAGGGACATTTTCCCTAAAAGGTGAAAATAGAGGTCCAAGACATTTTGCCAAATTCATATAACAATGTCACAAAGACTCTAGGTGAATTTAAGTGGATATGTCTTTTATTATCCACATATAATAAGGACTCTAAAAATTTTGTAATCTATAATATTAGTAGAAACTAATTGTTGGGGACTTCAAAGTTATTATTTGATCACTAGTTTTCTTCATTGACATTTATAGGATTAGAAGTTTTGAGTGACCTTGTATTTCAAATTGGTAGTCTAGACCATGTTTCCATGACTAAAAGGTTATAAGTAGTTTAAAAGAGAATTTATAACTTAAACGTCATTCAAATAATTTGATAAGTGGATTTTTGATCATATTCACACCTATACGTGTGCCTAACTCCAAGGTTATTCACCTACAGCCAAGGGTCAAAATCCACATCATCCATTGCAAGGGATTAAGAATGAAAACATCAACATTTTTTTATGGAATATTATTCAAAATGGATTAATGGATATAAAGGTGATTTGTAACATTTTTCAATATGATTTCTCACCCATAGGCTTTTATTTGTTCCAATTCATTCAACTGTAGTTGATTGTATGCAACAATTGGCTAAGGAGTAATGTCTATGTGTTGATAGTGCATAAGGATGATAAAAATGGGTATAAATAGATAAAAAAATGACTCTAAGGTAATATATGGATGTTTTATTCATTTTATCAATCTTAAAACATGCAAAGCAACCTACAGGTGTCCCTCTAAAATAGAGACATAATCAGAAGTTACACACAGTCTTGACTAGTCAAGTATGGGAAGAAGGATGTAGGGTGTTAAAGTGATGAGAAAACCTAAAACACCTTCATCATGACCATGATTTTCTCTATATGCTCTTCATAATGTAAATTAGGTAGAGGGAAGGTCCTAATCAGGTAATACATAATCCACATCATAAACCATGCACACAGTCTACCTTCTAAGAGTATATTTTGGGTTTTGCAAGAGTTGCGAGTTCAAATGATATGACCAAAGACCAAAACTTGTAAAGAGTGTCTTTGAAACTTGGATAATCCTCTCCAACATTCACTTGGTCTAATTAAATAAGGGAATTTCCATTTATTTTGTCTCAAATAGAGGGAACTCCTTCTCGTACACAAACCTTGCAGTCTTAGAAATAAGGGATGAAAGGTTGGACCAAGAGATAAATGGGATTTGAAAAGAGGTGTAGGAATTTGAATTCCATATAAACCAGCATTTTAATTCATGCATAGAATAAGGAAACTCAACAAGGTGGCCTAGACCCTTAAGGTTGCAAATAGGCTTGTTAAGCATGGTTTAAGCCTAAAGCCAAATGGAGGCTCACTTTCACTTAAAAATATAGGAGAGCATTGTAATAAATTTGGACATGTTTACGGGGCCATAACATAGGTGATCAATATTTTGGTATGTAGATAACCACAAGGAGAGCCATTTTTGTCATAGGACCATATCATGTCCTATGTAAATGGAAGAAAAGGTTCGATATGGAAATTTTGGAGGTTCATATCTTTTTTGGGGTTATGCATGGAGATCCAAGGAATTTGGAGAGGTTATCAGGGGTACTTAACATTGACCTTGTGGATTTTTTTTGAAATTTCAATTTTCCATATTTATGAACAAAGCTTAAGAGCCTAAAAGACCTAAAACCCTTGTAAACCCTTAGATAAGGACCTGACTAAGAAAATAAGGAGGGATAGTTATCCAAGTGATATGGAATGACCATGAAAGTATTTGGAGTTTGTATAGGACTCTTTATATCTCCTCCTCATCAACTTTTATGCCACCCTACCTATACATACATGGTATAAGATGGCTTTCTTTGAATGTTTGTGCATTGTGAAAATTATAGGGACTTTAAAGAGATGAAAAAAAATTTAGGAGAATTATTGGGACTTAGTATAACCCCTCATGTCCATTTCATGATTTATAAAAACTACTAAGTGTTCTTACCAGCTTCATCTCAGCCAGTCAAAATTGGCATAGTGAGAAGGGTAAAAAAAATTAAGTTATTTTTAAGGTGTGCTTGATGCCTATAAGGCCATGTATGGTCTTGACACATATAATTCACCCATTTTAAATATTTACAAGAGACACTAAAGTCATTCTGGAAGCCAAGTGTGAAATGTGTGTGAAAGAGGAGTTTCTTTGACTGTAGGCAATGATGGCTCAATTTTAGAGGAATCTAGGTGATTAGGAATGCAGATAATGCATGAAGTATCATGTCTAAAACCACTAAATCTTAGTCAAATCATGATATCTATCCCTAGTTATGATCTAGGAAAAACTTCATGCAATGATCTGGGCAACACTTTAGGTGACAATTTGAGCAACAGTCCTAGCCCAATTGGTGGTAGATCTTCTAGGAGCCATAACTTTTGCACCATAGCTGCATTTGACTCCCCATTTAAACTGTTAGAAAGACAAGAGTGAGGGGAAAACCATGAGATGCAATATAGATCTATTTAGTGGGTTTTGACCTCTAAAAACCAAATAAAAGTGCCCTAAATTTCAATTGTAGTAGTGTAATCTAAAAATAGTAAGTTTTTAAAAATAATAATTTCTCAAAATATGTAATGTTGTAAATCATGAAAGTCAAACCATTTCATCTCCCTCAATATTGGTGACCTTCCACATCCTCCTCCTACTTTCAAAATATGTATAAAAATAGATGTAGCCCAAAAAGGCAATTACACATCTCTTTCAAGAGATAGGCATATGTTGTATCTATAATTTTGAGTAATAAAACATCTCTTCTCAGAGATAACATTATTATTTATGTGTTCTTGAAATATTATTCAACCAAGACTTTCTATCTTTGGATTAGTGGTATCAGAGCAGTTTGTCTTAAGAGTGTATTGTCCCAAGGATAAGGTCAAACTACAAGAAGCTTGGGTGAAAAATGCAAGATCCAGTAGACTATCTACCTATTCACTCCAAATGACCTCAAATGGTAGACAACACTGAGACATATAATCATTTCAAGGAAATGGTGAATGAAGCCTTCCAATAGTAGCAAGTGTAGATGCTATAATAATTCACCCAAATTTTCCAACAAATTTTGATGAGAAATTATGGCTCTTCATCTGCAACCTCACATCTTTTCAGTGCCCCAACACCCTTTAAGGTTTAGGTGAATTTTGATATCCCTACATTTAAAGGAAAAATAAATGTTGATGCAATATAAAATTAGTTGGATCATTTGTCATCATATTTTTCTATAAATAAATTTATCGATAAAGAGAAGATCACTTTTTGTCTTTTAAAATCATCATTGCCTATCAAAAATTGGTCGAAAGTGTACAAGAAGAGATTCAGTATGAATGATATTGGCCTTAAGGTGGAACCTACATGGAATGATTTCATAGAAGTTATAAAAGAAGAATGCTACCCCATTGAAGCATATGATGATTTGTACATAGAGTGGCAACAACTTCACCAAGGTAAGAAATAGTCTATTCAAGATTAAACTAACATTTTTCATTCTCTATCTACGAGATTGGGCATCCAGGAAAGTGAGAAATACAAGGTTCTCAAATATCGTGGTGGACTACAATGGTATATATGGGGGAAATGAAACTCTTCAATTTAGATACCCTTGGTGAGGCATACAAGTTCATAGTAAAGATTGAAAAGAATGATAGAAAAGTGACAAAAAAGGTCAAACACGAGGCCAAAATCGGAAGCAAAAGGAAAGGAAGACTAGGAAATGGTGTGATTACCACAAATATGGAACTCACTCCAAAGAAGAATGTTGATCCATCAAGTCCCTAATTTTTAAGTAACAATCCTCAATATCTAGTACTCTACCTCATACACACCCTATAGTCAAAGAGGATGAAGAAGAGATTGTATATGTTGAGCCTGATGCCGTCGTTTCTTCATCATAGACCCACGAGGAGAGGCTAGATGACAAAGAAAGGTTATCTCACTCTAAGTTATGGGTGAAAGGTAACCCTCTACATTTAATTATTGATAGTGGGAGTCAAAAGAATTTAATCTCTGTTAATGTTGTGAAAAGTCTAAATCTATCCATGAAGCCTCACCCAAAACCATACAGTATTGGATGGTTGAGTTTAGGGGAAAACCTTCATGTCACCCACCAGTGTCTTCTTTCATAGGTAATAGAACGTTTCCAAGATGAGGTCTTGTGTAATGTGGTCAATCTGGATGTTTTTAATGTACTCTTTGGTCAGCCATTCATGTATGATCTACATGGCATCTATGAATCAAGAACTTGAACGATCACCCTCACTCTTGGAGCACGGTACTACAAGGTACCAAAGGTACCACTTTCTAAATTTATCTCCCTAATCAATGCCAAGAAATTCATTCTCATGATGTTCTAGCCACATAAATCCAAAAGGGTCGATGTTGCAGCCCTAACTACACAATCAACACAACAATAAAAGTGAAGGGATACCAAGCTGAGGAAGTTCATGGCCTTCCATCCACAGATTGATGGTAAAAAAAAATGGTGAATAATCAAGCCCTACATACCTCCACAAATCAAAATCTATTCCAAGTATGCATCGAGTTCCAACCCATGACACCAAATGATGTATCCATTCCATATCATCCAACTCTATTGAACACTTCAGTCATAGCAAAATAACTAGACATTGGTTAGCTTGATCTGTAGAGTTTTGCTCTAGTGGATGAGAATCAGATCAAGACACAACTACCACACTTGATAAAGAATCTTGATGCTATGGGGACAATTTCTTCTCAAGGAGGGAGGAATGATCTGGACAAAACTTCATGCAATGATTTGGGCAACACTTCAGGTGATAATTCGAGTGACGGTCATACCCTTATTGATGGCAAAACTTTTGGGAGCCATAACTTTTATACCATAGCTTTGTTTGACTCTCTGTTTGAATTGTTGAAAAGATAAGAATGAGGGGAACACTGTGAGATGGCATAGAGATCCACTTGATGGGTTTTGGCCTCTGAAAACCAAATGAAAGTGCCTTAAATTTTAATTTTAGTAGTGTAGTCTAAAAATAATAAGTTTCTAAAAATAGTAATTTCTCAAAATCTGTAATGTTGTAAATCATGGAAGTCAAACCAATTCATTTCCCTCGATATTGGTGACCTTCCACATTCTCCTCCTTCCTTCAAAATATGTATAAAAATATATGTAGTCTAAAAAGTCAATCATACATCTCTTCCCAGAGATAGGCATATGTTGTATCTACAATTTTGAGTAATAAAACATCTCTTCTCAGAGATAGCATTATTATTTGTGTGTTCTTAAAATATTCTTCAACCAAGACTTTCAAGTTTTGGATCAAGTTAGTTTTTCTAAATTCCAATAGGGGTGAATGATGAAGATAGTCTCCTTGTGCAAAATAAGAACTCTTATGCCACATTTCAAGAGTTTCATGACTTGGGGAGCCACTTGCCTATTTTAACTTTACATGATCAGTTTCACATTCTCTTCTCATGCATATGTATCTACTTTTCTCATCTTGACACTTATCCTTGTGAACTTTGGAATTATTTCTTCTCTTCACTCTCTCAATTTCTATAAAAACTAGCCATTTTAGCCTTTGTAAAATATGCTCCACCTGAGTATGGTGAAGCCCTGCTCATTTGCATACCATGGATTAATAAATACTACTAATTTTACCTCCTCTATGACTATTCATAGTGTGTTCACTTGAATGATTTATTTTACTTAGTGATGAATGTTGTTTTCTTATCATTGTTGTCTCATTCTCTCACCTATTTATAGCTTGAAAGCTTCTTTTTATAGGTTGAGTGAGTTATTCTATTCAACAGTGCCATTATAGGCATCTTGTCTTATCTTCCTAGCCTAAACATTCACCACAATCTTATAATGAAATATTGATGTGAGAATATTTAGATTATAGAAGTGTATGCCTAGTTAGTCTCTTGGTTTCATGTGTGACATATAGTTGGTTCATAGTTATTAATTAATTTGGTGTATCACTGCCTTTAGTATAGTTTATTTTCAATTTTCTCTCATTTTCCTTGAAAACATAGGTGTAGTAGTGAATTAAAAGTGGTACATCAAGGGAGATATCCCTATCTAGAGATTCACCTCATTTGTAGGCTACCCATAGCCTAGAGGCGTTTCAATTATGCCACTTGGATGAGGAGAGATGATACATCTCCTAAAATCATGAAAATACAAGTGATAATAGTTTTTGGCACACCTAGTAGGATTCATTTTCCAAAAATTTGAAAGCTTTTTGGTGTTATCTTTCAACACATCAACCTTTAGAGGCATCTATACAAGCATTAATGGTGACTCTAAAGTTATATAAACTATTCAAGTAACCCAAGTTTTCCTTTTGAATATTGTTGGTAAATTTTTTCTTTGTGTTATTACTTCTCAATGAAGTTCTATGGCTAATTTTGATGTTGAGTATTGTTTTACATAAATTGATGAGATATTTCAAGCTTATGGAATTCCTTATCAACCTTTGTATGATTCTTATTAGATTTTTCATGATCCTTACCAGCTTCAATATGGCCATTATCAATATTTTCATGAGTTGTATTAATCCTATAACCAACCTTCTCAATATCTTGCCCCTCCTAGTGAACCTAGTCACTTCTCAAATTAGTCCATTTCAAATTTAAAGAAAACTCTATTGGGATATGAGAGGTACATGATAGATATTGACACACAAAAGGGACATGGTCAAGATTTTCCTAGTAATAATGTGAGATATGCATTAAATTTGGTTAAAAGAGAGTAGGAACCTATTGAGAGAGTAAATTAGAAAAGGCTCACAAGTGAGATGTTACATGTGAGTGACCTAGTTGCATCCTTAAAAGATAAACTAAGAATTCAAGAAGAAAAAACTCAACAAATATATCATCCCTCATATCCACCTCCCCAATATTTTTATCAAATCTACTTTACTCTTACTCATGAACCCAATCAAGCTTATCAAAGTTATCTTTTTCCCAATCAGCTGGAAGAGATAATTGGGAAGACAAACTTTGTTTTTGAAGCATATATTGATAGGTAGATTGATTTATCCAATAATAATATGAATAAATCCATCTTATCACCAAAATAATTTGAATCTAATCCCTCATTTCCCTCGCCTGTTACATCCCCACCTCAAGAAGAGACTTCTAGATATGAATTCCCAAGTTGGAAACAAGGTGGAGAATCCAAACATAAGAAGATCCCAAGTTTCTTGAACACTTCATCCACTCCTAAAATTGCATCACTACCTCAAGAGGAGAGTCCTAATCTTGACATCCTAAGCTAGAATAATGTGTTGGAATCATGGGAAAGGAAAGGAGATAAAAGCTTAGATAAAGAGTGTGAAGTTGAAAAAGATCCATCAACGAAAAGGGTGATAGGGCAAGGACAAGACGAACTAGTTGGTGGAGGTGGAACATATAACTCAACATCAAATTGAGAGTGAATTGTAGGGGATCCTTTTGGGAGTTCTTGAGGAAGTGTAAGCAAACCTTGGGATAAAATAGCTTGGTTTTATTCCTTCCATTTGAGAATCAATTAATTGACATATGATTCATCTTGAGCACTCTCTTGAGAAAGGTTAGATAGGGTGTGTTTGGGCATATGATCTTCTTTTGGTTTTAAACCTTTCATCACATCTTGACTCAACAATTTCATTATTGACTCTAAATCTTCAATTTGCTTGGATATGTTATCTTGGAAAAGGCTATCTTGAATTTTATAGGAATCATCATGAGGATAAGGAGTACAAGAGGGATAAAATGGAAAACAAGAGGTATCTTAAGGAAGGGTGAGAGGGGCTTGCATAGGATCAATGGTGTGGGAACCTAAAGAGGAGCATTTGGTTGATAATAATCAAAACTTTTGCTTGAATAAAACATAACTCTTTGGCAGCCTCATTGAACTAGGTCACATAACTACAAAATGCCTAGCATTGGCATCACCAAGAAGGAGAAAGAAATTGAGGATCTTGTAGTCCTTGAGGAGAAAATTTAGGTTATAATAATTGAGATATAACTTAATAGTCCTCAAGAGGTTCTAAATGCTGAAGAAGAGGTGATTTCTTGTGTTGAATCTTTTGATTGTGTTGATATTGAAGAATGTCTTCCTTATGTAAAAGAAGAGGAAATCATCATTGGTTCTTCTATCACTATACAAGATACCATATATGGGAAATAACAAGTCTCTAATTAGCCTTGGGATGTTTTGTTTGAAATCATTGGAGTAGGTTATACTCCCCTTTAAGGAGGCTATGATCTAGTTAAAAATGGAGAATGTAGCATTGACACTCAAGTGGGTATGCAAAGAAGAAGAAACTTTTCGAATTTGTTCTTCCAAAATTTATATGCATCCCATGATGATATGTTTGAAATCATCAAAATGGGTTATCACCTTCTCAACCAATTGGGAGAAACACATCAGCTTTTGAAGGATAGGACAAGCTTCTATTAGCCTCAATCTTCTAAGAAACAAGAAACTACTCCACTTAAAGCCATGCCTACTAAGAAGATACAAGTTGATCATGAGATGAAGAGTGGGTAATAGTATGAGGTATGTGTACAAATTCAATAGGAATACATTCACATTGGATACCTATTAAAAGATGATATAATTGAAAGCAAATCAAGTGAAGTGTCAAGGAATAGGTTTGATCTATAAAGCATCCAATCTAAGGAAAAATATGCTTAGCACTATGATTCATCTCATGAAGAAGAAGATTCAAGGAAATTTCCTTTTTATCCCTTAAATAAAGTATGCTTTATTTATAACTATGCATAGTTGTTTGTTTTATGTTTTCTCTAAGTGCTTTGAGCACATGTGTGTGTCTTGTTAGTGTGTTTGCTTTACTTTGTGTGTGTCTTTTGTTTTGTATGGTTGAGGTAATTAGTTGACTTGTCTTGGTAAAATCATTGTTGTCAAGTGTCAGGTCTTCTTGTTTTATTTTAGAATTTAGATGACTCCCTAAGCCCATAAATAGGATAAGGCTACTAATCTTTAGCATATTAGGCATGCGACCCCTATGAGTCACCAATTTATTGGCCAAACTTGACCCTATAGGTCAAATTAAAACCCATATAGGTAAAAACATGATCTTTAGGTGTTTTTATGCATCTATTATTATGTCATAGGGTGTATTATAAGTCTTTTTATGTCATTTTATGCCATATTAGCCTTGGTCTTAGTCATTTTAATCTTTGTCTTTTTGAGCCATTTAAAAGTCATAAAAGAAGCATTTAATGATTTTTATGGCCTCATTTGGTAAAGTGAAGGTGTCAAAATGTGATGTAACATGATATGTGTCATATTATGTCTTAATCAACTATTTCTAACTAAAAGGTGGTGGGTTATTTAGAAGAAATAGCAACTTTCTTGGAAAAAAGAAGAGTTTGGCACTTATATGCCCCATAAGGGAGTGTGACACGTCAAAAAAAGTTGTGAGATGAATATTCAGCTTCCTCAAACTAATTTATGCAATTGACATACTTTGGAAGTTTCAAATTTGAGTTAAAACCATTATGTTCCTTCTTCACCCTTCTAGACACACATAACCAGTCAGCAGGTTTATCCTTGGTATGGCTAGTTGGAAAATTTATAGGTCAAAATTATTTGAGAGGTGATAGTAAACTTAGATAGATTCATTTCAATAATAATTTTTCAAGTATTAGTCAACCATACCTTATGAATCACCTCTAACACGTTGACTATGTTTTTTTTCTCATTGCTTCTTGCACCTTATAGGTTTTGTTTTGGTTTAGAGAATTATGTACAATCCAATTGGATATGTTACTTCCAAATGATTTTGGATTTGTCTTAAAATTCTCTCTATTCTTAGTTTATTTTTTCAAGATTTTTTTATGATCAAATCATCTTAGGTTTGCAATTTGGTCTCATTTGAAGATATCAAACATGTTTCCACCATTTTAAAGATTTTCATGATTTGGTAATGATTCCAAGTGACAAGATGGGTTCATTATCACATTTTCAATGTTATCTTAATTCTCCTCCCATTTAAATCTCATTATGAAAAGCAACATTCCATGAGTTTGAAATCATATGCAACATATACAACTAAGTAACCATGAATGTACGTCTATAGGCATCTCATGGAAACAAATCATGTAGATAAGGAACATCTGAGTTGGATAAGATTCTATATACTGAGAAGAGTCTATTTAATTTTTTTTTAAAGGTTCAAACTACATTGGAAACCACATACTATGCGTATTGCTCCAATTTTGCTCACTGCCTACAAGCAACTCAAAATGCACCTATAGGTGCCCTACAGGAAGATGACATATGGAAAAGATATACTTGAATGTATTTGTCTCATCAAGGTTGAAAACATGAATTTTAAGATAAAATAAGGGACCAAGAGTGATCAAATGATCATACATCATATAGTGTTTGAAATATATTCACACTATTTGCCTGTACATCAGAATTTCCACCTACAAGTGGTGTTAACAAGGTGCCAAAGAGTCATTTTACGTATTGAAAAAAGTGATGTAACCCTTTCCTAAAGTCCTAGCATGATGATGAGACCCTATCATACATTATTGGTATGTTGAGTGGTTAGGTAAGGAGTGAGGAACCTTTCAAAGGTTAGATGACTGAGTTCAAGGACATTTTCCCTAAAAGGTGAAAATAGAGGTCTAGGGCATTTTGTCAAAGTCATATAAAAAGGTTACAAAGACTCTTGGTGCATTTAAGTGGATACCTATTGTATTCTCCACATAGTAGAAGGACTCTGTAAAGTTTGGAAGGAAGAAGATTAGTGTAAACTTATTGTTGGGGACCTCAAATTTATTATTTGATCACTAAATTTATTCATTGACATCTACAAGATTAGAAGCTTTGAGTGATTTTGTATTCTAAATTGGTAGTCTAGACCATGTTTCCATGACTAAAAGGTTCTAAGTAGTTGAAAATATCATTTATAATCGAAAGGTGATTCAAACAAGTTGATATATAGAGTTTTGATTATATTCATGCCTATAGGTGTGCCTAACTCCAAGGTTATTCACCTACAACCAAGGGTCAAAATCCACACCATCCATTGCAAGGGCTTAAGCACGGAAAAATCAACATTGGTTTATGGAAGATGATTCCAAATGACTCAAGGGATTTAAAGGTGATTTGGCACATGTCCCAAGATTATTTCTCACCCATAGGGTTCTACTTGTTCTAATTCAATCAACTTTAGAAAAAGAAAGGGGTGGCCAAGTTTTCTCCATATGCACTAGGCAAGTGGATGCTACCTACATAGTTTCATGGATGTAATATCCAATTAAAAACTTCGAGCCAAATATAGTTCTCTCAAGGAATGAGAAGAATGTGATAACTGAGGAAAACAAATAGAATGGACATGATGGAAGAATAAAAATGATCTTATAAAATAGTAAGTGCGTGAGATAAAAAGGCCAAGAAGGATGGGGAAACTAAATGACAAGTGATTTGCTTGTAACTTAGTAATGGTTCCCAAAATCCTTAAGGCAAAGAAGTGGTCAATGTTTTTGTTCTTTTCTAATGATTTTTTTGAAATGTTTTTAGAATTATTTTAGAGTGTCATAACTCAATTGAGAATGATGAGATACTAAATGGTTCAATCTCACAAAATGACAAGAGTGTGTATACTTAGGTTGCTCACTAAATGACGAGAGCATGGCTTAGGTTGCTCACAAAATGACTAGAGTTTGGCTTAGGTTGCTCTCAAAATGGTGAGAGCATAAAAAAAAGGGATGACTGAGCTGACCTCAATAAGTATTGAGCATTGCCTACATAGTCCTAGAGCAAGACCTCAAGTCACTGTAGTTACACTATTTTAGTGAAGGAATTTGACTAGTGCAGTAGCCAATTCAAAGAAAATAGGCACAGTTGGTAAAAAGACATAGTATGGCATAGAAAGTGTTAAATTGGTATGTCAAGGCTTAGTATTACCCCTAGTTTGTCCATAGGTGGTTATAACTAGGACATAATCACATATATCAATGGTACTAATTTGCTTAAAGGTAGTTATATGAAATGATTAGATACCTTGATGCTAAAACTACATAATGAATGACAAAAACCAAGGTCAAATGGGCTAGGTTTTAGAACATACTGGGTTGATAGGTCAAAAAATAGAAAGTGGATATGGAAAAGAGGACAAAAATAGGTAGTATGTGTATAAATAAGAACAGTGACAAATAGGCATAACTAAAATGGTCTTTACAGACAATACACCTTAGCATTAAAGAATAGTACCACTCTAGATGAATAATATTCGTTAGTTCTAGAATTTTGTCATCGTCTAGTGTGCCAAGCTTGTATGCTCTTGATCAATAATCTGTAGTGATGATGAAAGGCCCTATCTAGTTTGGTTTGAATTTCTTTTTATATTTCTTCTTGGCCATGGTATTCTTTTGGTTTTCCTTAAGAACAAGACCACCAAATTTAAATGTTTTATAATTTACATGTTAATTATAATGGCCTTTGAGTTGATTCTGATATGATTAAATATTTTTGAGTGTAGATGTGCATTTTTCATCAAGTAGATCCAGTGCTTGTAGGCAAACTACTCAATAGTTATGATAATTATGGACATGCTTGAAAGAAATGCATAGTGAAGGAAACTCAACCTCAATGAAAAGGATGGCTTTAGTACCATAAATAAGTGAGTATGGAGTGGATCATGTGGGGATACGATGATTGGTATGGTATTCCCAAAGGGCAAGGAATATCTAGAGGTGTCAGTCATGACTAGCATCATTGACAATTTTTTTGAGAATGTTGACAATGGTTTTGTTGGATGCCTTGCCTTGGCCATTACCTTGAGGGTAATATGTTGTAGAAAAGTGTTGGGTGATTTTTTATTCAATACATAATTGGTCTACATATTTTTTCTTGAATAATCTTCCATTATCAGATATAATGTCAGAGGGGATACCATAATGGCAAATGAGATGGTTAAAGATGAATTTGGAAATTTGCTTTCCAGTCACATAAGTGAGGGGTATAACTTCAAACCACTTAATGAAATATTTAATGATGATAAGGTTATGTTTATGGCCATCAGATGAAGTGGGGTTAATCTTCTCAATGAGGTCAAGTCCCCATGTAGAAAAGGGCCATGGTGTTAACATTAGTTTCAGAGTTTTTACTGGGGCATGAATCAAACTAGCATATTTTTGACATTTGTCACATTTCTTCACGTATGCAATGTTATCTATGTCTATTATGTGCCAATAATAACCAGTATGCAAGAGCTTTTTGGATAGGATTTCCCTACTAGAATGGGCTCCACATAGTCCTTCATGAACTTCTCTTAACACTAATGTAGACTCTGCTAAAGTTGAATAAAGAAGCAGAGTTCTATCAAAACTATGATGGTAAAAGGTGGATCTGAATAAATTATAATGAGTGAAATTATTAATGAAGGCTTTGGTTTGTTTTCAAGATAGGTTAGGTGGCAAAACTTGGTCATGAAGGTAGTTGTAAAGGTCTAAGTACTAGATAGAATTAGGACCAACAATATCACAAATCATGGCAATGATTGAAGGTTCATGAGTTGGTGCTGATAAATTATTGATGATAAATTGATACTCTCTAGCTTTATCTATTTGTTGAATTAGTGAGCCAATAGTAGCCATGGCATCTATAGTTATGTTACTAGCCCTTGGTATGTGTTCAAATTGAATGTTGGCAATTTGATTTTTAAGAGTGTCAACCATGGCTTTATATGGAACCAACTTATCATCTTTGATTTGAAAATGATATGTGACTTGATTGATGATTAACTAAGAATAACCATAAACTTAAAGATGAGATATATTCCAATGCACTACTTATCGAATTCCTACAACAAGTTGTTCATACTCGGCCATGTTTTTTGTACAAAGAAAGCTGATTTTGAATGATTTAGAGATTAGATCCCCCTATGGTGTAATAAATAATAGGCCTTCCCTCGATCTAGCACAGTGAATGAACCATCAAAATATAGCTTCTAGGGCTAATCCTCAAGGGGTGTATCAATAACGGTCATGATGGATTCATCAAGAAATGGAAACTTGAGTGGTTGTGTGTCTATAAGAGGTGCTTCAACAAGTTAATCTGCAAGAACTTGTCTCTTGATTACTTTTTGATTGACAGACTCTATGTCAAACTCACTAATATGCATGATCCATTTAGCCATTCTACATTACAAATCTGTTTTGGATAGTAGATACTTGAGCGGATCTACTTTTGAAATGACTATGGTTTTATTATTCAACATGTAATGATGTAGTTTTTGTTCTAAAAAACCATGGCTAGATAAAAATTTTCAGTAGGTGCATAGTTATGTTCATATGTAACCAAGGTACGGCTTTAGGTAGTAAATAGCATGATCCTTTCCATTGTCATCATGTTAAGCCAAGAGTGCCCCCAGATCATAATCGATAGCTTATAGGTATAACAAGAATGGATTTTTTGGCATAGGAGGTAATAAAATAAGTGGATTGAAAAGCTAATCTTTGAGTTGTTGAAAAGATGTTTGGTAGTGATCATCCAAGTGAAATGCAACTCCTTTCTTCAAAAGGTGCATAAATGGATGGCACTTGTCTGATAACTAAAAGATGAAGCATCAGATGGACTGGATCCTACCCTGCAAACTATGAAGTTGCTTCAAATTGGTTGGTGGTAGCATCTCAATTATAGCATGGACTTTAGCTGGATCAACTTCAATACCTCTATGAGACATGATAAAGCCTAGTAATTTGCTTGAAGTTACACCAAACACAAATTTCTTTGGATTTAGTCTGAATTTGTACTCACATACTCTTTCAAATATCTTATGCAACACTATTGGATGGTTGGCTTTGGTCTTAGATTTTCATAATATGCCATCGACATAGTCTTCAACAATATCATACATTATGTCATGGAATATGATAGTCATATCTCTTTGATATGTAGCTCCCACATCCTTAAGGCCAAATGGCATCACCTGATAACAAAATGTTCCCCATGGAGTTGTGAACATTATTTTATACTAATCTTTTGGTGTTATTCTGATCTGATTGTATCCTAAAAATCCATCTATGAGTGAAAACATTTCATAACCTACCATGGATTCGACAATTGTGTCAATATTAGGCAAAGTAAAATCATCTTTAGGATAAGTTTTATTAATGTCCCAAAAATTAGTATAAATTTTGATATCTTCAAGCTTTTTACTAATAGGTACAACATTAGAGATCCATTCAGAGTAGTCAATAGATCAGATACATCCTCCTTCTAAGAGTTTTTCCAACTCTTTCTTTACCAATATAGTAATGCAAAGATGCATCTTACATAGCTTTTGTTTTACCATTTTGGCATCAGGATTAACCATAAGGTGGTGTAGAACCAAGGCAAGGTCTAATCTTGGCATGTCAGAGTAGGCCCATGCAAATATATCTACAACCTCTCTCAATAGAGCTATAAAAACATCACATTCCTCCTTAGTGAAGGATGCACCTAATTTTATCCATTTTAGGTCTGATAGAGTCCTGATGTTTACCTCTATTTTATCTTCAACTAGGAGGGTTGAACCATCTTCTAGGATAGTAGGCAGTGACTTGAACTATTAGACTATTTTAGGGTCTTCTGTTAGGACTTGATCTTCAACTTATCCTAAGCATGATGAGTCTGAGTCTCCTAATGGTAGATTTGGCCATGTAAGAAAATAGTTATAATTTTTTGGAGGATTTGATCAAATAATTATTGTTACTCAAAATTGAACTAAGATCCACAGGTAAGTTCGTCATTAGTAGTCTTTTGGTCTAAATTTGAAGAATAATGAACACCCCTGTCTACTGGGACCTGAAATAGGTTTTCACCTCTAGACTGGCCTTTATCTTTACTTTTTTCATGGTCAAAAAGTGCCTCAAAGAGGTTTTAACTTTGGGACCTCAATGTTTTATTTATTTATTTTTGGCTAAGGGTGTTCACTCGCTCTCCAAAATAGGCTGTAGGATCTAATGTAATTAATAATCCCAATCTGTGATCTCCTAATGGAACATTGTCTCTAAGGATTAAGAAATCATAGAATGCCTCATCATTCTAGAACTCATCAATCAACAGACTGGATTCTTGTTGGTTCCAATATATCAATTAGAGATAATATAATGGCAATGGATTGTGATGAAAAACCTGGGTAAGGGTAGAAATGGCATTATTATCAAACAAATTAGTTTCAACTAGGTTATCAAATGTAATGTTATGATTAGACTCTGCTTCATTGTCAACATCATCATCACTAGTCATTGGTGATAGATTTTGAATAAAATATGTGGGGTAACCCTCAAGCAATTTAAATCTAAGTCCATAAGGTCTTTCATACTTAGTCATGAAAATTGGCTCGATGGTTCATTGTTGATTTGGTTTGAGGCCTCTTCCTTCATAATATTGATGCTCCATGATCCTATTGGGAATAGGATACTTTGTATTTTTATAACAATCAGCTTGATCATCATTGTATAATCATGATTCATCCCCTTTAAGAGGGTTAGTTCCTAGGCCAGATGTTAGTACAAATGTGACAGGTCCTTATCTTTTTTATTTTGTTGCCAATGCATATGTGGAATGATTTTAGGTCACCCAAAGGTTTTTGGATTTTGAGGAAGATTGGTGATATGAAACGTATCATGAGTCACATATTCTCCTAGTCATTATCTAAAATGGTGAAATGATTGGAAGCTTTAGGAGGTGGCATGTAGGAAAGGGAATCCAAGGTATTAGGATGTATGCAATTATTTGGCAAAGGATCAATCAATATAGCCTTTCTTTTATCCTACTTAGAACTTGGATTCATGTCATACTAATAATTATAACTTTAAAACTCAACCTCAAGATGCTTACAGTGTTCATACGGGTGTAAATCTCCTAGAATATTCACCTCCATCCTTAAGTGGGAAAACTTGATACATTGGTGCAATGTTGACGAGCCTACACAAATCTCATGTAACCAAGGCCTACCTAGAAGCATGTTGTATGATTACTCAAGATCCAACACATGGTAAAGTGTATCATGGGTCAAAGGCCCAATGATAACTATCAAATTGATGGTGCCTTGTGATTCTCTTTCCTGATTATCATAGGCTTTGATAGTTATTATTTCTGGCTAGAGATCTGTCATTGTGTACCCAAGAAGCTTGATGAGCTTGAGAGACACTATATTAAGGCCAAATCTATTACCGATAAGGACATGTTTCACTTTATGCCATTTTATATAAACTTTTATGTATAATAGGTTATTATAGAGAGGGCCAAGGGAAGACATAACTCTTTAGTTGAATGTGACTTATTGGGTTGGAGCTAGGTGTCCAACCAAAGCTTGAAATTTATCAGAGGATATGTCACTAACAATAGTAGATTGGGTCAAAAAATCATTTATGATGTTTTTTGGATTATTGATATTCATAAGAAATCCAAAATATAAATTTGTGCTAGTGTCTTTTGTAATTGGTCCACAATATCAAACTTTTTGTCTTGGTCAGTAGTGAATGATTAATTCTGAGGCTGAATGGTTGGTCAGATGATAGGAAAAGTGGTAGATGGTTGTGGGCCTAGGATAGTAATCTTTGATCTCTGAGTTGTGATTGCATAATCAAGATTAAATACCAAACCATTATTACTAATAAATATTGAAAATGGTGTGGGACCAAATAGGATAAGTCTCAGCTGTCAGTGCACTTACATGTGGTCACATGGCAAGAACTAGTTGTCATTATAAGATCCAAAAGTGGGAGTCCTAGTTTACTGGTTTGCTTGTATGTACTCCCAGGTTAAAGAAGGATTATCTATGTGATTTGGTTGAATAGTGTTGTTTAACAATGGTCTATGTTGATTAGTGTTTGGTCTAGGATTAAGGAGATGGTATTAATGATATGCCCCACAATATGACCTACAACCTTATTGTAGTCATGTGCAACTACATGGTAGGTTTGTTGGTTGTTATAATTATGACCTTGGTTTTGTCCATTGTTTTGTCATTGTAGATTTTTCTATTTATTTTATTGGTTCTACTGGTTCAGCCTTTGATTTTGATACTGTTGATTTTGTTGTTGCACTGGTCGTCGTTGTTGTTGTTGTTGATTATTCTATTGTTGTTGATTGTTATGTCAAGGAAAGGGTTTTGATAAATCCCAAGATTTTTATTGGAAGTAGAAGTACCATTATCTAGTTTTATCTCCCCATTCTCTAACATATTTTCAATTAAATGCTTGATTTGGACACATTTTCATAAATTATTCCCGTTGACCTTATGATAGTCACAAAATTCATTTTTATGGTACCAATCAGGGTAAGGGATGCCTTGTTGATAATATTTTGGTATAGTCCAACTAATTAGATTAGTGGAAACAAGCTTTCAAAATACAGACTCAATAGGTTCTCCTATGTCACTAAAGACATGACGTGTATGGATGGTTCTTCTAGGAGGAGGGGTTTTCAATGGTAAAGATTGTTGTATTTATTATGCAGGTCTTGGTTGTTGCACTTATGACATTAGTTGGAGAGGTTTTTGGGTAGGATTAAGATGAAAATGTGGTGAAAATGATGTCTACACAGTTTGGACATGATGAGATTTGATTAATCCATTTCCCACAACATTCCTATTTCAGTTGAATTGCTTCGATCTTTCGTAGTTATTGGCCTATGGTAGTTGTGATGCTTGCATTTAATTAGGATGTTGGTCATTTCCATGATTGGTACCTTTATTTTGATTAGTTGAATTAATCTTAATGACCCCTTTATTGATGAGCACTTTTTTGATCAACAAACATTTATTAATGATCTCTTTGAACGTATGTGCACATTGCAGTTCTAGATGATAGGCTATCTAATGATGCAAATTTTTAGTAAACATAGTAGTTAATTATTTATCTAGTAAACTATGGGTGATATGGCTTGAGAGGGCCCTCCATCACTGTAAATAACTTGAAAAACTCTCCCTAGCTTTTTGCTTTGCTTGTGTCAGGTCTAATAATGAAATCTCATGCTTGAGATTATAGGAAAAGTGTTGCACAAATTTATAAAAAAGATCATCAAAGTCTGTTACTAAATTCTTGGGAAACTTTAAAAATTGCTCCAAGGATTATCTAGCTAGGCTCCTTGAAAACAATAGCAAAAGGTATATGTCACTATATGCCACTAGTTGACATGTGACAAAGAATTCACTCAAATGAGCTTTAGGGTCACCTTTCCCTTTATACTTATCAAATTTGGGTGATTCGTATCCTAGAGGAAAAGGTATGTGAAAATACTCCATGTTGAATGGATAGGAACACATGTCATCCAATTTGAACTTCTTAGTATACTTTCCCATCTAAATGGTAGCAATTGCATCCTTCATCTATTGTAATTCTTGGGATAAGAAACTAGATGGAATATTGGTTTGAGGGAGAATATTGGTTGAATATATGGTTTGGAAGTCAAAATTGGAACTCTTTGACTAGGGTATGATGGAGACACATGTTGGTGTATATTGGCTTGATTAGGGAATGGACCAAGAATATGCATATAGGGATTGAGATGCATTTGAAATTACACATTTGGTTGCACGATATTCTAGTTTGAGTTGGTGATAAAAGTTTGTCCTGGGAGATTTTATGGTTGGGATGAAGGGATATAATTATAATGTGCCTATTATGGTTGAAAAGGGGCATGATGTCAACTAATCAAACCTTTTTTTTGAGTGAGAACTTACAGACCAAGACCCTATCTTTGGATTTGTGGCATATTTTGAACCAATGGTTGTCTAGTAGGTACCTAAGAAATGTGGGAACCTCCTTGTTCCATGAATCCTTATAAGGAAGTTAAATTAGGTTAAAAATTTGGCATATGTCATTGACTAATATTTACATGTTACTGACTAGTCATTACTTGGTTTTGGACTAGCATTTTATTCTATGGTTGAAGAGGTATGTTTGTCATTACTTGGTGAGGTGGAATATTAGTTTCCCCTGGTTGAGGTGGTAATGTACTCATCCTCTATTGCATTAATACACTATATTGTGTCTGTTGTTATGGAATGTCACTCACTACTTGTTGAGGGGAAGTAGGATTTGTCATATTCTGTCATTGAGGTGTAACATTAGCCGTTGTTGGATTATCTAATCTTGTAGGTTGTACACTTGAGAAAGCGACTGGTTGAGGCTAGGGTATAGAAACTCCTATTCCTTGGTATGGTGATCTACTCATGGGATTAGCTATAGGCACACATTGTTGGCTAGTTATTTGTGTGTTAGTACCACTTTGATCAAGATTGGATGTTGTTTGCACATTGTCTACTACGTTTGGCTCACTATTCAGTGTAGACACTAAAGACACTTATTCAATAACTTGCATATGTATCAAGTTATCTATCGAAGTGATATATATAAATGAGTTAGAAAATGGATTTTCTTGTCCATTTAATTTCATTAACACTCCTATTCAAGGTACTAGGTCAATGAGAGGCTTACTTACCATGTTTATCTGATTGAAATCATGTACTAAACTTAGGTAGGTTTGGTATGTTGTTTGTATTTGGTTAAAGTGATCTTCGATGATTTTTTTGCCTCGATTGAATATATTGAGGTCTTGGAACATTGTTTGGAATATAGCCATAGGATTTATAGAAGAATCTTGTTGATAGTAAATGATATTATGATTCACTCTTACTAGACTTGGTAAATTTTCATGGGGGAATTCTACGGGAAACTTAACCCCTACCTCTATGGCCCTAACCAAAATCTCATCTTTGTTCTCTAAAAAATGTTTTTATGTCACTCAAACAAAACTAGATCATACGTGGAAACTGAATTAATAGAATATGGCTATTGAAGTACTAGCTCATCCATCATGGGTATTGTAGATAAGTATTGTGCGGTTTGTTCTTGGTCTTATTTTGTGTAAGGTGGTGTGTTAACCAAATAGTTAGCCAATGGATCTTGGCTTTGTGCCCCTGATTTAGTAGTATAAGAGGGATAAGAATCCATCTCATAAGCAATGGTATCTGCATAGGGGTCTTGCACCATTTCTTCTTGTGTAACTACTTTACTAATCCCTTGATTGTACATAAGTCCACTATGAGTATAGGAATACATGTTAGGATACATAGTCAATGCTTGGTGATAAAAGGTCAAAGAGTTCTACAAACTCTAAAAAGGACAAAATCTAAAACAAATAATGCCTCCAACTACTTCTAAATTTGTCAAAAGGATCAAAACATTTATGCAAAGATTTGTGAGGAAACAAGCTAGTGTAAAATATCTAATGTTTCACTTTTCACATAAATATGAGCAATTAAATGGACCAAAAAATCAAAATTCCAAACTCTAAGGTCGAAGTGTTTTAAATTATTCTAATCTAGGAAATTAAAAGTTGCTAGGTATTTTGGCCAAACGTGGCATCAAAATCTAAGCTATAACAAGGCATGTGTTAGGACTCTTGGCCAAATGGTGCCAAAAGCTAGACTTTGAAAATAGATGAAAGTTTTAATCTAACAGATTTGAAACACTTCTAACAAACACTGGGAATTTGATTCTTGAACATGAACTTGGTCAACTAGGTATAAGGTATGAAACAAAAGGCACTTTAGCAATAGTTTATTTTCTCATAAATAATGGTATAAAACTTGGTTCTTTTTGACAAACAAGCTAGACAAAGGTGAATAGTATAACTATGCTTTAGACAAAAGATCTAAAGTACACTTAGATCAGTTTGAATATGTAGGAACAAATTTGGAATTCTATGTAAGAGGGTCCATAAAACAAAGTTTGAAATGATTTAGGTAGCGTAATGATGCTATACTACCCAAAAGGTGTGATAAAAAAGTTTGTTTCAAAAACTCTCTATTGATTATGAGCCTTGAATGGCCTTCAATCCAAATTGGAAATTAAGCCTAAGTTCCCTCAAGTTTAGTGAAAATGGCGAACCAACTTAACACATCAACCCTATGAACCTGTAAAGGTGTAATTTCTAATTTAAATTATAAGTGAAGGACTTAAACAACTTTGGTAAAGGTCTAGACTCAATTGGAAGCATAACTATGCCAAAGTGGATGATATGACTCTCAATATTTTGATGATCTTTGAACAAGGTAAATTGATGATCTCACATGGGCAACATAATGCCTCTTTGTTTAAAGAAAAAAATTGGACCATGTGTTGGATTTGGATTGTTTGTTTACACCAAGTTTTGACTCCAAATAAGACTTTAATCTAGGACAAGACCAACTAATTAATTTCCCTTAGATCTTAAACTAATAAGGTTGCTTGGTACTATTAGAATCCATCAATATACATCATTTGAGAGGATTTTAAGTATTCATCCAAAAGTAAATGCACATTATATAGTAGGGTTTTTACACCCCCCTTCTCTCAAAAGATAGTATTATGACATGGAACTTGAGGCACACCTTGCACCAACAATACTTCCATGACAAGTGGGGGTTTGTCTAAATTCTAACAAGTTTTTGAATGATCTAGGGGAATCAATTGCATAATGACTTTCATGCCAAACAATGCAAAATAAAAACATGGATTTTGGGTTTGTATCACTCAGTTTATTATAAAAAGGTCTAGTCCTTTTTGCAACCACTACATCCTATTGTTCATTCAATGTAGTGCGATGTCCATAGTACCACTACGTCCTGTATACAACTCTAAAAGAGTTAAATGAAGTCAATGCCAGAAGATGAAACCCCAGATCAAAACTTTTTTAAAGAACTTGCAGGAGCTGATGAAGTCCCTCTTGCAAGCCAAGATGCATAAATAAATAAAGCATAAAATAGAAAGACTTTAGGGTCATTTTCAAGATCACCCAAACTTTATTGATTTTTTGGGGAGTGATTTAAATGACTTTCTTTCTAAGCCTTTGACTAGGCTACTTACAATAGGAATGGTGCTTTTTATTCTAAGGGTTCCCTATAGGAGACAAATGGAAGAGCATACATGCAACATTCCTATCTTTGCCAAAAAAATCTAATTAAACAACTATTGCAAGTAAAAATTGACAAGTGTGTTCAATTTTAAACCAAAATAAAATGTTTAGAGGTGTTTTTTTTGACCCCTTGGTCTTAGTTGCAAACTTTGAAAAACATTCATCAAAAATACCTAAATTCTTTTTTAAACACCAAAACAAAGATTCTAATCAAATTTTAAGCATACAAAAGTGATTTAAACATGTTTTGAGTAAATATCCCACTTGGTCCTGCAACAAAATTGTTAGCATATCTTTTAGCTTTGAAGCTCTTTTGAGTTTGTAACAAAAAACTTTGGAAAATTAGCTCTCGGGTCTACGTTTTTTGAAAAACACAGTGACCAACATCAATCAATACCACTGACATTAGTTACGAGCAACCAAGATCTAACTGATGTTGGTTCTGCTGACCGACGTCGGTTAAGCCAAGTAACTGATGTTGATATTTTTGTCGATGTCAGTTACTGTGTAAAAATTGTGGCAACCAAAAATTGCAAAATAAAGTTAGAAAATCAATTTGACAGAGTTTTAAAAGCTCAAATAAGTTTTTTCAAGATTTCAAAAGGATCTCCTTCATGTGTAAGATGTGTCTAGTCCCATCGGTCATGCCATAACATGATCTAGGAATTTGACTCAAGAGATGTTATGTTATTAGTGTGTTTATTTCATTTTGTTTTAATTTTAGAACTAACACAATACTAACCATCCTCTCTTGAGTCTAATTCCTAGATCACAGATTTTAGTGTTGACCAAAGGTTTAATATTCATAATATATTAGATAATGAATATATTTTTTAATTATTAAGGGAAATCATTGTGTTTGCATAGTGTTTATTTGTGGATGGCGTGGTAACAATTAACAGTAGTCTTTTAAATACATATTTAGTCATTATGTTAAGTATTCGATATTTGACATTACATAGAAAGTTAATGATTAATCGACTAAGTCGATAATCGACATTGCATTAATTAACATAGCGATTATTGTGACTTATTGTTTAGTCAGTTTGTGAAGTCGATGTTGGAATTATTTAAGTCAATGGCATGCATATTTTATAAAGGATATAAAATGATTGCTTTATTGAATCATTAGAATTTTTGAGATGATTAGGGTTTTTAATCACTCATTCACTCTAGGTTAACCATCATTCTTGAAAAAATCATGATGGAGTTTAGTTGTTGGCTACATGGTGGTGGACTATAGCTTACTGAGGGTTCTGTTGAGCTATTTTTGCTTGCATATTATCAGTGAATTTAGTCTATTGTGAAGAGAAGAGAAGGTGGTGGTGATTAAGGTAATGGAAATGAATAAAAGAAAGAGGAAGGAGGATTAGGAGCATGCATACGAGGAGTAGTAGGTAGAAGGAGAAAATATAATGAATTTAAGCTAAAAAAGGAAGGAATTTGGATTTCTTGGTAAATTAAATATTTTTTTCAAGTCAGTATTTTAATTAAATTATTGTGTGATAATGTTTGTTGGATTTGTGAAAATAATTGATTTGGTTGAATGGGGTTTCATTTGTTTTTAAATGAATTAGAAAAAAAATAGGGATTTTATGTAGAGCCTTGTGAAAGGCTCGACATCCATATAACCCTACATCCAACCCCATAACCCAAAGGGAAAGGGGTAGGGTTGTAAGTGTTAACCATGTTTGTATACATCTCTGTGAAATCTCTATCTTTAACCCTTTTATCAATTCAAAATTTTTTTGAATTCATTGATTATTTATTACATTTTAAAGGCATATGGATAGAATCTTATGATTTGGGTGTAGTTGTTGAACTAGTCTAGAACCTAAGCTATATTGATGAAGTTTAAATAAAATAGGATCTTATTATAGTTATTGTTCATAGTATTAATGTTGAACATTTTAAAGATGTTTGTTAATTGGCCACATATATATGAAAATTATAAGATGTTTGTTAATAAATATATATACTTTTATCGAGCACTTGGCCAAAAGTATACATATGTATACATCAGTGTATATATATATTTTTTACACAGTTGACCAATTTTGAAACACATAACGTGTACACACACACACACACACACACACACAATGAAAGGTTAAGTTTTCATTTAATTTTTTTGGTAAATATTTAACATGGTTTTATATGGGTATGAATATATACTCAGTGTTATTATTAAAGCTTGTAGCTTATATTATCAAATAAACTAGAATTATATCTAGTATATAATGACTTGACAGATTTGCATTTATCAACTAAACTTTATATTCAGGGATTGAGTATGTTTAAAGGTTGAGTTATGTATATATATATTGTTCAACTATATATTTACTTTTATAAGAGATATTTATGTCTGAGATAGAGGAATTAATTCATAAACCAAATAAATTTCATAGTCTTTATGCAAAATGAATTAGATAATACATTATATATGAATTGGTTATTGGGTTTCAACTTTACCATTTTTTGGACTGTGTAAACTTTGGAATTGAGATACATAGTCGTAGATTTCATAATGTTTGTTATAAAATGACTATGGACAATGGATGTCTTCTTAGAGTATATTATATACAAGAAATTATTTATACTTTTGAAATCGTACTTGTGAAATCTAAAAATATACATATAAATGATATAAGTTATATGTATGTTGACTATGTAACCAATCTGAAAAATATTGTACCATTTAGATAGAGAGCGAGACATTTACAACTGTGTTATGTTGAAAACATTATTATCATATCAAGTGTGAAAGTGGGTGTTTGTATATATTCTAATATTGATTAAAATCATTAAAATAATGTATTTAAGAGTTTAAATATAAATCATATTAAGATATTTTGGACTGACTTTTGTTACATATGTGGAATATGATCAAATATATAAGCATGTGTTTTAATGTTTATTTCAGGGATGAAATAACATTATAAGTTATTTGTAATCTGGGTAACTAATAGTTTAGATATGACCATTACTCAGATGGTATGTTATATTAAGGACTATTTTTTACTGTGTTTATTATTTTGTAATAAAATATATGACATTAGATTAAGTACATTGCATTTGACAGACTAAATGTGTGTATTTAATATTTTTGTACTTAGCCTATTTTTATCATATAAAGGAAAATATTATGAATGAATCTATTGGTTTTTATAATATTGTATATTTTAACCAAATATCACATTCATGACTCTAAATAAGTAATGGATAGATTTCATTGGCTTAATTAGTGCCATCAATGTAAAATGAGGTGTACTATGATTGAGTGGTGTGTATGAAATTGACTGATCTTAGATATCATTAATTATTGAAAACTTTGGCCAAAGTAATGTTTTAATTTAACATTGTTATTTTATATGTTGATATAGTTTTCATATTTGTGCGATATCATGTTAGAATAAATTTATTTATGATACACATTATGTATTAAATATACACAACACAGCTTTAGGTTTGTCACTCTAGACTCCCACATTGTCATTATCTACCCATCCATGAAGGGAGGGCCATCTCTTTGTTGGTAGATAGTGTGGGGGATATATGGTCTATGGTTGGTGTGGAAAAGAGATTGACTGATGCTCTTCCTCCCAGCTAAAGTGCTACACTAGAGACTACACTTGAGATTACATAGTGATATTTGAGTCTTGGAGGCTCATGTTCTGTGGAGTTTTATATCATATTTTATTATTTGAGATATTATTATGTATTTCTTAAAATTGTAATATTTATATAGTATACTTTTAAAATAGTGGTTGTAATGTTGTATCATTCATGGTTTAATTCATATTATTTCATTTATGATTAGATGCAATATTTATTGTTTAATCAACTTTGTTCTTTATGATTGTTATATTTGTTCATGGTAATCTTTAGCTAAGTAGGTCAGCTATAAACCTATTAATTAACTAAATGAATGAAATTAGTTAAAGATCACTAATCACTAATTATATTTATTGTAGTGAAATTTGTATGATGAATATGTGTAATTAATTTTTTAAAAAGTACTATATTCTAGTAAATCCGTTGTTACATGAATTAGTCTTATTCAAGTGTTCCTTATCATATGCAAGATATTGGAGAAGTGTCATACTAAAAACATTAATTCCAATGTTTTATGTCTATGTAAGGGATCATAATCAAAGGTTCTAGATATGAGGAATGATTTTTAGTTATCCCCTTAGAAATCATGCTTGTGATATTAGTCTTCTTATGTACCTCTTGATTTTGAACTTCCTTCTTAGCCAAATATGTTTTTTTACAACTCATTTCTTAGAAAATACAATCGTATCAAAAGTTTCAAATTAACATAAAATATTAAGTGAAACATAATAATATTAAATATTTGTCTATAAAAAAAGAGATTATTCACTAGAATTAAACTCTTATTAAATAAACAAAATGTAATTAATCGTATGCATAAATAACTAACATGGGGTCGAGAATGAGATTTGGAAATTCCTTATAGATTAAGAATAATCAAATAAGAAAAGTTACTAGCATATGTATATAATACAATGTAAATTAATATTGGATTGTAGATTAAGTTTTTCCTAACATATCAATAAAATAAATGCATTTTAAGAAACATGAATTTTATCAGCATTTATCTAAAGTCTATAATTCATTGTTAGGTTAAAGGATGAAATTAGTTCATAATAATATTTTTAGTAACTTACAATAGTAATTTAGACATGAAAGAAGAAAATACTTTTAGAATTATAATAATAAGATAGGATGTCGTGAATAGGGATTGAAAATAATTTATTTAAATACATTATGCCACATCAATGTTTTTATTTAATGTTTTTAAACCTTCATTAAATGCCACATTTATGTGATCATCTAGTGGCTTAACATCAAATATTGCTTACTAAAAACCACAATAAATATTACATTTTAAAAAAATGCACAAATAAATAAAACTATTATTTTACCTTAATTTGGATTAAAGTGATTTAATAAGATAAATTCTTTGTATAATTAAGATTGTCCAATATGTTACTATAACATAAAAATATAAATGTTTAAGTAGAGTATGTTTTGAATGATTTAATCTTACTATAAATGGAAATGACCAAAGATATTAAGATACTTAGTTTATTACTCATTTGTGTAAGACTTACACTATATATAGATGATAAAAAGGGATATAAATAGATCAAGAGTCACTTGGACAAGGAATACGACTGTCTGAATATTATTGGATGAATCTCTTAGGATCTAGACATATTTCTCTCATGTAAGTGTCTATTATTTTTGGATTCATCTTATGAAGTTGTGCCTCATTGTTTTGGTACATGTCACAACATCTACTAGAAATTGTCTTCTTATGTGATATTAGGTTCTCTTTGTGTACATAAATACAAAAACATTTATCCTTATCTTTTAAGTCCTATTTCACTTTTGATACTATATTCAATCTTACAAAAGGTGAAGAAATGTGGGCTGAGCTGACCTTAACCATTCCCTAATCAGTATCCAAGCATTTCCTACATATCCAATAATCATAAGAGGAAATTCAAATTGTGCATAGTTCTCCCGATGAGGCATATGCATGAAATGGTGTTCCTTTTATGAATGCAACCTATGATCTCACTTGAGATTCTTGACATTGTAAAAAGTGGTTTGGGCCTATTCCTTGTGACTAATTTCTAATTTTGGAAGTTTAGGGGATTTTTTTTCTAATATGTAAGTGATATAATATTATTTTTTAATATTAAAATGATAATGTTAGATGATGATAGATAAATCAAATAGTATTCAACCTATTATGTATTTACATGGGACACTTTGGGTAATTTTTCACACCAATGACATGAAAAACATATGGATTGACACATAAAGATAATTTGAATTTAAAATTTACCATTATTTATTGTAAGGATAAGTCAACTAAATTTGGACACCACTATAATTCCACATATGTTTGAGTTTGAAAGATTCATATGAAATTTAAGAATGATGATTTGATGATTTGTAGACAATATTAGTATAATAATGAATAGGTTCAAACCCATAGAAAGCATGTGGATGGGAGATAAGGGTGTGAAAGTACCATATGTGTATGCACAATTAAATAATATGAAAGAAGGTCAAGATTGATATTCTCAAGTGTCTAATACTATATTTTAGTGTTTACAGCTATTAACTAATATATAATTATAAGCACACAAAATAAATACTAATATATCCTTGTGGGTCATTTTTTTATTTATTCTACATCCTCTTTGGTGGCCTTACATTAAAATTTCATACATGTGTCTTCTTTGCTAATATTAGTGTTTCCAATTACATGCTTCAACAAGGGCAAAAATATTTCAGTCATGTGTGGGGTATATGCTTATCATGGAAATGAATGTTTCACTATGAAACATGACTGGATGATAAAATTGATTGAGGATTGATATAAGTGAATATTCATATGCATTAGTCTCTATCTAAAATGGTTGTTCAAGATCATGTAACATGAACATCAACCACAAAAATTTGACATTTCATCTCTTCTAATACTTTTTATTAAGTGTTGAAGTCCACCTAAAGATTGCATTGGTGTGACCTTTAGTAACTTAGTTTAAAGGCCAAGTAACATGATAAAAACCATGTACATATATTTTTTAGAAATATTCTTATCCAAAGAAGCTGCAAAGTTATGCAAGATTTTTTGATGTAGGTAATTTTTTAATGATGCAGATCTTCAATAGATCCCACTAAACTCCATGTATTTAATAATATATCATGTATATTTTGTCTTGTACATAGAAAATTAATATTTATATATGTTATTAAATGACTTGTGATGCACAAAGTGTTGATAATTTTTTGAATATGGCATAAACATTCATACTAAGTTTTGATAAAAATTAGGATGTCGTAAAGCTAAACCATAAAAAATGAAGTTGTGAATGGATATAGGACATTAATAATCATATAAATGATTTATTTATTTATTAATTAACTTGAAATTCATAATCAAAAAATAAAATGAACCTTCCATATCTTTGAAGGTTATTTTCAATATGTTTTAAGGTCCAATAGGAATATAATACAACCTAGATTTAAGACCATTTTTTGTTAATAACTTGGCACCAAGAATTTGGTCTAAAAGGTCTATTATGCCTATTTTTGGCACCCCTTCTCTTTTCAAAAAATTCAGTAAGCCAAGCCATTCTATCATATTAATAACCCAAATCCATGACATTTAAAACAGTTAGTGTGGGTGTATTAGCTCATTGTTCCATTTGAATATTCATTACTATGTTGAATGTCTAGCATGATTGTTGCATTTAATGAAGTTTTTACTATAATGCAATAAAGTGGTTTCAAAATCATGGTTGAAAATATAATCAATAATGAATAATATATTACAGTTCAATACATATGTTCTCGGTTACATGGTATTTGTTTTCTTGAGGAATTATGGGTTCAAAAATTAGTCTGCATGTCTTCATTTAAGATTTGAAGTTGACTATATCATTCTTGAAGATCTTTTTGAATAGTTGGTTTCAGTTTTGATAATGTGAAGATGTTGGATATGATGGAAAATATATTATTATTTTTTGCTATTTCATTTGAAATTCATAGGGTTTCTTTATTTTCATTGAAACATTTCAAAGGTGATTATTACAAGTTGATGCATGCAGAATAGTTTTGATTTTTTGGGTATAATGAATTTTGGGTGTTTGGTCAAAGGTTTTGAACATATTTTCTCTATTCAAAATTGTTTTTGTTTATCTACATGTTTGTATTTCGATTTTGGGAGATATTTTTTGGTCTTTAGAAATTCTCATATGAAGGATTGATTTTGGCGTTGACAAACATAAGGAGTTTCAAGGTATTTGGCCAAACTCAAGTATTGATTTTATGTTCAAAGTTGGTTTGAGTTGACTTTCTATCATATGCCTTTATCATTCTATGATGAAATATGATTGATTGATTTGCATATATGCTTTGTATATAGAATATATTTTGTTTGTTGAAACATAAATGCATTTTGGGTTTTGACAGAGTTTGTGAATTTTAGTTTTCTCTTTATATGTTTTGAAAGATATAAAAATGGTATATTGAATGAAATACAAGTTATTTTTTGGTTTATAAATGATAGATGGTGATATGTTTGTAGAGATTTTAGTAGATAATTTTTGTTTCTCCTTGAAGATATAATGGTTTTTTATAACAAGGATATCATGGATTATGGTTGAACATTTTTTAATCCAAAAGGAATCTCAAAAGTTTTTTTTAACATGTTATTTCAAAGATAGGGTTGATATTTGTAGTTAGGCCATGATAGTGATTGATGAATAAATGATGGGTTTATATTTGATTTTGAAAATTGGTCAAATTTCCTTCTGCTATACAAAATTTGTATTTGATCACCTATAAAAAATTTAGGGTGTTAAATTTGATGGAACCATCACATCAGTTATGTTTTTTCATAGTATGATGGTCATTTGAACATCAAAATTAAACTTGCCATTAAACCTAATAAAGTGGTTTTCAAATCAGAATGAGAGTTTTTTTAGAATCATGATATTTTAATCTTTTAGATCTTTCAATTTAACACATGGTTGTTATAAGGAATACAATCATATTTATGGTGTTTTGTTTGACAAACAATGAGTTTTTGATGGGATACAAATTCAATGATTTTGATTTTTTTATGGATATAAGGTTTATAGTTATAGTCAAATTTTTGAATTTTATATCATAAATCATATAGATATATGGACCAATATATACATGTGATTCAATTTGAAAATAGGATACGATTTATTATAGTTATTGTTCATAGTATTAATGTTGAACATTTCAAAGATATTTGTTGATTGGTTATCAAATAATCAATGTTTGACATACTTTGCTTCAAAAAAAATACATGTATCATTATATTATAAATTGAAACATTGGCATATTATATTCTAATAGTTGTAAGTGAATATTTATATTTGATACATTTTTTATTGAGGTTAAAGGCAAGGATTATTTTAACTAAGGACCCCAATCCCTAAAAAGAGCACAGGTTCAAAAGAGAACCAAATTTGTAACTAAGTCCCCAAGAGAAATAGAATAAAATAGATATAGAAACAACTAAAAATTTGCCAAAATACATCCTCAAAATAGTTGAAGAAATACCAAAGATAAAAATCTTCCATAAAGGAACTAAAAGTCTTCTACATATCTAAGTTTCCTACCACATCCTACCAACAAAGTTTTATGAGTTTTAGGTTTGAGTCAATCTAAAGAAGCAAATTTTTCTTATCTATGTCTTTAGATCATTCACTACATTGATTGTGTTTTCCTTTGTCCTTAGAAGAGGTCCTCATTAAAAAAATTTATCCCATATGAGCACTTAAATTCTCCACATTTTGAATTCCTAGATAATTAATACAAATCTTCTGCACTTTCCTAACATCCTCTTTACCTTTATGGGGATTAGGAGATAATTGTTTGAGCATCTTCCACCATTTTTTAGGCAAGCATCATAGGTCCTAACAATGGAACTCAAATGCGGTGTTTTCTTTTCTTTACTCAAGTATAACTTACCTTAAGCGCATGCACCAAAGTAAATAAGACCCTAACATGATGGTACATAGGCATTTCATAGAAGAACACATTCTTCCATGCTCACGCAAAACACATAGTGAGGAACTAATTCTTATTGGTTTTATCACATGAGGGTGTAAAAACAAATAGGGGTGGTAGAACACATACACATTACTATGCTCATATTATATTCCATCTTAACATGTATATTACTCAATGATCAAAAAGAAAAAGAAAACATAAATGGTAAATATGAAACTAAACTGAGTTAACTAAATAACAACATACAAGATAACTAACAACATTATCTCCATAGTCCTCAGAATAGCAATATTAAGGTAACACAGGTTCCATTCATCATATTGATAATTAATTCAAAGATTACATAATTTTAGTGTATAATGCAACTCACCTAGATAACTTTGTCAATGCTATCTGAGTAAAACAATAATAACCTCAATCATCACATCAACAAAAATAACCTTACAAAGTTCTATCTAGAGGTATTTATACTTTTTTCCCTGTCCAAGTAGTTACAGTCATAATTACACTCACGGTGACTCACCAATGATCATCAACACATTTGAGTTATGGTGGCTAATTACATGGATTTATTAAGGACCTAAGTCTTTACACCCCTATATTCTCTATTTGATGATATATCCTCATCATCGAGCACCTATCTTCTTGTAGGCCAATGATAGATTCATGCTTGACTATGTCTCTTTCATCCCTACGAATCACTTCCTAACCATCTACCACTTCATGTGCGCTCCCCAAGTCTTCCACTAAGTTTTGAGTCCTTTGGTCTCAAGTTATCCATTTATTATGCACATTTACTCTAACTTGGTCCTCCTATACCATGGACTCCTGTGCCATGGTCTTCTACATCGTGCCTCTCTACACTAGTTATTCCAAAAAGGACATAGCAAAAAATTAGGGTCTAACAAGGAACATTTCATAAGTATTCTTGAAGAATATTATTAGTTTAAAATTTCATTCATCATATTATTTTTTGTCCAATATCTCTAAGATAATACAAAATTCTCAGATAGATCAATGACATATTCTCTGATGGTTAAGTGATACACTTAATCAACATAGGTATATCTAGATTTTTTACTTAGTTTATAAATTGATTATCTAAAGGCTATTAGGTTTAATATATTATATTGATTATAGATATGTATTCATATGATAAAAATTCACATTACTTGGCCTAAATAATAATGATTATATCACTATGTGCGACATGTTATTGATCCATTTAGATTGCATAAGTAATCATTTTCAAAGATTTTTTGTACAGAAATATTATTTTTCAATATAAACACTTTATTTATACTAATATGACTCTTATTTCAAGAATCACAATTTCTATTTCATATTTATGTTCTTTTCCTTTCTAAGATTTGATCTTTTCAATAGTTTTATTTAGTTTTATATTTAAATCTTTAGTCAATTTTAGGTTTTTTTTTTTGAATTAGTTTCTTTGAATGTTTAATAGTTTGCTTACATGATTTTTGATTCTTGTAATCATAATTTATATCTCATTAATTAGAATCTTAATTCATAATTAGTTTTAACTTCTAGATTAGCTTTAGTTTATTTATTTTTTGTTTAGGTGTTTATCTGATTTTCTTGATTGCTATAGTTTTATTTCATCCTTGTAGTGTGAGAATATCATATAAGATATAATTTTTTTTTAATCTAAGTATTATATCCTTAAAGGGATTTTATAATTCATAGGCTATTATCTGACAAGTAGGTCAGATATCAATTATAAATTAGATTGAGATTGACTGCAGAACATTGAACCAATGTTTAACATATTTGATTAGAGCATTTGTTTATATGTATATTGTTCTTAACATGATCGATAATAATGTTATGTTTGATTGATTTATATAAACTTGATTTAGATTTATTGTTGATATATTAATCCCTAAAACTTTTTAAAACCCTTTTGTGGATCTTTGAAATGAATTTTATTCCTTAGACCCTTACAATTAGACTAGTACGATTCCACCTTACTCTTCACAATAGGTAAAAGGGTTGATTCGTTGATGTGACATTTTTCATCATCAAAAAATTTGAAGACTTCATTGGGGACTTTTAAATCAACTTTCCTTCTTTATTTATTCTTGTCTTCAATAATTCATATCACCATAACTTATCGTTGGTTTTAGTCCATAGTTATCATAACTAGTCACCCAAAGGTTGATTCTAATTTAGTGACTATTTCTTTTTTGATTATAGAAAACATGGGTAAACTCACGCGAGAATGGATGTACATCAAAATCTTAATCTAAAATCAAGTATACCCAAGTCTAACAATCTAGTTTACACTTTATTTGGAAAAAAATGAATCCATTAGGGAATATTTATTGCACTTTCTTTGGAAATTAAATGAAATACCTATTTCTTTTAAACTTGTCACTAGTTTTAGTCCATATTTACCATAACTAGTCACCTAGATTTTGAATCTAGTTTAGTGACTATTTCTTGTATGGTTATAGAAAACATGGGTGAACTCACTCGAGAATGGATTTACATCAAAATCTTAATCTAAAATCAAGTAAACTCAAGTCTAATAGTCTAGTTTACGCTTTATTTGGGACAAAATGAATCCATTGGGGCATATTTATTGCACTTTCTTTGGAAATTAAATGAAATACCTATTTATTTCAGACTTGTCACCAGTTTTAGTCCATATTTAATATCATTGGTCAATGAGATTTTGAATCTAGTTTAGTGAATATTTCTTGCTCAGTTATAGAGAACATGGGTGAGCTCACTTGAGAATGGATGTACATTGAAATATTAATAAATAATCAAGTAGAACTAAGTTTAATAACCCAATTTACACTTTCTTTGGGAGAAAATGAATCCATAGGGGAATATTTATTACACTTTCTTTGGAAATTCAATGAAATCCCTATTTCTTGAGGAATTCTGGGTTCAAAAATTAGTTTGCATGTCTTCATTTAAGATTTGAAGTTGACTATATCATTCTTGAAGAGATTTTTTAATATTTGGTTTCAGTTTTGATAATGTGAAGATGTTGGATATGATGGAAAAGATATTACTATGGTTTGCTCTTTCATTTCAACTTCATAGGGTTTCTTTATTTTCATTGAAACATTTCAAAGGTGATTATTACAATTTGATGCATGCCTAATAGTTTTGATTTGTTGGGTATAATGAATTTTGGGTGTTTGGTCAAAGGTTTTGAACATATTTTCTCTGTTCAAATTTTTTTTATTTATCTGTATGTTTGTATTTTGATTTTGGGAGATGTATGTTGGTCTTTAAAAATGTTCATATGAAGGATTGATTTTAGCATTGACAAACATAAGGAGTTTCAAGGTATTTGGCCAAACTCAAGTATTGGTTTTATATTCAAAGATGGTTTGAGTCGATTTGCTATCATATGCCTTTATCATTCTATGATGAAATATGATTGATTGATTTGCATATATGTTTTGTATATAGAATATTTTCTATTTGTTGAAACATAAATGCATTTTGGGTTTTGACAGAGCTTGTGAATTTTGGTTTTCTCTTTATATGTTTTGAAAGTTGTAAAAATGGTATATTGAATGAAATACAAGTTGATTTTTAGTTTTTGAATGATATATGGTGTTAGGTTTGTAGAGATTTTGGTAGATAATTTTTTTTCTCCTTGAAGATATAATGGTTTTTGATAACATGGATATGATGGATTATGGTTGAGCATTTTTTAATCCAAAAGGCATCTCAAAAGTTTGTTTTAACATGTTATTTCAAAGATAGGATTGATATTTGTAGTTAGGCCATAATAGTCAATGATGAATAAATGATGGGTTTATATTTGATTTTTAAAATTGGTCAAAATTCCTTCTACTATAAAAAATTTGTATTTGTGCACCTACAAAAAAAATTAGCGTATTATGTTTGATGGCCAAATGACTATCACATCAGTTCAATTTTTTCATAGTATGATGGTCATTTGAACATCAAAATTAAACCTACCATTAATCCTAATAAAGTGGTTTTTGAATTAGAATGAGGTTTGTTTTAGAATCATGATATTTTAATCTTTTAAATCTTTCAATTTAACACATGAATGTTATAAGGAATACAATCATATTTATGGTGTTTTGTTTGACAAACAATGGGTATTTGATGGGATACAAATTCAGTGACTTTGATTTTTTTCATGGATATAAGGTTTATAGTTATAGTCAAATTTTTGAATTTTATATCATAACTAATATAGATATGTGGACCAATATATACATGTGATTCAATTTGAAAATCAGATAAGATTTATTATAGTTATTATTCATAGTATTAATGTTGAACATTTTAAAGATGTTTGTTGATTAGTTATCAGATTATCAGTGGTTGAGATACTTTATTTCAAGAAAAAATGCATGTATCATTGTATTATAAATTAAAACATTGGCATATCAAATTCTAACACTTGTGAGTGGATATTTATATTTGATACTTTTTTTATTGAGGTTAAAGGTGGGGATTATTTTAACTAAGGACCCCAATCCCTAGAAAGAGTACAGGTACAAAAGAGAACCAAATGAATAACTAAGTCTTTAAGAGAAACACAACAAAATAGACATAGAAACAACTAAAAATTTGCCAAAATACAGTCTCAAAATAGTTGAGGAAATACCAAATACAAAAATCTTCCATAAAGGAACTAAAAGCCTTCTACATATCCAAGTTTCCTACCACATCCTACCAACATATTTTTATGAGTTTTAGGTTTGAGTCAATCTAAAGAAGCAATTTTTTCTTATATATGTCTTTAGAGCATTCACTACATTGATTGTGTTTTCGCTTGCCCTTAGAGGTCCTCGTATAAAAAATTTATCCCATGTGAGCACTTAAATTCTCCACATTCTGAATTCATTCATGCATGTTAGCTTTACTGTAATTAACCAAATAGCTGACATGGTTTTTAAGTTTGGCATTTTTGCATTCTAGGGCCCCAACCCTATCTCTAAGCCCTTGAATTGAATGTTGCAATCATTATCAATATCTTTCTATTTCAATCTATCATTTCCCTATTGAAGCATTTTCACTTTTCCTTTGAGCTCAGATAGTTCCCTCATAATTCACCTCATTATTGATTTTTGTAACTCTAATTTTTCTTCAATTTTATCTATATTTTGCTTACCTTTTAGAGAGTCAACCATGGCATTAAAATTTTCATTTGGATCATGGGATTGGGTTCCTAGTTCTTCTAACTCTTTCTCTTTAGAGATATCCCTTGCTTTCTTGTTGCCCATATCAATTTTATTAGTTAGAGTAATGTTTTTCTCCCTTTTTGACACAATATGTGCATTGCTCTCCTCCTTATCTTTAGTTGCATCTTCAATAGTGATATATTGCCTAGTTGAGAGCCTAGTTTTGCCAATGTCTACAACCTTCTGACTAGTAGGTTGAGGATCTTTAGTAGCACTTCTTAGCTAGGTCTTAATGCCTAAACCTTGAGATGTTGGTAGGTTCCTGGCATTACTCTATTCTTTATCTTTAGAAGGATTACTTCCTGAATACTTAATACAAATATTTTGCACTTTCCTAATGTCCTCTTTACCTTTGTGGGGATTAGGAAGTTTAGGAGTAATTTGATTCATACCTTCAAAATATTTATTTATAAATTAATTAACTTTATTTAAAATACAATTAAAATTAACTAATAATAAATTAAAGATAGTTATAACTTATTATTTAGCTATCTCTTGAAGAGATGATTATATAAGAAGATCAAAGTGACATATCAAAGGGGAGAAATGTTGTGGTTTATTTTCTTTACTCAAGCATAACATCCCTTAAGCACGTATGCCAAAGTAAATAATATCATAACATGTTGGCCTTTTAGAATTTTATGCAAGAATGAATTCTCATTCACCTAGCTAAAGCACATAATGAGGGACTGGTTCTCATTGATTCTGTCACATGAGGGTGTACCGATAGACAAGGGTGATCAAACACATACACATTAATATGCTCATGATATAATCCATCTTAACACATTTATTACTCAATGATCAAAAATAAAAAGAAAGCATAAATGGTAATTATGAATCTAAATTCAGTTAGCTAAACAACAACATACATGATAACTAATAGCATTATCTCCATAGTCCTCAAAATAGTGATATTAAGGTAACACAAGTTACATTCATCATATTGATAATTGATTCATATATTACATAATTCCATTGTCTAATGCAACTCACTTCAATACCTCTATCAATACTATTTGAGTACAATAATAATAACCTCAATCACATCAAAAATAATAACCACCTTAAAAAATTCTATCCAGGGGTATTTATACTTGTTTTTTCCCAACCAAGTATTTACAATCATAAATACACTCATAGTGACTCACCATTATCATTAACACAATTGATTCATGGTGGCTAATTACATAGATTTACTAAGGATCTAGGCCTCTATGCCCCTATATTCTCTCTTTAGTGTTGGATCCTCATCACTTATCACCTATATTCCCATGGGTTGGTGTTATATTCATGCTTAAATTAATATATTCCATTCTTATGAATCACTCCCTAACCATCCCCCACTTCACATGTGTTCCCCAAGTCTTCTGCTAAGTTTTGAGTCCTTCATTCTTAGGTTTTATGTTTATTATGCACATTTATTTTGACGCAGTCCTCCCACACCATGGTCTTTTACACTGTGCCTCTCCGTGTCGAATATTCCAAAAAGGACTTAGCCAAATTTTGGGTTCCAACATCACCCCACATTATTCCATTAGTCCATCCCATGTTAAGAATTGGTCTCAAGATCAACAAAAACTTTGATCCAATCTACTTGATCCACTTTTTGACACCTTCACAATGTGATAAGGTGTTTAGTATATTAGTTTTTATTTATTCAATTGCCACTTTTAGCTTCTTGGTCTCCTCGAGTTGGTCGATACACTCATCTACTTTATTTACCAAATGTTTAAGGGATGTGGAAGAATCCTTATGAATGTCTTATAGCATAGTGGCCTTGACAACAACCTCTCCTTGGAGTGTAATGAAGTTAGAATTTATTTCATATTTGTGAGTGTTAATTATTTCCTCCATGTCCTCCATGTTGTCCCCCAAAAGTAACAGTCATTTTTGGGACAACATTTGAACTATTTTGGTCTTACAGACCAAAATTGTCTCTTCCATTTCCAAAATTTGTCCTAGGCATTCAGATTCCTCATTTTCCAAGCTTCTTAGGAAATCTACAGACTTTGCAAGTCAAGTTCCATGGGTTTTACATGTTGATTTCTATGGACTTTGTATCTCCAGATTCTACAGGTAGGTTCATTTATACAAGTTCAAAGGCTTTTGTAGGCAGTTTCAGTCAAAAGAGATGGTTTTCAACACTTAGTCATTTTCTAGAATTGGTTTAGAGCTTTGGTTCAGTTGAAAATCTTCATCGACAAGCATCTGAGTTCAAAAGGAGACTTGAACCATTGAACCATTGAACCACTTTGGTTCAAAGGTTCAACGGATTCAAGGTTTAACAAGTTCAACATCTTTGGCAAGAGTTAAATGCTTCATCAAGGTTCAAAGTTCAATCGCTTCAATTGGTTCATCGGCTTCAAGACACTTGGCCAAATCAAGGCGGCTTGAACCATTGAACTGTTGAAGCAAAACTTGGTTCAATGGGTTAAAGGTTCAATGGCAGGTTCAACCAAAGGAACAGTTCAAATGGCTCGATTCAACCAAGTGGTTTAACTCTTTATTTCATTCAGTTGGTTCATTCTTTCAGTTCATCCTTTAGTGCAACGTCTACAGGTTCAATAACAGGTTCAAAGACATTTTTTAAAGCTTTGTTTGAACCATTGAACCAAAATTTGGCTCAATGTCTTGGTTTAATGAATAGGTTCATCCACTTGTTTCATTCACTCGATTCATTCGATTGAACCATTGGGTTGAACCACTTTGGTTCAAAGCCTTGGTTCAACCGATTAGTTTAATGCGATGGTTCAACTATTGGTTTAAAGGCAAATTTATATGTTTGGTTCAATGCTTAGTTCATCGGCTTGTTTAATTCATTAAACCATCAGCTTGAACCATTTTTGGTTCAACTAATTGGTTCAACCGATTGGTTCAATGTCAAAGTTCAAAGGGGCACTTCAATGCAGGAAGAGACTTCTCGAAGGATAAGTGCCCTTGCAGAGGACACTTAATCAATAAAAGCACAAGGAAGCTGAAAGGTAATTCTTTTGGATTTGTTTAAGGCATTCAAAAATTGGCTAACACTTAATTCTTTCAGACTTTTGTCTGAAGGAATTCCTTCGCACAAAAAGTTTGAAAGAATTCTAAGTAGCAAATGTAGGCAAAGTCCGAAGACCAGTCAAAGATTTCATGGAACAAATTTTTGCGGACTTTTGTCCACGGGAATTTTCCCTGGGCAAATTGTCTGTGAGAATTTTTCGCAAGACAAATGTTTGCAAAAATTACCCATGGGAGAAAACACCTGGGGAAAATGTCTGCGGGGAACATTCATGAGAGAAACCCTGGGGATTTGTCTATAGGAACTGTGAAGGCAAAGGACTGTCGAAGGACCCCAAAGGGCATGTGCCCTTGCGGGGGACTCTCAGCAGCGAAAATAAAAGGCTATTCTGACTCAACACAGGTCATTTCTCAAGGCCCGAAAGGGCAAGTCCAATCTGGAAGATTACAAAGCCAAAAGCCAAAAGGAGACCAAGGGGTGATGCCCTCGAAGATGTCAAATTCAGGACAGTGAACTAACCATTAAGAGCACATTGACGGGCATGTGAACGTCAATTTTAAAGATAGTGAAATAGCCGTTGATCCTTTGAATTTATAGACCCGAATGCATTCCCAGAATTCAAGACCAAAACCAGCTAAAAGACAGAATAATGGATGAATCCAGGACCCCATTCAATTAACCAGAAAAGGAGGAATGATGAAAACAAGATCAGACTGCCAGGTGGACATTGAAAGTTACAATATTTCAATTACACGACTTGTTTATCTACATTGAGAAGATCAAATGGGTAAAAGGCCCCAAAGTTCCAGCTTGTCTTCCTAACATTTCCCAATGCATCATGATGTATTACTTTTCCCAAGTCCTTTAAATGGCTATATAAGGGACTTTCTTTCATTGTAATTACATCTCTTTTTTGACAATCTGAACGAAACTCTGCCCAAATTGAGAGGCATCATTGAGACTTTGTGCTCAGTCTGTTTATCATATTTTGTTACTGGAATAAGAAAGCAAGAGACTTTTTTAGACTTTGTGCTATGATTTCTTTTATTGTTAAGGAAACTATTCTTATGTCTTTTTCCTTGATATATTTTATGTTTCATTAATTTAATAAGTAGGATTAGTAAAATTAGTCAGGAAGGTGTCCTGAAGAATCAACTATGAAGAGACTTTGTGCCCCCATAGCTGCCTTCAGTGTGTTTTCTTTTCTTTGCTATGTAAAGGACTTTGAAAAGACTTAGAGCTTTCATTGTCCTTCGTATATTACTCTTGAGTATTTCAGGTGCAGACTTTGTGCTGTATCTCTATTTGTTGGTTACCATATCTTCAGTTACATTCTGCTTTTATTTCCAGGAATATTTTTGTGGCTGGCTGAATAGCTCTTCTGAAAGAAGAGGAGTGTTGTTTGTCATTCCCTTGAGTTTTTCCTTTGTTTTGTACACATCATCTCTGAAGAAAGAGAGATGGATGGCTTGTCCTATCCTTGAGTATTATTTTCTGTTTATACATATATATAACATATCCACATGGAACCTCCCTTTGATGAGAGGAGAGAGCAGTCTCCTTCTGATGTGATAAACTTACACATTTGGATGACTAATCTTCCTACTTTGGCTGATAAGACCTATTTTGTTTACCAGTATGCTGATAGACAAAATATTCAACCAACACTCCACATCTTTAAATGTTTTGGCATTCTCTGAGTGGTCTTTTATTAGTAAGGTGTTATCAACCAATTACTATCATTGAAGATCTTTCACCTGAATTTTAGATTCCAAAATATTTTTATGCTGCACCATATTTTCAAAAACCCCATAAAAATGGGAATAATATTACCAAATCTGTGCAAGACTTGTTTGTACACCTCCATAGCTTTTATGAATTGATATGTTGCCTAAGTTTTCTCATCCTGTGGGCTAAGTTATTATTTACATTAATTCAATAATAAATCCACCAAGGGATATAACTTATCTATTACCTCATTAGATAAGGGTACTCCATCTATGAGCGTTGGTTCTTGGCTTAAAATTGCCTTATATATGTTCAATATTTTTACTTTGGCAATTGTCTCCACTTTTAGCTAGCACTTAATCTCAACCAACTCTTCCTATGGCTTCATCTTGGTTGTGACCTCATTCTTATACATAACCACTATCTCTGCATGTTTCTTCTAGTCCTATCATGTATCAAAATCTATGAAGGCATTCTACCTTGCAATCTCAAGTGCCAATTTTAAGATTTTTGTACTAGCTTGTATAGGGGTAAGTTACCATGGATCTACCCAAAGGGTGTCAAGAAGTGCCACTACTTATAAATCTAGTATGAGTCTACCATAGGGCATATCAAATTGGCATTATTAATTATACATATCAAGGAATAATGATATCTCCCTCCAAGTCTGATCAGATGCATCCTCCTATGCAAAATGAGAATACATATTTAAAAGTTTGTCAGACACTCAATTTTGGTACTGGGTGTAGAGGGTTGTAGTTGTATTGATATTTTATGTCCTTAGAATGAAGTCATCAACTAGATCCTTCTCCTTTGAGGGATCTCTCTCAAGTATCTCAACATTTGTGTCTTCACCTTGGTGAGTAGCCCTGATGTCAATCCCACTCATTACCAAAACTATTTCAGTACCATCACTCTCTTCACCAAGTATATCTTCAACTTCCCTCTGTGCCTCCTCAAGGGTAGTTTATTCATATCATGTCGATGAATTTATCTTCTCAAAGTCATAAATTACTTGCTCTTATTTTATAACAACTCTTTTTAGTGTCCCTTCTAGAATATCTACCTGCTATTCTATGTCACCATCCTTAGGCACCATTATCTCCTATTCCAAGGGAACAATCTATACTATTGGATCCAATCCTTTAGGTTGACTAACTTGTGGATTCTGCTTTAGTATTACCCATGTAATCCTTTGCCTTTTTAAATGTTTTGACTGAGTGCTTGTGTCAATATGATGCCCTAGGCATTTATATTTCTTTTTTCATGTTGATTCCAGAGGGATTCTCTCTCTTTCATGCTTTGTACTCCCTTAATATTTCTTCTTAGGTTTTAACATTTAAAATAAATAATGAATTGAATTGCTTACCAAAGTTTCATAAAATTTTATGTTGGTTATGTTTGACTCCATATTTTCCCTACATACTTTATTTTTGGGATATACATATAGTTGGTAGAAGGTGTGAGTCTCTCCATCAATTTTTTATGTAGTAATATTCATTGGTTACACATCATATATCTGGTTGATGGAGTTCATGAAGTATCACATTGTTAAAGCATATAGTATCTTGAGCCATGCAAACAACTCTATGGAATGAACCATCCAGATGCACATGAGGTAAAAATGTTGCTTAACAGTAAACTTCACTTGGTCCCCAACCTATGTAGGTAAGTCATTTGGAATGCACCACTTATTCCTAAAGGATTCTTTCATCCCATCATACCATTTATTCATTTGAACTTTGTGGGATGGGGTGATTGGTCTAGGGTAGGTGAATGCCTTGAACTACTCTAGAAGGGACTTATTCTCAAGAAGATATACACATTTCAACTCTCTAAAGGTGTACTCAAGTACACCAATATCATCGAACACCATCAATAATAGGTATGTACCCCATGAAAAACTTTGGTTAGATAGATAGTGGGCTTTTTTCACATCCTATATGATTTTAGTAGTGAAGTATTACACCCAGTTATACTTGAGTCCCTCGATGACTTATTGAGTAACATAAAGGTGAGCCATATCCACCTATCTCTACATCCAGCCTTGGTCATTATGATGTGTGTGACCACTCTGAGGATGGGATCTTAGAGACTTGTGATGTGCATGGCATGACCTTATTTCTAATATTCAAATACCATGATGGTCTTTTCTATCTCATTATAGTCCTTCAATTCATAGGCAAGGTTTGTACCTAATCATTACAACCCTATGGCTTTGCTTCTCCATTTTAATGTAATTCTCATCTATTTCCCAATAAAATAAATATAATCCTCATGCACTTGCGACATAAAAAATTTCACTGCTTCAACTAGATTTTTTGAGTAAGGAAGATTGAATAGTTGGAAGAGGATAATATAATTTAAAGAATTAAAAATATTTAAGTCATACACGAAATCACTCATGGTTTTATATCACTCTACCCTATAGTTACAATGTAGCTCTACTTTATTTCCAAGATGGAAGTGGTTGTAATCAAAGACATTGCAAGTGGGCACATTGGACACCCAATTTTCTATGCATAGTGTTGCCTCTGGGTACTACATCTCTTAAATAATCAACAAGGGTGAAGTAGACATAGGAGACTTCTTATTTGTCTAGTGTGTCATTCTATCTCTATGTCTTTTATGTGCATTCCAAGCTCTTCAGGTACTTCTTTGATCAGTACAGTCTCACCACCCACATTCAACTTTTCTTCCTTTAGAGTCATAAGTAATGGTTTACTTTGTTGGGCCTTTTTTTTCCACATCACCCTTTATGGAGCTCAAAGGTTGAGGTTAAATCATCCAATCTTCCCAAAGGAATATGTGGTTTCTTATTTATCCTACTTTGGCTCTCTTACTTTAATGCCCTTCAATGGCAGATGTCAACCTCTGCACCCTGCAACTCTAAAAGGTTTGCACATATTTACAATTCTATTGACACTCTATTTGTTCTTCTTAGCTAATACACTCTACAAGACTTGAAAACTAGTCTAAATCCATCACTTTGCATCTATTTAGAAGCTTGAAAATCACTTTTAAACAGCTCAAATATGTTCTTTCGGCTCTATGAGTTTCAATTGTATCAATAGTAAAGAGCAAAATGACCCTTTTTTAACCTTTTATAGGCTTGATAGGATAACTTACATTTACTACCCTCTTTCTCTACCATCACTTCACATAATAAATGCTAATAATAGTATTGACACGATGCAATTTTAGCACACTTTCCATTACCATTATTGTCCTTGTATTAATTGTGTGTCCTATCCCATGCTTTTCTTGAAGTGCATGACAACTACAAAGAATATGAATATTATCCATTCCAAAGGCAAGAATCATTTTTTTACCTCATATAGCTTTTGGTTACATGATATGTCCTACATACCCTTTTATCCTTACACACCTCTACTTATATGCCTCTAATCCCATGTGCATTCCCATAGACCATATCCTAGTGTTCCATAGATGTTTTACTCTGACCCCACACTAAAATTTGTTTATGGTCCTCCATGATAATACAAAGAATCATAAAACCAAAGTATAATATGTAAACTACTCAAGGGAATGTAGTTAGTGCCATATTTTATTGAAACTTAATGAAATCCTAAATTAATCTAATGGAATATGCCTTATTAATACAAAAAGGAAATACTATTTATAAAAATATGATCATAACTAACTATGATTGAAATGACCAAGAAGGTATTCACCATTGAGTCACTTTAACCTACACATGTTAATGGGATGGATACTATGAATCATGAAGAGGACATCCTAATGTACATGAAGCTTTTTTAAGTGGCATGTGAACTTGGAGTAATAAAATAAAACTTAAACTCTATGAGTAAAAGCCTTGTTCTTTAGATGGCGATCATGCAATGTTTTTTGTTTGCATTTTCCACTCCTTGAATCTATTGTGTAATAAATTAGTTCTCATCCAATAGTAACAAAGTTTTGAGGTGCATTTTCAATGATAATTCATCATCCAATCAACCAAATCATGAAATGCAAAGAGAAGGAACAAGGAATTCCACTGGAAGAACTAATTTAGTAATGAACATAAGATTGAATGGTATACTCTTATTTAAGCACTTGTAAGTGGTCTGATATGCCCATAATACTGTAGACACATGATCATCCTAGTCATTGCATGAAATATTACATACATTAGTCAATTTAGTATCCAATATCTTGTTGAAAACCTTAGCAAAAAACATTGATCTAGGGATGATATGGCATTATATTATGGTGCACGATAATGAAATCTACCAAGAGGATACATATAGTCTCGTTAAGGAAATGGGTACCTTGGTCATTATTCAAACACAATAAACTTATGAATTGTGTAATGATGTTTTCCCAAATGAATCTTATAAAATTTATATCAATATAATCCCTTGTCAGCATAGCTTCAGCCCAAAAAATAAGATAGTCAGTAATAGTGATAAGATAGCATGCACCGATATGCCTCCCTTCTATGTTGATGGGGATATTAATGTGAATGGCCCATTTTTTAAATGGTTCTTATGATATATAGGATGAAGGGGAATCATATCCCTCTTGTTCATATTTCCCATATACTGGCACACGTCACACTAGCATGCATAAGACTTATCATCCTTAAACAAGGTAGGCCACAATAAGCGAGCTAAAAGGACCTTTCATGCTATAGCTTCGCTAGCATAGTGTCATCTAGTTACACCTTCATGATCTTCCCAAAGTACCCCTATGCACTCATCCTTCATGATACAACATCAGTGCACTTCATCCTAGCCAAGATTATAAAGGTCTTCCTTATAAGCTGAAATGGAGTGGCTCAAAAAACTATATGCTTAATTTATGGAGTGTTGAGGTAAGCTCATGTTGAGCCTATATTCAAAAAGGAAGTAATATCTTCCAACCCCTTAGGTATGTGTGAGATATGAAAAAACTACATGTCAAGCAAGTCATCTTCTATGGTGTGTACTGATTCACTAGATTCAATGCATGAAAGATGATCTGGACCATAATTAGCCTTTCTTGGCTTGACCATTACAAAAAATTGAAACTCTTCAAACAACACAGTCCAATAGTAAATTCACCCATGTAATACCAATTTATTTATTAAGTATTTTAATTCCTCATGGTCCATGAAAAAGATAAATGGAGTTTCCAATAAGTATTGATGGAAATTTTAGAGAGTGTAAACCATAGACAATATTTTGCACTCGGTAGTTGTGTAGTTTTGTTCAGTTGGAGTAAGCTTTCAACTTGCAAAATAAATATGGTGGTTCAAGTTGTTGTCACTTGGTTGAGAAATAATAACATTGACCATCATGCTTAAATCATTGACATGGATGTGAAAAGGCTTTGTCTAGTCTAGAAACTAGAGAATAGATGAAATGATAAGCTTATCTTTGAGATTAATAAAGGATTGGTAGTGAGCACTGGTCTAAACAAATTGACAATTTTGTTTCATTAATTCCTATAGAGGTGTATCAATCCTAGAATATCCATGAATAAACTTTATATAATATTTAGTATGCCCTAGGAAGGCAAGAACCTCTCTCTGGGTGGTCAATGATGGAAGTTAAAGTATAACAACAATCTTAGTTGGTTCCATTAAAATTCAATCATGACATATGATATGACCAAGGAGAATGCCAAATGGGCTAGCAAATAGACATTTTTTAAGATTTAAATAAATCTAAAGGTTCCAGCAATACTCAAGCATTAGTCAAATATTGGAATAATGGTCCTACACTAAGCCATAAATAGTCTAGTGATCAAGGTAGACCTAATGGAACTTATGAATAATGTCTTTAAAAGCTTCAACTGTGATATGAGAAAACACAGTAGGAGCATTCTTCAACCCAAATGGAATTACATTGTAAGAAAAAAATCCCCACTTGGTTGCAAATGTCATCTTGGGATTATCCTCTTTTATGATTTGAACTTGATGGTACCCAAAGAAGGCATTTGTAAATGTATAGATTTCACACCCAATAACTCCTTTGAGTATCTCTTCAATGTGAGGTGTCAAGAAGGGATCAGTATCATAAGCAATGTTAAGGACCCTGTAATCTACAAAACTTTGTATGCATCCATCCTTATTGATACTTATAGATATAGGACTCACCCACTTAGACTTGTCAATAAGAGTAATTACTGTTACATGCAACATGTTATCAGTCTCTTCCTTGACTAGAGCACACAAATAAGGATTCATTCAATAAGGCCTCTTCATAATAGGTTGAGTGTATTCTAACAACTTTATGTGCATTTTTCCCAAATAATAATACACACCCTTTATTTAAATATAGTTCCATGGGAAAACATCATAATACTCTTTTAATAGCTCAAATACCTTAGTGATCTTGTTATCATACCATTAATCCCCCACTATATGTTAGATGTGGAGCTTGATTGTCCTCCAAGATTAGAGGTTAAACTTTTGATGGTATTGTATCCAAGTTTTGGATCCCATTCTTTGTATCCTTGATGGTGCAGGGGGGTTTCAAGGGGGGGAACCCCCCTTGTAGGGGTTAGGATTAAAATTGCCTTGTAAAATTGTAATTTCATTGGTAATCTAAACCATTGATTAAAGGTTTCTAGATCTGATGGTAGAGGTTATCTTTAGGTATTTTTTTCCCTAAAATGTATTGATACATGGTTGAGATGAAATAAAAGGTAATGTACATAGAGAGGATGTAGAGAAGGTAGAGAGATGTAATAGGTTTTGTTGTAGGATTTGTTTCTCCCTTATATTGATAGAAATAATAAACTGGATAAGTTTGGTGGATGTAGCCTATCTTGGGTGAACCACGTCAAATCTAGTGTCTACTATTTTGTGCATGTTTATGATTATTATTTTTATGTTTGATTTATTCATTTCATAGTTTCTATTGTATGTGATTTGGGGATAAATCTATGTTTTATTTTATCCTAACACTATACCCATCTTGTGTGCTTCCTTTATGCTAATATTTCATTAAATAGTCTAGAGCAACTCCAAGTATGGGTTTTGTTCATCCTAAATGGTGTCACAAACATTGTGAGTGTCATACTCCATGTGCATAGCCTAATGATCATTTGATAGGTTAGGCAGATCAGATCTAACACCTTCATCAACTTATTATAGTCTTTTTTGTTACCTATGTGAGTTTATTACCGTAGTGTATGGTCCAGTAGAGGTTAATTTTGTGGAGAGGATGCTTGATCATTAAGTTCATGAAAATAGTCAAGCCTTCCTCCCGTATGCTATAGATGTATTTGATATGAACTTCAATAGGGGTTGAGTCACCTACAATATCTTGACACATGGTTTGTAGTGTAAGGCATAAATGCATTAATGGGGATGAATATGACAATATTGTAATCATGTTACTCTTAAAAAGATGCCAAGAACTCATGTCTAGATGGCATTTTTTGTGGACATACCATGCTCTTACCCAAGTGTCTAGAGTGATATAAAATGTGTGAACCTAGAGGCACTCAGGTAAGAAATTTTCATCTACCATTGACATAGTCTCACAAGCTTCAAGGTGAGGTTCTGGAGATCGAATGCCACTATACCTAATGGTGTCACATATATAGTTATCATGGTGAAAGTGATGGTACAAAGTAGAACAAACTTGATCCCAAGTAATAAAATGTTCCTAATGTGTTATCCACCATTGAACAATTGTGCCATCAAAAATATGAATAATTGATCATACATGATCAATATCAGAGTCATAAAAGGCTTCTAACTACTATACAAACTCACAAACTTCCATTTGACCATGGAACCTTAGAGCTTCATCTCATCTTATTGGTGGTGCAACCATGATTTGTTCATGAAGGAGATGAACAAATTTATGGAATTTAAGATACTTCTGTTAAGTATCATCATGACTACCTATAGCACCACATATTCTCTTAGTAAGATCATTGTCACCTTGAACCCATTAATCATAGGCATTGCTAGTGGTATCAAATAGATATTGTGAATTTTTCCAACAAAAGATACCATCTAAGGTGGGGTCATGGCATTCATTACCTCGAGCTATGACACTATACATGTGGTTGATGTCCTAATCAACATTGATCAATTCAACAAAGGGAGGCTCATGAGCATGGTCCAAAGGAGTGATAATGCTCTGCTCATCATACTCAAAGATGATGTACTACTTAAATCTCAAATCAACATTATTGGCATAACACCATAGGCAACCCAATAGAGCTATGAATTCATTAGCCTTAGCCAACTCTATGATTTCAAAATCAGATTTGAAAGTGACACCAATGATATCCATGATGGCATATTTAAGTACACCAATGGGAAAAGTGCATGTCTCATTATCCATAAATAACACATGGGGTGAAGGTTATAATATCAAGTTGACCATGTTCTACTAGGCATCCTTTGTAATAACATTCACTTCAGTGCTAGTGTCAACTAAGATATCCAAGATAACCCATCCATCTATGGCAGCATTAACCAATATATCCTTGTCGACTTTTAGTCTAGGTTTGATGGGAGTTTCCTTCCATCGTGTATGATTTAACCTGTAATAATTGATAGGCCTAGGTTTATTATGACTTAACTAGTTTGATAATGAGGGTATAATGTCTTCATCCTATATTCATTTGCACAAATCTTGAAAATCATCCCACACCATTCATAAAGGTCTATAGCTTTTTACATATTGGCACATGAAGTGGCATCACGATCCTTATGGAACTAGATTTCTCCCTACAATCATATTACCAGATTCATAGTGTCATTGAGCACCTCCTTCTATTGTTGAGTACTGGGATAATGACTAGCATCAAGGCTCCTCTTGTTAAACTTTATAAATAGGTGGATTAGACATAGAGTGCAAATAGCCACCACTCTGTGTTTTAATATTGACTTTTGGACCCATCAGAGTTACAGAGCACAATCTCCATTGTGGCTTTTCAATACATGTCATGCCAACACCCTTCTCATTTATTTCATTTGTAATAATAGTGTACAAATCAAGGTACTCCTCTAGAAGGTGTTCATTTTTATGAAAGACACATATACAAGATATTAGGTAATGGTGTTGGTAGTGCTCAAGAAAATTGCACTTATAACAAGTTATGGTGGAAAGAATCCAACTCCACACCCACAACCTCAATATTAACCATGATAGTCACTTCCATTCTCTTCGTAATTATCAACATAAGTCTTATGCATACCATGTGCATGTACCTTAAAAATTTCACTAATGAGATGACAATCCTTGGTATCACTAGTGTATGTACCACACATCTTATAATAGGTTGATACTTTTGACTGAGTGGTGCATTTCAGTAGAGAATAATCCTAGATATTGTGCTCATCCTAAAATATCACAAGATTAATTCAACATAGATCAAATGTTCTTATAAGGATGATTATTCCAATTGTGGCCTTCAGACTCATAGTAAACACACCATAATCCACTATAGGTTTGATGAGTGTTGTGTCTAGTAATATTTTATAGTTGATATACCATTGCAGTGATCTAAGGCTCTATGAAGGGGTTAATCCATGTGTCAATACTACCAATTAATTTGGTGCAAAGGGAAACTTCGAAGGCCTCCCATAGGTTGGTAAAAGTTTTCTATGACAAGGTACATCTGAAGGGAAGTAATAAGCCATTGGGCATGTTGAGTAATGATAATCTCAAAAGAGAGTTTAGAAATAAGTGTCTTGAAATGTGTATCATACTCATGCATGCTCTTAGTGAGTTCTTACTTGATATCCTTCAGGTCAGTTATACTTTATCATTCAATTTTTAGGATATCATATTCCCCTTGAATGCTACCTTGAGTTGATCATAATCCACCAAAACTTATTTAGGATCATATTTATGGTATCATTTATGTGCATGATCCATAAGGGTGGTTGCCAATTAGGTTTCTTTTAATTTATAATAAAATATGTCATGCACTTTTTAGATAAGTTCACACTTGTGAACATGCTCTATGACATTCTCCACACCTCAATACTTTGACAATTGGAGTGTCATCTCATAATATATAGTGGGAAGCTGAGGTGCTTGTGATGGTGGCTACTAAGAAGCACTTCTAGTCCCTCTTGTACCTTGGTGGGTCCAACACTACCTCCTACACCTCCTTCAAGTCCTCCAACCCAAATTCCATCGGTTCTACCTCTAGATCCTCCCACAACAATAGAGGCACCTGATATGTTAGGTGATGAGGTAGGTCGAGTAATTATGGTTAAGCCAATACTTTTCTCACTAGTTATGCTTGGTCTACCAAGCATTCCAAGTTGGGCCATAGAATTATTATGTAAAGAAAAGAAAAAGCCAATAAACTACTATATAAAACTTTTTCTACAAATGTCTCTCTCATAAGTTTGATTTTTGACTCTACACTCTATATCCTAGTTGTGTACAAATCTATTATCTAAGTCAAAATCATGAGCTAGCATTATGGGTCGAGAACTAGGCCCATCTAGCTCAAGTTCTTTAGTCACCACTTCCTGACTTGTTTCTCCTAATATACTTGAGTTGGTGTTGGGTACATTCCCATGGTTTGGGAATCCTCCTTATGCTTTTTTGCTTCCTTTTGAACCCTTATAACACTTACTAAGTCCTCTCATTCCCTTCTTAGATCGCTTCCACTCATAATGCTTCACCAAGCTTTGTCATACTTGCAATTCCATAATTATCATTGACTGGATACCATACTAAGCTAATAATTCTACTTCACAAGTGCCCCTGCATTTCCCCACCAGCTATGTTGTTCATACAAGAAAGAGTTTAGCCTTCCATGGAAAAATTCTCAAGTTCAGAATATACAAAGGGATTCTTAACCTTTAGCAGAAAGTGTCTGATTATATATATATATATAATGTGGATCTTAAAATAAATGGAACTGATCTTCCTCTGGATAAGAATAGGTCAAGACTACATACTCCAAAATGTAACTATTTAAAACCCTATGCCACTAAACATCAACAACACATGTCCAAAGCACTCCTAATTATGTTAGATTTGACTGATGTTCTATTGTTTAAGCTATCTTCTGTCTATGGTTAATTAACTTATCTTAATTATAAGCCACCATCCAAGCATGAAGATGAATAGTTAACTCTATAAAGAATGTCTCATACAATGAGTTATATAAATTTTGTTGAACCCACACACGTATAGAGATTCCTAATTCAAAACATAGTACAAAAAAATTATCCTCAATTCCAGTAATCCATCACTCAATATTCTCAAGAGATAATCATTTGAGCATCTTCCACCATTGTGTAGGCAAGTGCCATAGGTCCCGACAATGGAACTCAAATGTTGCATTTTCTTTTCTTTACTCAAGCATAACTTCCCTTAAGCACATGCACCAAAGTAAATAAGATCCCAACATTATGTTACATGGGCATTTCATATAAGAATGCATTCTTACGTGCCCACCCAAGACACACAATGAGGGACTAATCTCATTGGTTTTGTCACATGAGGGTGTAATGAAAAACATGGGTAGATGAACACATACACATTACTATTCTCATACTATAATCCATCTTAACACGTATATTACTCAATGATCAAAAAGAAAAAGAAAACATAAATGGTAACTATGAACCTAAACTCAGTTAACTAAATAACAACATACAAGATAACTAACAACATTATTTCCATGGTCCTTAGAATAGCAATATTAAGGTAACATAGGTTCCATTCATCATATTGATAATTGATTCAAAGATTACATAATTCCAAGGTATAATTCAACTCACCTAGATAGCTCTATCAATACTATCTGAGTAAAAAAATAATAGCTTCAATCATCACATCAACAAAATCAACCTTACAAAGTTCTTTCCAGTTGTATTTATACTATTTTTCCCTATTCAAGTAGTTATAATTATAATTACACTCACAGTGACTCACCAATGAGCATCAACACACTTGAGTCATGGTGGCTAATTACATGTATTTATTAAGTACCCAAGCCTTTGTACCCCTATATTCTCTCTCTAATAATATATCCTCATCATCGAGCACTTCTCTTCTCATAGGCCAGTGAGAGATTCATGTTTGACTATGTCTCTTTCATCCCTATGAATCACTCCCTAACCATCTCCTAGTCCTTGTGTGGTCCACAAGTCTTCCACTAAGTTTTGAGTCCTTTGGTCTCAAGTTATCCATTTATTATTCACATTTAGTTTGACTTGGTCCTCTTGCACTAGGGACTCTTGTTCCATGGTCTTCTACATCATGCCTCTCTGCACTGGTTATTCCAAAAAGGATTTAGCAAAAAATTAGGGTCTAATAAGGTACATTTCATAGGTATTCTTGAAGATTATTATTTGCTTAAAATTTCATTCATCATACTATTTTTTGTTCAATATCTATTACATAATATATTTTTTTTCAAATAGATCAATGACACATTCTCTGACAGTCAGTGATACGCTTAATCAACATAGGTATATCCAATTTTTTTGCTTAGTTAATAATTTGATTATCTAAAGGTTGTTAGGTTTAATATATTATGATGATTATAGATATGTATTCATATGATAAAAATCCAAATTATTTGGCTTTAACAATAATGATTATATCACTATGTGCGACATGTTATTGATCCATTTAGATTGCATTAGTTGCCATTTTCAAGTCTTTTTTGTACTGAAAGACTATTTCTCAATATAAACTCTTTTTTTCTACTAATATGAATCTTATTTCAAGACTCATAATTTCTATTTAATATTTATGTTCTCTTCCTTTCTAAGATTTGATCTTTTCAAAAGTTTTATTTAGTCTTAGATTTAAATCTTTAGTCAATTTTAAGTTTTTTTTTTTTCTGAATTAGTTTTTTTGAATGTTTAATAGTTTGTGTACATGTTTTTTTATTCTTGTAATCATAATTTCTCAACTTTATTAACTTCTAACTCATTGACTAGAATTATAATTCCTAATTAGTTTTAACTTCCAGATTAGCTTTAGTTTACTTATTTTTCATTTAGGTGTTTGTCTGCTTTTCTTAGTTGCTATAGTTTTATTTCATCCTTGTAGTGTGGGAATATCATATAAGATATATAATTTTTGAATCTAAGTATTATGTCCTTAAAGGGATTTTATAATTCATAGGCTATTCTCTGATGAGTAGGTTAGATATCATTTATAGATTAGATTGGGATTGATTAGCATAACATTGAAGCAATGATTAACATATTTGATTAGAGCCTTTGTTTATATGCATATTTTTCTTGACATGATTGATAATAATGTTATGTTTGATTGATTTATATAAACTTGATTTAGATTTATTGTTGATATATTAATCCCTAAAACTTTTTAAAAACCCTTTTGTGCATCTTTGGAATGAATTTTATTCCTTAAACCCTTACATTTAGACTGGTATGATTCCACCTTACTCTTCACAATAGGCAAAAGGGTTGATTTGTTGATGTGACATTTTTCATCCTCAACAAAATTGAAGACTTTGTTGGGGAATTTTAAATCAACTTTCTTTCTTTATTCATTCTTGTCTTTAATAATTCATATCACCATAACTTGTCATTGGTTTTTAGTACATAGTTATCATAACTTGTACCCCAAATTTTGATTCTAATTTAGTCCATAGTCTATTGTTCGGTTATAGAAAACATGGGCGAACTCACTTGAGATTGGATGTACATCAAAAGCTTAATCTAAAATCAAGTAGACCCAAGTATAACAGTCTAGTCTACACTTTCTTTAGGAAAAATGAATCCATTGGGGAATATTTATTTCTCTTTCTTTGGAAATTAAATGAAATACCTATTTCTTTCAGAGCTTTCACCAGTTTTATTCCATATTTATCGTAACTGGTCACCTCAATTTTAGATCTATTTTAGTGACTATTTCTTACTTGATTATAAAAAACATGGGTGAGCTTACTTTAGAATGGATGTACATTCAAATCTTAATCAAAAATCAAGTAGAACCAAGTCTAATAACCCTATTTACACTTTATTTAGGAGAAAATGAATCCATAGGAGAATATTTAATACACTTTCTTTGGAAATTTAATGAAATCCCTATTTCACTTAGACCAAATTTGATCTTTATTGCCACTTTATTGCACTTGATTCTAGTTTTGATTTAGATTCAGAATTAGAGCAATCTAATTCATTTGATCTACCTGATAAACCATCTAATAATGGGGTCTCTCCTAATGTTGATTTATTTGCTAATGATGACTTTTTATCAAATAGAACTATTTTTTATTTTTCTTTGGATTTACCTAATGGAGAAGATGACAATGTTTTGAAAAGTTTTTAACTGGTAAATTTTGATTTATATATGGAAATTCCTTAAAATTATAGTATGCTTATTTCTCAATAGAAATAATACCTCTCCTTATGATTTCATTGTTGTCTATAACAAGCTAATATCAAATTATGATTCTCTGATCATTGTCCTATCATGCTTGATTCAAATGACTACACTCAAGATGAAATTTTCAATCTATATAATGTTGAAGACTTTGATGTTGTGGATACTGGATCGAGCAATCAATTGAACAGAAGTCAAGTATGAAAGGATTGATTTTACAGATTGTCTATATCACAATGTGATATCCACAAATAAGTGTGACACCTTTTATTATTATTCTTTTCAAAATTTGGACTTAAAATATTTTATAAATGATGTTGACTATGAATGTTTCACATTTGATGATTCTCTAGAATTAAAAAAATAATTTATATTGAATGTGTCAAATAAAAATCATTCAAAATTATTTATAGATACATGGACAAACAAACAATTTTCTTGATCTATATCCTCTCTATCCTAACCTCAAAAATCTGTCTCTTTTCGAATCAGGCAAATAATCTATCCTTTATATTACAAGATTGAGAAATGGCCAAAACCTCGCATAATCATGATTTGATTCTACTTATTCAAGGTTATAAGATATGTATATCAAGTTGTCTTTCTGTTTTTAAGGCTTATAGTCTGATGTATGATGAATTTATTCATGATGAAAAAAGAAACTTACATTATGATGGTACTAAAATAAAATTCATACCTTTTATTTAATTATTCCTTTTAAGGGTTAAAACTTATTTCTTTACCTTTTTTATCTTTCAACATTGGTTTATCCTTTGTTTTGTCTCAAAGTGGAATATTTTTGATATCAGATAGTTGTTTCATTTCTCTTTAGTTTATTTATATTTGTTTTTTTGTTTTTTTTTTTGTTTTCCCTTTCCATTTGCTACTTATTTTTTGTTTGTTTTTCTTTTCCTTTGTTATTTTCTTTGGAATGAATCAATATTGGTTACATATTGAGGGAAAAGAGCATGGAGACTTATATATCACTGTAAGTATACAATGATGGTTAGATATTTTACATAATACGATTTAGATTATTAATGACTTGAAAGTATTACTAATTTTCAAATTATGTGTTTGAGGCTTCTTTCATTTGATTGTATATCTAGCCTAAACTTTCTTTACTAATATATTCTATTTTTCATGCCATACTAATCAAACATTTCATCCCTTATCTTATTAAAAATGGGTTCGTGTGTAGCTTCCTAAGAAACAAATTAACCTAGATTGCATTCTTAGGTGATTTGTCTTTAATAGGCAATTTATTATTTTATACTTCATCTCATTACTAAGATTAACTAGCAAGGTTGTCAATGTTATACCTATTTTTAACACCCCTTCTTTTTTCTAAAAATTCAATAAGTCAAGTCGTTATGTCATATTGGCAACCCAAAGTCGTAACATTTAGATTTGCTAGTGTGGGGGTCTTTGTTAATTGCTCTATTTACATATGCATTACTATGTTGAATGTCTAATATGATTTCTATGTTTAATGAAGTTTTTACTATAATATTATAAAGTGGTTTTGAAAACATGGTTGAAACTATAGTCAATAATGAGGAATATATTGCAGTTCAATACATATGTTCTGGGTTATCCAATATTTGTTTTATTGAGTAATTATCGGTTCAAAAATTGGTTTGCATGTATTTGATTAAGATTTGAAGCTGAATATATCATTCTTGAAGATCTTTTTGAATAGTCGGTTTCAATTTTGATAATGTGAAGATGTTGGATATGATGGAAATCTATTATTATGGTTTGCTCTTCCAATTGCATTTCATAGAGTTTATTTATTTTCATTGAGACATTTTGATGGTGATTACTACAAGTTATGCATGTAGGATAGTTTTGATTTGTTGGGTATATTGCATTTTGGGTGTTTGGTCAAAGGTTTTGAACATGTTTTCTTTATTTATAATTGTTTTTGTTTATCCCATGTTTTTATTTTGAGTTTGGAAGATGTATGCTGGTCTTTATAAATTCTCACATGAAGGATTAATTTTAGAATTGACAAACACAAGGAGTTTCAAGGTATTTGGCCAAACTCAAGTAGTGATTTTATGCTTAGAGGTAGTTTGAGTTGACTCGATATCGTATACCTTTACCATTCTATGATGAAAGATGGTTGATTGATTTGCATAGATGTTTTGTATATAGAATAGTTTCTATTTGTTGAGACATAAATGCATTATGGGTTTTGACAGAGCTCATTAATTTTGGTTTTCTCTTCATATGTTTTGAAAGTGGTAAAAATGGTATATTGAATGAAATATAAGTTGATTTTTGGTTTTTGAATGATAGATGGTGTCAGGTTTGTAAAGATTTTGATAGAGATTATTTTGTTGGTCCTTCAAGATATAATGGTTTTTAATAACATGGATATCATGGATTGTGGTTGAAATTTATGAATCTAAAAGGCATCTCAAAAGTTTGTTTTAACATGTTATTTCAAAGACAAGATTGGTATTTTAGTTGGGCCATGACAATGAATGATGAATAAATGATGGGTTTATATTTTTTTTGAAAATTGGTTGAAATTCTTTTTGCTGTAAAAATTTGTATTTGTGCAACTACAGAAATTTTTAGGGTGTTAAATTTGATGGCCAAATGACTATCACATTAGTTCAATTTTTCCACAGTATGATGGTTATTTGAATGTCAAAATTAAACTCACCATTAAACATGATAAAGTGATTTTTGAATTAGAACAAGGGTTGTTTCAGAAGCATGATATTTTAATCTTTTAGATCTTCCAATTTGACACATGGTTGCTATAAAGAATACAATCAGATTATGGTGTTTTGTTTGACAAACAATGGGTATTTAATGGGATACAAATTCAATGATTTTGATTTTTTTTGGATATAAGGTTTATAGTTGTAGTCAAATTTTTGAATTTGATATCATAAATGATACATAAATGTGGGCCAATATATACATTTCATTCAGTTTGAAAACTGTTAAGATTTGGTATAGTTATTGTTCGCAGTATTAATGTTGAACATTTCAAAGATGTTTGTTGATTGGTTGTCATATTGATCAGTGGTTGAGATACTTTATTTTAATAAAAAATATATATCTCATTGTATTAGAAATTTAAATGTTGGCATATCATATTCAAATAGTTGCAAGTGGATATTTATATTTGATACTTGATAGCAGTTAATATTTAGATATTAAACATATATTACTAAAATTAAATGGATTAATGCATATAGATTTAGTATTATATGCATTTAATTTTATTTAAATTTCTTATGTCGTATTAAATGTTTATCCTAATTTGATTATTTAAGTGGTAGTGATGTCTAAGGTCCCCCCACCTATTTAGAATTTATCCTTAATTAGTCTATTAATAGTTTATTTTGATCTTTAAATATTTATTTAAGTCTTAAATATAAGTTAAGTTATAAATTAATTAAATTTATTTAAAATTCAATTAGACTTAACTAATAACTAACTAAAGTTAATTATAACTTATTATTCAACTATATTTTGAAGAGATGATTATATAAGAAGATCAAAGTGACATGTCAAAGGGGAGGAAATTTTCAAAGGTATTCTTGAAGACTTTAATTTGTTTCAAAGCTCCTTCATCATACTCTTTTCTGTGCAATATCTCTGAAAGAATATAATTTTTACAGATAGACCAATGATACATTCTCTGACAGTTAAGTGATATGCTTAATCAATGTAGGTATATCTAGATTTCTTATTTAGTTTATAAATTGATTAGATGAAGGTTGTTAGGTTTAATATCTTTGGATGATTACAGATATGTAGTAATATGATCAAAATCCAAATTAATTGGCCCAAATAATAATGATTACATCAATGCATATGACATGTTATTGATCCATTCAAATTGTATTAGTTGTCATTTTCAAAGATTTTTTGTATTGAAATACTATTTCTCAATAAAAGCTCTTTATTTATGCTACGGTGACTCTTGTTTCAACACAATTTATATTTCATATTTTTGTTCTTTTCCTTTCTTAGATTTAATATTTTCAATAGTAGTTTTATATTTAAATTTTTAGTCAAATTTAGTTTTTTATTTTATTTAGTTTCTTTGAATGTTTAATAATTTACTTGCATGTTTTCTAATTCTCATAATCATAGTTTTTGAATTTTATTAATTTCTAGCTCATTAACTATAATCTTAATTCCTAAGTAGTTTTAACTTCTAGATTAGCATTAGTTTACTTCTTTTTTTTTAGGCGTTTATCTCCTTTTCTTGTTTGATATAGTTTCCTTTCATCCTTGTAGTGTGGGAATGCATACAAGATATAACTTTCATCAAATTTGAGTATTATTTCATTCAAGGGATTGTTTAATTCATAGGCTATTCTTTGTCAAATAGGTTAGATAACATTTATAAATCCGATTGAAATTGATTTGTAGAACATTGAAGTAGTGATTAACATATTTAATTAGAGCATTTGTTTATCAGTATATCATTCTTGATCTGATCAATAATAATGTTATGTTTGATTGATTTATATAAACTTGTTTTAGATTTATTATTGATATATAAATCCCCAAAACATTTTAAAAACCTTTGTGTGCATCTTTGAAATGAATTTTATTCCTTATACCCTTATTTTTAGACTAGTATAATTCCACCTTAACCTTTGTAATAGGCAAAATGGTTGATTCATTGACGTGACATTTTTTACCATCAAAAACTCCTCTTTCTTGAGAAGACCATAACATTTCATATATTTTAATCCAAGTTTACAATGCATTTTTAAGTTAATTTTAAGTCATGTTTAATAAAAATTATTTTTATCATCATAATTATAAATTATTTTTTAGGAAAATTGTGGTGATATATCTCAATCCTAACATTCTAAAATTTCATCAAAAGTACATTGTTTTAAACCATAGGAAAATAAATTTAAATATTCCATCAAAAAAATATATCTTTTTTTTCTATTGTTTTAGATTAAGGTAAAAACAAGTTTTGAAGGGGCCCCGAAACCCTGTACAAATTAAGAAAGATAAGCGTTACAAACTGCCAGAAGAGGCATATGCACCAAAAAATGGTAACTAAACTAGGTTTTACATGGACCTGAAACCAACAAAATAAACCAGTTAAAGCTCCCCAGGTTTTACAAGGACCTGAAACCTAAACAGAATCAGGCAAATAACTTGAAAGCACCAGAACAGTGAAGGCAAAAATGCCAAACCCATCAATTTTAATGAGTAGGGCTCCTCCACGGCTTAGGGTATCTCCATTTTTCTCTATGCAGGGCACCGTGGCTCAAACACCAACCACCGAGAAAAGAGAGTTTCCTCCATGCAAACACTATTTTCTTCGCATACCAAAACAGGATGGCTGTCCAACTCGGGCAAGAGATCCCACCCAGGTTCCATCCTCCATCCGGCAGACCAAAGCAAAATAAGTAAAACATGCAAAAAGATAGATCACTACATTAAGCGTCGCGTGCCAACGCACTGCCCAAAGTAGACAACACCACCAACAAAGAACCTACCTCCAGACCTGTCGCCACCACCACCCAACCCATCCACCCTAGTATCTGCAAAGATCTCCCTCTTACTCAGAGGAATCACCGCCATGGCATTCCAAATATCTCCAAAAAGAAACATTGATCTGCTCAGAACAGGGTAATGGTCAACACGACGGCCACCAAACGGAAATCCGAGGTAAAAGAACAGATCCACGCAAAAAGAATAAGCTTCCAGCGATGCGCCTCTACACCAAATATCCCACCAACCACAGGTCAAGATCTGGTCTCCAATGAGCATGGAAGCGTCCGCAGAGGTTAGGGTTTTAGGGCCACGTCCGCGTCCGCGCTCCCCTTCCCCCGCGTCCGCGCTCTTCGTTTTGCTCTCAATTTTTTTGCTATTGTTACTATGTCACACATCTAACTTAATGGGTGTCATACGTGTATCTTCAAGGTGTTTTACATTTAGGATCCACTTTTATGTATTTTTATGTCCTAATTTTTAAAAAAATGAGATGGAAAAAATTCAAGGCCCCCTATCATTTTTATTCTTGAAAAGGATCAATCATAGATTACATTCCACCATTGATAATGTTTAGAGATCTGACAATAGATTTGGAGGGGTAAATTTTCATTGAAATGGATAAAAACATAAAGATGAAGTTGTTATGTATTTGATGTCATCAAATTTTTTTAGGTTTATTTATTTTTATTAAGGGATCTAGGAGAATATTTTAATGTTTGTTGACAAATGATGTTTGTAATATTTGTATGCAAGGTGCATGAAGGTGATGCAACATCACATTTATAAAAAAAGAAAAGAAATTGATTTTGCTTTGATGGATGCTCATAACATGTTCTAAAATTCCTATAATGAAATTACTTAGATGATTCTCATCAAGCAAATAATATATTATATAATTATGAGTAGAATAATCAAACCCACAATAATAATTGACAAAAGTGCATAATAATTGAAAAATATGACTGAGTCACTTCAAGGGAGAACCTTCACAACAATGTAATAATAGAAAAGTTCACAATATGATGATCAAATACTAAACACTACCTCCTATATATACTCTACTTAAGTCATGGTTATATTATACAATTACCCTACTAACAATATAAGAACATAGATAAATGTGACAATATAATATGAAAGGTTACATAAGCCTAAGTTGGCCACACATATCCCTAGACATGCCATAAGTTAAGGGTGTATTTAAAAGAGCATATCCCTAAACTTTGAACAAATCTAGATGTTGCTACATAAAATCTTCATCCTCCCATGTGACATATTCATATTTTAGATTCTTTAACTTGATTAAATACACATTAACTCTCTTGTTCTTAGCCTTTAGTGCATGTTTGAAGGATCTCCTCAGTATATAGAATGACTCGACCTTCTTCATCTAGTTTTGGTAACTCATTTTGTGAAAAAACTCTCTAATTGGTTACCTTCTTTAGGAAAGATACATGAAATACATTTGTATGTAAGTGGACTAGGGTAGATCCAACATGTATGCAACACTACCAATTTTTCTAAGGATCTTATAAGGGTCATAATACCTAGGATAAAGTTTGTTATCCTTTTTATTATTGTTTCAGAGGCATTTTCTTATATGGATCTAAGATTTAAAAACTACTTAATCATTGATGTTAAAATTCCTCTCACTATGGTGTTGATCCACTTGATGCTTCAATCTATTTGGTGCCATTGCCAAATTTTCTCTCAAACTAGTTAGTATCTCTTATTGATGTTAAACAAATTAAACCTTGGGCTACACCCTCAAATATGATATGATGGATAGGGGATTATGAATATAAATTTCCACAAATGGAGACATTTTTGAAGAGGTATGGAAGTGTTATACCACCATTTTGTGAATGGAAACTAATCAACCCACCATTCTTATTTATCTAATGTAAAACAATGAAGATACCATTCTAGGTAATATTTGACCACCTTTATTTTCCCATTAGATTAAGGAAGATATGGATAACTATGAGAAAATTGAGTAACTAGACATGAGAATAAATTAGTAAAAAAAATACTGGTAAAGATAGGATCACAATCACTTACAATGATCTTGGGAGTATTGTGAAACTTTTGACTTATATCCAAAAAAGCAATAGCTATTGTACTAGCTAAATATCGTTGTAACAAGGAGAAAAAATGAATATATTTTATGATCATATCCATAATTACCATTATGAAATTTTACCTTCAAACATTATCATCCCCATAATAAAATCCATAGAAACTTCCTCCCACATCTAGCTAGGGATGGATAAAGGCTACACAAGACCTAGTGTCGAAATTATTTCACACTTTTTATATTAAAACAAAATGAATTCAACTACAAAATTGTGTATATCTCCCTTGAGTCCTTCTTATAATAAATATTGCTTGATTCTATGATATATTTTCTAAAATCATGAGTGCCCTTGTATTGCTAATATATGAATATCCTAAAGGATATTGTTATTGATGATAGAATTATTAATAGTTCTAATTAATTTTTATACAATAATACATTCCCTTTAAACTAACTTTTTTTATAAGCACTCGAAAAGTGTTGGAGATTCTAAATTATAACTTATTTATCCCTATCATTCCCTCATTTTGATATTTTCTCTTCCAACCAACCTTCTTTTCAAATGGTCTTTATACATAATAATGTCTTAGTGGATTCATCCCTCCTAGATAGTGTATATGCTACAACCTTCACTTTTCCTTTCTTACATATTATTTCAAAGTCATATCCCAACATTTTAGTAACCCAATTTGTTTTTTTTCTAGTGATAATCAATGTTCTAAAAAATATTTTAGCCTATCATGATGAGTCTTTACCTTAAAGTGTTTACCTATCAAGTAAGATCTCCATTGCTTGATTACATGAAGAATAGCCAACATAAATTTATCATAGATTAGATTTGTCATATTTTTACCCTTGAGTTGATGACTCTCAAATGCAATGGGTCATCCTTATTTCATGATTACTACCCCTATGCCATATCCTGATGCATCACATTTAATAATAAAAGTTTTGTAAAAATCAATGGTATCCAAAACTAGAGTGGTGCACATAGTGTCCTTCAGTTGTTTTAGGGATATCCTCATCTCTAAGATAAATTTGATAGTACCTTGAATGAATATATAATTTTGTAAAATTAAAAATACCATGTAACTCAACTATCAAATCATCAATTAATGAAATGACTAACTTATCTTTGATGGTGTACTTGTTAAATTCTTTGTAGCCTAAGCAATACTTCAAATGTCATCCTTATTATGTACCATGACACTAAGGATGAATATTCATTGTGGCTATGTCTAATAATACCTATCTTTAGCATATCTTGTACCATATTTTTAATTTTACTCTTCTAGGCATATGGATGCCTGCATGGTCTGATGTTTGGTGATTAATATGTTGGAAGTAGTCATATGGCATGATCATGTTCTCTTTTAGGTGGTAGTGTTTTTGGAATGGCACCAAATATAATTGGTTGGTCATTAATAATCATCCCTATAAAAATATGTGTAAACACCTTTGTTGGTTGAAATTTTAAGGAAAAAAATCATGTGACAAATTATTCAACCCATTTTTTGATAACCTTTGACATCTGATGAGAAATAACCAATTGTGAAGATTTTTCTAGTATTCCATGTAATGTAAATGTCTTCCTTTTAGATTTAAATCACATGAATAGTTCTTAAAAAATCATTTTATTGTGCACTAAGTTATGATCCATTTGTGTTTCAAAACAATGTCTACCCCACCCATAGAAGTAACAAACAGAGGATAATATAACTTGTAGTCTACCATAGGAAGCTTAATAATATGACATTTACCATAAGAATTGATTATGCCACCATATTCAATCATGACCTAACATTTTGGAGTTGGGTAAATGAAATAGTTTAAACAAGTATCCAACTTATTGTTGATGATGTTATTTGTACTCCCTAAGTCAATCAACACTATCACCTTCTATTTCTTGAGTCAACCCACAAACTTAAGGGTTTGAGAAGTGATAATACCTGAAAGTGCATTACAAGACATATTAGGGTGGGAATATTCATATTCCTCCTCTATCTCTTCCTCACCCTCATTTGAGGTCACATCATCTTCTTCATATTTGTTGACTCCTTCAATGCAGAACAACTTATTTTTAACATATTTTTGTCCTTTGCTTCACTTGTTATCATAGACGAAACATAACCCTTTTACATTCTTTTCTTTTATTTGATAACGGGTCAATCTCATACGCTGAGGAAATTCCTTGTGCTGGGGGATTACATTCTTAGTAATTAGGTAAATCCCTTCATTTTAAAATATCTCTTTCCTTTGAATTATGTGTTAATACTATGGAATCATATACTGAATTTGGATTAAACATATGAACATCAAGTTAGATGTTATCCTTGAGGCCACCCAAGAATAATTTATTCATGTTATCCTCATTTATGTCATCCACAGGTGAAGATAAATTCTAAAATTACTGAATATAATCCTTGATAGGTCTATTTGTCATAACTTTATTAACTGACTAAAGTAGTTTTCTGAGATATTTTTCTAATAGTGCATCTGTAGTTCATCAGTAAACATTTACCAAGTAACAAAAAGGCCCTTCTTTTTCTTTTGAGTACACAAACACCAATACCAAATGAACTACTCAAGTTCCAAATACAGAGATGCCATGGCCACCTTTTTTAAACATGGGGTCTGATGTAGATCAAATAATATTTCAATTTGATTGATCCAAGTGATTGGATCCTTACCATAAAAATTTTGCACTTCTACTTTTGACACCATGTTCTTCGAACTAATATTTTAGTTTTGATTATTTTGATTGAGGGAACCTAAATAGAATAGAGGAGGATTATTTGGCTATGGAATACGAGACACAAGAGTGTTCAATGTCCCATTGAAAGCTACCAACTAATAATTCATATCATCCATAGCCCCCTTTACCACATAAATGTCCCATTTTATCACATTGAGGTCCCTTTACATCATCCATGTCACCCTTTTCCATGTTTTACATATCCTACTAAATTTGGTAAACCATCACATAAATGTCAGACTCTAAAGTTTTAGACTCCATTTCATCCTTGTGAGGTGTTTTTATTACATTTTTTTTCCCTTTCCCATGGGCATGAGTGTTTGGACCAACCATGCACTAATTATAGGGTTTAGGGTTTTTATATCAATAAAAAATGTACTAGAGGATTATACCATTATGATTATCTCATCGAGATGAATCCAAATACTACTATTTTGTACAAGGGTGAAAATAAATTCTAGAATTTTGTTACAAAAAAACCTTGAACAATACTCTGATGACAAAAAAATCTTGGATTATAAGTTATGTTTTTTCAATCCTTCAACTCTAAAGACAACAGCTTCCCCATATCTAAAAAACTATTATTTAAAAACTTTCCAAAATTGAAGTTATAATACTACTTTTAATGAAGTTACTTAAATGATTTACATCAATGGAATACTATATTGTAAAATTATGATCTAAATAATCAGATCCATAAAAATAATTGATGAAAGCACATAATACATGATAAATATGACTAAGAAAATTTGATGGATAAACCTAAAAAATAACTTAATAAGATCAAAATTTTCAATATTATAATCAAATACTAACCACCACCTCTTATATATATTCTACTTAATCCATGGTTATTCCACAAGCCAACTGTATTGACAATATAAGAACATGGAGAAATATGACAAGATAATATGAAAGGATATGTAAGCCAAAATCCATCACACATATCCCTATATACCTATATGTTAATGACATATTATTTCCTACTTTGGGAGGATTAATGATGGTGAAAGAGTTAAGGAAGAATCAAACTTGTAATTTGCTTATGAGAGAGAGATTAGGCTTACAAGCCTTATTGAGAGTAAATGGATGCTAAAAAATGGATTATTTATGATTCAAGAGCCTCTATTAAATTAATTATATATTTTCTCAACTCATAAAATTGATTTATACCTTTATCCAAATTTAAAAATGTAAGAAATAGTGAAAATAGGGTTTCTAGACCTTATTTCTAGGTCTACAAACTAATTTTAATTAATAAATTTATCTATTGGTATCCTAAATGATTGAAAATAAATTTAAAACCTTGAATTTATCTTAATTCACCTCTCTAAAATGTTTTATTGCATTTGGTTATGTTGTTTTCAAGTTACAATGATTTTAGTGTTTATATTGCTCTAAATAGGCTTGTTTTAAACATGTAGTCTAAGTTTTTTGAATATATTGATATGTAGACCTCTCAAATTATTTAAACCAATTTAAAACCTTAAAAAACATCCTAACACACATATACACAAAATTATATGCAAAATTTAGGGTTCTTTTTCAAGTTATAAGGGTTTTAGTCCTTTAAAACCTTAGTTGACTGTGTACAGGATGAGATCACTAATTCAAGATAAATTTAAATTTTAAGATATATTTTTGAATATTTTAAATTTTTTAAAAGTATCCACACATATATCCCATTCTTACACTCAATTTTTCACTTTTAATAATATTTAAAAGTGATAAAAAGACACTTTTACTTGACTATAGAAACACTTTCTTGACTGTAATAGACCTGTATTGTGTCTTGAGACCTAAAAAATGAATGGAACTCTTTCATAGGAAAATATATTATTAAAATAAAAAAATAATACTAAATTACACAAATACTCAGATTTAATTTTCAATATTAAACTCAAATGAAGCAATATTTCATTATTTTGGTGCAAACTTGTTACACATTCCAACCAATACCCTATTTCTTAGAATTTTCCATTATTTTCTTCAAAATATTTTTAAATATTAGATTTTATTGGTATATATATATATATATATATTATCCTCATACATATGTAATTATATCTTCTTCCTCTCTCTCTCGTCCTTTGTTTCTAACTCCTAAACTGTCTAGCTAACTTTCTAAACTCAATTCAAGTCTTAACCTTGATTGAGTTTGACAAAATCAGTTGTGTTAAGACATTTTAAATATTATTAAACATTTAATAGACCTTCCTTTACCCCTCCATGAATTATAATTACCATAAAATACATTAAGATATGATAAAATCTCCTAAAACACCCCAAAGAAATTTAAAGATTTAAATTTTCAGTTTTGGTGAGAAATTTTTTAAAAAATCTAGAATGACCAAAAAAAACAAGGTGAAGCATGAAAAAGATTAAAATATAAAAAATATGAACCCTAAAACCTATCAAAGACTAACATTTTTAAAAATAATAAATAAAACCTAATGCTCCTGCATCAGGCTCCCTAAGTATAAAAATATTCATGATCTCATGTTCACGAGATTTTTAATGTTGTTCCCAATCAAGGAGTTGTTAATCAATAATTATAGGTGATTTTGTTATATATTATTACCATATATAAATATATAGGTATAAAAATCAATAATTCATCTTATTTCCAATCTCTTTCACTTGTCCTTGTAAGAGTCTTTTCTCCCACCTCTAACTGTTGCAAATGAACTCCCTCTTGCATGTCCTCTTGAGAACATTATTGTACATTCATTTTTTCATTTTATTTTATATCCATGTTATTATGAAGACACCTCTTTTGTTTCCATTTTCATACCAACCAACTCCACAACTGCTGAAGACATTCCTCTATTGTTGCAACAGTTAACAATAATATTTTCTTATTTTATCTCTTCACTTTGCTTCTCATATATATGAACATAATGAACTAGACCACACTTATGTATTTTATTTTCTCTCTTCTCCATTTTTGTATGTGCACATAAAAAAAACATATTAAGGGAATCAAGAGCTCATAAAAATACTCCAATCACTTCATCATGTCTTGCAGACATGTTCAACTCTTCTCCACTTTTAACATGTTGTTCATGCTCTCCACCAACACCATGGATTCTCAAATGCTTTATATCAGCCATATCCAAGGTTTTATTCTCTTCATCTATATTTTTTATTTCAACTTCTTTGTATATTTGATCTTCCACTATCATCTTCTTATGTACACTAGCTTGTACAACTATCTTCCATTCTTCCTAAATGAATATTTGTAACACTACTTGGTTTCTTCTTTCATTCATTTAAAAGTAATCATAGCTACCATCTTCTTTCTCCAATTGTATCACATATATCTTATCCTTCATGATAACTCCTTCCTCAATGATTTTCTCACATATTTCTTGCTCGTTATTTTTAAAATTAGCTTTAAGCTCTTCACATGAGAACCTCACTCTCTTATTATCCTTCAAGATAAATTTTTCCTCCTCATTCACATGGTTATATTTTATATTTTCCAAAATATATTTTAGTTTCTCACATGGAAACTTCCCTCTATTATTACCTTTTATGGAAACTTCTTTTGATTGGTTGGATTTGACTAATAGTTCTTGTCCTTGTCTTTTGATCATTTCATTCTTCTTAGGTGTCATTTTATAAGCTACTTTGTTTGGCAAACTAGTTCCTAGAATAAATCAATATGATGGATTATGATCCTCATTGGTGGCAAATCAATGGAAAATTAGTCAATTTAGTGGCTATAATGACTATTTTAGGTTTAGAGATCAATGCACAACCAACCTCTTCTTTCTTTATCAACTACAAGAATTCTTTTTCACCTATTATCAACACCTTAGTATTGTTTCTAGTTTATTCATTATCATGTTTAAATGGTGTCATTGTATGCTTCTTACCATCCTTCTCCAATGTAAAGGTATTACTCCTTATAATATGTATATCCCTCCTATCAAAATTCCAATGTTTACCCAACAACACAAGGGAAACATCCATAGGCATAATATCACAAAGTACTTTATCTTTATAGCTACCAATTTGAAAATAAACCTTACATTGCTCATTAACTAACACTTGATGCCTCTTTTGAAGTCAAGACACTTTATATGGTGTAGGATGTATCAATCTTTTTAATCTTAGTTTTTCAACCATTTCTAAAAAAACTAGGTTGTCTGTAATACCACTATCAATGATGACTTTACAACATTTAAATTTAGATTTACATGTAGTCTTGACCAACGTCTTCCTTTGGGTTAGTTCCTTCACCTCTTTATTTAGCTTTAATAATACTTTATTCATCAATAAGTACTCTCCCGCTTTAGGTTCTTCTACATGTGATGGTGATCCTACACTTTTTTCCTCAGCATAACCAACTTTATTGCTTCCTTCAATTTTTATATGGCTTATTTGTAGATTCCCAGGACATTCATATTCTATATGGCTAGCATACCTATTACATTTGAAGCATTTTCCACAAAATATTCATCTTATGCCTCTTGTATATGGTCTTCTTATTTTATATGAGTAGCCTATTCTTGTGGGTTCAGCTTAACTTTGAAAGTTACTTCTTCATTATGAACCTGTAACTAATTTATACCACCTTATTGTCCTCTAGCTTTGAAATTTTTGTCTGTTCATCTATAATGTTGAGTTTGTTTTCTTGATAGTTTCTCTTATGCTTTAAGAATAAACTGATAAGTTTCTTCAACTGATCTTGATGATAACAAACTAATCTCATCTTGAATATTGAACCTCAAACCATTTATATATCTTGATTTTTTCTCAAAATCTTCTTTTACATGACTAGCTCTGATTGTGAGCTTGTAGAGTTTTTCAGTGTAGTCCTTTACACTTATGTCTTTATGCTTCAAGTTTTGTATTTTCTTGTATAATTTTTTTTGGTAGTCTACATAAATGAATATTGATTTGAGTTTTGATATCATTCTATCCCATCACTTGATTTTCTATTTACCTTTTTTCTTTCTTTCCTCTTGGGCATGAGATGAATGTCCCTTCAACCTTGTACAAGTAAACTTGACCTTATTGTATTTGGTTATTCCTAAAAATTCAAAATATTTGTCCACTACAACTAACACATGTACCAATTCCTTGACATTTAGATTGCCTCTCTATACTAGAACCTCTAATTTGGGCTTGGATCCTACTCTTGTGACTCATTTTAAGAGTCTTTCTTCCATTCTTTCTTCCTCTTCTTAAAATCAATCTAATTTATCAACAATGTTATCTTGTTTATGGTTATACATAATCAACATAACATAAATAAAAAGCATGGCATCATAAAGGTAGAGAGGCATGGAATATGGATGCAAGGGAGCCTAAGTGGAAGTGCCCAAGATTTGAATCATAGGGTAACATTATGAACACCCATAGTTTGATTTGTGGCACTTCCAAGAGTGACCTTTGTAGTTGGAGATATGTAAAATAGTTTATTGGGGTTGTGTGTATGAATAATAAATTTTAACACCTACTTAAACTGACCCTATCTAGACATAATTATGTGAGATTAATATTTATATTAATTATAGATGGCATTAGCATTTGTGTTATAATATTTAAATTGAATAATTGGAAAAGTGCATTATTATTCAATCTACTTTAGACTTGCATAAATCTCATGGTGACCAAGACAAACTATCCTATAATGATGTAACAGATCTATGATGGTGCCTCTTACTTTAATGTCAATGAAAAATATATGTGAATCCTATATATTGACTTGTCATTCAATAATTATACAATCATTGTGTTATATTAGAAAAAATAAATATTATCCATTTTATATTTTAAAATTTAGATCAACATTATGACATATTTATGACATAATAGTGACAAAATTATTTTAAATTTAATAAATTTATAAAACCCTTGGGTTAGAATTACAAAAACCTTAAAAATAAATTTAAGACAAATTTACAACACCATTAAGTCACATTTATGACACCCTAATGACACTTATCCTAATGACATGCATATTATTTTTCAAGTGACATAAACACATGATAAATGCAATTTAAATGAAAATGTCATTGAAATATTGGTTTATGGAACCTTTACAACATGTTATCTGTCTTAAATATGTAGTAAATTTGAATTGGGAAATTGGAGAAAAGAAAAGAAAATTCTGATTTTTGTTTTAAATGTGACTTAAATATTATTAAAATCCAACTAAAATATAGCTTTAAATGATTAAAATTTAATAGTGTATAATTATTCATATTGATCTTGTTGACAACTTTGTAATTGATACACAACTTCCATGTGTGATCCTTCTTTGTCACAAACATAAAGGGGATGCCACAAGGTGATGAGCTTGGCCTAATGTATCCTTTATCTACAAGTTCATGGATATAATACTTGGTTTCTTCATTATCCAAGAATGATATTTGAGTTTATTAAGGGTAATATTCATTGGAAAATAATTTATTAAGGTATTTGGATCCTCTTGTATGGGCAATTCTTGTGTGAATTTCCATCACATTTGGGTCCTACATTGAAACTCTATTTAAGTCTAATAATCACAAACCAAAGTTCCTCATGCTCCCATCAAATGGTATTATGCTTAAATAAAATCCTAAAAATCATTCATGGCATGATGTCATTACCAAGAATAAACCAAAAATTTAGCATTATTGTTATGTCTAATTTCCCAAATCAAATTATCGCAAGTATATTGTTAGGTTGAAGTTCCATATGTGAGAGCCCTACATAAGTTGAGTTATTATGAAACATATTTTCACTACTTAATATTAGATAATTATAATAAGCATAATCATCCATGGATGGTCCTATTATTCATATATTCTCCAATAAAGTTTGGCCCCAAGCATTTATTATGAATTCAAAAATATTTTATTCTTGTTCCACTCACATTTTTTGTGTGTACATACTTAATTCCATTTCATGATATGGAATTTCATTTTATTCAAGGCCTCTTTACATAATAATGTTATGATTGTTTTATTTATTTGAGTCATCATTCCTTTTAGGGATTACAGGATGACTTTGATGAATTTATTCCTTATTTCCAAGATAAACAATTTTTCTTTTGATGAAGTGAGTTTTCTTTGCATATATTCAATCATTATGCTTAATTTTTATATTTTTGTGTCTTTATGAAGAGAGGGACCCAAAGATATTACTTAGGAGGTGGTCAATTTGAAATCATATGACATCAATAATTATATGTGGCTTTTATGGGAAACATTGATGAAAAAAACTCTAGATTTCTCAAGACTAACTTTTTAACCTTGTGTTTCATAGCTTATATGACTTATTTGAATCCTTTTACCTTTGTAATCTCCACACAATCAAATAGGATCATTTCATCTAAAAACTATGAGTAGTAGGTTGAGGATTTTGGGGATGATTTCAGGGATTTAACTTCCCCTTCAGCCATTATTACTTTTAGGGATCAATCCGAGGATTCAACCATGATATTGAAGAAGCAAGGGGATATTGGATCCCCTTGCTTGATACCTTAGGATTTTTAAAAAAAAACACACAAGGTCTTTGTTAACTCTACTAGACCCTTTTTTAGTCATTTATTGATTTGATTTAGAATATTAAATAAATATAATTTTTATGCCTAAGACATTCACTATGGTTGGGTTCAATTTCATTTTTTAGCTATGGTGGGAGTGCAATCATCTGATGGCTACTAAAACCACCTATATGTTTTTGATTGTTAATCAATCATGAGATGAGTATGCCACACATGAGGAGAATATTATCATCCTCATCATTTATTAATCAATTAATCCCTCCATCTTATGGGATTATATCACTATTTGTTTATTTATTTGTGACAACTTTACAACTAAGCCACTAAAATTCAATAGAGGCATGAAGCAATGTATATTCAAATATTGTTACATTCATAAAACATTGAAAAAAATCTCGAGTGGAATATTTATTAAGTATGGTGTGCATCTTGTAGAGAAAATGCTCACATTCATGGTCAGAGTGTGTAACATTCAATGCTTTAGAGACACGTAGAAAGACATCATACCCAAACACCTTTTGAATTGTATCCAATTTTAGTTCATCATCCTCCTCAGCTTGCATGACTATATAGAGATATGACCACTATCCAAAACCTCTACTCCACCCTCCATCCACCACACAAGCATCAAGACTTACTAACTTGTTGAAAACTCTATATGCATTGACATAAATTTTGTATAAATGTCACTATTTGGTATTTTACTTGTGAATATTATGACACACACATAAAATAATGTTTAATCTTAACAACATATGTAAACACTTTTTTTCAATTTTTTAGTGATCTCAAATTTCATTTCCGATCTCCAACCATCCTTTTTGGAGATAAAATTAAATATGTTATACAAATTTATTTTTATATAAAAAAGAATCCATTAAAATTTCAAGTTTAACCTTTTTAAATCTTATTATGCTTCTTTAATAATTATACAATTTGTATAGTACACTTTACTAATTATATGATTTTTATTGTAAATTTAAAAAATTAACTTCAAGCATATAGTGTAATTATCCAATCAATAGTTGATTAAAGGTGATAAATCAACTTCAATCCTAGTTTTCAATTGATTGACATTCAAAATTTTAGTTTATTATGCTTTTGTAAATTTTAAATTGCATACCCAATCATGTTTGAATTTGAACCAATCCCATGTCTGGTTTGTAAGTTCAACTCCATTTAACTTTTATATAAATTTATTAGCTTTATGTTATAATCATGGTTATTGAATCAAATATTTCTTGATAGTTGGCCTTTGAACCATTGTAACTAGTTGAAAATACGTTAAAAAAAATTATCATATATACTTAATAATAATAATTCAGCTTGAATATGATCTCAACTACTTTGAAAACATATTAACATTTACACACTTAAAATAGGTATACAACTGCACCATGACCCTTGTTGTTTATAGACAAACTTTTTCTTGTTGTTTTTTTCTTAATTTATCAGGATCATAATATTTTGAGATTTAAGTTTCTCATTCCAATGTCAAGAATTATATTAATAAAAGCTTAACCAAGCAGTGGGCAATACATGTATTATTGAGGGATATTTTCTAATAGATTTTTTTTATGATCTATACACCTAAAAATGATCACAACGTAGTTATTAATTACTAAATTGCATTGTTTTTTAAGTTAGTTTATTTGATAATTATTGGTACAAAGTACAAAATATGCAAGCAATTTTATTGATGATTGTGCTAGCATGTTTTCCCTTCTAGTTATCTCCTCCTCTCTCCTCTCTCTTCCCTTCGATGCGTTTTTGCTTTTTAATTGTTTAATCATAGTTTGGGTGCCAATAAAGTCTTTATATATATCCAATTTGTCTATAAATACATAAGTATTGATTTTTATTTATACAAAAAAAATTAAAATAATAAATATATTGGGCATTCATTATTAAAAAACTGTTAAAGTATTTATTATTGAAACACATAAAGATATGTTAGAGAAATCATTAGAAAAGATAAAATCACATACATATTTATATAATTAAATATATCCCTATTTTTAAAAAAAAATATAGTAAACTTTCTTAAATTAAACATTATTAGTCCAGTGAGGTATATTAAAGCATTCAGTTTGCTTTAACCTCCAATTAAAATTTACATCTTCTACCAATCAGAATTCATTATTGTATTTATATTAAAAAAATAAAAAAATTCTATAGTCAAGTTGCATATTATTTAACAAAAAACATTCAAAAAATCATTTATCATTATTTTGATTGCTTGAAATCCCATACATGTTATTAAAGGGTAGGTCGTTGACATCATACACAATAGATAACAATAAATACTTGTTAATGCACACTGCTAAAAAAAAAAAGGAAATAAATATGAATCAAAATTAAAAATAGTTTTTCATGAAATTTTTAATGCATTTATGTGCCTGCCTGGCCACCAATGGGTGTGACTACATTTTTAGATGTAAGGTTGTCACATATTTTAGATTCTGTACTTGAATCTAAGCGATCATTGAAAAAGGAAGATTGATAGATGTATAGCAATAAATATATGTAGATTTGGTGGACTAAGCATCTGAAATTAACCACACGTCTTGGTAGTAAATTATAATAGTGAGTATTGGCATATGTGGTGGATCGGGCTATACGGATGGTGCACAATATGGGATGTCAAATATTGCATCTCGTCAATCATATCTAGAATAAATCTATGGTATGCATGTGGAACATGTTTATCATGATAATCATGGATGGGATTATGACTCTGTTTCAAGATCAAAACATCCATTTACCACTATGGTTAGCTCCCACTACTTGAGATTAATTCTTGTTTGTGTTCTTATAGTTTTTTTTGTCTTGGTTTTTTCAAAAGCAACATTATAATTTGCAAGACAAGCCACCCAGATATGTTGCTATGGTGAGGTCTCATCTCTTGAGATTTATACTCCCTTTATAGATATTGTTGTCTTGATTTTATATGAAATCAATAAAATATATTTCTATTTATAGGATGAGCCACTCAGATATGCCGACCGTTCAATTAGGCACTCTAGAACTTGTATGGAATATGGTGTAAGTGTTGGTGTTGGCGATTCACAGTATGGGGATTATGGGGACTCTGACAAGTGGGATTCAAGTGTGTTTCATTTTGAACTACTTTTAATAGTATTTTTGCCATGGTTTGAATCGTGACCCTAGACCTTTTATTGTTTAGACTTGGGCAAGGTTCTCAGTTAGGATATGGAATTAGTGCTAGACAAGATTCTTATGGCTTATAAGAGGAACATCGATATAGCATGGGATATGGACATAAGCTACATATTTGTATAGTCCTCTTTGTTGCATGTTTTATTTGATATTTAATTAATACTCTAATTATTGTTGATTAATTATTTTGCATTGTTTGGCTATTGTTTTAGATTCCCTTGGCAGTGAAGTTGGTGGAGTATACTCATCTAGTGATGGCAATGACTATTTGTCTAGTGGCAGTGATGTATGCATTACCCTGTTTATTTAATTTGATAATTTGCCTGTTTTAAGTGTTTTATTTTATAGTTTTTAAATTAGTGTCTACTGAATGAATGAAATATTTTAATGACGTCTACGAGGCCAATCAACCTAAGGGATTTGGGAAAAAATCCTCAAGATATTTTTAACCTCCTTTCGAGATCAGAGCTCTTGCTATGAATCTTGACTAGTAAACTTGAAAAGTCCTTTTATTGTTTCTAAACTTGTTTTTTGATATTATATTCAGATTGGTGGAGGTTCTTACCCTTCTCTGTATTCAAGCCTAGTATGGGGGGTGGATACTTAGGTGGGAGTGGCCCATCCTATTATTGAACTATAAGTCTTTTGTTTTCTTATTTTGATTGTCAAATTTCCACTTAACTTTTTACTTCTAGTGGTTCTAACTATGAAGACTAATTTTGCATTTGTGAGTGATTATTGGGGTTTGAATAGTAGACCATAGAGTTGTCTTAGTATGATATCTCCTTACATGTCTCTATGGCATACAAATATGAGTTTTTGAGGCTGCCATAGTCTGGAATAGATTTAGAATCTAAGAGACATGTGCTTACCTTTTAGAGGAAGCCTTATTTGAATTAAGTGCTAGAGAAGAAGCTTTTGTGGCTTGAGGTGGTTGGATGAAAATAAATATGCATAGGATTATACAATCTGCTAGTTAGTGGTTTAAGAATTTGAAGAAATTTTGGTGGTAGCATTTATTTATGTTATATATTAAAGATATTTAATATCTCAGTATGGGATGGTATAAGATGAAAGGTAGAAATAACCACATTATTGTTTACTATTCTCTGGCACGTATCTTTACTTGATAGAATTTTTTGTGCAAAGACCTTGCAGATATAGATTCTTTACATCTCCAAGTGCATGTTAAAAGTACATTTCAATATTATGGAATGTACATGTTACAAGTACATTTTAGTATTATGGAACTTAAGCTGATCTACAAATATTTGCATGTTATTACCATTTCAACACTTTTAATGATGGGATTTTTTTAGAACAACAAGATATATATAAGTTTGAATTGTTAAATGGTAAAATGGGAAAGTTGTTGAGTTTTTAATTATGCCCTTGATGCTATCAAATCTTTGACATTAGAGAGAATGCTAGATGGTTTGCTTGTACTTTATATTTGAACTAGGTTGGAATAAACCTTCCCTTAATGATATAGTTGTTAGTATTTAGATGTCAGTAAAAAGCACATAAGATCCTCTACCTTAAGGCCCATGTCGGTAGAGAGGTTAAGTGGTCCAACCTATAGACTAATTTTTTGATACATATAGATTATGATCGGTAAATTCTCATCCCACTGGTTTGAAGATTGATGATCTCTTCAAAAATCAGGATATGACTTAAGCATTCAAATAGGAAAGCAAAGACTACACTTTATTTATTTGTTTAAAGGTTAATGCAACACTCACTTAGTAAGGTGATTTTCTAAGGATCTTGAGCTCTCAAAAGGGAGAGAGTCAAACATTTTATACATTGTTTTGATTAATAGGTGAGGCTCTATGACTGAAGAAATTTAAATTGTGTACAACTATGGAAATTGAGTCAAACCATGATTAATAAATTTATTTTTGTAATGTAGGTTTGGGTTTATATTATTTTTAAGTAGCTTCATGTTTCCAAAGTAGAAAATTTAGGAACACCACTTTTTAATGGAACCTATTCAATCAAGAAGGATGATAAGGAAATAATTTGATGAGATGATAAATAGTGGGATTTTTGACTAAAGAAATCCTTAACTCTGATTTTGGAAATTGTGTCAACCTAGATTGATCAAAACTGTTGAGTATTGTAAGTGTGGATTTATGTTGTGTTTTTGGGTGGCTTCATGTTTCAAAAGTAGCAAATCTAGTAACACCACTTTTAATAGAACCTATTTATTCGAGAAGGATGACAAAAAAATTCTTCAGTGAGATGATAAATAACATGGGCTCTTGACTGAAGAAATCTACCCTCTGTATGAATATGCAAATAGATTCAACCTTTGATTGATCAAATTTATATTTTTTGTAAATAAGTTAGGTAATATGCTACTATTTTTGAGCAACTTAGGTTTCCAAAAGTAACACAAATAGGACTAATTCTTTTGATGGTTACCCATTCAATCAAGAAAAATGATAGAAATTTGTTGGTTAGATGGTAGTTAGTGTATGCTCGAACTGAATAAATCTAACTTGCGAATGATTATGGAAATTGAGTTGTCAACCTTGATTTGTCAAAATTACTTGAAATAAGCATGGGTTTATGTTGTTGTTTTTGAGTTACTTCATTTTTATCTAAGTAACACTATGTTTGAAGGAACTTATGTAATCAAGAAGCTTGCAAGGAAATTCTTCAATGTGATGGTAAATTGAGGGTACTTTTACTATGAAAATTACATGTTAGTAAAGTGGTTACACTTTTCCAATCAAATTTTGGATGATTATTTGAATGTTTATGTTGACTGGTGCAGGGTAAATTTGAGTGAAATGCAAGACATTTAAAAATTTCAAGGCTTGATTTTGAGGTCCATGATTTAGATTTGTCTAGCCTAGTAGTTTTACCCACTGGAAAGTGGAGTTATAGAAAGGGCTCATTGTTATAACTTAGTATATTATAAATAAAACTAGTATGGATATCTTAAATACATCTATTTGAAAAGCACTCAGAGATATTAATTGAGGTGTATATCTTGGATTTGACTAACTCGTGACATATAACATCAATCTAGATGCACCATTGAGTTAAAAAATCTTAAGGTAAAAAATGAAACTTAAAATTCCATTGTATGCCCAAGATATCACTATTTTTTATTGCAATTCTCCCAACAAGAAAACCCTATGTATAATGATATGGTCAAATAAATGTAAAAAAAAATTACATCTCACACTACTAAAATTCAACTCCACCACACCCCTGGTTGCCATTTTAGATTACTCCTATTGGTGTGTAATTAATCCTCTTCAATGGCACATACTTTTTTGTAAGTCGGTCTTAAGGGGTTATTCAAGTGTTCATTAAGAGAGATAAATCTGCTAGTTTTGTTCTATTTTTTGTGTGCAATATATACACCTCAATGGATGAGACATATTTGAAATTATTATGTGCACAAAGAAAAATATTATTTCAACATATCAGTAATAGAGGGAAGAAGTATGCAATTTCCATATATGTTTTCAAGATATTTGTTTTCTAAAACTAAATATGATAGGATTTGATTTGAATGGTGTGCACAATGTTTTTTTGGTAAGCAAGGTTTATAGTGGGATCTACTAGATTCATATGCAATCTTAAGATATGCCTCCAAAATAGATTATATCTATTTTGTGATATGGAGCCAATGTTCCTAAACCGTGTGAAGCATTATATCGTGTAGCAAGACTTAATGATGATGTAATTTTCATGCAACTAGTAATTTTACCCCTCAACACACATTTTATTAATAGCATTCTACAGCACACTCTAAATGCTAGTTATATTTCATTATATGGGCTAACCTTGCAAGTGGCCATTAGATCTTCAATTTGAAAAAAAAGGATGTGTTTTGTGAATGATTTATCATGGATTTTATTTTCATTTTTTAGTCTGTATAATTCTCCTATTATTGCTCTACCATGGGCTAGGGCAGGTTAATTTAGGGATATAATTGTATGTAATCTCTTATTCATTCAACCGTACATGCATGCTTTATTGTGATATATGGCCTAAAAAAGTATTGTTGTTGTGTATAATATATGTGTATGATATTTGTTTATTTATATGATCTTTGATTGTTGAATGCTTTACTTACCATAATATAAAAGCACTTTTTTGTTCAGTGCTACTCTTCATTTAGTATTTTTTGTTGGTACATGTTGGTAAATTTTATTTCTTTTAAATTAAAATGGAAAAGGTTGATGCAATCAGTTGAAGTTTAAATTCATTGCTTTAAAAATGTTAGTAGCATCTTTATAATTTTTCATTGAAGTAACAAAAATAGTTTGTTGGTAGATATTGGCCGTTGAAATTATGGAGTTTATTGAAAGGGTTGTAGTGTCTAAATAATGTTAAAAGTGTTGTTGTATGGATTTTGGCAACTTTATATGCTAAATGGGTCCTGTTTAGTGCTAATTTTCCATCTTAAAAATTGCCTTATTCTATTTTTGCATTCTTATTATCATGTTTGTTTTTCATTTTAAAAATGACCAATCTATTTTGTATTAATAAGTCTATCTATAATGATTCTAAAGACATATTGATTGGTGGTGGTTATCCATCTTGAATGATGACTACATTTGGTTAATTTCACTACTTGTTTGGGTGAGTAAGCTGCTATTGTGCATTTATATGTATCTAGAACTTAAAAGTGAGACGAGAATAACTTTTGTTAAGTGAGGAACTTTTTTGGTACAATATATTAAAAATTTGCCTAATAATGGTTACATGATACTTGCCCAAATGTACACCATCTTAGCTATATGGTCCCTAAGCTTAAAATTTCATTCTTAAATTTACAAGCAAACTTTATATTTCATGATTAATCACCTCAGTCTCAACTTAGAAGAGGGTTAATAAATCATTGAAATAATGAATTCATATGATTAATTTTATTTCCTTAAAAAAAAGAGACTTTATCAAGGAACATGGGGTTTTAGCAAACAAAATTTTAATAGAAGAGGCTCCACTCACTATCATGGAGGTTGAATGTATTAAATACAGTAAGAGGGTTCTCAATGAAAGATTCCCATGAATTTTTGAGTTTTCAATAAATGACAAATGGATTTGCACGTTGAAAATGAGTCATTTGGCTAGGGAGGATGAATGAAAAGTGTAAAAATTATTTAAAATGCCAGTAGTATTAGATTAGTCTGCTAGAAGGGTTATTACTAGTGTAAAGCTCACTTCATTATGTTAAATAAGTTAAAAGTTGAAAACCATGCCTTTGGTCAGGATTGATACATGATAAGTATAGAATATGTAACCTACTAGTCTTACTAAATGGGTTATTATTAGAGTGAAGCTAGCTTCCTGCATAGATATTAAAGATACAAAAGGATACACTCATTATATGAGTTATCACTAAATGGGATTGTATCGCTAGAAGTGGTCATAATGGTTGAGGATTATGCATGAATGCACTGTTTTAGTATTGTTTTTTAGCTATTTTTATTTTTAATAGGTTTTGTGGGCTAGGGATAAGATCTTTCATGTTTGTTATTTCTTTAATCAAAAGGCAAATCTCAAAATAAAAGGTGTATTCATTTTTGCATGATCATAAAAAATATGAACATTATTTGAAATGTTTTTGGAGGAAATGATATTTCTCTTCAATCATCTGAAATGAATTTGAAAGAAGTGATATTTTTTTGCCTACTTCACATGCCTTGTGAACTAGGGAGAATTATTTCTTCCCCATTTCTTCTTTCCTCAATCAAAAGACAATGATGTCTTTATCTTTTATCTTCAAATGTTCAAAATTATGGACAATATTATATTATCTGAAATGTATTTTGAAAGAAGTGATATTTATTTGATCTATGTTGTCTCTTTTGCATGCTTTGTGTCTGGATGATTACAAAAGGTTTAAGGATCTTGATGATTTTGAAAATGTTTGAGGGCCCTTTGATATCAGTGGAATATGCTTTTTAATTTGCTTTCCACTTGATATGTGTTATTGAAGCCATAGTAGCCAATTAATGGGTGAGTCAGGTGGCATTGTAATCATGAAGACAAATGTTGTGGCCAAACTTTTCAAAGTAGCTTGGCTATTCAAAAAAGGATTATATTTGTTTAATATATGGCATGCATTATTAAAGCAATAATGAGTTTGTAAGGGGGAAAAATGAGTTATTGCAATCATCCCACATGACATGTTATAATTTACATTGTGCCAAACAAATATTATTGCCAACACTTTCAAAACCTTTAAAGGCATTGTTAGCATCCTCAAAAAAACAATACTAATTGATTAGATAGGTTATGATTTAAGTTCCATATTTTATATATTGAAAAACTAATATACCTTATTTAGGTAAGGTAGAGAAAAGATAGATTATGTATACAAATCTTTTGATATTTTTGGTTAGAAATGGATTTTAATCCTCTAGGATATTTTTTGGTCTTTTAGTTTAGTGGCACTAGTCTCCTTTAAAGTTATTGACAAGATATTAAAGTTCCAAAATAAGAAATTGTGAGATGTTCTTTAAATGCCAGGATTGACTTATCAAATATGTTTGATAGGGATTTTTTTGGTGACAAAGGGAAATAACTAGAATTGAAATGTGGGATGAGGTCATATCCATGATGTATTTGCCATCTCCTTTAAAGTTATTGAGGAGCTACTTGTTTTTTTTTGGTTTTATGAATTTATTCTCATCATATCTCCAATTGTTTATTGTGTCTACGATGTTTATATTAGGATTTTGAAAGTGTGCGCACATCCATTTCACACAAAAAATTATTTGAGTAGAGGATTTTATAGATGGTATGCATACTTACACATTTTGCATTCATAATTGTTGTTCTATGTTTCAGATTGATTAAGTAATTGTTTAATGGCATTTTGGCATCTAAAAATTTCTTGCTAATGCGGTGGTTTCTTTTTGCCAATTCTTATTTTGAGTCATATTTTGAGAAATGTTAGGTTGGAGACTATGTAATATTTTAAAAAAATGAGAATGTGTTGTGTAGAGGTAGGTTTAATTGTAATGCACTATCCCAAAGATAAGTTACCTTAGAGGTGGTGGAATTTTTTGTATACACAAGTTTCTTGCATGTTGCTTAACATTTTGTCCTTTTGTACGTGTAATATTATAGATTTCACATATCAAACCTTTGAAGGTGGGAAAAGGCATAAAACAAACTAGTCAAATAGAAATGTCTATATTATCATACTTTAACCAAAGGGTATTGTTTGAGACCATACAACGATCTTCAAAGTGTGTAGACAAGGGAAGAATATTAAACATATATTAGTTACTTTATGTAATTTTATTCTTATCAATATAAATGCAATAAGGTGATCTTCACATCCATTTGGTTTATTGTTCAACCATGGGAAGCATCAAAGGAAATGAAAAGGTAGATAGAGGTCATATTTTCAACTAGTGTAAAGGACTTAAAATAATCAACCCCTTTGGAGAAACCATTCACTATGTTGGCATTCAAATTTGCACTCTAGATTTTAGTGCAAAAGGGAAATGAATATTTCCTCTTTTAACAATGACCTTATAAAAACTACTTTTTCAAAACAAGTCTAAATTTAAGGTAACATGGAAGAGGTGGCCTACTCTCCTTGATGTAAGACAAATCATACGATGTGTAATCATTTTGGTCACATTTATTGTTCAGATATGCAAAACTCAAGTTAAATACATAATTTTTTTGGCATATCCAAACAATAAATCTGACCACAATGATTACACATCTTGTAATTTGTCACTAATAATGTAATCACACATAACTTGCTAAAAAAGAGATTTAATGGTGATGCTCATAACTTGCTCGCTATCCCTAAAATAATTTGACACGAAGGTCATCAACTGGAAAACATCAAAACATTATTTCAAACTCAACATGAATTCTTACAACTAACTTAATGAGTGGAACTTATTAAAGGAAAACCACAAAGATATAGTGATGCAAGGGTAAGGAATGGACACAACTTTCACCACAACATACTTGTTTGAATTTTTAATGGAAACTACTTATGATAAATGATTCAAATAAATGTAGATTGAAGAAAGCACAAGAGTCCTTGCATATGACTTCCATCATATATGTAACATACTTGATCAAGTGTAGTGAAACAAACTCAATAAACAACAAAATTAAACCACACAAGATACATGTAATAAGCATTTATTTAGATTACTAGATGCAGTACATGGATCCTTTAATATAACCTTGCAACTCTTTACACACATAAATTCAATTTTATAACCTTTTCCTAATCATATAAAACTTAAAGCCTCTATGAGATTTACAATTTTCCAACACCAATTTCCATGACTTAAGTAAATATAACATTTTTGAACAATAAGACATCACAAACATTTATTATTCAAATGAAATAATGGATGTATGATCATCATCATGGGTGTACCATATCATTTGTCATAGTTTAAACCACTTGTGCATCATTGCTTCTCTTGGAAAGCATGTGTAGATACAAAGTTAACATGATTATGAATTTTACAACAATGTTGCCTAATTGTTACACCATTGTGTATCCCTCAGAACCAAATTTTTGATACATCAATTGTACTTGAATCTCAATGACTGATGAAAAAGGAAGATTGATAGATGTATAGTAGTAAATATATGCATATTTGGTGGATCGAGCATCTGTAATTAACCACACATCTTAGCTATACATTGTAATGGTGAACATTGACATAAAAATGAAGAGTGAGGTTCACTATAATTGCTATATGGACTTCCAAGCCTTGAGAATGGGGTTGGTTAATAAATCTTAAGAGTGACTTATCCTGACGTACAAATAAAATATTAAATTTGCTTTTAAGCAAGAGATTTATTGTAATCATGATCAAAGACATAACACTATTATATATACTAGAGTTAATTAGGTATGTTAGGGTTCTATACTTGAATGGAAATTTAAAATATAGTTAATTATCATTGATATAAAAAATATATACTTAACCTAGAACTGACTCCAATAGGACTAGAAAATAGTTTGGCAATCCTCTATGGTAAAATTTCTTATTAAGCCCAAGCATACTTAGATTGATAAATGAAGATTCAGCCTTATTACTAGACTTAGAAGTTAGCTCCTATTTCTATCCCTCAACAAATGCATAGGTAATAACGAAAAGCATATGGACTTGTATCTTTTGGTGTCTTGGGATGTTCTGATTATTCATTGGGTTGGATAAATGTTGTAACAGACCCTCAATTTTTGTATACAAATCATTTTTATTTGTTATTTTAAAAAATATATTAGAAAATATTGTAAACATTATTTAGTCAAATGAAATCAATTGATATAATCTTATTGATAGTTTGAAGATAGAAAAGGAATGCACAATTAAAACATGGAATTGTTATAGGAAAGTGTAACTAGTTTAGTAATGGAAAGCCTATTCTGTGTTTTTGAGAATAATATAAGTTGGTTGGTTTGATTTATCTTCTCAATCAGCGTTGTTTTCACATTCCTATTTATGACTGCTTTAGGATTTTCCAAAAACCTTTGATGTGTATTTATTGTGTGTGTGTGTGTGTTTTCCCTAAATTTAAAGTATAGGCCTTAATGATTGTTTTGTCCAATTTATCATGCATGTTTATGGACAAATACTAGTGTCATTGCCATAAATAATTTATGCATATAAAAAAAACAAAACAAAGGCTTGCAAAAATAACTAAATCATTTATAAATAAAATTGGAAAAAACAAACAAATTTATGATAAGAACCAACCAGGGTATATTTGTTTTCAGAAGTTTAGAAAAGACCATTCACTATTGCAACATTTTTCAATACACGAATCTCGTTAAAAAGAAAATTGAGCTCTAAAAGGGTCATGTAAAAAAACACCATTCAGTAGTTTTGTGATTCCTTTCTAAAAGATTCTATCAAATTTTCTCATTTGGCCAATTGTTTTTTACAATAGGTTCAAAAAGGTTCTACAATATTATTAAAAACTATTTTTCCTACAAAATTGAGGGTCTCTTACTACAAAATTGAAAGGCATGCATAGTTGATGGACCTCAAATGTACTTACCTCTTGGAGATCAAGGGTTTTGCACCTAAATTCTAATATACTAACAAATATCAAATTAGATGTTATATTTTTTTTATTTTCCTAAATAATTGTAGAATTAATTTTAAAATAGATGTTGTATTTTCTTAATTTTATTAAACAATCGTTGAATAAATTTTAAAATATATCTTCTCTTTTCCTAATTTTTTTAAATAATTACTAAAGATGTTCCTTTTCTTGATTTCTTTGAATTAAGATTATACAAATCAATTTCTTTGTATTTAGAATTTTAGATGCATTTAAATTGAAATTTTACAAATGCATTTCTTTGTATCCATACTACAACGCTGGAAATGCCACATCCATATATAGAGGGCGGGACCGTTACAGCTGGAGGAGGAATAATGTTGTCAATATTTGTAGAAAGAGACAACTAGGTGGGGTCTATTCAAATTAAATTACAAGTATTCCTTAGTAACATGAGATTGCCATCAACAAAATGACCAATTTGAGACACTTGGCTAATGATCGATGTCTCTTTATGCAATCTGTTTGCCAACAGTTGCAGTGTGTGGGGTATGTTATGTTGATGATTACAAGCTAGCAATTGTCATTAAGTCAAAACCTGCAACCTGAGTCTATGTTTGTTTCTGCACTTCAGAAACGAGAACATAATTTTTACTTTGATTATGATACTCTTTTAAGTCAAAATATTTTTAATTGATTCCCATGTCAATAATGAGCATACATTTTTACTTTCTCTATTTAAAATAAGAATATTTAACATGTGGCTTTGATTAAAAAAAAAATGTAATATCTATGTTCTGCGACTTCTTTATCCCACAAAATTGATATCTTTATGCTCTGACCATAGGTATGATAATGAAAAACATAGTTTGAGTGAATGTTCAATTATAATAATGACTACCTATATTATACAATACATTTAACGACGCAACTTATAACAAAATTGATTTTATCCTCAACCTTCATAAACATAACATATAACACCCTTGTTATCTTAAAATTTAAAAAACAAATAAACTTTTAAAAATAAATAAAATACTTTTATTATACTTATGAAAAACTACAAAAACGGACTTTTAAAAAAAAACCTTGGGCCCCCGGCGCCTTCCCCCCCCTCCTTCAAGTTTTATTTGTAAAAGTTATGTAAAAATGCAAAATTTACCGTTATATTTCTTAAAGCTTAAGAAAGAAAGGGAAAAAAAGCAAGCTGGAAAGGACATCGCTTATGATTTTGTCCGTAGCAATGGATATAAAAGCGGTGTGTAGTTACTAGTACTAGTTGGGAGCATTACGCAGCAGATCCGGCGCTACACAGGAGCGGCGCACCAGGGCAGGACAGGACAGACAGCGTACGGCAACTTCAACCTCATCTCTGCCATAGTCTTTGATTTTCCCAGTTCAAATCCCCTCATGGCGTGCCAAATCCTGCTTTTCACTGTAAGTGATTTTAACCTCCGACCTCCCTCCCTCTCGTACTTAAATATTAGCTGTAGAATGGCCAGTTTGTATTTTGGCCTTAAAGCTCATATAGTGCTATTTTCTTGTCTGCTTATTTTTCTCTGTACCATGCAGCGATTGGCACGGCAAGTACGAACCCTGTAATTTTATATTTAATGGTGAGATTTGCGTTTGTGTTTAATGATTAGAATTTGTTAGGGTTAGTAAGAGGTTGAATGGAGTATTTAATGATGATACCTGTAACCTATTGCCCCATCCCATCTTTTCTTTCTATCGATTGACTAATTTTTAGTAATGTTATATTTCTTTGTTTGTAAAAATATAGACTTATAAACCATGAAAAAGTGGAAGCAAAGCAGGAGGAGCGGCCCCCAATTGGTAGAGCTCTGGATTTGGTACTAGAAAATATAAAAATCTATGGACATTAATTATTTTTTTTATTTTTCTGCAATAACTTGTGTCATTAGATTTTGATATTTCAATAACTTAACACAGTGAGGTGCGGTAACTTGTAGCTATGAATATCATATTTGCATTAAAAAATATAGACTTATAATTTCTGCAAAAATTGACCAAATTGGTGAAAGAGTTTTCCAAGTGTTAGCTAGGGCAGATCGTGGATAGATAATAAACCCAATGGCAAAACTCATAAACCATGAAAAAAACAGTCTCCCTTAGTAACAGGTTGAACGGAGCATCGAATGCCATGGCATACACAGACGTTGCCGTCGGGCCTCACCTCCCATCTCAACTTTCTGGGTTGAGAGCACTGATCACAGCAGCATTCCAGCTCAATAAACGACCCGCGATCAATTTTCTTGAAACCCACAAGACCCTTCAGATTGTCAAACTTACGCTTCACAATAGACGGCATGCTCTGTATTTTATCAGGAGGGCATGTCTCAGAAGCTTCCTTAATATACCTTGTTACAGCATCCGCTAAAGGGGGAACCTCCGGCATTTCCTGCACGCCGTTTTTCATGTCTAAAGCGATCTGTAAGAAATCATTCTCCAAAATTTTATGGTGAAGCGTGCGATCGGTAAACTTGGCGAATCCTTTTTTCTGTTTCATTTTATCGAGTAAAACGATGAGCCACGTCGGCTTCAACATCAGTTTTAAAGCCTTTGATGTTGATGTTCACGGAAACCGACTTAACCCCGTTCGGCGAAAAAGGTGAAAATTGACCGGTTCTGTGATTGTATTTCCGGCGCACGCCGGAGAAATAGGATGATGATCATCTGCACCGCTGTCGCTGTCGCTTTCGCTTTCATTGGCTGCCTATTTTGCTACTTTAGCTTTTCCCTTTTTGTTTGGGTTAGGGTTTGGAGTTCTCTTTTGTTTTTTTGGGGAAGAGTGTAACTCGCAGTTGTCGTCTTTGGCAAAGTTGTAATCATTGGCTTAAACAGGATGATGATCATGGAAGAAGTGGTCCATGGTTGAGTTGAAGTGTGTGAATAGAGTTCAACACAGAATGAATGGCTTGCAAATGCAATCAATTGTGAGTGACTGCAGTAATTTGTAGGTATTTGGGTAGGGACGTAACGTTTGGGTATTTCTTGTTTAATTGCATAAATATTTCGCTAACCTTAAATTGCCGTTTTACCTAGCTACGGGAGGGAAATATTGTCTGCACACCACACTCTCAGAATCACTACACACTTATGGGATACCATTAACATAGCATATTGACCTTGAGGATTTTATGCATACTGAAGATGCCAAGTTTAAAGCGCTGTGAGGAATTTGGGATGTTTTTGTTTTTTTTTTTAGTTAGTTTTGTTTAGCGATTTTCGTTTGTTATATTTGCTCATTGATTAAGGTTTTTAAAATATTTTTGTTGGGTAGGTGTTTTCTTAAGCATAATGAAGAAAGGTCGAGTTCGTGGAGGTGCTTCTGGCAATAGAGCCGTTGGTGGTAAGAATCGTTGGAGAGAGTCATTTTATGGAATCACAGTAGAAAACAGTGCCTTCTCAGTTTTATTTTGACGAGGCTGAAGCAACATTGAATTGTGAGGATCCCAGAACGACTGTCATGATTAAAAACATTCCAATCAATACAAGTTAGTCGCTCTTGTCGAATCTGTGATTTTTGTTCTTATAACGATATAGCGAGTAAGTTTTTAAAATATGGCAATGTGTTATTTATGTATGTGTTTTTGGTGATGCAGAAACAAATAGAATTTGGGTTACGCATTTGGGATTTTTGGCATGAAAGATTTTTGAAGAATGTTTATGAATGTTATCTTTGAAGTGTAATAAAATACATTAGACATATAGTTCTTATATGTTTTTGACCAGGTTACATGGTTTCTTTGTAATTTGAGTTTGAGAGGAATCTGATTTTTTTTTTGGAGTTCCTTATTGCAGCTTTTGCAGAAGACGTATGATACCCAATACTGGGGCTGTGTTGAAGGGAGACAAACAAATTAAGGCACAATAATAATGGGGCTTCGATGAAGCAAGAGAAACAAATTAGGGACACTAATACTTACAAAGAGGTAGGCTTTATTTTTACTTGGCCACTTTTTATTATTTTAGTTTTTTTTTTTTTTGGTCGTGTAAATTTGAATATTGGAAATAGAGATTTTAACATTTTATATTTATTTTAGTACCTGTTCATCTAAGGGGCCCATTTAGAGTCTTAATGCCCAAATCTAAATCATAATTCCCCCTTATTTTTTAAAATGAAGTAATAAACTTAAACAATAATAATTTATGAAGTACATTTTTGAATGTATGATCCATTTCTTTTTATTTTTTTCATGAGTGGTAAAACACATTTGTCATGATAGTGGGATTAGTTTACCTATGATTGATAGGAAGGTAGGCAAAAAGAGTTGAATTTACATTTTAGATTGTTCAACATCATTGAATTTTTAGTTTCATTGTCAAAATATAATTTAGCAAAATAAAATTTTATTTTATGTGATTGTTTATCCTCACCTGCCTTTAATTTCATGTAAATGATAAATTTGTTTTTCAAAAAATAATATATAATAGGAATATTTTATAATTATCTTGTGGAAAAGTTTTAATTTCATGTAAGTGATAAATTTGTTTTTCAAAAAATAAGATATAGTAGGAATAGTTTGTAACTATCTTGTGGAAAAGTTTTAACTAAATTTAGGTGGATCTTGTAGTGTTCTCACACAAATTTTTTTGGATATCAAAAGTGACTAATCTATTTAAATGAAAACAAGTGTGTAAGTTTCCGTAAATGGTTTGAACAATTTAGTGGGCAATCAAACTTTCAAAAAAATAAGTGTATCCGATAATGAGAAGGGACTCTTTGTCTTCTAGTGCTTATCATAGTTTTTCCATTCCAACTAGACAAATTTAGTCTTTTGGTTCATTGTATACATGTTATTCATGGTGAATACAAGAGCATTACTCCAATATATCATTGTCTATCATGTATTTGTAATTATTTTCCATGTTGCTTTTATTATACATGTTCATTATAAACTAGCTAGTCTAATGCGTTGTCCTCTTGCAACCTTCACAATCCCTATGGGGCAAATCAAAGTGGGAAACCTTTGTTCTCATGCCATACTACAATTTATGGCATTTGGATTTGGGTGTTTTTTGTACCAACACAACTTTGTTGAATGCATTTTAACACTCTTGCATAGCAATAGGAGTGAGTACAACTTGGCCACATTTTGGTCCAAATGAGCATTGCCATAAGAGCAAAATGGTTGACTTTGAAGAAGACTACCAAACCTCAGTGGATATCTAATAACTCATTAAGAACACCTTAGAGGGGTAACCCAAGACACTCTTTGATCAGTTATTGAAACTTCATGCTTTGGTTAGCGCATTCAAGTTTTATATCACATGCTAGCATGTCGTTTTAGTTCATTAAAATTGTTTGAAGGTTTAAGTGAATCTTGTCATACTAGTTTCCTAAGGAAAGATTTATGTTGAAACCATAGTCACAGAGTTCGTCAAAATTTTTGATAAAAAATCAGAGTCTGTTGATTTTCGTGATTTTGATTAAAGATTCGGTTAAGTTCAGCCCATTCGGTGAATTTATTGCAAAAACGACGAAAAGATTATACCATACACGAATTTATTACTCAATCAGCATAACTTATGGGAAATAATGAGCACAAAAAATAATCTAATGACTATCTATAAACCTTGGGGCATTTTCATTCAAATCCACAAAAAAAAAAAAAACCTTGTTTCGATATTTCTGTTGGATTGGAAGGGTTTTTTCATGGAAAAAAAACATCATGAATCTTTTAACTGTGATAACTTTGATGTGAAGGGCTCATTAGCTTATTGACGATATTGGACCCAACTACCAACGACACACCACTCAATACTCTACATTGGCAACGATGACCCAACCACCAACGACCCACCGAGCACTGACAGGGAATGGCACAGGGAGCAGTGATAGAGAACGACACAAGTAGTGGTGATCGGTAGGTAGGGTTTAAAATTTTTAAAGTTAAACTAGGTTTTAAACTTTTAGGGTTTTTCATTGTTTTTAGTTTTTTTTTTTTATAGTTTTAAACTTTTAATTTTCTAAATTATTTCTTGCGAATGTTTATTTTTATTTATTTATTTTTAGTTGTTTTTATTTTATTTTTATTTCTTAAATTTTTTACGATATTTTAATTCTTTTTAATTTATTTTTGTTATTTATTTTTATTATTTATTTGTAATTTGTTTTATATTTTTTATATTAATAATCTTTTAAATTATTTAATTTAGTTTTTGTTAAATTTTTTAATTTTTATATTAGTTGTATTTTTTTAATTATAGTTTAATAATTATTTTATTTTATTTTAATTTAGATAATATTATTTTTATTTTATTTTTTTAATTTTTTATTTTTAAATTTATATTATATTATATGTTTATATAAATTATATTATGTGTTTATTATTTTTATTTTATTTAATTCATTATTATTTTAATAATATTTTACAAAAATTATTTAATTTTATTTTTGTTTTTAATTTTTTATATTAATAATCTTTGAAATTATTTAATATAGTTTTTATTTTTGATTTAATGATTATTCTATTTTTAATTTAATTTTTATTTAGTTATTATTTTTATTTTTAAATTTATATTTTATTTTATTTAAAATTCTATTATTTGCTTTTATTTTTATTTAATTTATCCTAATAATATTTTACAATTTTATTTTTTATTATTTGTTTTTAATTTATTTTTTATATTAATATTATTAAATTATTTAATTTAGTTTTTATTTTAGTTTTGGTATAGGGTGTGTGTTTTTTTAAAATTTAAATGATTATTTTAGTTTTAATTTTTATTTAGTTAATTTAATTTTTATTTTTGGATTTTATTTTTTTAATTTTTTAATTTAATCTTTTATTTTAATTTTTTTTGTTTTATTTAAATTTTATTTTTATTTAAATAATCTTTTAAAAATATATATTTTTTATTTTTTTCATTAGTTAAATTTTAATTTTATTGATTTTTATTTTTGTAAACTTTTACATTTAATTTTATTTTTTTAATCTTTCAAATTTATATGTTATTTTACTTTTTATATTATCAATTTTTTATTTAGTTAATATTTTTTTTATTGATTTTAATTTTAATTTTTAGTTAATTTAATTTTTATTTTTGGTTTTTATTTTTTATTTTTTTAATCTTTCAAATTAATCTTTTATTTTAATTTTTTATATTATTTTTATTTTTTATTTTTATTTATATTTTAATAATCTTTTAAAAATATATATTTCTTATTTTTTTCATTTGGTTAATTTTATTTTTATTGATTTTAATTTTTTTATTATTTTTGTAAACTTTTACATTTAATTTTTAATTTTATTTGTATAATCTTTCAAATTTATATGCTATTTTACTTTTTATATTTATATTTTTTATTTAGTTAATTTTATTTTTATTGATTTTTTTTTTAATTTAAAAAAAAACTTCTACATTTAATTTTTACCTTTTGGAATGCCATATCTAGCTCCAAAGATCACCTTAAAAGGGGTATCTTGTGGGAAATTGGTAATGGTGAGAAAATTGACTTTTGGGAGGATGCATGGATTTCTCCCACCCCCCTCTCGTTACAAGTGACATGGGTCGAATGGTATGGTCAGTGCAAAGATAAATGGGGCTCTAAGATTTAGGACTATTAGGAAATCAGAGATGGAATGAAGTGTTGGAAAGCCATAACCAACAAAGTCCTTCCCTTGGAAAAATCACAAGCTATCCAGAATCTCAACCAGGTTCTTATTCATATCCATATCCCCTATGTCCAGAAAGAGGATCATTTTGTTTGGAGAGCAGAAGATAGCAGAAAATCCCCAGTGTCCTTGGGCCATGCCATTGAACTTAATTTGGATAACAACTAGGATCACTAGATTTTTTTTTGGGTAAAGCATCTAACCCCCAATATTAACTTCTTTTAGCTAGTAGCTCAAAACAAAATTTTAACAATTGAGAATCTTGCCAAAAGGGGACTAATCGTCCCCAATAGATGTCTGATATGTAAAAATGCAGAAGATTCCACTCAGCACCTTTTTTTGGAATGCCCATTCAACTTGACTTTGTTCAACAGGATCCTTAATCGCCTCAACATATCTTGGGTCAAACCAAACAACATCATGAATCTCATTTTACAATGGAATCCTCCATGGAATATCCCCTCTTTGACTTTCCTTTGGCACCTTGCACTTCCTCACTGGTTTTGGTGCATTTGGAAAACTCGCAATGATAGTTTATTTCAAAAAAAAAAGGTATCATTGGAAAAACGCCTTTCACAGACTCTGTCAAGCCATTTCTAAAAATTGGAAGGCCTTCCCTCCCAAGGATAAGGAGCTTGACCCCCCTTCGGCATGGCTTATCCTTAACAAATGAGACCTTTAAGAAGCAATCAACTCCTCCTCAAAAGACATCATACGCAAGCAAACTAAATGGAAGGCCCCTCGGAGGGGTGGATAAAATTGAACTTCGATGGGGCCTCTAAAGGTAACCCAGGCCCTACTGGCAGAGGGGGCATTATAAGAAATACTAAAGGCAAAATGATGGTGGCCTATGCAGGCCCCATAGGTAAACAAACTAACCATCTAGTTGAAGCCAAAGCAATGCTCTAGGGAATTTAGCTAGTACAGAGCCTCAACCAGAGCATAATTATAATTGAAGGGGATTTACTCAACATCTTAAATCCCCTGGAAGAAAAACCACTCCTTCACATACTATTAAGAATCTAATTGATGATGCGAAGCTTATCCTTCACACCATTTCTCAAGTCCAACTCAACCATACTTATAGGGAAGGTAATGGGGTAGTTGACATTCTAGCTAGTATTGGAGTGGAACTCCAAAGTATCACTAACTATCATGATGAAGGTAGTGTCCCCCTTAAGGCGCTTAGCATCATCCGCATGGAAGGTATGCATGCAGCATAAAACCATCATGTCCTCGCACGTGCAACCCCTCATCTCGACGGGCCTAATCACAATTCCACACACATGCATTCATTTCAAGGCAAGGGAACGCAATTAGGATAAGGAGGCTTTGGTGGGCAGTCCACATTATTCAAGCCCTAGTTGTTTAGTTCGACCCTAGAATTCTTGGCTCACTCCCTCCATCCCTACTCCAGATACCATGGGCGGTGACAGAGACTGGCAGGAGCCAACATCTTGCAAAGATGTTCAAGAACAAAAGGTGTGGAGAAAGTTTAAGAAGGGAGGCCTAATTGAGTACATGGAATGCATTACCGAGCACAACCCTATGGTGGTCAGAGACTTTGTAGTTGCTTGGACAAAAAGGAAGGTTACTATACGGGGGATTTACATAAACATCTTTGAAGAGCTCATTGGAGATGTCACATGTATGGCATGTACTAGTGCTAAAGAATACAAGGACCAATCCAAAAAGCAGGAATCCCTTTAGTACTTCTTTTGAACCAATGATTTCATGCAAATTGAGAAGGGCTTTTCCCATGCCAACCTACCAAGGTATTGGCCCGATGTTTGCTTACAGGTCATGAGGTACATGATCTTGGAAGGTAAGTACACCTTGATTTTCTCACACCATTTCTTGTTGTTCAATCATTTCATCAGTTTTAAGATCATTGTTCTCTATTTTCTTCTGAAGTCCTTGGAAAGCACCATCCTTCTTCACCAGGTTAATGACATTAACCCTATCCTATATCAAGGCCTCATCCTTCTATTTGTGAAGCACAAACAAACCCTACTTGGTAAAAAAGTCCTCCCAGGGGATGATCATCCTCCGAGGACTCCTAGGACAACTCCTTGGAGGAGGATCCTACTATGGGATCCCTCCTTCCACCTGAACACTCCCTTTGTAACAATTTGTCCAAATCCCCACCTAATGACTTACCCCTCAAAATGTTGTTCATTCCTAAATCCAAATCCATTATATTTGGTAGCCCTTTTACCTCTGACCAAAAGGGCAAGGCCATTGTAACAACAAAACATGAGAAGAATAAAGAAATAATGAAAAACTTCAATGTAAAGGTCCAGCAGTCGGGCTTCGATTTGGCTTAAATTAATTCAGGATTGGAACGAGCTCCATTGGGTCGTGGAGGCCACGGTTCAAACATTGATGCAGTGTGCTCAACCCCTTCCCAATCCTCGGCTTTTTCAAATCCCCCAAGGTTCCTAAATCACCCCCCCCGCCCCCGGAGTCCCCTTAAGCAAACCTTCCCATAGGGGAAAGGCAAGAAGCGTTCAAGGATGATTTTTTCAGAGCTATATGTTGAGGGACCTGAGAATCATACTAGAGCAAAGGTTTCAAAAGACAAGTCTAGCATTCTGATAAAGGACAATTCAGCGATGAAGGACACCTAGGAGGGTCCTTCCAATTATCTTGTTTTATTTTATGTCTTTGTTTTTGCTTTGTTTTGTCTTTAGTACTCTCTTTTGTTTGTTCGATCGTGTAGGGCATTTTTAAAACTCTGTATTTCATTTTTTATTGTTCTGAGTCCTTTTAAAACCTAGGTTTAACTTATCAAATTAAAAAATATATTTATTTTTTATTTAGTTAATTTTTATTGATTTTAACTTTTTTATTATTTTTGTAAACTTTTAATTTTTTTTAATTTTGTTTTTAATTTTCATTTAGTTAATTTTAATTTTATTTTTTGCTTTTATTTTTTTGATCTTTCAAATTTATATGTTATTTTATTTTTTATATTATTTTCTTATTTGCTTATTATTTTTATTTAATTTAATATTTGTTTGATTTATTTTTATTTTATTTATATTTTAATAATCTTTTAAAAATATATTTTTTTTAATCTTATTTTTATTTTTTTATTAATTATTTTTAATGTAAATTATATTATTGTTTTATTATTTAATTTTTTTATTATTAATTTATTAATATTATTTTATTATTTGTTTTTAATTTACTTTTTATTCATTTTAAATTATTTTTTATATTAGTAACTTTTAAATAATTTAATTTAATTTTTATTTTTATATTGGTTGTAATTTTTTTTAAAAAAAATTTAATGATTATTTTTATTTAGTTAATTTTATTTTTATTCTTTTAATCTTTTAAATTTATATTTTATTTTGTTTTTAGTTTTTTTTTTTTGGCTTTTTATTTTATTTGTAAAAATATATATTTCTTATTTTTTTATTTAGTTAATTTTATATTTGATTTTATTTTTATTGATTTTAATTTTTTATTATTTTTGTAAACTTTTACATTTAATTTTTATTTAATTTTTTTAATCTTTCAAATTTATATGTTATTTTATTTTTTATATTATTATTTTTATTTAGTTAATTTAATTGTTATTGATTTTAATTTTTTACTATTTTTGTAAGCTTTTAAATTCAATTTTTAATTTTTATTTATATTTTAGTAATCTTTTAAAAATATACATTTATTATTATTTTTAGTTAATTTTGTTTCTATTGATTTTAATTTTTTATTATTATTTGCAAACTTTTACATTTAATTTTTAATTTTTATTTAGTTAATTTTAATTTTATTGTTTTAATCTTTCAAATTTATGTTATTTTATTTTTTAGATTATTATTTTTTATTTAATTAATTTAATTTTTAATTTAGTTTTTATTATTTTTAGAAACTTTTACATTTAATTTTTATGTAGTTAATTAATTTTTTTTTTTTTAATCTTTTAAATTTATATGTTTTTTAGTCTTTCAAATTTATATGTTATTTTATATTTTATATTATATATATATATATATATATATATATATATATATATATATATATGATTTTTAATTTTGTTTTTATTATTATTTTTTTGAATTTTTTTTTAATTTAATTTTTAATTTTTTAATCTTTCAAATTTATATGTTATTTTATATTATTTTATTATTATTTTTATTTTATATATATATATATTATTTTTAATTTTGTTTTTATTATTATTTTTTTGAATTTTTTTTTAATTTAATTTTTTATTTTTTAATCTTTCAAATTTATATTATTTTCTTGTTTGTTTATTTTTAGATAGATACGAAGCTTTTTTACTAGAGCAACAATTGGTTATAATTCAGTGACCATAATTGGTCAATACCAGCAATATAATCATAACTGATCAATACTAACAATATCACATAATACCACCATAACCGACAAATACCAATAATATTGTCACAACCGACGAATATCATTGAAATAGCCACAATTGACCTAATTTTAACGATAGGCAACAACCAACTAAAACCAACAATACTACACAATACTGTCAATATGAGCAACATGATCACAACCAGTCAATATTAACAATACCACCACAACCAACGAATACCAACAATACTGTCACAACCAACCAATACCAATAATACCGTCACAATCGACGAATATCAATAATACCACATAATATCATCACAATCAACGAATGCCAACAATACCATCGTAACCAGTGAATACCATTGAACGGTCACAACCGGCCTAATACCAACGATCGGTCACAATCGACTAATAACAATAATACCACATAATATCGTCAATCCCAGCAATATGGTCACAACCATCCAATACCAACAATACAGTCACAACTGACAAATACCAACAATACAGTCACAATCGACGAATACCATTGAAATTTCGACAATCAACATAATACTAATGATAGGTCACAACCAGTCAATATCAATAATATCATACAATATCGTCAATACCAACAATACGACCACAACCAAGCAATACTATCACAACCAATGAATACCAACAATACCACATAATATTGTCACAACCAGTCAATGCCAATAATATCATCACAAGCAGTGAATACCAACAATACCACACAATACGATCACAATCAATGAATATCAACAATATCACATAATACCGTCACAATCGATTAATATCAACAATATCACATAATACCGTCACAATCGATGAATACCCATAATACCGTTACAACTGGTGAATACTATTGAAATGGTCACAATCAACATAATACTAACGATCGATCACAACTGGCCAATACCAACAATGCTACACAATACCGTCAATAAAAATAATACGACCACAACCAACCAATACCATCACAACTGGTGAATACCAACAATACCACCCAATACCGTCACAACTAATAATACCACATAATATCACCATAACCAACGAATACCAATAATATCATCACAATCGATGAATACCATTGAAACAACCACAACTGGTCTAATGCCAATAATACCACATAATTCCATCACAACTAGTGAACACCAACAATATCATCAGAACCGATGAATACTATTGAAATGATCACAACCAGCCTAATACCAATGACTGGCTACAACCAGGTTCCAATACCTCTGAGATTTGGACCTAGATGGTGCATGTGATAACCAAATTGCTTTACCAACACACCCCCATCTCATCGGTATTTTCTTATTTGCTTATTATTTTTATTTAATTTAATATTTATTTGATTTATTTTTATTTTAATAATCTTTTAAAAATATATATTTTTTATTTTGTTTTTAATTATTTTATTTTATTTTATTTTTAATTGGTTTATTATTTTTATTATTATTATTTAATCTTTTGTTTTTAAATTTATATTTTATTTTATTTTTTATTTTTATATAAATTATATTATTTGTTTATTTAATTTATTTTAATACTATTTTACAATTTTATTTTTTATTATTTATTTTATTTTTTATTCGTTTTAATTTATTTTTAACTTATTTTTTTTTTATGTTTTTGTTTTACTTTTTATTTTATTTGTATTGTAATAATCTTTTTAAGATATATATTTCTTATTTTTTAATTTAGTTAATTTTATGTTTAATTTTGTTTTTATTTATTTTATTTTAATTTTTCAAATTTATATGTTATTTTATTTTTAATTTAGTTTTTATTGATTTTATTTTTTTACTATTTTTGTAAACTCTTACATTTAATTTTTATTTATATTTTAATAATCTTTTAAAAACTATATATTTCTTATTTTATTTTATTTAGTTAATTTTATTTTTTTTAAATTTGTTTTTATTGGTTTTAATTTTTTATTATTTTTGTAAACTTTTACATTTAATTTTTATTTGATTAATTTTAATTTCATTTTTATTTTTTCAATCTTTCAAATTTATATTTTATTTTATTTTTTATATTATTTTTTTATTTAGTTAATTTTATTTTTAATTTAGTTTTTATTGATTTTAATTATTATTATTATTTTTGTAAACTTTATTTTATTTTATTTTTTATTTTTTAATCTTTTAAATTTATATTATTTTCTTGTTTATTTTTAGATAGATACGAAGCTTTTTTATTAGAGCAACAATCAGTTACAATTCAGTGACCATAACTAGTCAATACCAGCAAAACGATCACAACCAATCAATACTAATAATATCGTCACAACTGATGAATACCAACAATACCACATAATATCACCACAACCGATGAATACCAATAATATCATATAATATCACTACAACCAGTCAATACCAACAATATCACACAATACCACTATAACCGACAAATACCAATAATACTGTCACAATTGGTGAATACCAATAATACCATCACAACTGATGAATACCATTGAAATAGCCACAACTGGCCTAATTTTAACGATAGGTCACAACCAACCAAAACCAATAATACCACACAATACCACCAATACGAGCAATATGATCACAACCAGTCAATACTAACAATACCACCACAACTAACGAATACTAACAATACTACACAATGTCACAACCAACCAATACCAATAATACTGTCACCATTGATTAATATAAAAAATACCACACAATATCGTCATAACCGACGAATGCCAACAATACCGTCACAACCGGTGAATACCATTGAAACAGCCACAACCGGCCTAATACCAATGATAGGTCACAACCAGCCAATACCAATAATACCATACAATATCGTCAATACCAGTAATATGGTCACAACTATCCAATACCAACAATATCGTCACAACTGACAAATACCAATAATACAGTCACAATCGACGAATACCATTGAAACATCGGCAATCGACCTAATACCAATGATAGGTCACAACTAGTCAATACCAATAATATCACACAATATAGTCAATACCAACAATATGATCACAACTGATCAATACCAATAATACCGTCACAACCAACGAATACCAACAATACCACACAATACCGTCACAACCAGTTAATACCAATAACATTATCACAATCGGTGAATACCAACAATACCACCACAATTGATGAATATCAACAATACCACACAGTATCATCACAATCGATGAATACCCATAATACCATCATAACCGGTGAATACTATTGAAATGGCCACAATCGGCCTAATACTAACGATAAACCACAATCGGTCAATACCAATAATGCTACATAATATTGTCAATATTAGTAATACGACCACAACCAACCAATACCACCACAACTGACGAATACCAACAATACTACCCAATACCGTCACAACTAATAATACCACATAATATCACCACAACCAGTGAATACCAATAATATCGTCACAATCGACAAATATCATTGAAACAATCGCAACTGATTTAATGCCAATAATATCACACAATTCTGCACAACTAGTGAATACCAACAATACCATCACAACCGATGAATATTATTGAAATGATCACAACCGGCATAATACCAATGATTGGCAACAAACATCCAATACCTTCGAGATTTGAACCTAGATAGTGCATGTGACAACCAAATTGCTCTACCAACACACCCTCATCTCATCGATATTTTCTTATTTGCTTATTATTTTTATTTAATTTAATATTTATTTGATTTATTTTTATTTAATTTTTATTTTAATAATCTTTTAAATATATATATTTTTTATTTATTTAGTTTATTATTATTTTTTATTATTTAATCCTTATTTTTAAATTTATATTTTATTTTATTTTTTATATAAATTATATATTTTTTTATTTAATTTAATTTATTATTATTTTAATACTATTTTACAATTTTATTTTTTATTCATTTTAATTTACTTTTTATATTAATTTATTTTTTACTTATTGTTTTTATTTTTATTTTTTACTTTTTATTTTATTTGTATTTTAATAATCTTATTAAAATATATATTTCTTTTTTTTTTATTTAGTTAATTTTATGTTTAATTTTGTTTTTATTGATTTTATTTTATTATTATTTTTTTAATCTTTCAAATTTATATGTTATTTTATTTTTAATTTAGATTTTATTGATTTTATTTTTTTCTAGTAGTTTTGTAAACTCTTACATTTAATTTTTATTTATATTTTAATAATCTTTTAAAAACTATATATTTCTTATTTTATTTTATTTAGTTAATTTTATTTTTAAATTTTAATTTTATGGTTTTAATTTTTTATTATTTTTGTAAACTTTTACATTTAATTTTTAATTTTTATTCAGTTAATTTTATTTTTATTTTTTCAATCTTTCAAATTTATATTTTATTTTACTTTTTATATTGTTTTTTTATTTAGTTAATTTTATTTTTAATTTAGTTTTTATTGATTTTAATTTTTATTATTATTTTTGTAAACTTTTTTTTATTTAATTTTTAATTTTTTAATCTTTCAAATTTATATTATTTTTTTGTTTGTTTATTTTTAGATAGATACAAAGCTTTTTTACTAGAGCAACAATTGGTTACAATTTTGTGACCACAACTGGTTAATCCCAGCAATACGATCACAACCGATCAATACTAATAATATCGTCACAATTGACGAATACCAATAATACCGTCACAATTGGTAAATACCAATAATACTGTCATAACTGACGAATATCATTGAAATAGCCACAACTGACCTAATTTTAACGATAGGTCACAACCAACCAAAATCAATAATACCACACAATACCGCCAATACGAGCAATATGATCACAACCAGTCAATACTAACAATACCACCACAACCAACGAATACTAACAATACTACACAATATTGTCACAACCAACCAATACCAACAATATTGTCACAACTGGTGAATATCAACAATACCACACAATATCATCACAACTGACGAATGCCAACAATATCGTCACAACTGGTGAATACTATTGAAATGGCTACAACCGGCCTAATACCAACAATCGGTTACAACCGGCGAATATCAATAATCCCACACAATATCGTCAATACTAGCAATATGGTCACAACCATCCAATACCAACAATAACGTCACAACTGACAAATACCAAAAATACAGTCACAATCGACGAATACCATTGAAACATCAACAATGGACTTAATACCAATGATTGGTCACAACTAGTCAATCTAATAATATCACACAATATCATAATACTAACAATACGGCCACAACTGATCAATACCAACAATACCGTCACAACCAGTGAATACCAATAATATTACATAATATCGTCACAACTAGACTACCAATAATATCATCACAATTAGTGAATATCAACAATACCACACAATACCACCACAACTGATGAATATCAACAATACCACACAATACCGTCATAACTGACGAATACCCATAATACCGTCACAACTGGTGAATACTATTGAAATGGCCACAATCGGCATAATACTAATGATCGACCACAATCGACCAATACCAACAATGCTACACAACACCATCAATACCAATAATACGACCACAACCAACCAATACTATCACAACTGGCAAATACCAACAATACCACCCAATACTGTCACAACTAATAATACCACACAATATCACCACAATCAGCGAATACCAATAATATCATCACAACTGACGACTACCATTGAAACAGTCACAATTGGTCTAATGCCAATAATACCACACAATTCCGTCACAACCAGTGAATACCAACAATACCATCACAACCGATGAATACTATTGAAATGATCTACAACTGGCCTAATACCAATGATTCGCTACAACTAGTCTCCAATACCTCCGAGATTTGAACCTAGATGGTGCATGTGACAACCAAATTACTTTACCAACACACCCCCATCTCATTGGTATTTTCTTATTTGATTATTATTTTTATTTAATTTAATATTTATTTGATTTATTTTTATTTTAATAACCTTTTAAAAATATATATTTTTTATTTTATTTTTATTTAGTTTATTATTTTTATTATTATTTAATCTTTTATTTTTAATACTATATTTTATTTTATTTTTTTATATAAATTATATTATTTGTTTATTTAATTTATTTAATTATTATATTAATACTATTTTTACAATTTTATTTTTTATTTTTTTATTATTTTATTTTTTATTCATTTTAATTTATTTTTTACTTATTGTTTTTAGTTTTTTGTTTTGCTTTTTATTTTATTTGTATTTTAATAATCTTTTTAAAATATTTTTTTTTTAATGTTTTTATTTAGTTAATTTTATGTTTAATTTTGTTTTTATTGATTTTATTTTATTATTATTTTTTTAATCTTTCAAATTTATATGTTATTTTATTTTTTATATTATTTTTAAACTAATTAATTTTATTTTTAATTTAGTTTTTATTGATTTTATTTTTTTTACTATTTTTGTAAACTCTTACATTTAATTTTTATTTATATTTTAATAATCTTTTAAAAACTATATATTTCTTATTTTATTTTATTTAGGTAATTTTATTTTTTAATTTTGTTTTTATTGGTTTTAATTTTAATTTTTTTTGGTAAACTTTTACATTTTATTTTTAATTTTATTTAGTGAATTTTATTTTTATTTTTATTTTTTAATCTTTTAACTTTATATATCATTTTTTTATTTAGTTAATTTAGTTTTTATTGATTTTAATTTTTTATTAATTTTGGAAACTCTTATATTTAATTTTTATTTTTTATTTATTTAATTTTTTTATTGCTTTTAATTTTTTTATTATTTTTGTAAACTTTTACATTTGTTTTTTGTTTGATTTTTACTTTTTATTTAGTTAATTTTATTTTTATTTTTATTTTTTATTTTTTTAATCATTCAAATTTATATGTTTTTTAATCTTTCAAATTTATATGTTATTTTATATTTTATTTTATTTACTTATTATTTGTATTTAATTTAATATTTGATTTATTTTTATTTTATTTATAGTTTAATAATCTTTTAAAAATATATATTTTTTATTTTATTTTTATTTAGTTAATAATCTTTTTAAAATATATATATTTTATTTTGTTTTTAATTATCTTATTTTTATTTTTAAATTTTATTTTATTTTTAATTATTTAATATTATTTTTATTTAGTTAATATTGTTTTTATTTTTTATTTTTAATCTATTTTTTATTTTTATATAAATTATATTATTTGTTTATTTAATTTATATTATTATTATTTTAATAATATTTTATAATTTTATTTTATACTATTTGTTTTTAATTTATTTTTTATTCATTTTAAATTATTTTTAATATTAGTAACTTTTAAATTATTTAATTTAATTTTTATTTTATTTTTTATATTGGTTCTATATTTTTTTATTTTAATTTAATGATTATTTTTATTTTTATTTCAATTTACTTAATTTTATTTTTTGTTTTTATTTTATTTTTATTACTTTAATCTTTTAAATTTATATTTTATTTTATTTTTAGTTTTTTTTTGCTTTTTATTTTATTTGTATTTTAATAATCTTTTAAAATATATATTTCTTATTTTTTTTATTTAGTTAATTTTATTTTTAATTTTGTTTTTATTGATTGTAATTTTTTATTAGTTCTGTAAACTTTTACATTTAGTTTTTATTTTATTTTTTTAATCTTTCAAATTTATATGTTATTTTATTTTTTATATTATTATTTTTATTTAGTTAATTTTAATTTTATTGATTTTAATTTTTTTAATATTTTTGTAAAATTTTAAATTTAATTTTTAATTTTTATTTATATTTTAATAATCTTGTAAAAATATATATTAATTATTATTTTTAGTTAATTTTATTTTTAATTTTGTTTTTATTGATTTTAATTTTTTATTATTTTTGTAAATTTAACATTTAATTTTTATTTAGTTAATTTATTTTTTATTTTTTTAATCTTTCAAATTTATATGTTATTTTATTTTTTATTTAGGTAATTTTATTTTTAATTTATTTTTTATTGATTTTAATTTTTTTACTATTTTTGGAAACTTTTACATTTAATTTTTAATTTTTATTTAATTTTATTTTTAATTTTGTTTTTATTGGTTTTAATTTTTTTTGGTAATCTTTTACATTTAATTTTTATGTAGTAAATTTAATTTTTATTTTTTTAATCTTTTAAATTTATGTTTTTTAATCTTTCAAATTTATGTGTTATTTTATATTATTTTCTTATTATTTTTATTTTAATAATTTTTTAAAAATATATATTTTTTATTTTGTTTTTATTTCGTTAATTTTATTTTTAATTTTGTTTTTATTGATTTTATTTTTTTATTATTATTTTTTTAAACAAATTTTTATTTTTTAATCTTTCAAATTTATATTATTTTATTGTTTGTTTATTTTTAGATAGATACGAAGCTTTTTAACTAGAGCAATAATCGGTTACAATTTATTGACCATAACCGGTCAATACCAACAATATGACTACAACTGATCAATACTAACAATATCGTCACAATTGAGGAATACCAACAATACCACATTATATCGTTACAATCGGTGAATACCAATAATATCACATAATATCACTACAACCAGTCAATACCAACAATATCGCACAATACCGTCACAACTGATGAATACCAATAATATCATCACAACTGGAGAATATCAATAATACTGTCACAACTGATGAATACCATTGAAATAGACACAACTGACCTAATTTTAACGATAGGCCACAACCAACCAATACCAACAATACTACACAATATTGTCACAACCGGCCAATACCAACAATATCATCACAACTGACGAATATTAACAATATCATATAATATCGTCACAATCGATGAATGCCAACAATACCATCACAATTGGTGAATACCATTGAAACGGCCACAACCGGCCTAATACCAACAATCAGTCACAACTGACCAATACCAATAATACCACACAATATCGTCAATACCAACAATATGGTCACAACCATCCAATACCAACAAAATCATCAAAACTGACAAATACCAACAATACAGTCACAATCAACGAATACCATTGAAACAACCATAATCGACCTAATATCAATGATAGGTCACAATTAGTCAATATCAACAATATCACACAATATCGTCAATACCAACAATACGACCACAACCGACTAATACTAATAATACCGTCACAACCAACGAATACCAACAATACCACACAATATTGTCAATACCATCACAATCAGTGATTACCAATAATACCACCACAACTGACGAATATCAACAATACCACACAATACCATCATAATCGATGAATACTCATAATATCGTCACAACCAGTGAATACTATTGAAATGGCCACAATCGGCATAATACAACAATACAGTCACAATCAACGAATACCATTGAAACAACCATAATCGACCTAATATCAATGATAGGTCACAATTAGTCAATATCAACAATATCACACAATATCGTCAATACCAACAATACGACCACAACCGACCAATACTAATAATACCGTCACAACCAACGAATACCAACAATACCACACAATATTGTCAATACAATCACAATTAGTGATTACCAATAATACCACCACAACTGACGAATATCAACAATACCACACAATACCATCATAATCGATGAATACTCATAATACTGTCACAACCAGTGAATACTATTGAAATGGCCACAATCGGCATAATACTAATGATTGATCACACCCGACCAATACCAACAATGCTACACAATACCATCAATACCAATAATATAACTAGAACCAACCAATACCGTCACAACTGGCGAATACCAACAATCCCATCACAACTAATAATACCACACAATATCACCACAACTAGCAAATACCAACAATATCATCACAACCGACAAATACCATTGAAATAGTCACAACTAGTCTAATGCCAATAATACCACATAATTCCACCACAACTAGTGCATACCAACCATACCATCACAACCGATGAATACTATTGAAATGATCACAACCGGCCTAATATCAATGATTGGCTACAACCAACCTCCAATATCTTTGAGATTTGAACCTAGATGGTGCATATGACAACCAAGTTGCTTTACCAACACACCCCCATCTCATCAGTATTTTCTTATTTGCTTATTATTTTTATTTAATTTAATATTTATTTGATTTATTTTTATTTTAATAATCTTTTAAAAATATATATTTTTTATTTTGTTTTTAATTATTTCATTTTTAAATTTATATTTTATTTTATTTTTATAAATAAATTATATTATTTATTTAATTTACTTAATTATTATTTTAATACTATTTTACAATTTTATTTTTTATTATTTATTTTTATTTTATTTTTTATTCATTTTAATTTATTTTTTACTTATTATTTTTATTTTTTTGTTTTGCTTTTTATTTTATTTGTATTTTAATAATATTTTTTTAAAATATATATTTCTTATTTTTTTATTTAGTTTATTTTATGTTTAATTTTGTTTTTATTGATTTTATTTTATTATTATTATTTTAATCTTTCAAATTTATATGTTATTTTATTTTCTATATTATTTTTTTGATTAATTAATTTTATTTTTAATTTAGTTATTTTTGTAAACTCTTACATTTAATTTTTAATTTTTATTTTTATTTTAATAATCTTTTAAAAACTAAATATTTAGTATTTTATTTTATTTAGTTCAATTTATTTTTAAATTTTGTTTTTATTGGTTTTAATTTTTTATTATTTTTGTGAACTTTTACATTTAATTTTTAATTTTTATTTAGTTAATTTTATTTTTATTTTTATATTTTTAATCTTTCAAATTTATATTATATTTTGTTTTTTATATTATTTTTTATTTAGTTAATTTTATTTTTAATATATTTTTTTTATTGATTTTAATTTTTTATTAATTTTGGAAACTTTTACATTTTATTTTTATTTAACATTTATTCAATTTAATTTTTATTGGTTTTAATTTTTTTATTATTTTTGTAAACTTTTACATTTGTTTTTGTTTAATTTTTAATTTTTATTTAGTTAATTTTATTTTTTTAATCTTTCAAATTTATATGTTTTTTAATGTTTCAAATTTATATGTTATTTTATATTTTATATTATTTTCTATTTTTCTTATTATTTTTATTTAATTTAATATTTGATTTATTTTTATTTTAATAATCTTTTAAAAATATATATATTTTATTTTGTTATTAATTATCTTATATTATTTTAATTTAGTTAATATTATTTTAATTTAGTTAATATTGTTTTTATTTTTTATTTTTATATAAATTATATTATTTGTTTATTATCTTTTATTTTATTTATTTTATTGTTATTTAAATAATATTTTATAATTTGTTTTTAATTTATTTTTTATCCATTTTAAATTATGTTTTAATTAGTAACTTTTAAATTATTTAATTTAATTTTTTTTATTTCAATTTAATGATTATTTTTATTTTTATTTACTTAATTTTATTTTTATTCTTTTAATCTTTTAAATTTATATTTTATTTTATTTTTACCATTTTTTTTCTTTTTCTTTTAGTTGTATTTTAATTTTATATATATATATATATATATATATATATATATATATATATATATATATATATATATATATATATATAATTTTATTTTTAGTTTTGTTTTTATTGATTTTAAATTTTTATTATTTTTTAAAACTTTTACATTTAATTTTTTTTAATCTTTCAAATTTATATGTTATTTTATTTTTATTTAGTTAATTTTATTTTTAATTCAATTTTTATTGATTTTAATTTTTTTACTATTTTTGTAAACTTTTAAATTTAATTTTTAATTTTTATTTATCTTTTAAAAATGTATATTTATTATTATTGTTAGTTAATTTTATTTTTAATTTTGTTTTTATTGATTTTAATTTTTTATTATTTTTGTAAACTTTTACATTTAATTTTTATTTAGTTAATTTGTTTTTATTTTTTATTTTTATTTTTTTAATCTTTCAAATTTATATGTTATTTTATTTTTTATTTAGTTAATTTCATTTTTAATTTAGTTTTTATTGATTTTAATTTTTTTACTATTTTTGAAAACTTTTACATTTAATTTTTATTTACTTAATCTTATTTTTAATTTTGTTTTTATTGGTTTTAATTTTTTTGGGTAAACTTTTACATTTAATTTTTATTTAGTTAATTTTAATTTTATTTATTTTAGTTTTTTATTTTTTTAATCCTTTAAATTTATATGTTTTTCAATCTTTCAAATTTATATGTTATTTTAGATTTTATATTATTTTCTTATTTGCTTATTATTTTTATTTTAATAATCTTTTAAAAATATATATATTTTTATTTTGTTTTTGTTTAGTTAATTTTATTTTTAATTTTGTTTTTATTGATTATATTTTTTATTATTATTTCTTGTAAACTTTTTTTTTATTTAATTTTTTATTTTTTAATCTTTCAAATTTATATTATTTTCTTGTTTATTTATTTTAGATAGATACGAAGCTTTTTGACTAGAGCAAGAATTGGTTATAATTCAATAGCCACAAAGCAATACGGTCACAACCAACGAATATCAACAATATCATTATAACTGACGAATACCAACAATACCACACAATATCGTCATAATTGAAGAATACCAATAATACCACATAATATCGCTACAACTAATCAATACCAATAAAACCATACAATACCGTCACAACCGATGAATACCAACAATACCATCACAACTAACGAATACCAATAATATCATCACAATCAGTGAATACCATTCAAACAACCACAACTGACCTAATTTTAACAATAGGTCACAACTGGCCAATACCAACAATACCGTCAATACTAGTAATATGGTCACAACCGGTCAATACCAACAATACCATCACAACTGATGAATACCAATAATACCACACAATACTGTCACAACCAATCAATACCAACAATACTGTCACAACTGACGAATATCAATAATACCATCACAACCGATGAATATCAACAATACCACATAATATCATCACAACTGACGAATACTAATAATATCATCACAATCGATGAATATCATTGAAACAGCCACAACTAGTCTAATACCAATGATCGACCACAACTGAGCAATACCAATAATACCACACAATATCATCAATACCAGTAATACGGTCACAACTGATCAATACTAATAATACCATCACAACTAGCGAATACCAACAATATAATCACAATCGGCGAATACCATTGAAACAGTCACAATCGACCTAATCCCAACGATAGGTCACAACTGACCAATACCAACAATACCATACAATATTGTCAATACTAATAATACGGTCACAATTGGCTAATACCAATAATACCATCACAACCAGTGAATACCAACAATCTCATACAATACTGTCACAACCGATCAATATCAATAACACCACCACAATCAATGAATACCAACAATACCACACAATACCATCACAACCGACAAATACCAACAATACCACACAATATCGTTACAACCGATTAATACTAACAATACCATCACAACCGGTGAATACCATTATAATGGCCACAATCGACCTAATACCAACGATCGACCACAACCGATCAATACCAATAATGCTACACAATATCGCTAATACCAGCAATATGACCACAACCAACTAATATCAACAATACCGTCATAACTAGCAAATACCAATAATATCACCCAATACGATCACAACTAACAATACCACACAATATTACCACAATCAGCGAATACCAACAATATCATCACAACCGACGAATACCATTGAATACCATCACAACTAACAATACCACATCATATCACCACAACCAGCTAATACCAACAATACCATCACAACTGACGAATACCATTGAAACAACTACAACCGATCTAATGTCAATAATACCACACAATACCGCTATAACTAGCAAATACCAATAATACCATCATAATCGATGAATATCATTAAAACGACGATAATCTGCCTCATACCAATGATCGACCACAACCAACCTCCAATATTTGAACCTAGATGGTGCATGTGACAACCAAATTGCTTTACCAACACACCCCCATCTCATTAGTATTTTCTTATTATTTTTATTTAATTTAATATTTGAATTATTTTTATTTTAATAATCTTTTATAAATATATATATTTTATTTTGTTTTTAATTATTTTATTTTATTTTTATTTAGTTTATTATTTTTATTTTTTAATATTTTATTTTATTTTTTATATAAATTATATTATTTGTTTGTTTAATTTATTTTATTATTATTTTAATACTATATTACAATTTTATTTTTTATTATTTATTTTTATTTTTTATTCATTTTAATTTAGTTTTTATATTAATATCTTTCAAATTATTTAATTTAATTTTTATTTTATTTTTTATATTGGTTGTAATTTTTTTTTGCTTTTTTAATTTTTGTTTAGTTGATTTTATTTTTGTTCTTTTAATCTTTTAAATTTATATTTTATTTTATTTTTTATATTTTATATATATATTTTTGATTATTATTATTATTATGATTATTATTATTATTATTATTATTATTATTATTATTATTATTTTTGTGTGTTTTATTTTATTTATATTTTAATAATCTTTTTAAAATATATATTTCTTATTTTTTTATTTAGTTAATTTTATTTTTATTGATTTTATTTTATTATTATTTTTTTAATCTTTCAAATTTATATGTTATTTTATTTTTTATATTATTTATTTATTTATTTATTTATTTAATCTTATTTTTAATTTAGTTTTTATTGATTTTATTTTTTTTACTATTTTTGTAAACTCTTACATTTAATTTTTAATTTTTATTTATATTTTAATATTCTTTTAAAAATATATATATTTCTTATGTTATTTTGAAAATTTGTTTTTATTGGTTTTAATTTTTTATTATTTTTGTAAACTTTTACATTTAATTTTTATTTTTTGTTTAGTTAATTTTATTTTTTTAATCTTTCAAATTTATATGTTATTTTATTTTTTATATTATTATTTTTATTTAGTTAATTTTATTTTTTATTTAGTTTTTACTGATTTTAATTTTTTACTATTTTTGGAAACTCTTATATTTAATTTTTATTTATTTAATTTTATCTTTATTGGTTTTAATTTTTTTAATTATTTTTGTTTAATTTTTAATTTTTATTTAGTTAATTTTATTTTAATTTTTTGTTTTTATTTTTTTAATCTTTCAAATTTATATATTTTTTAATCTTTCAAATTTATATGTTATTTTATATTATTTTCTTATTTGCTTATTATTTTTATTTAATTTAATATTTGATTTATTTTTATTTTATTTATATTTTAATAATCTTTTAAAAATATATATTTTTTATTTTGTTTTTATTTAGTTAATTTTGTTTTTTATTTTGTTTTTATTTTTTTAATAAAATTTTACAATTAACTTTAATTACCTTTTTTTGTATTATTTTATTTGTTTAATTTAATGTTTATTTTGTTTTTGTTTATTTTTATTTTGTTTTACTTTTTAATTTATTTTAATTTTAATTTTTAAAAATATTTTTAAAAAATTATTTTTTATTTATTTTATAATTTATTTTTATTTATTTATATTTTTAGTTTGCTTTTCATTTACTTTTATTTATAATAATATATAATTTTTTTTTAACTTGTATAAAATTTTATGGCTCCTCAAAAGTCGACGTGGAAGTATGTATCCAAAATCTAATCAAGGCATGAAGTGAAATATAACTTGTGGGGAAAAATGTTTTATGAGAGTTGAACTTTATTTTATTTATAATTTAATAATCTTTTAAAAATATATATTTTTATTTTGTTTTTATTTTATTAATTTTATTTTTTATTGATTTTAATTTTAATTTTTTTTTCTAAACTTTTACATTTAACTTTAATTACCTTTTTTATATTATTTTTTATTTTATTTTATTTGTTTAATTTAATGTTTACTTTGTTTTTGTTTATTTTTATTTTGTTTTACTTTATAATTTATTTTAATTTTTAAAAATATTTTACAAAATTATTTTTTATTTTAATTTTTAATATTATTTTTTATTTATTTTATAATTTGCTTTTATTTATTTATATTTTTAGTTTGTTTTTCATTTATTTTTATTTATAATAATATATAATTATTTTTATTTTTACTTGCATAAAATTTCATGGTTGAAGTCTGGAAGCATGTATCTAAAATCAGATCAAGACAAATATTTTATGAGAGTTTAACTAGGGTGGACCACTTATTTGGCAGATTGGGTGATCGTGATGCGGGTGTTAAGGCATGTGCTAATGTTATTCTAGATATCAGAGTGACACTAGGGAAAGAAGAGGAACAATCACTAGCTATAAATCACGTCACTGCACAAAAGAAACAAAGAATTCAAGAATAAATTTTCAATAGCACATCAAAAAGTTTTTTTGCAAGTATGTCATTTCATTCTATATAAATGCAATCAAGAAAGTCTATAGTACAAAAGAAAGATGTGGATGATACATTGACTAATTTATTCTATTCAAGTGTCATTCCATTCAATGTAGCTAGGAGTCCATTCTATATAAATGCAATCAAGAAAGTCTTTGAATTTGGCAAATGATACATTCCACCTAGTTCTGAGAAGCTTAGGACCACTCTTTTGGAAAGGTTAAATGAGGTCACTGGAAACATGGCAGAGGTCAAGGCCTCTTGAAGTGTAATAGGGTGCAATATATTGAGTGATAACTGGTCTGACATGTGTCAAAGGCCATTGATAAATATCTTGGTGTATTGCCCTCAAGATGTATCTTTTTGAAAGTGATCGACGCCATGAATCATAAGAAGACTTTAGAATATGTTTTCAAAATCTTAGATGAAACAATTCTCGAAGTGGGTGAAGAAAATGTAAATTAGGTTGTCACTAATAATGCCACAATTTATGTAGGGGCTGAAAAAATGCTTGTGGAAAAGTATCCACAGATTTATTGGAGTCCTTGTACAACACAGCCTTAATTTGCTACTTTAGGTCTTGGCCAAATTTCCATGGGTGCATGAAGCAATTCATAGAGGAAGGATAATTACAAATTTCATAAGGAATCGCCACCCACATTGAGAATTTATCGACAACATGCATCTAAAGAGTTGTTGAGGCCTTGTGAAACAAAATATGCCTATTTTTATCACTCTAAAAAGTGTAGTTAAAGATAAAATCAACAATAAAGTCAGTGATTTGTTGTAATGAGTAGGAAAGATAAATCAACAAGCCTTAAGGGAAAGCACATAGAATAAATCATTTAAAACCCTGGCTTTAGGGAAAGTGCCAACAAAATTCTAAAAGTATGAGCCTATTATTGATGTGCTATTTGAAAATATTATGGATCAAGTACAAAGCAACTACAATAGTTTTCTATTCGATTTTTTAGTCAAGGAGCAATTGCGTCAGCATGTGAAAGGAAGTGGAGTTATTTTGACCACATTCAATCCAAGAAAATAAATAGGGTATTATTTGAAAAGTTAGCAGATTTTATTTATGTTAACAATAATTTACATGTGTATGAGCAAATGACAAAATAATCTTTTTCTTCACAACCCCAACCTATTGTAGCTGACTTAGAGGACAAAAGATGATCTTAACTTCCTTTATGATGAATCTAGTGATAATGATTTTGATGAGCAAAGTGCTCTTGATGATATGGAACTTATTGATGTAGCTAGTAGCCTATAAGGCCATAGCTGTATTGGCTTTTAATGATGTAAATTTTTTTTTATGTATAGTTCGAATGAAGTTTAAGAACTTAATATTATATGTTTTACATTGAGACACTTAGTTTTTCAAGAAGTATTTACAATACTTTGATTTGACTTATTTTATTATGGTTAAAGGGTGGGCGTTTTTCAAATTAGGGACCCTTATCCTAGACATGGAACACATAGCCAAGGCCTAAACAACCAAATATTACAATATGCTCAGCAGCACAACACAAAAAAGAATATCAAAAACAGCTAAAGAATAACTGTTAATGACCCACCCAAAATACCATTTGAGAACCAAAGGTCAAAGATGAATAACAATTGCACAGAATATATTTATTGCTTAAATTGTTTTCTTCAGGTCTACTTCAATTTGGTCTTTCAAGCCCTGCCTCCACCTTCCATGAGGTTTCTGCAGGGCCCTCTTAAATGGAGTAACTTGTTGGAAGGCTGGACCTCCTCTTTTCTATTTTTATTCTTTTTCTGAACTTTAATCCATCCTCCGTCATCCTTATAGGTTTTGGGAGAAAAAACATTCCGCAAACCCTCATCAGTATTGAACAAACTCAAGTCAAAATACACGCTATCCAATATGTTTTTTTCCTTCACATGAGGATGTGATTATTAGAATTTTGGCTTCTAGAAAGATCTAAAATCTTGCCATCTTGAAGAGGTATTAGAATACATTCATGTAAATTCTCTTATTTTCTCTCATTACATCAGGATGTTCTGCTACAAGCCTTGTATCTGTCTCTTCTAAATTCGATGAGCCATCATACTTCGGACCATAAACTGTAAGTAGTTCTAATGAAGAATGCTTCCACCAAGTCGATTTTACTTTTGTTTTTACAATAGGATAATTAGAAGATAAATTACTAGTATTAAAACACCTATGACACCTTAAAGGCAGTCCCTCATAATCCAACAACTGAATCCATACTTGATCTTCTACTATCATATCTATGGAGGCTAAAAGATCAAGTGTTGTATCAAATAAAACTAAAATTCTAGAACAATTTGTATGAGAAAACAAATTAGTGGCTGAATTAGTCTGTATGATTTTGCCAATGGAGTTATCAATAGCATTGAAACAAGGTTTAGACAAAAATGAAGGGGAAGATGTGGGAGGCAGATCCATACGGGTCTGGGGGAGAAAGTATTAATAAGGGGATTAAAATTTGGATCCCAAGGTTTCATAAATAACTGGTGTTTATTCCAGCTCCACTAATGCCCAAGGATAAGATATTTAACTGAAGAGAGGAGGAAAATAGTAGTAAAAAAACCTTTTACAGAAGGATAAAGTTTCACTTTATCTTTTAAAATAGGTTTCCATTGTAGTGAGATCCAATCATTTAGATCTTTAAGATTGGGCCATAATTTTTTATACTAGTGTATGACTCCTTTTCTGAGATAGTATTCTTTGTTCACTAAGACCAAGTCAAGGATATCATTTTCTAGATTGAGTGAGAGATTATCAGGAGCTGGTTTCAAGGGTTTTTGTTTGAAGGTTTTCAAAAAAAAATTTACAACTTTTGAGAAGGATTTAGCTCCCTTAGCCACTTCCCCACTAATTGTCGCCTCAGTCGACATAGATTGCACTGACCCAGAATGCTCCTTAGAAGGGGAAAGGGTTGAAAAATCAACAACAATGTTATTCCACCACCTGGGAAGATGTCAGTTTTGTATGGTGATCTTATAACCTCCATATAGGGTCCCTCAACTTGTGCCTAGACACCAGCAAGGGAATCTGTAGTTCCAAGAATCCAAATGAAGCCACTAGGGTTTGGCAGGGGGGTACACAGGGTACTAAGCAAACACCTAGAAGGCTAAGAGGCTCAAGGACACTATGGGATACTTGAGATTTGTAGAGGCTATCCAATTTGCAACTTGCACCAAGCTATAGATGGACTTATAAACTACGTTAGGGCTAGCATGATCAAGCACACAAAGGACACATGTATCTCTAACGGGTATATCCATAATAAATCGAGCAACTGAAGGAAACTAATGCGTAAAGAATAGGAAAATAATCTATCTAAGCAAGTAAGCACTACTAAAAAAGGAAAACGATTCAGAAATATGCAAGCTCTAGGAAATGAAAGATGATTTCAGTAAGAAAGATGTTTTCAAAAGAGAGAATGCATAACATTTCAGAATCCTATGCTAATGTTTGTTCAGAATGAAACAAACCCTAGCATGTAATATCTAACCCTATCAATATACTCCACTAAACTAACAAAATAGTTTCACCTTGCAAAGCAAGGTACCCTCAGATCATGTTCAAACACAATGCAAGAATTCTACCAACCGCGAGTCAAAGTTTGATCTGTTGTGGAGGAAGACTGAGTTGTAGTGTAGAGATCTATCCAATCCACTGTCAGTAATCTAGGAGAGGTGAAGTAGCATCAAACAATAGATTTAGAGGCCAATTAAAGTACACAAATCAGGGTCAATACCAACCGAAGGAGCCAAGAGTAAGCAATAATAAAGGAGGGAACAACTAAGAGTAGTAATGGTGAATCTAATCCAGCTAGCAAGAGTGGGTTTCTCTCCAAAAGGGATGAGAAACATGTAGCATGTGGTAGAGGATCTCAAGAGATGTTAAGAACTCCTAGGAATCAAGAACAACTCAAGAGAGATGAAAAGTTGTCAAGATGCCCAAATTAGATACAAGAAGATCCAAAAGGAGTCTAGGGGATCAAGAGGCAATCAAACAAAAAGAGGGAATGAGAGGGAGGCATCTTTGAACCTCATATAGGTCAACCAAGGTCGGATTCCCCAAAAAAAATGGTCATTTCTAGCCATTTGACAATGACTGGGAGTGAAACGGGAAATTTTGGGTGGGTTATGGCCCAAGCTACGACTTAGGGGGCCATAATAGGCAGCCTGGACTAAAGCCAAGCCGTGAGTTATGACGCAAGTCGTGGCCTAGGCTGCAATTTAGCCAAAAAGGCTCAAAAAAAGCTCTAGAATGAGCCAGCAAAGGCCTTAGAAGGCCCAGGGGGTATCAAGAGGCCTCGAGAGGTATTGGAAGGTCTAACGAGGTGCTCAAAAGTAGGGAAAAACTCCAAATTACTGAGTAAGATTAAATAGAATTCACAATGATTGGTAGAATGCATGACAAGCAGATACATAATCATCTAGAGTAGGGTCATGGGAAGTACAATTACATATGCCCCCAAGGTACAAGCAGTCGGTGTTCAAATGAACAAGGAGTGATGTGCAATACCTAAAAGCCATATAAAATCAAAGAAAAATAAGAACCAAAAAGATAAAAGAGAACATTACCTGCACTTACCAAAAAGGGATTACAGTGGAAGAAGTCGATTATTGTACGATCCACAGGTAGAAGTGCAAGTGCTACATAATCCAAATCCAGATCTAGCTCCATCTCTTGCATAGAAGGGACACAAGTGATATCAAATCAAATTGTACAACTCAAAATGACATTCACTAGAGTGTCGACTCTAATGTTCTTTGTACGAGGGATATGGGTGACTTGGATATCCTCAAAGGAGGAGAATAAATTGTGTGCCGCTTTGAAGAGAAGGAGCAACTCAGAGTTAAGGATGTTCCAAACACTGGTGAGCTAAGACACAACTAAAATCAAGTCAGAGAATAACTACACATAGCACGTGCCTAGCACATGAGCATCAGTCAAAGCATCAATGATTACATGATATTACGCTATGTTATTCGTCTCACTGGTAAGGAAGTAACCAACTACAACAAGCTCATGGCCCCATGGGTCATTAAGAATCCAAGCAGTAATGGTGGGTCCTGGGTTGCCTTGATTGTTGCCATCAGTGTGAATCACCATTGAGAGGTACACCATGATGGGGGTAGGGATGCAAGAGGACGTTATGGAAGGATTTTCTCAACACACAATTGGACAAGTGAGTTACATAAGGGCGATAAATAACATAACCAAGTCATAATCAAGGGGTGAAGACCAACATTGATTGTGGGACAAGGTGATGAAGGGTCATAGGATGTACATGAAGAGATGAAGACTAGTCAGTGAAGACTAGAGCAAGTCCTGAATCAACCACAACCACTAATCTGTATACCTATAGAAACCATAGTGAAAGAAGAAGAGAGCGTCAGTAGGGATTGGCTATGAATGAGTAGAGAGATCAACTTCTATCCCAAGGTGTATCCAAAAAGGAGTACACAGGCCCGAAAGGCCAGAGGACCTAAGAGTCTAAGAGACTAGAACGGTCCCAAAACATGCCTAAGGAGGCCTCAAAGAGAGAAATGGGATATGTAATTACGTCTAGAATAGGCCAAAACCCCTAAAATAAAAGTTTTGTGATTTCACGAGCAACAACGTTACGAAATGAAGGCTAGGAGAGAGCAAAACGGCCTCTGGCCTAGGCTGCAGCTTGCATGGGAAAACCCACAGCCTGGGGGTCTACCAAACTACAAAAATTGTGGCCTAGTCCACTACCAAGTCATAGGTTATGTTGCAAACCTGCGAACTAGCTTCTGAGGGCCTGAAAACTTGCCCAGAAGGGGAAAAATAGGTCAAGAAACTAGCCAATAAAGGGGGAAGGAGAAATAACATGTGCACACCTATATTTCGCTTGGTTTTTTGCATAATAACATCCTAATTGAGTTCACATGACTACATATGTGAAGATGAGTTAGAGTGTTAGAGGCAGGAGAGGCATCTCAGCTGATAGAGCCACTGTCGTTGTGCAGTGGCCAACTGAGAGAGAGTGTCTCAATGTCAACAGTAGTGAGAGGCAAGGTAGGGGTGGTAGGAGGCCCATGAAAGATGAAGACTAGCTAGGAAAGGCCAGAATAAGTCTAGAACAACACAAACACTAACCCACACCACCTACAAGAACTGTGGAAGAGAGGAGTCGGTAGAGGGTTAACTAAAAACAAGTAGTGTCACAACCAGCTAAAAGAAGCAAAACACTGCTTCTATCCTGAGGTGCATCCAAGGAGTTTACAAGCCAAATAGCCACAAAGACTTACAAGGTCGGACAACAAATGCCACAAGAGAGGAAATCCATTGAATGAGGGCCTGGGGAGGGTATTCTGGTCAGCTTTGAGGCTCACCAAATTACCGTAGGCCTAGGCCCAGCCTTGCCCCCAAGGATAGGCCACCGCTTCAGCCTAATAGGGTGTGCCCTTGAGGTGGGCCACTACTTAGCCAATGAAGAGGCCGAACATTAGGGAAAATGTAGGAAGGAGATGAAACCTCCATATCCTTAGGTAGATGGATGGAATAGCACTCAAGATCCATCTCAAAAGATTGAGATACCTCACTAGGAGAGGCATTGAGAGTTTCAATGCCACAATGGGACAATCATGATAAAAGGGGAGGAGGCTCAACATCTAGGGATACATCTCGAAAGAGGTCTCTTAAGAGTGAAGAGCTAGCTAGACACCTAGAAGTAAAAGGCATTAGGGATCGCATAAAAGGTACGAGAGAAGTGAACATCGATTGATACTTAGCAGGGTAGAAACGTTCATCCTTGAATAAACAAGATTCAGAGGTAGGATCCTTGGGTGAACCCACAAGGCCTCGTGAAGAGATAGCCAAAGCCTCATTAGAGGGCTTTGTCTTAGCATAGAGAAATTCTCAGGGATCTAGGTCTACCTCCCATACAAAATTTTGTGATGCGAAGGCTTACATGGAAGCAGTCCAAGGACAACTAAGAATCTTGTTGTATAGGAGATCTAGATCTAACACACAAAACTCAGTCCTCATAGTCTTGGGTCCAAACTTGACCTAAAGCTTCACATTACCCATCGGTGCAATTGTATTGTTGTTGAAGCCAACAGAGTTATAGTGAGGTTCATATAGTTTCGTACGCCTAATACCCAACTCGTTAAGTGCCTGCAAAGGCATGATGTTCAATACAACACCTTCATCGATGATACATCTCTTGATGTCATAGTCATTTACAAAGGTCTCGATGTAGAGTGGGAACTTAGCCCTCTTTGCCATAATGGAAGGGTATTGTAAAGAGGTAAGGTTAAAAGATAGGACAGGTGGGCAAAGACGGTCGAGGATGTTTGAGTTGAATAACACCTCAACGTCATCCTATAGTGGTGCCTCATGGGGGAGACCAAGCTCATAGAAGATTAGCCCTCTTTGCTGAGGACAAAGGTAGAGAAGGTCCCGGATGGAGATTCTGATCGAAAGGCCTTGTAACTCCTCTATGATGGAGTACGGGTGCTACCTAGCTTGGGGAGTAATATTACATCGAAAGTCAAATTTAACTTTGGGATTCCCTACCCTCGTGCATTGGCCTAAGGGCCCTGCACCAGTAGCATCTCTAATGGGGTTAGTCACATGACTCGGGTGCGTATTGACAAAACACTCATAACTGACGGGGGCTATGTCAATGCCAACAATGAGCTTGCTGCTATAGTGCTTGGCTTTCCCTTTCGGGTCAATTGAAGATGAGGAGTCAGAGGAGGTATAAAAATGATAGGAAGAGTGATGGGCCTTAGCCTTGAATTTCTTCTTCTTCTTCTTCTTCTTCTTCTTCTTTTCCTTGTCATGGTTAGGAAGAGGTTTCGTGAACACATCTAGCTTGCAAATGGGTTTGGAAAGTGGGGAGTTCTAGGGAGCAAATGAGGTCTTCGCTCGAGATTATTGGGCTACACATTCCTTGTCAGAATGCCTCTTAATCTGGTAGAAGTTGTAGAATTTGGTGGGGTCATAGGGATATGACACCCGCTGCCCTCCTATGTTCTTTTCAGGGACCTTTTTAGTTGGCCTCTTACTTAAAGCATTAACCTCGTGGGCATCCTTCTTGTCCTTGTTCTTGACAGGAGAATCAGTGACACCATTGCCGGTTGCATTACAATTACGTTCATGTAGGGAGGTTGACTTTTGAGTCAACACGGGCTGAATGCCCGCATGTAACTCCAAAACTTCAATCTTCAGGCACTCTTTAACAACATCATAAGAGGTGGGCTCACGCTTGAGGACCTCGAGGTAGACCTCCTACCTCAATGCTTGCATGAACATATCATAAAGCTGTTCATCTGAGAACTTTTCCCTGCACTTATGGACAATTGAACGATATCTATGTATAAAGTCAAAGTTCGACTCACCCTTGGCCTGCGCCATGGAGGTAAGTGATTGGATGTCGAGTTTAAATGGTCTAGAGATATCAAAGTATTGGAAGAAGTCATTCAGAAGGAACTAAAAACTAGAAAGAGAATTTTGTGGTAGATTTTGGAACCAAACAAGAGCTTCAGCTTGCAGGGAGAAAGCAAAGAGCTTCAACATCATGCCATTATCCTATTCCTAATCCATATATGCCATCATAAATGCTGTGATATGCTTCGTGGGACTAGCATCCTGAGTCCTATTGAACTTAGGTAGTTTAGGGATTGGAGTAGGAAGGGGAATAGCACACATGTAAGGGGCCAAAGGATTCCTACATAGATCTTAATAGGCATGGTTGATAGCAGGTTGGCGATGAGTTCCCCGAGGATCCCTATGGGGGTCATGATGTTGCATACGCTAATAGGAATCATCATAACCATGGTTGTGAGGAAGACAATGTCAAGGCAGCTCTTGATGTGGGAGATGCTTATGATGGGGATCCTCCCAATCATGAGGTGGAGAACGACCACAAGAAAGGTATCGTTCCCTACAAGGATGATGAGATAATGTGGCATGCATAGGTAGATGTCATGGTGACCTAGGTGCCTACGGTGTTGGCCACGTGCAATAAGATGAGGGTCTAGATGAGGGTGTTGATGTTTGGGATAAGCATTCCAAGGGTCTCTAATTTGTAATTGGTGGTTAAAATCAGCATGCTTATCTGAGACCTTAAAGGAAGGGATAGGAGGATGGGAAGAATCCATGAGAAGTGGATGCCTAATCGAGTCAGGATGCTTATTTCTCTCAACATGGACACGAGGGGTTTCTTGCCACAGAGTCTCCTATCAAGAAATAAGCGGGGGATTTACACAAGAATTGGTTGAGGCACTCAAAGTAAACTAGGTGCAATCTCTGCTTTTAGAGGAAGTACGCCACCTACTCCTAGGGAAGGAAAAGTGTTTTTCATTCACATGAATCCACCTACGATAATCATCAATGATTCTGTGTAACTCATCGGGCCTCAATCATGAAAGGGGGTCATCTTCACCCCTAACAGGTGAATGAAAATCAGGTTGTCTCGAGGAGGTATCCTCAGACAAGTAAAGCTCAGATTGGTAGAAAGGTGAGCGAGCCCATTGGTTATAGATATTCCAATCTTGTTCCCTACGGAACATGAGAGGGTCGAGGGAACCACCTGGGTCCTATGTTGTCTTTGGCATTACATTATAGCCTTAGCCTACTCATGACTGAGCTCAGGGACAAGACCTTGAATTTGGTGGGATTCGCATCCCAAAGGTGGGAGACCGGCCATGGATGTGATGAAACAAGAGCAACATGGGAGACAACAGAAAAGGCAAATGGTCGGAGAACCAGCAGGGAGAACACAACCAAAGCAAGATCAAACAACTAGAGAGATAAGATCAGATAATTATATTAATGTCCAATAAATGACCATGAAAGTAGGTTAATGGGACTGTACAATACAAAGCCAAAAGATCCAGTAGGAAGATCCAAAAGGGTCATCTAAAGACAACAAGAGAAGAAAGAAGAGAGAAGAAGAAGCAGCATGGGTCGAAAGGGCCAAGAGAGTATAGAAGGAGAGGTGAAGGCTGCCAAAGGGGAGGGAGGCAAAAGAAGAGCCTCAACCCCAACACCATCACCTAGCATCCAAGGCCGATTGAAAGTAACTAGTGATATGCCAGTGCCTAGTAGTTGAAACTGTGAGAGGTCTGAAATGTTGGTGTTCGAGAGAGACGAACCGTCTATGTCCGCCTGGAAGATCACTGTCTATGGGCAGGAGGTAGTGTCTTGGGTCCTGACATATCTAATTTGGGGGTTAGTACTAGTATCAAGATGTCGCTTGGTGCTTCTCTCAAAAGGAAGCACCGTGAAGGAGGTGATCTGTCTAGCAGCCGTTTGTCTGGAATAAGGGTGAAGGGTCCCATCCCAGAGCTTGAGAGCCTCTTGCAGATAGAGAACAAGGCATCTTTGATCATAGTATCTGAAAAAAGTTGCAAAAGTCAGACATTCTAGGAATAGGCAATGGAATCTCCCTCTAATCTCATAGTAGATGGGGCAGCGGAAAATGAAGTTTTCTTTAGTTTCAACTTCCTGGAGAGAACAAAGCTGGGAAATCCTCTCAGAGCGGTCTAGCTGGTGATCATACTCCACACGAAGTTTATGTGATCTAATTCTGAACTGACCTAAGGATATGTGGAGGGCTTGCAACCAATGCCAGGAGATATACGTGGGTCGGATAATAAGCCCATCAATGACCTCAATGAAATGTGTAGCATAGAAGGCCATCTTCAGACGTAACCCACCCAGAGGGTTGGTCCAAGTATACTAGATGAACTGTTTGTAAATGCCATCTCTGATAATTCTATGCAGATCCTATATGCTCGGTAGGAGATGGGCAAGGGCGTCCAAGGAGTAGCTATATGGTGGAAGGTAGTCTATCTGGATCCCAAAAAATCCAAGAAGATGTGAAACTTCGGCATACCAGCAACTGGATCGACCACTATGATCAAAAAGAGCAATAGCCTCAGAAGAATGATAGGCGAGGTAGAGGTATTTGTCCCTGCCCATAGACGAGTTCGAAAGCCCCCAGATGTGGTACAAAAGTGACACAAGGTTGAAGATAGTCTCCAATTGTGTGGGACGGTCTCTCTGCCCCTGAGGATGCATCTGGGCATGAGAATCTAGACTCACTTAACTATATCCCTGTCAGACTCAAGCAAGGAGGGTCCTCAAACCTCAGATCCATAAATAACCATGGGCCTCACAAGGGAATCCGAGAGAGACATCTTAGACAAGATGTCCTAAAATTGATGACAGAAGCAGTGTCTCTCCAGTATCGCCAAAGAACCATACCCCTTGTTAAGCCAAAACACAATTGAAAGTAAAGCCTTGTGGCTATCAGAGGGGATTGGCTAAGATAGCTCTAAACAGGGTAGAATTAGCATGAGACCGTATGTGAGGTCCTACTGGGCATGCCATAATGTAGCTCCAGAATCTAAATGGAGCCACTAGGGTTTGGCAGGGGGTACACAAGGTACTAAGCAAACACCTATAAGGATAAGAGGCTCATGGACACTATGGGCTACTCGAGATCTATAGATGTTATCCAGTTTGCCGGCTTGTACCAAGCTATAGACGAACTCATGGGCTAGCATGATTAAGCACACAAAGTACACAAGTATCTCTAATGGGTATAACCACTGTAAAGTGAGCAGTTAAAGGAAAGCAACTAATGTATAAAGAACAGGAAAATAATATATCTAAACAAGTAAGTGCTACAAGGAAAGGAAAATGATTTAGAAACATGCAGCCCTAGGAAATGAAAGATGATTTCAGTAAAAAACACATTTTCAAGAGAGGTATGCATAGAATTTTAGAATCCTATACTAATGCTTCTTCAGAATGAAACTAACCCTAGCATGTAATATCTAACCCTAGCAATATACTAGACTAAACTAGCAAAATAGATCAACTTGCAGAGCAAGGTGCCTTCAAATCATACTCAAACACAATGCAAGAATTCTACCAACTGTGAGTCCAAGTTTGATCCAATGTGGAGGAAGACTAATTCGTAGTGTAGAGCTCTATCCAATCTATTGTCAATGATCAAAGAGAGGTGAAGTAGCAACAAACAAGAGATGTAGAGGCCAATCCAAGTGCACAAATCAGGTGCAATGCCAACTGAAGGAGCCAAGAGTAGGAACAACTGAGAGTAGAAATGGTGAATCCAGTCCAACTAACAAGTAAGAGTGTGGATTTCTCTCTAAGAGGGAGGAGAAACCATGTATCATGTGTTAGAGGAGCTCAAGAGATGTAAAGAATTCTTAGGAATCAAGAACAACTCAAGAGAGATGAAGAGTTGTCAAGATGTCCAGATGAGAGCAAGAAGATCCAAAGGGAGTCCAAGGGATCAAGAGGCAAACAAACAAAAAGTGAGAGGGAGGCATGTTTGGACCTCATATAGGGTAAACAAGTTCAGATTCCCCAAAAACATGGTCGTTTCTAGCCATTTGGCAATGATTGGGAGTGAAATAGGCAATTCTGGTTGGGTTGTGGCCCAAGCATGACTTAGGGGCCATAACAGGTGGCCTGGACCAAAGCCGGTCCATCAGTTGTGACAAAAGCGGTAGCCTAGGCCGCAACTTAGCCAATGGGCTCAAAAAAGGCTCTAGAATGAGCCCAGGAAGGCCCAAGAAGGCCCAAGAAGGTCCTGAGAGGCTCGAGAGGTATTGGAAGGTCCAATGAGGAGTAGAAAGGCCTAGAAAGGTGCTCAAATTTTGGGGAAAAGTTCCAAATGATTGAGTAGGATCAAATATGACTCACAGTGATGGGTAAAATGCATGATGAGCAAATATGTAATCATTAGGAGTACGATCATGAGAAGTATGATTAGAGGATTGCAATTAGCCAACATAGTATTGTCGTTAGAGTCGCTAAAAGTTATGCTGACGGATATGGGCATTTCAAATAGAATGCATGTTTTTTTAGCCCCATCTGCCACTGGAGCAACCTTCCCTACCTTCCCATCTATCATCCGAACTGCTATTAGAGTCTCCCCTGACTGCTCTAGCAAGCCAGTCATTGCTGCAATGGGGCTAAACAGGTTTGAAACCCTAACCCTATCGTTATTACCATTGAGAGTGGGAGTCATTAAGGAAAAAAAAACATTTTTAAATATTTCTTATGTTTTTTTATGGTTTGAACTTAACGGCAATTTTTTTTTCAAACTTTATCCGTTGGTGAACTCGAACCAAATTTTATACTCGTCAAACTCGAACTCGAACCTTGTGACTATAGTTGAAACAATTGACTATTATGTACAAAAATTTTAGGCATATTTGGATTCCAAGCAAGAGGGTTGTATAATTTTCTTATAGATAAAATAATGACAAATATCAGTATAAATACTTTTGTAGACATTTTATCTAAATCAGAGTTTGAAAAATTGAGGCATGTTCGAGTTCCAAGATTATAGGGTTGTATGATGTCCTTATGGATAAAACAATAACAAACCTCAGTATAAATACTTTTGTATCCATTTTATTTAAATGATGAAAATAAAGATTTTAACACCCATCCCTACTACCAGATATTAGTCATTACTCATGCTAATCTAGTCATGTCTTGTTTGATATAAGAAAATAATATAATAAAATATTCTTCTGGTAAAATTGTTATGTTTTCATTTATCACTTTGACTCTAATACCACATGCAATATATAATTCAATTAGTCTGATTAGGGTCGCTTTGTGACATTTTCCCCCCTGAAATTTGGTATTTTGTTGGAGGGTGATCCACCTAGATAGGGATTGTGGCACAAGATGTGACTTATAAACCATATGTTAATGGTAAAAGTCCAATTTTTTATTTAAGGATTGCAAAGCTTGACGGGTTTTTGGCCAATATTATGCTACTTGTGAAAGTCATGAATAGATGACAATAGGTCGTTAATAGATATTGCTAGAAAACTTAGTTTACACTTTGTATTTGTGGAATGTTTTAGTATCTCTACTACATACACTATTCACGTGGGATTTGTAGACCTATTATTATAATCAAACACAAACATATGAGGGTGAGTGATCAGAGTGCAACCTAGGTTAACCGTGCACTAACTTTGTATGCACTGATTGCACCCAAATCTTGCACAACATGCCATAGACTCATTTGATACCATTGCTTGTTGAGAACACAACCATGTGTCAAAGACATCATCGTGCATGAGGAAGCCAAATTATGAATAATTAAGGAAGATTAAACTTTGGTTGGTATAAAATTAAACCATTTGGTACTAGATCTTTATTGTAACTAATATTTCTTATACTTGTATATATGTACTTGCAACCAACATTATCAAAAGGGACTCTTTCACTTCTTTTGGCATTCGATATAATTTTTCCATTCAACCTAGAGAAATCAACTATTCTCATTCTTAGTCTTTGATCAAAGTAATTATCATTCTCAGTCTTTTGGTTCATTGTACACATACATACTATACTTGTTCAAGTGGTGAATAGAAGACTATTATTTTTCCATATCATTGTATTTGATGTATTTGTAACTGTTTGTAGTGTTGTTTAATTATTACACATTAATTAGAACAGGATAGTTTGCTAGCTAGTTTATTATCTTGTTGTATTGCTTATCATGCATTAATATACCAATTCATGAAATTTAGATCAAAATGTGTCTTTCATAGCAACACAATTTTGTTGAATGCATTTTAACACTCCTACTTAGTAATAGGAGTGAATGCAAGTCAGTGACTATCCAAAAGTCTTAACACTGACTTCAATGGAAGAGGAAAATGATTGACTTAGAAGAAAATTATTAAAACCTTCGCGAATATCTAACAACTCTTCAAGGAGGTCCTAAAGGGGTAGCACGAGACACTCTTTGATAGATTTGTGACTTGATGCTTCAGTTAGGACCTTTGACTTATACATTAAACTCTAGCATGTTGTTAGAACATCAAAGCCCTTCCAAGGTGCAAGTGAATATCGATATATTAGTTTCCTAAGGCAAAATTGACATTAAATCATTGGATGATTGGGATCAATAATTTGATGAATATTTCTTTGTCAGTTGCTTCAATGATGTGGAGAAGATCACCTTCAATTCACTTAAGTTATCCAAACTTGTCTTACATTAGATGGAAACTCTCAGTGCACAACTATGTCTACACTTGAGAGTTTTTTGTTGAAGCTATTCGTTGAGAATATTATCCTTCAATGCATTAAACATGAAGTTGCAATAGCTACAACAATGAACAAATGATTTGGTGCAATAGTATGCTTACATATTCCACTACCTACTTGTGTGCTTAAGAATTTGCATTACATAGCAGAATAAGGTGGACTAGCATAAGACACTCTTTGATCAATTATGCAATTTGATGCTCTAGTTAGGACCTCTGACTTCTACGTTACATGCTAGGATGTTGGTAGAACATCAAAGCCTTCCCAATATTCAAGTGAATGCTGATATGCTAGTTTCCAAGGCAAGGTTGACATTAAAGCATTGGATGACTATGGTCAACAACTTGAGGCATATTTCTTTGTCAATTACTTCATTGATGTGGAGAAGATCACGTTGACTTCACTGAAGTTGTCCAAACCTGTCTTACATTTGAAGTAAACTATCAGCACACAATGTGCATATGACTACAACCTTGTCAACACATGGGAGAATTTTATTGAAGTTATTTGTTGAGAATGTTATCCCTTGAAGCATTAGACACGAAGTTGCAATAGTTACAAAAAATTAATCGATGAATTGGTGCAATACTATACTAAAATATTCCACTAACTTTATGTGTGCTTGAGGATCTATGATATTGAGTAGAATAAGGTGTTTTAGTGGACTTTAAACTTAAATTTGAAGAAAGTTGGATTTCCTACCCTATGCCATGTTTGGGAAAGCCTACTGTTAAGCCAAACTTTAAAAATTCCATGATTAACGAGAAGATCAAGTTGTAGATAAGCCCTTGATTTTTTGGCCCACTTCGTAAGAACAAGTCAACTCATAATGTGTACGAAGAACTTAAGAAGCATAAACTGATAGTTAGAGATATAATTAGAATCAATCCCCTGCACACAAAGAGCTCTAGTGGCTCCAATGCAAGATAAAGGAGAATCAAAGGGACAAATGGTGCAAACATCTTAAGATTCGTACCCATATCAACCCCAAGTAATGCATAAAATAAAGTGTGTAGTCCACACTTGGGCCTATGTAATAAGAGGAAGAAATTGACCCTTAAACAAACTTATTGAGCCCTAGTCTAAATCCTAAAGCTTGCATGATTGACATTTACGAGGAAATATATTGTCTGTAGCATTCAAAATGTTAGGTTATAGAATAACACCATGTTGTCATTGGTAGTGGATGTCGGCAGAATATGTTAGTGCATGATGGAGTTAAGTATCTAGGCCTCCCAACTTTTACCAATGGAATGTATATGGTTATGGACAAGAGGTGCACACCAAGAGGCCCATGTGTTATTATCACTTACATTGACACACAAAGATTTACAACACCATGTATGTTATATGTTTGTGACCAACATGGTACCTATAAAGCTAAGCCCCAACATTATTTTGTCAAGGTCAATGATTGCATCTATAGTGTTTTGTAATCTCTTACAAACACTCAAGTGACATTGGTATTTTGAATTCAATCTAAGGAGCTTCAGTCTCAGGTGCATAGGTTTGTCATGCTCATGGTTTTCATAAACACGCAAGCACTCTTAGAAGCACAACCTTGTTGTATGCCTTGTGTTGCATTCAACACAACAATTTGATGTTCTACTTCAGTTTGGAGATGTTTCACATGCATAAGTTTGTGTTTCTCATCATTTTTCTCGAGATGCCCAACACCAAGAAAATCACAACCTTGTGACATGTCCTATGTAGTGTGCATCAAAACAAATTGATGGTGTACTTCAACAGTTGGGAGATGTCTTTTAGAAACCCAAAGGCATACGAACACACTTCAAAATAAAGCATTAGATTAGTCTAGTTCCAATATTTCATCCCAAATATGTCGTAACACACTTCCCAGTAGAACATTTGATCAATATGTTAGTATGTGAGATATTCTATATATTTAAGAGCTTGTTGACCAAGGGAACTGTTAACCATTTTGGCCCTGCAGGCCAAAATCAGTCTCCTTCCCTTGCTGTTCTGAGCCAGTTCAAATTTGATTTTTTGCACAAGTCTTTTGACAAAAGGAGGAACCAGTTTAGTGGTTCGACGTCGAGGTCCAATGGCATGATCTTTCCAAGAACTTTGAACCATTGTTGGTTCAGTCGGTTTGGTTCAATGAGTTGGTTTACTCAGTTTGGTTCAACGAGTTGGTTCAGTCAGTTTCATTCAACGGGATGGTTCAAGTCGGAAGGTTCAAAGAGGGTCTTCTAAAGCCCGAAGGACAAGTGCCCTTGCGGAGGGCAGTCAAGCTCAAACTAAACCATTCCAGTAGGCTACGGAGGGCAGTTATGGATCCAAAAGTGCCCGTGCGGAGGGCAGGGAACCTTTGCAGAGAAATAAAAAAGGTGATTTTCCTTTGGAAATGCTAAGGCAAACGCTGAAGGAATTCCTTTAGACATTTTTTTCGAAGAAATTCACAAGGTAAAGAGCAAGGAATTCTTTCAAAAAAGTTCCCGCGGCAAAGTGAGCAAAGCGAATTCTTTCGGACAAAAAGTCCGAAGGAATTTCTTCGGACATTTTGTCCCAAGGAATTCACCCGTCAGAAAAACCTGACAGAAAGTGGTAAGCGAGAAAGACAAAGGAAAGATTTTCTTCAGACAAAATGTCCGAAAGAATTCCTTTAGACATTTTGTCCGGAGGATTTGAAGAGCAAGGCCGCCCGAAGGACCCCGAAGGGCAGGTGCCCTTGCGGGGGACTCTCAGCTGCCAAAAGGAGGACCTTTCTCAAGGCCGGAAGGGACACCTTCCCTTCAGGAGGTTCCACAGACAAAAGCCAAAGGAATTGACTAAGGGGTGATGGCCCTGCAGACGTCAAAGTTGAGCATCATGGACTAGCCGTTGGAATCTAGACATCTGATCATGTCCCTACAGACATCAAGTTTAGGACAACATAATAGCCATTGGCTTTCAAATGGCAACGGCTGCGTAGATGTCAACTTTACGACCATGAAGTAACCGTTGGTCTTTAAATGAAAGGTGCGACCCTGAAGGAATTGAAAGGCTTAAGGCCAAAAGGAAGAGACCGCCGAGAAGGGAGCCCAAAGAGCCAAAGAATTAGCAGAAGATAGCCCCCAAGGGCCGAAAGAGCCAGAAAAGACAAAGCCAGGAAGAGACAAAAGAGCCAAGTGCAGAAATGGACAAAATAGTCCAAGTGGCAAAGGAAGGTGTCGACTCAAGGAGTTACTCCAGTGGTTGACATAGTATCTGCGAAGTGGTCATCAAGGAGCACAAACAGTGAATGATGTGACCCGTTTTTCTTTACTTTGCATTGATGATTAGACAAACCACGTGAATGCCTTGAAGGAGTGGTCTTGTTTGCAGACAAACGGCGCGGCCTATGTTTTCACACATGACGTTTAATGTATTTAAATGCCTAAAGTCAAAATCGGAGCCAACATAGCATTCTCTTTCAGCAACTTCCTCTTCCCAATGCTCTCAGTACATGTGGGCCACTTGTCAAAGGGCGCCAAAGTCTTTTCCAAAAGGGGTGCTTTTGCTTTCTTCTTCTATATATATATGTTGTAACTTCTCATTTGAGGAATATATCTCTCATATTGTAAGGCGAACCCATGCCAATTTTCACCTGCAATCAATAGAATACACATTTTTTACTTCTATTTTGGTTAAATATATTTCTGAGTGTGTCTGAGTGAGCCTTGTGTTCAGTCATTTCTTTCCTAATGCTTTCACGGGCTTGATACCAACACACCTGGTATAGACAAAGCACCATCCCTGCAGGTAACAAAAAGAGCTGTATTTGGAGCGCAGAGGCAGAAAAAGGCTACCAAATAGTGTGCTTTTTCTACAACGCCTATGGTAGGTTCTTTTCTGTGTGTTTCCAGTAAAGCCTCCTTGTTAAGTTCCCTGCAGTCTGGTCTTTTTACCAGTTAAAGTGTATGTATGTGTTCTTATGGTTCAAAGTGTGAGTATGAGTAGATCAAACTTGTTTGGTGCATCACCAGCTTAGGTTAGATTCTTTTTTTCAGTAATCTTTCTCCTTTTTCAACCCCCCTATTATATATATATATATATATATATATATATATATTAGCCACATTATTGCAATAACTCAGATGCATCAAAGGGAGCTAGCCCTTATCTAGAGACTCTCCCCTCAATTTTGCCAGACCCACAGGCAAGAGAGGAGTTTCCATTGTGATGCGTGGAAGACAGGAGCTCATCCTCCTGTCAAGGGTGCAATCCATTGCATTAACAGTTTTTGGCATGCCCGGTGAGACCAAGTTTTAACATTCAACAGCGTTACAGCAAAATCAACTATTTTTAGCATCTGGGGACTCCACTGGTAAGAACATCAGTTTTTGATCAAAGACCAGTCTGACCTCCTATGTCTAAAATCACCACACGATCTACTGCTAAGGGTGTCTCTTTTGAATTCGTTGAATTGCCTTTGAACTCAGCAAAGTGACTGAAGTTTGAAAAAACTCATCCTTATTCAACAAATCACCTTCCCAGACTTGCTATAAGATACACCTACACAAGAAGGCTTTTGTTGAATCCTGTCATAGCTATGGCTTTACCTTTTGTGGCCTTTCATGGTCAGAGTCCTTTGAATCTCCTACATTATGACCCAATTCCAGGAGCAGTCCTTAAAAGTGTACCTCCCTTTAATGGAGAAGGGCCCATTTCTGCTATCGAACACATCAGAAATATTGCTAACCTCTGCAATATTCACAATATCACTGAGGAAAACATTGCGATCAGATTGTTGGCAATGTCTTTCAAGGGCAAGGTTCTGGACTGGTATGGGACTTTGCCCATGAATTCAGTCAATTCCTGGAACGAATTGGGCACCCTCTTAACGAACCGATTTGGGGAGAAGAGCGACCACCTCTCATTTGTCGAGCAGTTGACCACTATGAAAAGAGCTCCACATGAATTCATGCAGGATTTTAATACTCATTTTCAGAAGACATGGGACATAATCCCCATTCTGGTAAGGCTGACTCCGAGTATGCTTTCCTCTATTATTTGAAAGCGTTGAACATTGACATTGTTGTTATGATACAGTCCATTACAGTCCATGGGAGGACATGTGCTGCCTACTGCCTATGACATAGCTATAGCAGTTGAGAATTCCTGGTGCAGGTTGAAAAAATAGCCCTTAGGCCTCATATGCCGCTCTTTCCTAAATTGCTGCCTTGAATCCAGACTGCTGCACCCACCTTGGCTCTTCTGCTTGGCATAGAAAATTCGGTTGCTACTTCATCCAATGACCATGAAGTCAAAAGCCTGTTACAAAGCGTAACAAATGAATTAGTGGCTATTAAAAGGCAACAAGCTCAAGGCAATTGACCAAATCAAGGATATCAACAGTATGGGCAATCAAATAGACCCCCTTTCCAAAATTACAATCAAGGGCAAGGTCAGTTTGTAGAGGCCAAATTTTTTCAAGGCTATAATCTAGGCGCCCCTTCATCATTCAAGGCTCTAGCACTTGCTCAAAACAATCTGGTACAAGAACAACCCAGTTGTTCAACCATGGGATATGGTCAAGATCAGGTTGTTTATACAAATGAAATGCGAGTCACTACACAAATGCACAGGACAATCAAGTAGCCGCCCAATTCCTAAGCTTTGAGGCTTCAGTGCAACTCGGCATGGGTAGCAGTCAGACCCAACCCGATTCCACTCTCATGAATCACCTAGAAGGTGAGTTCTATGCAGTCAATTGTGGATAGTGCAAACAATCAGGGCGACTATGTCACAGCCAACACAAGGTCCAAAAGGAGAGCAATGGAAGAGGCTCAAGCAGCTGCTCAAACGTCAGCACCAACTTCTTCATCACATGTAAACCAAAAGGTTCCAAACTTCAGACCGCCGGTTGCACCTTTAGCTCCTCGGCCTATGCCTCAAGCTGTAAGTAATCTCAAAGAAAATTTGAAAGAAGGCAACCCTCGAGTCAACGTGGTAGACCAAATGAAGAAGCTGCACATGAATATCTCCTTGTGAGATTCATTATCAATACCAAGACAAAAGGACATGCTGCAAAAAGAATTGCACGAGCTGAATGAGCATGTTGTCCCAGCAAAGGCTGATAATGTTCTGATGATGAATGGGTAGCCTTCCACATTAGGCCAAGTTAAGAAAGAGGAAAAAGTTCCCCCTTTTTATTTATCTTTGATCATAAGAGATTTATTGGTGCACAATTGCATCATTGACAGTGGAGCAAGCACCTCGGTGATGCCTAAATGCATAGCAGATAAATTGGGGCTAAAATATGAAGAAATGACTAAGAGAGTCCTGCAGCTGTATGGAACACCAGCAAAGACAGTTGGAGTGGTGAAAGGTCTAAGCTTGACGCTACACGCCTGCTCGACCTTCTTAGTTCCTCACGATGTGGTAGTGGCAGATGTCCCTCCTTACTTTGCTATTTACTTATTCAGGGATTTCACATCCAAAATAGGCGGCTACCTAGCAGCAAACTAGTCCTATCTGATTTTTAGAACCAAGTATGGGACTAAGGTTAAAATTGAATCAGAGCCACTCCACAAAGATCATCTAGAACCATACTCGCTCAAGGCAACAAATGTCAACTATGCCATTATTGACTAGGATGAATTCCAAGAGGATTAATCTCTATCCTCTGCCCTTGAAGAAGTTGTTGCCCTGCTCTTAGACAAATGGGGAAGTGACAACTTTGAGCATGATCCTTACAAGTTCATAGAAGAGGCAGGCCTTGGAATTTATTGCATGCATGAAGAGGGTACTTTTATACCAAATCTGATGAAAGCAAGCCAAAAAAGCTCAGGTTTATGGTAGTTGTTCTTTGATGGCTCAAGAAGTAAGTTGGGAGATGGTGGTGGAGTAGTGTTAGTTTCTCCTTCAAAGGAGAAATACTTTTCCGCTTTCAAGTTTCAATTTTCTTGCACAAGCAATGTTGCAGAGTACGAATCCCCCACCCATGGTTTGGAGTGGGCGAGGAAAAGAGGAATCAAAGAGCTGCAAGTTTTTGGTGACAGTGAGCTGATTGTGAATCAGGGAAGGGGCCAAAATCTGACAAAGAATTATTTGTTCAAGTCCTACAAACATAGGGTATGGGACTTAGTGGAAAGTTTCCTTGCTTTCAATGTTACCTCCATTCCTACAGAGCAAAACAAGCAAGCAGATAGGCTGGCAGCAGTTGGTGCCCAGTTTGATATCCCTAAGGAGATAGGCCAAGACCACAGTCCACGCCATTTGAAGGTAGTAATCCAACCCTCTGTACCTGACAACATCACTAACTGGTAGGTGTTTGACAGCGACTAGTAAATAACACTCTTCTTGCAAGAAGAAGCTAAGTTTGTTGCTAAAAATCAGGCTAAGCTACAATAGTAATATGGCAGCCAAATTGTTCAGCTGAAGAACTATAAACTTCTCAAAGGCTTGGTCACTCTCGAGAGTATCTTCAATAAAGATGACAATTGAAAAGCAATAAGGCAAGCATCACAACGAACGAGGAGAACTATGAGAAGGTTGAAATATTCAAGAATAAGCTGCTTGCACTTGGGAAGGTGTGTACGGACCATGAAAGATAGAGCTTCACCTTGTTGTGCCAAGAGTTTGCTGATGTCTTCGTCTGGGAGTATAATGATTTGAAGGGTTTCGACCTAAGTTTGGCCCAACATACCATTGAGCTGGAGGAAGGCGCCAAGCTGATCAAACAGAAGCAAAGGCCTGTCAAACCAAAGATTGAGCCTCTCATGCAGAAGGAACTCACCAAATTGTTTGAGTCCAGGATAATATTTTCATTCAAACACTCTTTTTGGCTAGCCAATCTTGTTCCTGTCCGAAAAAAATGGGGAGATCAGATTATGTGTAGATTTCAGAGACCTCAATAGAGTCTCTTTGAAAGACCATTATCTTCTCCCAGGCATGGAGCAAATCCTTCAAATGGTGACAAGGAGCTAGCATTTATCCCTTCTGGATGGGTATTTAGGATATAATTAGATTTTGGTGCAAGACTGTGACCAGTACAAGACAACCTTCACTACCACATGGGGGACGTTTGCTTATAGAAAAATGCCATTTGGACTATCCAATGCTAGTGCCACTTTTCAGCGAGCCATAGACATGGCTTTTAGGCCCTGATAAATAACATTGTGCTGGTGTATCTTGATGACGTGACAGTTTTCTCTAAGGAGTCATGCCAACACATGAAACACCTCAGACAAATCTTTGAGAGGTGTAGAGAGTTCGGTATCTCTTTCAACCCCAAGAAATGCGTGTTCACTGTCCATGAGGGTAAACTCCTTGGCCACGTTTTCAAAGAAGGCTTGACCATTGATCTAGAGAGAGTTCGCTCCATCCTGGAGCTGTCCTTGCCTAAACATAAGAAGGGCCTGCAGAGCTTCTTCGTCAAAATAAATTTCATCTAGAGATTTATTCTGAAATTTGTGGAGGTAGTCAAGCCATTGACCTCTATGTTAAAGAAAGATGAGAAGTTCGCGTGGACAGTGCAAGGAGGGATAGCTTTGAGGAGATCAAGCAGGCTATCGCCCAGGCTCCTACCTTAATCAGTTCTAACTTCACCAAGGATTTCAACCTCTATACCTTCGAAAATGAAGAGGCAATCTCTGCGATGCTTACCCAAGCGAATGGTGATAACTTTGAGCAACCACTTGTATTTTTTAGCCAAGGCCCAGAGGATTTTGAGGTCAGGTATACATATGTGGAGAAGCAAGTCCTTGCAGTCATATGGAGCTTGAAGAAATTCAGACATATGCTATCCAACAGAAGGATTCACCTCATGGTCCCACATCCTAGCATCAAAGATTTCTTGAGCAACCGTGATCTGAATTAAAAGAGTGGGATGGATCACTAAAATAATGGAGTATGACGTAGATGTCAAGATCACCAAGCTGGTAAGAGGAAAAGGCATGTGTGAACACCTTGCTGCAGACCTTAAACAACAAAAAGAGGACAATTTGCTAATTCATGATGCAACTACAGCAGAAAAATCAGCTATTATGAAGGATTGGACATCAGACTTGAGGCGTTTCCTTCTCACTAGTGAGTGTCCACAGGGCTTTGATAAGAGGAGAGATTTCAGACTCCAATCTCTCCCTTATGTCTTGATTGATAGAGTGTTATTCAGAAGGGATCTCTTAGGAGTGCTTTTAAGGTGCATAGACCCAAGTTAGGCCGACAAGGTGTTGTCCGAGTTCCATGATGGGCCAGCTGGTGGTCACTTTGCTCCTAGGACTATAGATGCAATAATAATGAGAGCTGGTTACTTTTGGCCTACTCTATTTAGAGACACCCATGCTTGGATATGAAAGTGCTAGAAGTGTACGCTCTTTGATGGGAAGCAATAGCTGGCTGCCATGCCTTTACAGCCTATTCAGGTGGAGCAACCATTCATGCAATGGGGCCTTGACTTTATAGGGATGATTAACCCTCCCTCCAGTGCTGGACACAAGTGGGTCTTGACCGCCACAGGCTACTTCACAAGATGGGTAGAGGCTGTCGCTTTGAAAGAAGCCAACGAAAGTGCAGTCCTGAATTTTTACGAGGACTTGGTGGTAAGGTTTGGGGTTCCATATACCATCATCTCAGATAATGCTTTAGCTTTTTTGGGAACTAAAATGAGTGAATGGGTGTTGAGATATGGTATCTATCTTAGCACTTCATCCAACTACTACCCACAGGGGAATGGGCTGGCCGAGTCCACCAATAAGAATCTAATCAGGATTATCAAGAGGACAATGAAGGAGAATAAGAGGACTTGGCATGCCAAGTTGAAAACAGCCCTGTGGAAAGATAGGGTCACTCCAAGGAGGGCAACTGGTAACTCACCATACACGCTCGTGTATGGAATGGAAGCTAGGCTTCCTATTTCACTTGAGTTGCCAGCCTTGGACCTTGCTCACCAGCTGCAGTTAGAAGAAGGCAACATCATGGAGGTTAGGCTATGCGAGCTGATGGAGCTTCAAGAGACAAAGAACCAGTCTATGGCTTCTATGACCAGCCGCCAACAACAGACGAAAAAACATTTCGACAAGAGATCTTCATCAAAAAGTTTTTCTGAAGGAGACATCGTCTTGAAATGGGATGTGGACCGAGCTAAGCCTGGAAAACACATGAAATTCGATGCCCTGTGGAGTGGTCCATATGTCATCACTTAGTGCAAGCAACACAGTGCGTTCCAACTCTCCAAGTTATATGGTTAAGAACTGTGTATCCCAGTTAATGGGATACATCATAAGCATTATCATTGAGCTTTCTCTCACCATGTACATATTTTCCTTGTTTTTCCCTGTTTTCCCTAAGTGCTTTTGCACATGTTAGTAGTTTTCTTAATTTTGTGTGTTTCGTTTCCTTTTTTGGGGTAAGAACTTCATGATTGATTCTTGGATATCTCAAGGCGGTTGCTAACTTTTCAAGCTGCGTTCTGACTCCATGCCCAATGGACTTTGAGGCTACTGGTTTCTAAGCATAGCAGGCATGCTTCCCTTGTGAATCGCCAATTTGTTAACCATTTTGGCCCTGCAGGCCAAAATTGGTCTCCTTCCCTTGTTGTTTTGAGCCAGTTCAAACTTGATTTTTTGCACAAGTCTTTCGATAAAAGGAGGAATCAGTTCAGTGGTTCGACATCAGGGTCCAATGGCATGATCTTTCCAAGAACTTTGAACTTGAACTTTGAACCATTGTTGATTCAGTCGGTTTGGTTCAACGAGTTGGTTCAGTCGGTTTGGTTCAACAAGTTGGTTCAGTCAGTTTGGTTCAACAAGTTGGTTCAACGAGATGGTTCAAGAATTGGTTCAAGTCAAAAGGTTCAAAGAGGGTCTTCCAAAGCCTGAAGGACAAGTGCCCTTGCGGAGGGCAGTCAAGCTCAAATTGGACCATTCCAGCAGGCCACGGAGGATAGTTTCGGATCCAAAAGTGCCCTTGCGGAGGGCAGGGAACCTTTGTGGAGAAATAAAAAGGGTGATTTTCCTTCGAAATGCTAAGGCAAAGGCTGAAGGAATTCCTTTGAACATTTTATCCGAAGAAATTCACAAGGTAAAGAGCAAGGAATTCTTTCGAAAAAGTTCCCACGGCAAAGTGAACAAAGCGAATTCTTTTAGACAAAAAGTCTGAAGGAATTCCTTCAGACATTTTGTCCGAAGGAATTCACCCGACAGAAAGCAGTAAGTGGGAAAGACAAAGGAAAGTTTTCCTTTGGACAAAATGTCCGAAGGAATTCCTTCGGACATTTTGTTCAGAGGATTTGAAGAGCAAGGCCGCCCAAAGGACCCCGAAGGGTAGATGCCCTTGTGGGGGACTCTCGGCTACCAAAAGGAGGACCTTTCTCAAGGCTCGAAAGGACACCTTCCCTTCGAGAGGTTCCAAAGACAAAAGCCGAAGGAATTGACCAAGGGGTGACGGGCCCACAGACGTCGAATTTGAGCATCATGGACTAGCTGTTGGAATCTAGACATCTTATGACATCCCCGCAGACGTCAAGTTCAGGACAATAGAATAGTCGACGGCTTTCAAATGGCGATGTTCGTGCAGACGTCAACTTTACGACCATGAAGTAACCGTTGGTCTTTAAATGAAAGGCGCAAACCCGAAGGAATACAAAGGCTTAAGGCCAAAAGGAAGAGACCACCGAGAAGGGAGCCCAAAGAGCCAAAGAATTAGTAGAAGATGGCACCCGAGGGTCAAAGGAGCCAAAAAAGACAAATCTAGGAAGAGACAAAAGAGCCAAGTGCAGAAACGAACAAAACAGTCCAAGTGGCAAAGGAAGGTGTCGACTCAAAGAGTTACTGCAGCGGTTGACATAGTATCTGCCAAGTGGTCATCAAGGAGCGCAAATAGTGAATGGCACGACCCGTTTTTCTTCACTTTGCATTGATGAGCAGACAAACCGCGTGAATGCCTTGAAGGAGTGGTCTTGTTTGCAGACAAATGACTCGGCCTATGTTTTCACACATGACGTTTAATGTATTTAAATGCCTAAAGTCAAAATCGGAGCCGACACAGCATTCTCTTTCAGCGGCTTCCTCTTCCCATTGCTCTCAGCACACGTGGGCCACTTGTCAAAGGGCGCCAAAGTCTTTTCCAAAAGTGGTGCTTTTACTTTCTTCTTCTCTATATATATGTTGTAACTTCTCATTTGAGGAAGATATATCTCATATTGTAAGGCGAAGCTCTGCCAATTTTCACCTGGAATCAATAGAATACGCATTTTTTACTTCTATTTTGGTTGGATATATCTCTGTGTGTGTCTAAGTGTTAGCCTTGTGTTCAGTCATTTATTTCTTAATGCTTTCATAGGCGTGATACCAACACATCTGGTATAGACAAAGTGTCATTCCTGCAGGTGACAAGAAGAGCTATATCTGGAGCGCAGAGGCAGAGGAAGGCTACCAGACAGTGTGTTTTTCTTACAACGCCTATGGTAGGTTCTTTTCTGTGTGTTTCCATTAAAGCTTCCCTGTTAAGTTCCTTACAGTCTGGTTCTTTTACCAGTTAAAGTGTATGTATGTGTTCTTATAGTTCAAAGTGTGAGTATGAGTAGATCAAACTTGTTTGGTGCATCATCAGCTTAGATTAGGTTCTATTTTTCAGTAATCCTTCTCCCTTTTCAACCCCCCGCCCCCCATTATATATATTAGCCACATTACTGGAATAACTCAGATTCATCAAAGGGAGCTAGCGCTTATTTAGAGACTCTCCCCTTAGTTTTGCAGCTCAGATTCATCAAAGGGAGCTAGCGCTTATCATTGTTTACTTGGATAAGAGTTTCTTCTTCATTAAGACATATTAGTAGTGCATCAAGCATGTCACACATGACCTAGGTACCATGCACTAACACAATTTATAAGCCAACTTTGGAAAGTGTATGTTTATTGCCACATAAATATACTTTGGTGGTATTGATGTAGACCCAAAGAAGATCTAAGTAGTTCAAGATTGGCCATCTTTGTGCAACCTTAAAGAGCTCAAGAGTTTACATAGACTTGTAAATGTCTACCACAAGTTCATTCTTGGATTATTACACATCTCATGGACATTGAATAAAATCCTTTATGCCATGATTACTTTCCAATGTAAACATGCACAACAATATGCCTTTGATAGTTGTAATGTCCCCATTTTCGAGTTCACTTGTAGCAAAGTTAGAGCTAACTTTCTGGGTTGGTGACAACATAATCAAAGGTGTATTTCGATGTCACCAAGGTGTTCAGGTGATCTAGTGGAGCTGTATGACACTTTTCGGAGAGATTTCGGACTCTAGGCTCGGACTTGCTATTTTTGGCAAATTAGGGTTTCTGTCCGTTTTGAGTTTTCTAGTGTTGGATGATTTAGCCTATTCCTGGCCCTCGTAGGTTAGAGCAAATGGCTAGGGGGTCTTATTTGGAAATATCCGGTATGGCTTTGCCTCCAGTGATCAGTGAGAGTTCAGATCTGACTTTCATTGACACACTATTTATAGTAAGTGACTATTTCAGGACAATCAGAATTTCTATCTATAGCAAGGCCCCTGAATAGGCTTCATTTGTAGTGCCAATCCTTTACACCATTGGTTTGATTAGATAATGAGGGATTTACTATTTATAAGAAATCAGTGGTTGATAGAGAGGGACCTTTACTATTTTTAGTAAGACAGTTGGATGCACAGTGGATGCAGTAGTTAACTCTTTGATTCAGATGGAATCGACAAATAATAAGTATTTATGGAGTTATGTTATTTTAATTATTGATAAAGTAATACTTTATTAATAATTAAATATAAAATGCAATTATAATGAGCAATGGGGCCATGACCCTCATTTGAGTGATTTTTAAAGTGGCTAAGGAATAATTAAAATATTTAAATGTTATTATAGAGTTATAATGTAACTTTATAATAATAAAGTCACTTTAATTTTATAAAGTGTGTTAAGTGAAAATTAAAAGTGGGAATATATCTTTTATCCCACATTGGCCAGGAAAGTGTTTGAGCTCTCACAAAAAAAAGAATAAAAGGGACTTAAGAGCTCATTTTCAGGCATCCAGATTTGATATTGATATTTGGTAATTTTTCTTGTGGAGTCAAGGGCTTCTGTATTTGTTTCAGTTGGCCATTGAGAATAAAAACTCTCAATTGATAATGCGATTTTGAGGCTATGAGATACCAACCGAATTATTGCTAGAGGAAAGTTTCATCCAAAAGTTCTGATTATGCTTAAAGAACATATCTGAAGACTCATCTATTGCAGCCCTGTAGCTCATCATTGGCAGCCATTAATTGAAGATTTTTGGCACCATTGATTGCATTCCTGTTGACGCAGTTGATTGCACCCTTGACAAGAGGCTGAGCTCTTGCCTTCCACACGTCAAAATGGAAACTCCCCTCTTGCCTATGGGCAAGACACAACTGGGGGAGAGTCTCTAGATAAGGGCTAGCTCCCTTTGATGCATCTGAGTTATTCTAAAAAGTGCTAACATATATATATATATATATATATATATATATATATATATAATGGGGGGATGAAAAGGGAGAAAGATTACAGGAAAACAAAACTTAATCTAAGAGGGTGATGCACCAAATAATTTCGACCTACTCACACTCACACTCTGAACTATAAAAACACATACACTTTAATTGATAAAAAGACTAGACTGCAAGAAGCTTAACAGGGAAGCTTTAATGAAACACACAGGAAAAGGGACTTACCATAGGCGCTGTAAGAAAAACACACTGTCTAATAACCTCTTTCTGTCTCTGCGCTCCAGGTACAGCTCTTCTTGTCACCTGTAGGAATGGCGCCTTGTAGATACCAGATGCGTTGGTGTCAACCTTGTGAAAGCATTAGGAAGCAATGACTGAACACAAGACTAACACTCAGACACACTCAGAGATATCTAACCAGAATAGAGGTAAAAATGCATTTTTTATTGATTTCAGGTGAAAATTGCAAGGGCTTTGCCTTACAATATGAAAGATAGATCCCTTTTAAAATGAGAAGTTACAATATATATATATAAGAGAGAACAAAAGGCACCTTTTTTGAAAAAGACTTTTGGTGCCCTTTGACAAGTGGCCCATGTGCGTCTCGAGGGCGTTGGGAAGAGGAAGCCGCTGAAATATAAATGCTATGTTAGTTTCGATTCTGATTTCAGGCGTTTAAAAACATAGGGCATGTCGTTTTTTCATAAACAAGACTACTCTTTGAAGGCACCCACACGGTTTGTCTGCTCATAAATGCAAAATAGAAAAAAATGGGTCGCACCATTCACTATTTGCGTCCCTTGATGACCACTTGGCAAGCACTGTTCCAACCGCTGGAATAACTCTTTGAGTTGACACCTTCCTTTGCCACTTGGACTATTTTGTCTGTTTTCGCACTTGGCTCTTTTGTCTTTTCCTTGCCTTGTCTCTTCTGGCTCCTTTGGCCCTCGGGGGCTCTCTTCTCGACCTTGTTGGCTCCCTGGGCTCTTTTATTAGCAGGTCGCTGAGTTCATTCTCAACTTATGTCTTTTTTCAGCGTCGTCTTCCTGGTTTTGTCTTTTACTGGCTTCTATCTCTTTGTCTCTTTGTTCTCTGGTCTATTTTCTGGTTGGCACTCAAGAATTTAAAGATCAAACAGCTATTTCTCTATTGTAAAATTGACGTTCGCGGGACCGTCACCATTTGAATACCAACGGCTAGTCTATTCCCCTGAAATTGATGGCTTCGGAGACGTCACCGTCCTTGGCAATTCCTTTGGTCTTTTCTCTTGATTCGGCCTTTTGTCGCTCCTTTACTTTCGGGCTTTTGCTTCGGACCCTCCCGAAGGGGAGCTGTCCCTTCGGCTTTGGAGAAGTGCCCTTCTTCCAGCCGCCGAGAGTCCCCCACAAGGGCACTTGCCCTTTGGGGTCCTTCGGCAGCCTTTTCTCTTCGGCTATTTTCCCACAAACAAAATGTCTGCGAGAATTGTCTCGCCCGATTTTTTTCTTTGGAACTTTTTTCCCGCGGACTTTTTTATGAATTTCTTCGGACATTTTGTCCAAAAGAATTCCTTCGGATAAAAAGTCCGAAAGAAATCCATTTATGCTTTGCCTTTGCCTTAAGTCCTTTTTCGAGGGATTTTTTTGTTCATAGTCCTTCCGAATTTCTTCGGAACTTTTTTCGAAGGAATTCCTTCGGACAAAAGTCCAAAGGAATTATGTCTTTGTCTTTTCCTTCAACTGCCTTTGAAAGGTGCCCTTCGAGAAATTTGCTTCGGTACTGTTGCCGACCAAGTGCCCTTCGCAAGGGCACTTGTCCTTCAGGAGACTCTATTGAACTGTTCCTTTGAACCAAACTGTTGAACCGACTATTGAACTTTGACGATGAGTTTTGCTGTTGCACCAAAGCGATGAACCAAACACTTGAACCAAAATGACTGAATCAGACTATTGAACCAAGCACTTGTCCATTTTACGCCTAAGTGTTGGGAACCCATTTATTTTTTGTAGAGTCCATAGAAAACATGCCTGTAGAGTCCGTAGAAACGCTTGTGGAGTCTGTAGAAATTCTCTGCAGAGTCCGTAGAAATGGGCCTGCAGAGCCCGTAGAAATTCCAGACTTGTGCAAAATCAAAAAGTGAATTGGCTCAAGACAGCAGGGAAAGAAGGGGACTGATTTTGGCCTGTTGGACCAAAAATGGTCAACAAATTAGCGACTCCCAGGGGAAGCATGCCTGCTATGCTTAGAAACCAATTGCCTTAAAGTCCATTGGGCACGGAGTCAGAATGTAACTTAAAAGATTAGCTACAGCCATGGAAATTTACCCCAAAAAAAAATGAAAACACACACAAAACTAAGAAAAGTACTAACATGTGCAAAAGGCACTTAGGTAAAACAGGAAAAAACAAGAAAAATATAAACACGATGGAAGAAGGGCTCAGTGGTAATGCTTAAGATGTATCCCATTAATTGGGATATACAGTTCTTCACCATCCACCCTGGAGAGTTGGAATGCATTATGCTGCGTGCACTGAGTGATGATGTATGAGCCACTCAAGAGGGCGTCGAACTTCGCGTGCTTTTTAGGTTTAGCTCGGTCCTCATCCCATTTCAAGACGATGTCTCTTTCAGAGAAACCTTTTGATGAAGATTTTTTGTCGAAGTGTCTTCGTTTGCTGTTAGCGGCTAGTCATAGAAGCCATAGCCTGGTCTCTTGTTTCTTGGAGCTCCATCAGCTCACATAACATAACCTCTATGCTATTGCCTTCTAATTGCAGCTGGCGAGCGAGGTCCAAGGCTGGCAACTCAAGTGAAATGGGGAGCCTAGCTTCCCTTCCATATACGAGCGTGTACGACAAGTTACCAATTGCCCTCTTTGGGGTGACCCTATCTGTCCACAGGGCTGTTTTTAACTTGGCATGCCAAGTCCTTTGATTCTCCTCCATGGTTCGCTTGATGATCCTGATCAGATTCTTATTTGTAGATTCAGCCAGCCCATTCCCCTGTGGGTAGTAGTTGGACGAAGTGCTAAGATAGATACCATATCTCAGCGCCCATTCACTTGTTTTAGTTCCCAGAAAAGCTAACACGTTGTCTGAGATTATGGTCGTTGGAACTCCGAATTTTGCCACCAGGTCTTCATAAAAATTCAGGACTGCACTTTCGTTGGCTTCCTTCAAAGCGACAACCTCTACCCACCTTGTGAAATAATCTATGGCGGTCAGGACCCACTTGTGTTTAGCACTAGAGGGAGGGTTAATCATCCCTATGAAGTCAAGGCCCCATTACATGAATGGCTGCTCTACCTGAATACGCTGTAAAGGCATGGCAACCAACTGTTGTTTCCCATCAAAAAGCGCGCACTTCTGGCACTTTTGTATCCATGCATGGGTGTCCCTGAAAAGAGTAGGCCAGAAGTAACCAGCTCTCATTATTCTTGCCGTTGTAGCCCTAGGAGCAAAATGATCGTCAGCTGGCCCATCAGAGAACTCAGACAGCACTCTGTCGGCTTGACTTGAATCTAAGCATCTTAAAAGGACTCCTGAGAGATCCCTTTTGAACAACACTCCATCAATTAGGACATAAGGGAGACACTGGAGTCTGAAATACCTCCTCTTGGTCCTATCAAGGCCCTGCGGGCACTCACTAGTGAGAAGGACATGCCGCATGTCTGATGTCCAATCCTTCATGACAGCTGGTTCTTCTGTTGTAGCTGCATCATGAATTAGCAGACTGTCTTCTTTTTGCTGATTAAATTCTGTAGCAAGGTGCTCACACAGGGCTTTCTCTCTTACCAGTTTGGTGATCTTGATATCCACATCATATTCCATCACCTTAGTGATCCACCCTGCTCTCTTTTCATTCAGGTCTCGATTGATCAAGAAATCCTTGATGCCGGGATGTGGAACCATGAGGTGGATTCTTTTATTGGACAACATATGCTTGAATTTCTTCAGACTCTGTATGACCGCTAGGACTTGCATCTCCACATATGTGTATTTGACCTCAAAACCCTCTAGGCCTTGGCTAAAAAATGCAATTGGTTGCTCAAGGTTATCACCATTTGCTAGGGTAAGCATGGCGGAGATTACCTCTTCATTGCCGAAGGTGTAGAGGTTGAAATCTTTGGTGAAGTCAGGGCTGATCAAAGTAGGAGCCCGGGCTATGGCCTGCTTGATTATTTCAAAACTATCTTTTCTTTGTGCTGTCCATGTGAACTTTTCACCCTTCCTCAACATAGAGGTCAACAGCTTGACCACTTCTGCAAAATTTGGGATAAATCTCTGGATGAAATTTACCTTGCTGAAGAAGCTTTGCAGGGCTTTCTTGTGCTTAGGCAAGGACAGCTCCAGGATGGAGCGAACTCTCTCTGGATCAATAGTTAAGCCTTCCTTGAAAACAATGTGGCCAAAGAGTTTCCCCTCGTGGACAGCGAACACGCATTTCCTAGGGTTGAGAGAGATACCGAACTCTCTACACCTCTCAAAGATTTGTCTGAGGTGTTTTATGTGTTGGCTCGCTTCTTTGAAGAAAACTATCCCATCATCAAGATATACCAGCGCAATGTTATTTATCAAGCCTCGAAAGGCCATGTCCATGGCTCGTTGGAAAGTGGCACCAGCATTAGACAGTTCGAATGGCATTTTTTCGTAAGCAAACGTCCCCCATTTGGTAGTGAAGGTTGTCTTGTGTTGGTCACAGTCTTGCACCAAAATCTGATTATACCCTGAATACCCATCCAAGAGGGAGAAACGCTCGCTTCTTGTCACCATTTGAAGGATCTGCTCCATGCTTGGGAGAGGATAATGGTCTTTCAAAGAGACTCTGTTGAGGTCTCGGAAATCAACGCACAGTCTGATCTCCCCATTTTTTTTTCAGACAAGAACAAAATTGACCAGCCAAGAAGTGTTTGATTAGAAATATTATCCTAGACTCAATCAACTTGGTGAGTTCCTTCCGCATGAGAGGCTCAATCATTGGGTTGACAGGCCTCTGCTTCTGCTTGATTGCCCTGGTGCCTTCTTCTAACTCAATGGTATGCTAGGCTAGAGTTGGGTCAAAACTTTTCAAATCACTATACTTCCAAGCGAAGACATCAGCAAATTCTTGGCACAACAAGATGAAGGCCTACCTTTCACGGTCTGTGCACACTTTTCCAAGTGCAAGCAGTTTATCTTTGAATATTTCAACCTTCTCATGGTGCTCCTTCATTGCAATGCATGCCTTGTCGCTTTTCAACTGATCATCTCCATTGAAGATACTTTCTAGAGTGACCAAACCTTTGGGGAGCTTATTGTTCTTCAGCTGAACAATTTGGTTGCCATATTGCTACTGTAGCTTTGCCTTGTTTTTAGTAGCGAATTCAACTTCTTCTTGCAAAAAAAGCGCTATTGCTGGTCGCTGTCAAAGACCTGCCAGTTGGTGATGTTGTCAAGTACAGAAGGCCGGATTACTACCTTGAAGTGGCGTGAGCTGTGGTCTCGGCCTATTTTCCTAGAGACATCAAATTGGGCACCAACTACTGCCAGCCTATCTGCTTGCTTGTTCTACTCTCTAGGAATGGAGGTAATATTGAAAGCAAAGAAATTTCCACTAAGTCCCATACCCTATGTTTGAAGGACTTCAGTAAAGAATTCTTTGTCAAATTTTGGCCTCTTATCTGATTGACAATCAGCTCACTGTCACCAAAAACTTGCAGCTCTTTGATTCCTCTTTTCCTCGCCCACTCCAAACCATGGATGAGGGATTCATACTCCACAACATTGCATGTGTAGGAAAATTGGAACCGAAAAGCCGAAAAGTATTTTTCCTTTGAGGGAGAAACTAGCACCGCTCCACCACCAGCTCCCAACTTACTTCTTGAACCATCAAAGAACAACTGCCATAGACCTGAGCTTTCCTGGCTCGCTTTCATCAGATTTGGTACAAAAGTACCCTCTTTATGCATGCAATAAATTCCAAGGCCTGCCTCCTCTATGAATTTGTAAGGATCATGCTCGAAGTTGTCACTTCCCCATTCATCTAAGAGCAGGTTTGCAACTCCTTCAAGGGTAGAAGATGGAGATTGGTCTACTTGCAACTCTTTTTGGTCAATAATAGCATAGCTGATATTTGCCGCCTTGAACAAGTATGGTTCCAGATGATCTCTATGGAGTGGCTCTGATTCAATCTTAACTTTAGTCTCATACTTGGTTCTAAAAACTAGATAAGACCAGTTCGCTGCTAAGTAGCCACCTATCTTGGATGTAAAATCCCTGAATAAGCAGATGGCAAAGTAAGGAGGGACATCTGCCACTACCACATCATGAGGAACTGAGAAGGTCGGGCAAGCGTGTAGTGTCAAGCTCAAACCTTTCACTACCCCAACTGTCTTTGCTGGTGTTCCATCCAGCTGCAGGACTCCCTTAGTCATTTCTTCGTATTTCAACCCCGCTTGTCGGCTATGCATTTGGGCATTACTGAGGTGCTTGCTCCACTGTCAATGATGCAATTGTGCACCAAGAAATCTCCTATGACCAAGGACACATAAAAAGGGGGAACCTTTTCTTCTTTCCTAACCTGGTCTGAGGTGCAGGGCTGTCCATTTATCATCAAAACATTGTCGGCTTTTGCTAGGACAGCTTGTTCATTCAGCTCATGCAATTCGTTTTGCAGCATGTCCTTTTGCCCCGGTATTGACAGTGAATCCCACAAGGAGATGTTCATGTGCAGCTTCTTTATGTGGTCAACCACATTGACTCGAGGGTTGCCTTCAAATTTTCTTTGAGATTATTTATAGCCTGAGGTGCAGATTGAGGAGTTGAAGGTACAACTGGTGGTTTGAAGTTTGGGACCTTTTGGTTTATATGCGATGAAGAAGGTATTGCTGACGCTTGGGCAGTACCCTGAGCTTCTTCCATTGCTCTCCTTTTGAATCTTGTATTCGCTGCGACACAGTCGCCCTAATTGTCTGCAGTACCCACGTAATTGACTGCATAGAATTCACCTTCTAGGTGATTCATGAGAGTAGAATCAGGCTGGGTCTAACTATTGCTCGTGCCGAGTTGCATTGAAGCCTCAAAACCTTGGAATTGGGTGGTTGCTTGATTGCCTTGTACATTTGGGTAGTGACCCGTCATTTCATTTGTATAAACAGCCTGCTCTTGACCATAACCCATGGTTGAACAACTTGGCTGTTCTTGCACCAGATTGTTTTGAACGAGCTTCATAGCCTTGGATGATGAAGGGGCACTTGGATTGTAGCCTTGAAAAAGTCTGGTCTGTGCAAATTGACCCTGTCCTTGATTGTAATTTTGGAAAGGGGGTCTATTTGTTTGACCATACTATTGGTATCTTTGGTTTGATCGGTTGTTTTGAGCTTGCTACCTTTTAATAGCCACTAGTTCATTTGTCACATTTTGCAACAGACTTTTGACTTCATGGAGTTCATTTGATGAAGTAGCAGCCGGTTTTTTTGTGCTAGGCAGAAGAGCTAAGGTGGGAGCAGCAGTCTGGATTGGGGGCAGCATTTTAGGGAAAAGTGGCATATGAGGTCTAGGAGCTATTTTTTCAGCCTGTACTAGGCAATTCTCATCCGCTATAGCTATGTCATAGGCGACAGGCAGTACATGTCCTCTCATGGACTGTATCACAACAGCGATATCGCTGTTCAACACTCTTAAGTAATATAGGAAAGCATAGCTAGGAGTCGGCCTTACTAGAATGGGGATTCTATCCCATGTCTTTTGAAACCGAGTGTTGAAATCCTGCATGTATTCATGTGGAGCTCTTTTCATTGTAGTCAGCTGCTCGGCAAGTGAGAGGTGGTCGCTCTTCTCCCCAAAATAGTTTGTCAAGAGAGTGCCCAATTCATTCTCGAAACCGACTGAATTTATGGTTAAAGTCCCATACCAGTCCAGAGCTTTGCCCTTGAGAGACAATGCCAGCAATCTGATTGCAATATTCTCCTTAGTGACATTGTGAATATTGCAAAGGTTAGCAATATTTCTGATGTGTTCAATAACTGTAATGGGCCCCTCTCCATCAAAGGGAGGCACACTTTTGAGGACTGCTATTGGAATTGGGTCATAACGCTGGAGATTCAAAGGACTCTGACCACGAAAAGTCACAAAGGGTAATGCCATAGCTATGACAAGATGTAACCGCGGCCTCTTGCGTAGGTGTTCTTTATAGCAGGGTTGGAAAAGTGGTTTGCTGAATAAGGATGGGTCCTCTCAAACCTCAGTCGCTTTACTGAGTTCAAAGGCAATTCAATGAATTCAAAAGGGACACCCTTAGAAGTAGACCGTGTGGTGATTTTAGGCATAGGAAGTCAGACTGGTCTTTGATTAGAAACTGAAGCTCTTACCAGTGGAGTCGTTAGATGCTGAAAATAGTTGATTTAGCTGTATCAGGATCAATATCAATCCTGAAACTTTACTAAGTGTAAAAATTGGGTCCCACTGGGCGTGCCAAAAATTGTTGACGTAGTGGATTGCACCCTTGACAGGACACTGAGCTCCTGCCTTCCACACATCAAAATGAAAACTCCCCTCTTGCCTGTGGGCAAGGCACAACTAGGGGGAGAGTCTAGATAAGGGCTAGCTCCCTTTGATGCATCTGAGTTATTCCAAAAAGTGCTAATACACACACACACACATATATATATATATAATGGGGGGGATGAAAAGGGAGAAGGATTACAGGAAAACAAAACCTAATCTAAGAGGGTGATGCACCAAATAATTTCGACTTACTCACATTCACACTCTGAACCATAAAAACACAGACATACACTTTAACTGGTAAAAGGACTAGACTGCAAGAAGCTTAACAAGGAGGCTTTAATGGAACACATAGGAAAAGGGACTTACCATAGGCGCTGTAAGAAAAACACACTATCTAGTAACCTCCTTTTGTCTCTGCGCTCCAGGTATAGCTCTTCTTGTCACCTGTAGGAATGGCGCCTTGTAGATACCAGATGTGTTGGTGTCAACCCTGTGAAAGCATTAGGAAGCAAAGACTAAACACAAGACTAACACTTAGACACACTCAGAGATATCTAACCAGAATAGAGGTAAAATGCATTTTTTATTGATTCCAAGTGAAAATTGCTAGGGCTTCGTCTTACAATGTGAAAGATAGAATGTGAAAGATAGATCCCTTTTAAAATGAGAAGTTACAATATATATATATATATATATATATATATATATATATATATATATAAGTAAGAGAACAAAAGGCACCTTTTTTGAAAAAGGCTTTTGGCGCCCTTTGACAAGTGGCCCATGTGCATCTCGAGGGCATTGGGAAGAGGAAGCCGCTGAAATATAAATGCTATGTCGGTTCCGATTCTGATTTCAGGTGTTTATAAACATAGGCTGTGCCGTTTTTCCACAAACAAGACTGCTCCTTGAAGGCATCCACGCGGTTTGTCTGCTCATAAATGCAAAATAGAGAAAAATGGGTCACACCATTCACTGTTTGCGTCCCTTGATGACCACTTGGCAAGCATTGTTCCAACCGCTGGAATAACACCTTGAGTCGATGCCTTCCTTCGCCACTTGGACTATTTTGTTTGTTTCTGCACTTGGCTCTTTTGTCTTTTCCTTGCCTTGTCTCTTCTGGCTCCTTTGGCCCTCGGAGGCTATCTTCTCGGCCTTGTTGGCTCCTTGGGCTCTTTTATTAGCAGGTCGCTGAGTTCATTCTCAACTTTTGTCTTTTTCCAGTGTCGTCTTCTTAGTTGTCTTTTACTGGCTTCTGTCTCTTTGTCTCTTTGTTCTCTGGGCTCTTTTCTGGTTGGCGCTCAAGAATTCAAAGATCAAACGGCTATTTCTTTGTTGTAAAATTGACGTTTGCGCGTCTGTCACCATTTGAAAATCAACGGCTAGTCTATTCCCTTGAAATTGACAGCTTCGGAGACGTCACCGTCCTTGGCAATTCCTTTGGTCTTTTCTCTTGATTCGGCTTTTTGTCGCTCCCTTACTTTCGGGCTTTTGCTTCGGACCCTCTCGAAGGGGAGGTGTCCCTTCGGCTTTGGAAAAGTGCCCTTCTTTCGGCCGCCGAGAGTCCCCTGCAAGGGCACCTGCCCGTTGGGGTCCTTCGGCGGCCTTTTCTCTTTGGCTATTTTCCCATAGACAAAATGTCCGCGAGAATTGTCTCGCCCGCTTCTTTTCTTCGGAACTTTTTTCCCGCGGACTTTTTTCCAAATTTCTTTGGACATTTTGTCCAAAGGAATTCCTCGGACAAAAAGTCTGAAAGAAATCCGTTTATGCTTTGCCTTTGCCTTAAGTCCTTTTTCGAGGGATTTTTCGTTCATAATCCTTCCGAATTTCTTCAGAACTTTTTTCCGAAGGAATTCCTTCGGACAAAAGTCCGAAGGAATTATGTCTTTGTCTTTTCCTTCAACTACCTTCGAAAGGTGCCCTTCGGGAAATCTGCTTTGGTATTGTCGCCGACCAAGTGCCCTCTGCAAGGGCACTTGTCCTTCGGGAGACTCTATTGAACCGTTCCTTTGAACCAAACTGTTGAACCGACTATTGAACTTTGACGATGAGCTTTGCTGTTGCACCAAAGCGATGAACCAAACACTTGAACCAAAATGACTGAACCAGACTATTGAACCAAGCACTTGTCCATTTTGCGCCTAAGTGTTGGGAACCCATTTATTTTTTACAGAGTCCATAGAAAACATGCCTGTAGAGTTCGTAGAAACACCTGTGGAGTTTGTAGGAATTCTCTGCAGAGTCCGTATAAATGGGCCTGCAGAGTCCGTAGAAATTCCAGACTTGTGCAAAATCAAAAAATGAACTGGCTCAGGACAGCAGGAAAAGAAGGGGACTGATTTTGGCCTGTTGGACCAAAAATGGTCAACAATTCCTATTGAAGGACGATTAGCATCACAAGGAAACAATTGGAGGCTATGCTGCCATCAAATTACAGTCATAATTCTGCAGACTTAAGACCGACGTTTTCACTCATATCAGGGCAAAGGTGGATAGATTTCATATGGGTATTGAGGCGCTGCATACTTAGGAGTCGGGGAATGATGTTTGATGTTTGAAAGGGGAGTTATAAGTTGATATTAATTTATTAGAGAAGACCTCAGTCCAGAACAGGGGCGGCTCCATTAGAGGGTCAATTTGGCAAGTTGAAGGCTCATTTCAAGATAGCAACGCTGCCACAACATCTCTTCTCAAGGGCGCTTCATTGTATCAGGTTCTACATTGAGTTTGCATCATTTAAATTGGTCATTTTGGCATTGTAATGGTGCCTGTCTTATGGTAGCTGTAGATGCACATTTTATATCAGAATTATAATGTCATTAGTTAATGCCAAGAGTCTTGGCATTTGCATATGATTTGTATTCAATTCTTCATACATTATTGTAATCAGATTTCCTGAGTCTTTGTAACCAGTTCATTGCATATCCAAGTGAAGAGTTTAAGTCTGAAGTTTGTATGGCAAGTGTTTGTAATTATGCCTTAGGCTAAAGATGCTTATTTACAATCCTACATTAGTATGCAAAGTGTTTATCAAATTGCCTAGGATCTGTAGGAGATATTTACATGAAATTTCAATATATCTCTAACAGTTTGAGGTTGCATACAAAGTGTATGACGAAATGTCAACTTGTTGTAGGTACTCATTTGCATAGAGTTGAGTCATTATTTACACTAGGAAATATCAAAACAGAGCTGCATTTCATCTTAGTTTTGATTGCATACATTGGGCATTATTTAGTTGCATCTTTGATGAGTTACAAATACATTTTCAATCAAGAAACACCATCAGAAAATTCATATCAGTCATAGACAGTCGCAAGATAAGTTTTTGACAATATTCTTTGAGCTTTTAATCAGCAATTTGAGGTCAGATTGGTCAAGGGATATTACAATAGTGTCAGAGTGCTATGATTTCTGATTCTAGTGAATGCCTAACTCTTACTGGCCAAAAAATATTCCTTTACTCTGTGTTGTGATAATAGAATCAAAGACATTAAATGGATTAAACTTGCATACCTCATGTTGAATGTGGTCATTGAGTTTGCCAAGAAATACATAATTTAATTTTTCATCTATAATCATCTCCATTCACAAGGATATGTTTTGGAATTGATAAATATAATCCTTAACTGATCTTGAATGTCGTAACTTTGCCAATTGGCTAAAATAATTATTTATTAGACTACCGCTATTGTGCGTCTGCAACTCCTTCGTAAAAACTGACCAGATGATATTGAAAGCCTTCTTTTTCTTTGTAGCACACAACCATTGATACTAGATGGAATATTTAGGTCACTGATACAAGGATGCCAAGTAACCTTATGCATACATGGGATTTGATATAGATAAAAATATATATGTTTTTGATCTAGTGGAGTGGATCCTTTTCATTGAATTTACACATCCACCTTTAATATTAGGTTTGGCCCAAAATTAGTTCCAACCATGGGTTGAGGTTGCACAATATTTAGATTAAGAATGGGTCATCATTGCTTAAAATTCTGTCAAGGTATGGATGGGGATCATCTAACTGTTCGTCTAACTCATCAAGGTATTTTGAGATGCCATATGGGAGATGTTGGATACTTAGCTAGATGAGATTATTTTGCTCCTCTCTGAGATGGAAAAATTGAAGTGTTCAACCAAAATTTTGTCTATTTGTTGCACATTAATAATAGTGCATGCTCTTGCACATGGGATGATAGTTTACCATATATTCAACACGCCCCCAACAAAGCTTTGTATAGTTGTATTGCACATAGTTCATTTTAGATTTGTCTTGGATTTAGGTAAATGAGCCCCTTGACATTTCATATGGTGTGCTTATGATTTCTATTGTAGTACAAGGTCAGAGTTCCCAATGAAGGGATGCCTTTGACATCGCAACCATCAAAGCCACACAGTGAATAACGAGAAAATAAAGTGTTTTATTAATAGCTCAGAGTCTACAAGATATTCTTAGCTTCCCAATTTACACAATGGGGTACACAACCCCATTACAATAATGGAGTCATCCCTCTCTTTATACACTCAGACCATATGCCCTAAAACATCGACTTTCCACTCTTTATAACTTTGTATTTTGGTAGAGTTTGTCTGCAGACTTGGCCTTTTTTTCCTTTTTGACCCTTCATTTTACAACCATTCATTGCTTGTAATGTCTTGACTGCCACATAATGCTTGACAAATGTAACTAGTGTGGCTTGTATCGAACTTACAGGCCTACCGTAGGGGTAGTTGTAGCCTATATGGACCTTGTGCCATGCATATTTGACATTCATCAGGTCATATCTATGTTGATAGATCTTGTTGTCCTTCACCATCACGTCAACATCAATATTGTGCAAGCCTATAAAAGGGCTAGGTGTTAGTCCTTGGAGCTAACTAGCCATCCAAATGTTTACTCAAGTATTGTGGTATGTGCAAAACTTATGTGCTTCCATGCCTTAGGTGCACCTGCCCTGCCCCTTCATGCCATTGTGAGGTCCTTGATTACTCCCATTTATCTTCCTCCCTTTGTACCTCTTGAATGTTTGACGCCTTTACGCATCATTGTTCGTTGTCACCTTTGCAGCCCATATAAAAGGTTTAAACCCAAACCTTGTATACTCTTATATTCCCAACCATATGCATAACCCAACCATCTATCCTTTATGAAAGTGGACTTCCTCATCTAGAAGCCTCCAATCCTTGCATTGTGTGACCGTGCACAGATAAAGTTGGTCTCTTATTTCCTAATCGTCATTAAATTATAGGGTGATGCAAGATTGCTAATTTTCCTAGGATGCTTTTGCATTAGTTTCCACATGTAATTGAAATGTAAGCCCCAAACTTAAAAGTGGGTTGAGTAGCAGAAATACCCTTTGCATTAGTTACCGATGCCATAATGCTTCCCTTCACCTGGTGTGTTGCTTAAGTCGACATGTTTTGCGCCTTCTCTTACGGGCCCTCTTTGGAGACATGAAATGCCCCACCCCACCTAGCTCTAATGCCCTTATATTCCTCTTATTACTTTCCATTTTCATCCTTCCTCTAGTGGACTTGCGTCCTATTTTATCTATTTGGCTCCGTCAGGTGTTTTCAAAAGTCTTCCCCTATGGTGAACTCCTTACTTATTTCGTGGGTTGGTACCCAACTTTATCTCTTGTGGACCTATGCTTACCTGTCTCCATCCACTCCCACAAAAAGGTCATCCTACCTTTCATCTCCTTCCTTTGGTGTGACTTTTTCTCCCCTATTGTCACTTTCCTGCAACGACACCTTACTTTATAGGAATTGGGAGTCCCCATCTTGTTTGTTTCATCTCTCATCCTCTCTGGGTGCTTCCCCTCTCTTGCTATGGTTCGATACATGCTTTCATACACATCACATTACACTTCTTTCTCTCATGCAACATTGCAGTATTTTTTACCCCCATTCAATACAATACTTAGTTGTTTCTGGGATGCTATCCTCCTCAGGCACTTGACACATGCCTTATGCAAATAATCTTATGCTCCTTCAACCGATCTTCCTCCTTGTTCCTTCCTTCAAGAACATTTATTCTATTCACCACTTCTTTCTTGATGTTTCAACATAGCATGCATCTCCTTGGTTGGCGCTTGTTGCAATTCCTCTCCAGGGATGTCTCCATATACATGTCCCTTTCCCTTGCCCATTATGCACAATAGGTCCTAGTTGCATATAAGGAAACACTTTTTTGCAAAATCTTTATTTTCTTCCTTTGATTGTGCTTTTTGTTGAAGTAAATGCATTTCCTTTTCTTTGCGGTAAGTAGATACGCTTACACGCTCTTCTTCTATTTTTCTCATGAGGGATGTTGTGGACCTTTAGCCATCCTCTTCTCCCCTTCCTCACCTTGATGATGTCTGTAGCATTCTGGTTCTCATGGGATCCTTTGATTCTCACTCTCTGCCATTGTGCTCCTAGCTCTATGCACTTGGAATGATGCCCACTTCAGTCATCCTCGTCTCTTGACCTGTCGTTAGTGACAGTGACTTCTCTTCTTTGTGCACTATAATTTGCACCTCCTAGCTTACCCCTCCTTCCCTAGTGGTCTCCTTGAATCCTTGCATAATCAAGCATGTGCCTTCCATGTCAGCTTTTGGTTGAGCCAATCCTCAATAGATTACCTCTGTATGGTGGAAACAAGTTTTGCACCTTAGACAGCTATACACTGACTACTCTTCCTACATTGCACATCCTTGTGCGTTCTAAACTTCCTAAGGGTACTAAGGGTACTACTATCTCTACATTGCCTTGGTGTGCATGTTGCCATGATTTAGTTCATGAACAAATTCCCCTCAACGTAAGTCCTAACCTTGTGTGTTTTAATTGGCCTTTCCTAGTTGTTCTTTCGTTGCCCTTGCTCATTCCACACAACAAGCCCTGGTTGCATATAAGGTAACCCCTATACACAACATTTTTCTTTGCTTCCTTTAATTCTGCTTCTTATCAAACTAAATGCATCTCCTTTTTTTATGGTAAGTAGATATGCTTACAAGCTCCTATTACATTTTTCTCATGGGGGATGTTGTGGATAATTTGTGATCCTCTTCTCTTGTTTTTCACCTTGATGTTGGACGTAGAATTTAAGTTCTCATGGGATCCATTGATTCCCACTCTCTGCCATTACGCTTCTATGTCTATGCACTTGGATTGATGTCCACTTCAGTCACCCTTCCTTGTCTCTTGTCCTATTGTGGGTGACAATGACTTCTCTTCTTTGTGCAATATGAATTGCGCCTCTTGGCTTTCCCTTCCTTTCTTGATGGTTTCCTTGAATCCTTATGAAATTAAGTCTACCTTGTATATCAACGTCCGCTGAGCCACTCCAAATTAGATTCCCTCTACTTGGTGTAAATAGGTCTTACACCTTCATTAGCTACAACCTAACTACTCTTCATATGTTGTACATTCATACACCTTTTGACCTTCTAAAGGTACTTGTATTGTATTGGCGTGCATGTCACCATGATTTTCCCTGTGAGTGAATTCCCCTCGACACAAGTCCTATCCTAGTGTGTTTTATTTGGCCTCTTTCAGTCAGTGTTCCCTGAGAACATGAATTAGGCTTGAATCTGATCACACTACTCAACAATGATATTCAAGCAAGAGTGTTTCAACATGAAGGTCATAGAATAGGAAGGTCAAGAGGTTTAACAAAGACACTAATGACTGAAATCCACTTCAAACCTATGCAAAGCTACCCAAACACACCATGTGACCTATAAGAAGACAATCCATTTGCAAAGAGGTAGGAGAGGACAAATGAGAGAGAGTGAAGGCACTACTACTAACATTCATCAATAATCACACAAGTACACTAATTTCAAGCATATTATAAGGTAAGAATCAGCTTTATTCAATATTCAAAGGGATAGTACAGGTGTTTCATTGAGTAGGGCTTCGTCATACTCAGCCAAAGGATCCATAACAAGCCATTCAAGGCAACATATATCAAAGAATGGAGAGAGAGATAAGGCATAGGAAAAACTCCAATGATAAGTGTCATCCACTTCAAGTCAGTTACAAGGCCAAATGGAAGATGCTAATAACAGTCTTGTCATCTTCTTTGACATGTGTTACTTATCTTGATGATGAACCTCACTAAGTGGCATAGGAGCTCTTGTTTGAAGAGTTACAATGCAATTCTTGAATGAACGGTTATAACTTTGAATCTTGACATGTGGCATATTGGCCTCATTGGCAACCTCCACACTACCTTAGGCCTCTCAATGCTTCTTCTCAATTTGGTGGAGCTGAGAATTAGGTTTCAAGCTTCTTAAAATTGATAAGGAACCTATATTTGATAGAATAACCTACTTAATTCAAATGAAGACTATAAGAACAAGTCTCTCTTATCATCTTAGGCTTAGTTCTTTGCTTGAGGATTGTTGTCATAAATTGAATACCTCTTAGACACCTTGTAGGAGATCATTCTACCCCTGTTCAAGCTCAAAAACATCTTCAAGATTGAGGTATTGGTGCATTAGGTCTGATAAGAACCCTTGATAGCATGTTTACTTACCATTAGGTTTGTTGAAACCAATTGATGGTGTTGCAATCATTGGAAACCTTCTTCAAGAATCTTTAGAAGCATATTTCCTTGCCTTATCAAGGTCATATATGGTTCCAAGGAACTATGCTAGGTCTCACTTAGTCAAATCTCATTAGAAACCTTCAAAAACTACATTTTTAGGCCTATAGTAGTCATTCCTAGGCCAAATTTCGTACCATAGTACAGCATGTGAATCGGTGACTCATTTAAGTGCTTAGAGGTGTGTAGGTATCATCCAAGGAGTTTACAGGTCATTTCAGTCCATTTGAAGCACTTAGAAAGCCAATCTCCTTCATCGAGTCTCTTATAGGGTTTAGGAGTGTGCAAACTTCCGATTCATAAAGATAAGGGCCCTAATCCTTGACCAATGCATCTAAATTTGAGTGCATGAGGGTTTTGAACTATCCCTAGGAGCTTGTGACCCCATGCATCTTCTCTGTACAGTTCTGAGCAAGAAAAGATGACCATCTTTTGACTGTTAGGTCTGACTGAGAGCTCCAAGAGGTTAATTTTGACTAAATAATGCATGAACTTGCTTGATTCTGATCCCAAATACCTCCTTGAGGTTTGTGTAACCTTATGTGAGGTGTTCTAATGGTTATATATTCCATTCCATTCCTCAAACCCATTTCCACCTCTACAAGCTCATGACTAGGGTTTAAGAAAAGTTTTTTGTTAATGACCCTAACAACCCTGTTGTGTCATTTTATACATCTTCCAAGGTGTCTAAACCTTTAAAAATCCTTCATTGGAGTACTCTCACTTTCTTGAATCCCTTATCCTTCATGTTCATCTCCAACAAGAAAACTTCTTCACTCTTTCAAATGCAGGCCTGTATGTGCAGATTTAGGCCTTCTAGGCCTAACCAGGTTTCTTGACCACATAACTGCCTTCAATCACTTTGAGAACCCTATGAAGATCCTACTAACATTTGAAATGAAGTATATAAATCATTTCTACTCTCATAACTTAATAGCTTCAACAATAATCACATTTTTCTTCCAATTCTTATAAGTAGGCCTGTAGGTGGTATTTTAGACCTCTTGGCTGCAAGTTTGGAGACTATATTCTTCATGTGGCACATTAGTGATTATAAATAATTTTTGGAGAGCTGTCTTATGTTCCTCAACCCTTCTACAGACCCTCCAAAACTTCTTTTCATACCACTACATGACAATTTTCTTCATTTTTGCTTGACAGGCCAGTAAATGATGCTTTAGACTGTATGACTATAATTTGAGGGTTTTCTTCACCTTCTTGAAGCCTTGACAACTTGGTGGTCTAAACACAAAGTGGAAGTTTTCTCCTTGTTATTATTCACCTCCCCCATAGACCTATTTACCCTCTATGCTCATTCAAACTTGGTATTTTTTTTCAAGTTTGCCTATAGCAGGGATGTATTGGACCATTTAGGCCTTTTGGTTGTAGGTGGTCAAATTGAGTTCTAAGGGCTAATCAAAATTCTTAACATGCTTTTGTATTCATGTATCTTTACTAATATTTAATTTTGACCCATACTCCCTTTGGTTCTTCAGACATCTCATCACCAACTTGTGTTATTTTGCTCTTGTTGCCTGCTGATAAGTCTATAGACTGTCTTTTAGGCCCAAGACCCCCTTTCCTTTGTTTGATCTATCTTAAGCTTAACTTGACCCACAGTGGAATATGAAACAAAATGAAACTTTTTTTTGGAGTCTCCTTCATGCCCCTAATGTGCTCAAGTCACCTTGAACATTCATTTGTAGCTCTCACAGTCTTTCTTTTGGACTTACACAGTTCTACTTAGGCATACAGTCCATTAAGCCAAAGTGAAATGAAGTTTGAGCTGTTAGGTGTTTTAGGGTGTTCGGACCATTCCTATGGAGGTTTAAAAAGATGAATTTGAAGTCATTAAGATAAACACTTGATGCTAATAGTGACCTACAAGTCTGCAGACTTGTAGGCTCATAGTCCTCCTTAGATCTTGGCTTGAAGAAAGACACTATGAACTCTGAATGCAGGGACCAGACACTCGTAATACCTCCTAAGAATTATATCCAATGCTATGTGATATAGTTTTTCTCCTTCAATAGGCTTGAACAATGAACATATATTTTGATTTGATCAAGGAACTTCACCAAGGCAATTAGTTTCAACATAATTACTTGCCTATCTTGAAGCTTGTCACCCCATTGATGTCTTAAAAGAGTAGGAGAGACATTGGATTCACCATGCAAAACTTCATTTCACTCATTTCATGCACAAGGTAATCCATAGCTTCTTTGCAAATATGACTTTGATACCTAAACTATCTATTTAAGGCTACTTGGCACCACTCCAAATAGGAACATGAGAAACCTTGAGAAACTATGATATTGTAGGGGTAGAGGATTATTTAAAATACCTTCCACAAACATTCCCATGCATTCATTCAACTTTAGAACTCTGCATTTGGAGAAAACCGACACTGATGGGGTTTTAGTCACTTTTGTAAACCCTTAGTTTCTTGACAGTTGGTCACAGAGTTAAAGTTCTTAACCAAACCACCAATGCCACAAAGTGGAAAGGCATTAGGGTCCCCTCCTATGGCTAAGATCTTGGACTCCATCTCTCTCTCTCTCTCTTCCAAGTACAAAGTGAAAAGTTGTGGCTTGTTTTGAGTTGCCAAGAAGACCGATGGAGAAATGGGGTGGGTTTTTGCATTATTTGGTTATGTAGCTCCACTTCCTGCATGGATTTGGGCTTTATAATACCATGGGTACCCTTGGAAGATTTTTCAGCTTGTCAACTATTAGAAACCCTCTTTAAAAGACCACCAAAAACATGTTTTTCTCAAGATTTTGACTGTTCTACCCTTTGAAACTGCTGGAAATGGTGAAACATGTGACTTTTCATCTTCCCTTGACCTGTAAGGACATGGAAGAGAGTGCCAAAACATTTGATAACCTTTTTTTCTTGCATCTTTCTCAAAAACTCTTCATTTGTGAGTTGGAAAATGATAAATGGCAATTACAAAGAGAGATCCAATGTTGAAAATCAGTTATATAAGACCTTTGGAGGATGTGTATGGTTAGGTACAAGCATGATGTGATGACATAAGTGCTAGATGGCTTAAAACCTTCCTTTTCCAAAAATAAAACCTTTATATTTATTCCTGACTAGCGAGTGTCATTTTCACATTGAGGTGCACAATAAGACTAAAGTAATAGAATACCTTAAAACTTGTTAAAATTACCTTAAACTCTCCAAATTGCTTTACAAACAATGTGATAAACTTACTAGTTTTTCTTCTTTGACCCATTTTGATCAGCGTTAGGCCATAAATGTTCCTTGCAGGGGAACCACTTTGTCGCCTTGGGCATGCCTCCATATTGACTTGATTTTCCACTTACCTTAACTTTATCAAACTTACTTTAAACAATGCCAAACACAAAATAAAGACCATGAAGAATGACTATTTGATGACAATACAACATATTCAGCTACCAACTAGACCATCCTAAGTGCCCTTGTAAGATGCCAAGGAAGAAGCATTACTTATCATCTTAGATCATTAATGACCAGTACAAAGCCTTCATAATGTTGGAATAGTAATTCCCAATCATGACAAAAGTACAGTCACTTCATCCAGCCCAACTTCCCACTCAAGCTGCTTACCACCTCGATCGAAAGCATCATTTCTTTAATAGTTTCTTCTTTTGTATTGATCTGTTTGTTTCCTAAAAGTCTTCTATTTATTCGAGGCACTTGTAATGTATGCATGTAATGAAGATTTAGTATTAAGTGCAACAACATTTCCTTCATTGTCATCAGTCTAGTATCAAAACATGAAGATCAGGCAGATCATGGGAGAGTAAGCATATTGGTCAATGGAAGATCCTCAGATTTGTTGATCACTATTTGCAACAAGGGCAGTTTCACTCACTGATAGCAGCAAGCTTATTATAATTGTGAATTGTAGCTGCTGCCAAAGGAGACATTGGCTTGTAAATAAGACAAGGAGGTGTTGGGAAGAAGAAAATCAAAGATGTATTTTTGTTTGTAAGGTTGTGTTGTTTGAGGATAGAGCTTAGTCGAGCAACAACAATAGCCTTGGCGAGGAAGTTTGAAGCTAGAGCTTGTGGAGTTGCAGAGTTTTGTGAAGTTTGGAGGAGGTCGGAGAGGAGACAACAGTCGTTGTTTTAAGTTCTTTTATTAATGGAAAGCTGTAAAGGAAGCACAGTCAATAAAGCTCACCGGTGAATGAAGAAAAGTGGTGCAAAAACTGCCAAATGCAAATAATAATAATAATAATAAAAAGTGAAATCATTCACTCAACAGATTGGTGAAATTCTATGAAATATAGCCAACAACTGCAGATGAGACAAGATAGTTGTCAATATTTTAAGAGAGTAGGTGGTTGCAACCACAAGAAGGTAAAGAAAGTGCCATTGTAGATCACATTGGCACCGATTTTTTTTTTCGAGCTTGTGTTCTAGACTCAGCAAAAGATTAGATCCACAACATGGCTGGACCAAAGGGTAAGAGTTGGTAGCATCCACCAACATTTGATAGTCAGTATTATGACGTATGGGCTAAGAAGATGAAGATGATAATGATTACAAATGATTTATGGGTGTTATTGGTTAGTGGATTCACTGATGTGACTGATCAAGCTACCTACAATGCATTGTCAAATGCCTAGAAGACCAGTTGAAGGAGAATCAGAGGAAGGATGCAAAAGCCTTGAACCTGATCTAGATAGCTATGGTAGAAGCCATATACCCCAGAATAGCAGTAGCGAACTACTCAAAGGAGGCATGGGAGATTCTTCAAAACACATATAATGATACAGACAAGGTGTTGTTGGTCAAACTCTAATTGTTCAGAAGATAGTTTGAAACCCTTCATATGAATGATGGTGAGTCCATTTTAGATTTTCATGTTAGAATGTCTAGCCTAACAAATCAATTAAGAATTAATGGTGAAACAATGGCAGATTGAAGGATCATAGAGAAGATCCTGAAGAGTTTGCCATTAAGATTTGATACAGTTGTCATTGCAATTGAAGAAGCTATAGACCTATCAAGGATGACAGTGGATGAGCTGATGGGTTCCCTACAAACCCACGAGCACCGATTGAGCAGATCCAGACCGTCTTCCCTAGAACAAGTCTTCAAGGCTCAGGCCAGTTTCAGAGGGAGGGGAGAGGAAGAGAAAACAGAGGTAGAAGCTTCAAAGGCAAAGGAAGAAAAATAAGTTACTATCAAAGAGCAAGCTCAAGCAGCCAAGAAGGAACAAGCAACTCATAGTCAGACTCCCAAGATAAGAAGAGGAGCAGTACCTCACATCAAAGGTATGACAAAAGTAAAGTTTAGTGTTACTATTGTCTCAGGGATGGTTCTTTTTCTTGTGATTGCTTAAAGAGGCAATGTGACCAGTCAAGGCAAAGTGCAAATGTAGCTAATGAGATAGTGAATCCGAACATTTTCCAAACATGTTCATTGTATGTAATATTGCTAAGCAAAACAACAATGAGGTTTGGTTCTTGGACATCACTTACAGTAACCACATGAGTGGTAATGAGAGCTTGTTTGCCTCCATCAACAAGAGCATTTAGTCCGAGATTAAGATGGGAAACAATGAAAAAGTTCCAGTTGTAGGCAGAGGGACTATCGTCATTTGAACCAAACAAGGTGAAAAAAGAGCAATCCAGGATGTCTACTATGCTCCAAAGATAAAACACAATTTTTTGAGCATTGGATAGTTGGAATAGAAAGCATATAGAGTCCTGATGGAAAATGAAGAGTGCACAATCTTTGACAAAGATGGAAGCAATAGAAAGATTGTTATGGTGCAAATGACAAAGAACCACATGTTTTTGCTCAAGATACGAACTGGTTTTCCTAAGCAGATCAATAGTACAATAGTACTACAACAAGCAACCTTCAAGATAGTCATCAAAGACACATCTAGACTCTGGCATTGAGGTATGGGCATTTAAATTATTCTGGATCAAGCATTTTTTGCAAGAAAGATATGGTTAAGGGACTACCAACTATATTAGAACCTCATAGAAAATGTGAGGCATGCATCTTAGGAAAAAACACAAGCAGTGCTCTTAATTAGGGATGTCTAGGAGGGCAAAAACACCATTGGAGTTGGTGCACTTGGATTTGTGTGGTCCATTGAAAACTCTCACTTTCTCTAAGAATGCATATTTCTTGACCTTCATAGATGATAGCAAGAAGACTTGAGTTTATTTCTTAAAGAATAAATCTAAATTCTTTGGGAAATTCAAGTGGTTTAAAGAATTGGTTGAGAAACAAAGTGGGCACTTCATCAAGGCCCTAAGAACAGATAGAGGGGGAGAGTATATCTCTAAATATTTTTTGAGTTTTTTCAGCAATGAAGGGATTTAAAAACAACTCACCACTAGGTACACTCCACAACAAAATGGAGTGGCTGAAAAGAATAATAAAACCATTCAGGAGAGGGATGCAAACATGTTGAAAGCCAAGGGACTTTCAAATGAGTTTTGAGGGGAAGTTCTAGTAGCAATGGGTGGATGCACAAAGTTGGAAGAGAAACAACATGACAATTTGAAAAATACAAAACATTTTTTGTAAAGGGCGTACGCCTTTTTTAAAAAAAAAACCAATACAAAATAGGAAAGGGTCGGTCTCGACGCCAAAAGGCTACGTCCTTTGGACTGTTTACAAAGGGCGTATGCCCTTTGAACTATAATTTTTTTTTTTCTGTTTGATGTTTTACAAGGATATATTGTAAGGGTATATTTAGTAAAATATGTAATACTTTTATATTACATTTTATGTTCTTATACTTTAAATTTATTTTACTAAATATAACAAATCAGGGCCACTCTGCATCTTCTGAAATTGATTACAGAGCTATAGGAGTTACCATTTAAAAGTTAGTTTTTCAAATTCCATTCTGGTTAATACTTAGTTTCATAATTTTAGGACCAGAAGATAGAATGAAAAACAAGGTTTCAAATCATGTTACGTATGTAATATATTTATACCATTGAGGATTACATGCCAATTTTATCTACTTAAGTATTCCCTACCTAGTTTATTTACTTGAGGATGACCTACTTGATTAAATAACCGGGCCATATCTTGATCTCAAAGAGTATGCCCTACCTAAATACACAATCCATATTTTGATGTTTATTATTACCTATTAGTGTCAAAGTAAGTGTTCCACTTACTCAACCTGGTCTACTTCAAGGTCCTCTAGAAACTTGCTTGCAATTAGGTCTCTTCCTAACCAAAAACTATCTCTTGGTCTATCAGTAAAGGTCTTCCGAGTATTGGTATTGAAAGACTAATGACCTTATTCTTTAGTATTATCTCTTAACTTCTTAGCCTCTGTATCCAAATCAAAAGACACTTTCAATGACTTAAAACATGGTACTTAGTCCCTAGACAGTAATCTACCTTCAAGCAAAAAACCCTTATTTGACTCCTAAAACACTCAATTATACGTCCTTACTTTTTTGAATAATACTATGAGGGTTTCACCAATTATTTGACTCAAGATTCTTTGTACATGAAGGAATTCGACTCAAAACTTAGATGACAACTACTCTACCTTTATAGGCCTATTAGGCCAAATTCTACCTCTTAAGGACTTAATACAAAGAGGTCTACAACTACCTTGTTTTTTAGACTCATTCCCTTCAAAAACTCAATGAAAATATCAAGACAATGATACAAGACTCATATGTGTCTTTACACAAGCTCAAAATAGCAATTAGATCACCAAAGTGCCCAAAAAGTTGACTAAGTCCTAAACACTATTACAATATTGTGTATAGGCGTGTTTGGTCTTGAAAAGGTGTTATTAATCTAAGCTCATCAAATGATTAGTATAAATCTTTCTTAAGATGTTTGGAGACTATCTCTGAGGATAAGAAACCAATTTCCTTTATTGCTTTCTTAAGAATTGGAATTCAATGAAAACTCTGCTCTTTAGATTTGGATGGCCTAATTTGTTTACTTGGAAGGATATTGACTTGGCTTAACTTCTAAATGCTTTGAGTCTATAAATGAATACCCTGTAGCATGCAACATATAGCATATATATAGTAATGATACATTCATTCATACGTTACATCTACCACATACATAATACTACATGTAGGTATGCAGTCACTCATACATGACATCTTGTGGTTGTGATATGGTCACTCTTATTAGACACGAATGCAGCTAATCACCCTAGTACACTCCCTATCCACCTAAACCATTAACCCCAAACCCCAAACCATAAATACTAAACCTTAAACCCTAAACATTAAAACCTAAACCCTAAACACCAAACCCTAAGCCATAAACCCTAAACCATAAACACTAATTAATATACCTAAATCTTAGACCCTAGGCCCTAAACCTTGAAACCTTAACCCTATTACATTAGCCCTAAACCCAAAACAATAATCCATAAACCCTAAACTATAGACCCCAAACATAGAAACTTAAAACATTAAACCCTATACTTTATAACATAGACCCTAAACCTTAAAACCTAAATGTTAGCCCTTAACCCTAAACCCCAAACCATAAACCTAAAATCCTAAATCCTAAATGATCCGGAGTTCATTCTAGGAAAAGTTTCCAAATCATGATGAAACCAATTTCACAGCATAAAGCTCGGAAATTTGAGTTCGGGAGCTCTTGTTATGGCCATTTGAAGATTGGTCGAAAAATGTCTCTTGTGACATGTGTCACGTGTTTCGAGGTTGTTTCGACATTTGGACCTATCGGAGGTCGACCCTTGGCAAATTGAAAGGTTTGCAAAAAAAAGTCGGTTCGATAACATGCCACGTGGAGTTAAGCGTGAGATAAGCTCGTTGAGCAAGGTGGCGAGACCAAGCATGTGGTGAGTTCGAAGGAAAGACCAAGCCCAAGCCCGAACAAAATGCCTCTTAGGTGGCTGAAGCCACGTGATAAGTGGGCGGCTGAAGGCTTTTTAAAGCCTTGTCTTATCCCAAATCCGTGCATGTGGGATAAACCCACGGAGGAAATGACGCTCAAAGGCTATTTTAAGCCTTGTTTGAACCGCTCAACCCACACATGTGGGATAAAGATAAAGCACAAGCGCCTAAAAGAAAGGCCGACGGTTTTGAACTCATGACCTACCGTCCAAAAGGGATGGGCTTTGACCGCTTGTGCTGCAGGGGTCAAAGTGCTATTTAAGGCACGAATTTGTATTTAAATGGAAGCTTCTAGACGACTGTATATGGGAGATTATAGACCTGCTTATAGTATTTGGTTATTTTGGAGCCCTTAGAGGTCGAACCAGAGCTCAGAGTAAACTACAAAGTTGTTTAGAATTTCAATATGCTTTGTGCAGTATATTCATTTACCCATTTTGGAGAATTGGTGATGCCATTTTGAGCTATAGAAGTTGCTAATTTCGATTTGGAGAAGCCTTTGCTTGTGATTCAGGAAGGTGAAGGACGTGTTGAGTCAGCCAAGGTCTTTTGAAGGTCTGAAACACTATTTTTGCAGAGAGATGATCTTTTGTTGTTTGTAAGTATTATTTTGGCTTGAAAATTTAGCAACAATTAATGGATCGGTTCGATAAGAACCTGGGGACGTAGGAAATTCCGAACCCCATAAACAATTTGTGTTTTGATTTTTGGATTCATTTTGCATTTCAATTTTAGTTAAATTGCAGATTATAATTCAGATTTTAATCAAGAATGCAAAATTTAATCATTTGATCATTTACGAGAAAATGAGTAAATTGGGAACTTAAAAAAATCTGATAGTTTCAAAAGATAAATGATGCGAACTTTCAATTCACCTATATTTCAGTTTTGAAACTTGATTTCTGGATCAGATTTTCATTAGTTTTTAAATATTCCAACATCTTATACGTTGAGAAATTTAGAATCCGTACTTTTAAAATTTCACTTTGAGTTTATCAGTGGTGTTTACGGATCAAATTGGTATCAGAGCAGTTAGAATGCAGGGATTGCTTCTAGTTGTGTATTGACAGTTGCTTCTAGAATAGTTGGATTATTGGTTTGCAGATTGATTATATTGCATTGTGCAGTGAGGAATCAGGGGTTTGCAGGAAACCATGGGCAAGTTATCACAGATTGCGGCCATCAAAGATGAAAACTCAATCTTGAGATGCCAGAAATTTGCACTTGAATTGCAAGTGGCAAAGTTAAAATCGGAGCTTGAATCCAAGAATGAGCTATTGATTAGATTGCAATGCGGTGGGTGTGAAAAGGTAAAGCCTTCAACTTCAGATGCAGAGACTATGACTGAGTGCACTATAAGTTTTTCACCACATGAATCTTCATGTTCTTCTACCATTTCAGATTCAGATTTTAGTAATATTGTTTTTGGTGATTTTGAAAAATATACTAAGGGCATAGGATCTAAATTGTTGTTTAAAATGGGTTATAATGGAGGACTTGGTAGAGATAGCCAAGGTATAACTAACCCAATTTAGGTTGAGCATAGACCTCTTCGTGTAGGTTTGGGTTATACTAGTGTGCAGGTGGATGATGGAGAAGTTTCTTCCATGGCTAAAGGAAGACGAGTTTCCAATAGCAAAGGTTCTAGGCCACTAGTTCAAAGGTGTAAAGGTAAAAGAGGTATTGAGATTCCACCTCCTGATTCTTACATTAAATCTTCTAATCCAATTAGTACTTTTAAGAAGTTTGGATATAATGTACAGAAGATAATGCAATCATTTCCATGCATTTTTGTGGGATGAATAACCATAGTGTTAAGACTTGTTGGAAACGAAAAGCTTTGTTTAAGCAGATTGTAGGTTTGAAAGACCATTCTCATGTTAAGTTGGGAATTGGCAAAAGGGGACCCTCACCTAAGAAGGATGTTTGTACTCATTGTAAAGCGAGTGGACATAGGATTGATAGATGTTTTAAGCTTCATTCATCTTCACATTCAAGTAATGTTAAAACTAAGATGATTTACAAACCTCTCACTAAGGTTAATGAAGCTAATTCAATCCATAATGTAATTGACAATACAACCCAGGATAAGGTAAAACCTACAAGTGAAAATCCATTAAAGAGGTTAAGTCAACAATATGCAATTGATAATGAATCCACAGAGACAATCAATTTCACTAGGAAGAAAGAATTGGTTAAGTGGATTATCACTACATTTTTTTTGCAAAGCATGGTTAAGAATTCACTTAAGGGAATGAACAAGCTTTGATAGATGTAGATTAGAGTTGGTGGGAACACTTCAAGACAGGTTTAGCATATGAAGTTTTTCAATTCTCACTTTTTGATAACTCTAAGTTTTTGATCTCCAAAATATACTGTATGGGTAGTCTAATAATAGATAAGACATTAACTCATTTGAAACAGTTGGGGATATAGCAGAGTGATGTTATGAGTTGTTTCCTTACAGCGTTTGATAGTTAGACTGCTATTTTTTTAGAATGTATCTATTTTTGGCACATGGATGTATAGATGTATTGAAAGACCCTTTGGGCATGTTAAGATGTTAGGCAGCATACACTTCTGGTTGTTTGCATTTGCTTATCATATAAGTCCCATACTAGGGCATTGTATTTCAACATGCCTACTACATTAATTGTATGATGTCGGCATTATAAACTTGTTTTGCAGTTACATTGGGAGTTGTTTTAGTTTTTGGCAATTCACTGCTTTATAGGATGTGACATTTGGGCAGGGAATTTGATATGTTGTAATCACTTTTGCAGTTGCAGATTCACTTACTCATGCCTTTGGATTAGGCATTTTTACAGTTTTATTGTGAATCATTTTAATATATCTCTTGCTATGATTGGGTTCTGTTTTCATTAATGCAGTAGACCAGTTATAAGATTTCAGGTGATAGTCGACTTTTGGAGACCAAAAGCCTCTTTTGTAGGGAGGTGTGATCCGGAGTTCATTTTGAAAAAAGTTTCAAAATCATGATGAAACCAATTTCACAGCGTAGAGCTCGTTGAGAGATTTTTGACGCATTTTTTGGAACGTAAATCCGAGTTCGGGAGCCCCTGTTATGGCCATTTGAAGATTGGTTGAAAAATGTCTCTTGCGACATGTGGCACGTGTTTCGAGGTTGTTTCGACATTTGGACTTATCAGAAGTTGACACTTGGCAAATTGAAAGGTTTGCAAAAAAAAATTGGTTCGATGACATGGCACATCATCAACATGCCATGTGGAGTTAAGCGTGAGATAAGCTTGTTGAGAAAGGTGGCGAGACCAAGCATGTGGCGAGTTCGAAGGAAAGACCAAGCCGAAGCCCGAACAAAATGCCTCTTAGGTGGCCGAAGCCATGTGATAAATGGGCGGCTGAAGGCTTTTTAAAGCCTTGTCTTATCCCAAATCCGTGCATGTGGGATAAAACCATGGAGGAAATGATGCTCAAAGGCTATTTTAAGCCTTGTTTGAACCGCTCAACCCACACATGTGGGATAAAGATAAAGCATAAACGCTTAAAAGAAAGGCCGACGGTTTTGAACTCATGACCTGCTTTCCAAAAGAGATAGACTTTGACCGCTTGTGCTGTGGGGGTCGCAGTGCTATTTAAGGCACGAATTTGTATTTAAAGGGAAGCTTTTGGTTGACTGTGTATGGGAAATTATAGACCCACTTATAGTATTTGGTCATTTTGGAGCCCTTAGAGGCTGAACCAGAGCTCCGAGTAAACCACAAAGTTGTTTAGAATTCCAATACACTCTGTGTAGTATATTCATTTTCCCATTTTGGAGAATTGGTGATGCCATTTTGAGCTATATAAGTTGACAATTTTGATTTAGAGAAGCCTTTGCTTGTGATTCAGGAAGGTGAAGGACGTGCTGAGTCAGCCAAGGTCTTTCGAAGGTGTGAAACACTATTTTTGTAGAGAGATATGATCTTTTGTTGTTTGTAAGTATTATTTTGGCCTGCAAATTTAGCAACAATTAATGAATCGGTTTGATAAGAACCCGAGGACGTAGGAAATTCCGAACCCCGTAAACAATTTCTGTGTTTTGATCTTTGGATTCATTTTGCATTTCAATTTTAGTTAAATTGCAAATTATAATTCAGATTTTAATCAAAAATGCAAAATTTAATCATTTGATCATTTACGGAAAATTGAGTAAATTGGGAACTTAGAAAAATTTGATAGTTTCAAAGGATAAATGATGTGAACTTTAAATTCACCTGTATTTCAGTTTTGAAACATGATTTTTGGATCAGATTTTCATCAGTTTCTAAATATTCCAACATTTTATAAGTTGAGAAATTCAGAATCCATACTTTTAAAATTTCACTTTGAGTTTATCAGTGGTGTTTATGGATCACTAAACACTAAATCAGTTGACCAAATTTGACTTTTAGGTCAAATTGGGGCACCCTTAAGTTAAAAAAAATTACCTTTAGGTGTTCTAGGGGGTCAAACATTATGTCAAAAGGTGTTTTATATGTTAATTAATGTCATTTGATGTTATACTATTCTTGGTTCTTAGTTTTTTTAATTCTTTTAGTCATTTTGGATCATTTGAGGTCAAAAAAGATGCATTTAATGAGTTGTACATTTTTTTGGGAAGTGTGAAGGTTACAAAAGATGATGTCATGCCCCATGTGTCCACTTAAGTTTTAATCAATTGACATAATTAAAAAGTGATAGCTTGTGCAGAAGAAAAGACAGTTTTGTTGAGAAAGGAGATTAAAATGGCACTTGTATGGCCTCTTTGGGAAGTGTGCCACATGGAAAAGGATTATAAAATGCCTCTTCAGTTTCTCTATGCCCAATTCCATGTTTGAAATGATCTAGATGTATCATTTTAATGCCAAAGCCGTTCTACTCTTTTTCACTCTTCTTGGCAAGCAAAAGTGCCTTGTAGGTTTGTACTTGGACGGTCAGCACAAGGGGTTTTAGGCAAAATGATCTTGGGGGTGTATTTTACACTCAGTCAACTTCTATTTGATGTTTGGTTGCAGAGGAATGGTGGTATGAGCTTTATGAACCATTTCAAAGAAGTTGACCTTTCAAATCTGCTTGTTAATCATTGTAGAGGAAGTTGACTCCCCTCCCTCATGTTCTCCATTATTGGTTTCACATTTGGTTTTGATTTGATGAGCCAGCTAACTCAGTTTGCAAAGAAAATTGGAGTGAAGTTACAGTCATTTCTACCTTGTTCCAAAATGTTGGGCTTTTGCAAGGGTTTCATGTGAATGAATGATGATGTTCCACATGCCTTAGATCCTTATGATCATCCCTTCCCATGTTTGGTTTCACCACATCTTACTTTAGAACAATTTCCCACCTTGTCTTTCTCCATTGTCAACTTTTGCTCAACTTCATGCTTAGCTTCACTTGCAGTTACATGTATAAGCTTGTTCAACTGGTCCATGGAGTTGTAATCAGAGTGAGTTAGTTGTCTAAGCCACTAAGAGTTTTAAAGAATCCATTTAGATTCTTTGAAAAGGGGCAAATGTAGTCACAAGTTCATTCACCATGTTAAAATAGTCATTTAATGCTCCTAATTACTCTATTCCACATATATGCAAGTGATTTTCATGTTAGAGAAGGTGTATTGAAGCTAGTTTCAAGGTGTTCTTGATGGAGATCATCTACTTGAAGGCTGACAAAGGCATTTGAGTGGTCTTGAGGCTATTCCCTAACATGTTCTTGCCCAATTCCATGCCCTGCCTGTATAAAACATACTAATGCACACCTATAGGGCCCTTGCTGATGTCACACTGAGCTGTGACAAAGTTGATGGTGTTCCAATCTATTAGTACTACTAGAGGTGCATCAGGATACTTGATAAAAGAATTCAAAGTTCATATGCATGGGTAGTGTCATATTGTTCATATCTAGCTCACCGTTGGTGTACCAAAGCATCCACCTACGGGTGGCTGAGCAGGGTACTAGAATGCTTTCATGGAGAGGATGAAATAATTGGACACATACTTAAGGTTGTGGCATGATAATCAAGCATTGAGAGACCCATACAAAGTGGCAAATGAGCAAAAGTGGTGTGAAATCATGTTGAGGAGACAAAGGACTGTGTTCTGGGAAGTTGTCCCTAAAATGTCCAAACAAAGGTCAAGGGGCTTCTTGTAAGTATCTTAAAACATGCTTTCAAAGTGTTCTAAAGCATCTAGCCTAGCCCATCTTGTAGCCCCTAGCATTGAGATTCTACATGCCAAGAATGATGGTCAGAAAATAAGAGAAGATAGGTTGTTTGAGGCCTCAAACATGCCCTAAAACACACTAAAATGCTCTAGTAACATCTATAGCCCTGAAGATCTAAATGGCCTTTTGTCACCCTAAGGAGCAACCTTGAACAAATCCCCATGGCTAAGATGGATTCAAATGATGGAAGGTTGCACTAATAACTTGAAGGTAAGTAAGAAAAGAAGGGAACACTCCTATACAACCCCCATGACTACCTACAGGTGTCCTTACGGGCAGGGAATGTAGACCTACAATAGTCAAAAGTGAGATACCTCAATCATGGTGAAATGAACTCAGTTTAGGACTTCAAAAGACATTTGTAGTGAGTACAATGTACAGGAAGCTATCAAAGGGTTCCTATAGCTCTAGAAAAGTTCCACCAACATCATAATCACCTCATTTAAGGCTGTAAACAACTACAACAAGCCTTACAAGCAGAGGTTTCTCAGTCTAAGTAGGAGAGTGCAGTGTTGTGTTTGATAGAAGCATTAAGTAAACCCAAGATGATTATGAGTGTTGTGTAACCTCAGAGGGGCTTTAAGGAGTCCTATAAGCACCATGACCAGATTAACAAGGCTATATGCACTACAGGCAGGGTTTAGGGGTAGAGCATCTCAGCGTAGACAATGACCTAAAGGTTGATGTAAAGATGGTGTCCTAAAGTTCTCTAAGAAGGATGCTAGTTCCATCATGCATCTTGAAACCTAGAGGGGTTCATTAAGATCCTCTATAAATCTAACACAAGGCCTAAGTATGCTCATAGACACCTACAGATAGGGGTAAATAGGGTCTCTCAGTTATAATGAGGAAGCTCAGTTTTGAGTCCAAGGAGTAGATGAGGTAAGTACAGGGTATGGGAAGATATCAAGTGTTCCTTGTTCTCATAATTAAGTGAGGAGTCCTTTCACACATAACCAAATCTCAAGGAAGTAAGAGTGATCTACAACAGACCTTAACGACGTGTCTCAGTCCAGCAAGGTATATTCTTGGAGGTAGGGTAAGGAATAGGCTTGTTTAGAGAAGAGAGGTAGGCTATAAGCACTATAAAGCGATTCATGATAGGACAAGAGGTGTCCTTACAAGCCCAAAACCTTGCTAAGGTGACCATATGCCTACCCTACTTGGCCAAAGGACAACAATGCGTACAATGAGCTAGAAAACCTCTTTGCTCAATAGGCAAGTTTGAGGAATCCAAGGAAAGGAAATGTTTTGGGGTGAGAACAAAGCTTCATGAGTATGAATAGAGGATGAGAAACATGTTTAATAAGCATAGAAGCATGGGTTTAGCTTGGAAGGGTTACTCTTGGGTGGATTTCAGGAAAATGCAAGAAAACAAGTTTTATAGAGGCCTTTTTTGGACAGTTGGAGTTGGTTAAACACCTAAATCATGGAATCAAGCTAAACCCTCCGGTACAAATCATCATCAAGAATTGACACAACTCCCAAAATATGCCTTGGGGATGAGGGCTGTACCTCACTATTTTGTCTCAGAGGTCAGCCAGTCTAGGAAAATCAGGGTTTGGCAAAGTGAGTTAGTGAGTGCAAAAGGGGTAAAGAACTTGATGGAAGGTTTGGGAAACCTCTATAAACATGTTTTGAGGTGTATGGCAGTTATAGGTGCTGAGAAACCCTAGACCAAACTTAGACCTCTCTCTATGAATAAAATTCCTCTTGCACACAGTTCAACTAGGTAAGCTTTCACTAGGTCTAGTTGGTGATTGAGAGAAAAAGAAGTGGAGTGTTTGGGGGGTTATGTGGTGGTTTCACAAGCCAGAATGAAGCATGATTAGGCACTATACTTCAGCGTAAGCATGAAATATCATCCCAAGTAGTCAAAGGCAGCTGGGTGCAGGTTAGGCTTATTAGGCCTTCAAGAGACCTAGAACCAATTGGGGGTCCATCTTCATTTCCAACTCTTGGTGGGCTATCTAGATGATTTGAACATGTTAAGGGGATGAAGTTAGACTTGTCTGAGCTTTTGGCATGCAAGGAAACCTGTGGGAAAGCTATTTCTAGCTCAGAGAGATTTCAAACATGCAAGAAGGGCAGAAACTAGCTCGATGGGGTATCTTCAAATGCTCATATCTCTTTTAAGTCTTTGCATGGGAACCAAAGGAATTTGGAGGAGTTAGGAGGGTCCCTTGGCATCAGGGTTGTGGCATTAAGTGGCAGATCCAACGTCAAATCTTTATGAACATAGCTTAAGACCAAAAACTGCTTAAAACCCTACTAAAACTCCAGTCATGACTTGATGGAGAAAACAAATTTGAAAATCTATCCTAATGACATAGTTTGGCAATGAAAGCTATTGGACCATGTAGAGGACTCTCTCAGGCTATCTCCCACCAAGATGAGATGTACGGAATTATACGAACAACATGCAAGATATGGTATTTTTTACCACTTTTTGTGTTTTTAAGGTCTAGGAGGTTTCAGAAGATGCAATCAATTTTGGAGGAAAGCTTTAGACTTATTATAACTCCCTAAGGTCATTTCTTGCCAAGGGAAAACTTTGAAGTGTTCAAACAATAGCTCTCCTTTCAGCTAGTCAAAACTGGCATAGTGGACACAAGGGTGAAAACTCCAGTGTGAGTCTTTTTAAAGCATCCCTGATGCTTCTAAGGCCATGGAGGGTCTTGATAGGTGTCATTCACTCCCTCCCATGGATTTGCATGGAAAAATGAAGCCATTTTTGAAGAGAAGTGTGATGGGTGACTGAAAAAGGAGTTTTTTAGACTGTAGACAGTGATGGCTTCCTTCCAGGAGTTTCTAGATGAGTAGGAATGCAGCCAATGCATGAAGAGGAATGTCTGAAAGCCTTCCCTCTCATTCCAATCAAGAGGACGTTCAAACAGGTTTAAATTATGAAGGCAGTTTTCTGAGCCAAGATTGGGAGTTTTATGCCATTTCTCATAAGTTTCATGGCTTGTATGGACACTTGGTCCTCCTGGCATTGCATGGTTCATCCCATATCTCTTTCTCATGCAATTGTAACCTCTTTTCTCAGATTGACAAGTGCCCAAGTGACCTTTGGACTTCCTTTGTCTTGCTCTTCTCTCAAAGGCTATAAGTATTGACTCTTTTGGCTCTTTTTAGCAAACTCCGTTGGTTGATGGTGAATCCTTGGCCAATTTTGTACTTGAATGTCTCTTGAAGCAATAAAACAAGTGAATTTGCCTACTTACATGCTGTACAATTGAGTGTTGTTGCAATCTTGTTGGTCTTGTCTAGTAGAAGATGATTTTTGCTAGCATGTTATCCTTGATTGTCCACCAAGTGTGCAGAAAAGTAATTGTTACAGGGATTTGTTAGTATTCTATTTCAAGTGTATAAGTGTCTTAGAAGTGGTTCATGATTGTATTCTCTCAAGGAATCATTCATTGCCCTCCTAAGTATCAAAATACCTTTTTGAACCTAGCTTATGAAATACTAATGTAACAATCTGTCTTGTGTTGTGATTTTTGTGAAAGACAAGCTTTGTTTTGCTCTAAGTAGTATAATTTCAGTCAATAGGAGGAAATATAATATTGGTGCATCACCTTCTTTAGCATTATTAGTTGTTTTTTTAACCCTTTTCATTCAAAGTTGATAGGCAAAAAAGTACCTCAAAGAGTGCATCAAGGGAACTAACCCTTCTAGAGATTCATCTCATCAAATTGTTATCCATAGCAAGAGAGATGTTTCCATTGTGCCACTTAGATTAGGAGAGCTAGGCATCTCCTCAAAGGGTCCAAATCCAAGTGAATGGTTTTTGGCACGCCCGATGGGACTCTAAGTCCTAGAAGATTGTCCAAGATTGGTGTTGTTCTTGGCATAGTTGCAGCTACAAGAACATCTACATTTAATACTTGGCGACTCTACTAAAGTTTTCAACTCTTTGGTTGCTAATCAGTCCCTAATTTCCATGCCAAAGGTGACCACTACGTCTGCTACTAAAGGTATACCTTCTGAGTTTTCGCAATTTTCTTTGTATTTTGCTAGAAAGTTTAGGTTTGTGAATACTCGTCCTTATTCAAGAGAGTTGGTGTTTAAGAAGTCCAAATTCCTACTAAGATCAACCTCTAATACCCATAGTCTAAATTCCAAGATGGTTGGAAACCAACCTTTTGTACCTTTCACTGGATCATCTCCTTTGAATCTTGCCCAATATGACCAAATTCCAGCAGTAGCCCTTAAGAGTATTCCATCTTTTAGTGGAAAATATCCTATTACTGCCATTGAACACATCAAAAATATAACAAACTTATACAATATCCATAATATCACTCAAGAGAATATCACTACTAGCTTATTGGCATTGTCTTTCAAAGGGAAAGCTTTAGATTGATATGGGACTCTACCTGAAAATTCTATTGGTTCATGGGATGAGCTAGGAGATCTATTGACTAAAAGGTTTGGAGAGAAGATTGATCATCTATCACTAATTGAGCAATTGACCACTATCAAGAGGGCACCACAAGAGTTTATGCAAGATTTAACACTAGATTTCAAAAAACATGGGATAAGATCCCAACCCTTGTGAGACCTACTCCATATTATGACTTCTTGTACTATCTAATGGCATTGAATAGTGATGTGTCCATGATGATTCAATCTATGGGTGGGAATACACTACCTGTTCCCTATAAGATAGCTATCAATGCTGAGAATTGCCTTATTCAAGAGGGGAAGATTGCTCCTAGGCCACCAATGCCATTGTTACCTGATTTACAATCTCTTAGTCAAGTTGCATTACCTACATTGGCTCGTTTGCCTAGTAGCCAAGAGAAGTCTACCCTTGTCCCTGTTGTAGTCTGAAATTGTACCTTTGTGAAAGTTTTTCAGGCTCTCTCACTCTTAATTACAATATTGGAGCAACCTTAGGCTATGGGTATCATGTAGTGAGGTTGAACTTCCAAAGAAAGTCGGCTTCCTCTTGGTAGATCACTTAAACTAATGTTTCTACTTAGAAAAGAGGTAGAGAGGGGGGGTATAGGGTAACTAAGAGAGCTAAATGGGTGATACACCAAATTGATTGACACTCATATAAGCATGAAATAAACACTAATTCAGCATAAGATAATTCTTGCTCACACAACCTCACAAACTAGTTGATTTGCATAAGTGTTTTGTAAACTAGGCTCACCAAACAATACATGAAGCAAAGAGGAATTCAAAATTCACACCAAGCATCCATTATTGATAGAAAGAGCTTAAGTTCAGACCTACAACTAACTTGAAAACACCTAAAAATGCGTAAAAAAGAAGGATAATAGACATGGAAGAACACTTCTTCACAAAGCCATCATGCACAAGCTTGTTAAGAACAATTTAGAGGAAGGAGATAGGTAAAAAATGATCTTTTTTGTTTCAAAAGGTCTTTCTTACAAATTTTTGACAGATATTTTTCTTGTCAAATGAGAGTCCTTAAAAAATGGTGGAGAAATGGGAGATATAGGAAAAAAAGGGAAACAAAAAGGGAAGAGGCAAGCAAACGGAATTCAATAAATGAGATCAAACCACCCTCTGTGAATTCTCACCCACATTTGGGTTAATTAGAACTATTCCTTCTTTAATAAATTAACCACTATTAGCTCCAATAGTCTTTAAGCCCTCTCATTGGTTGAGAAACATAGAAAATAAGAACTTGTTGAGGATGATGATGCTATGATCCACTAAAAAGGGAAAAGTCCAAGAATGTTTTTAATGCTCGAGCTACCATTTCTAATCACCTGATCTTCATCTTTCACTTCCACGCCATCTTTCACTTGTCTTGCACGTATATGGACAAAATCCTCATAACTTTGAAACTGGACTGAGCCATGCTACGAATGTCTTGAATGGTTGTCGGAGATGATGGCCATCTCAAAGGATGAGAGCATCTTTATTAATCATATACAACAACTCCTGCTTCCTGCCCTAGTCATTCGGCTCCCCATGTTTGTTGATATCCAATCGTGAGATCTTGACAAGTGTCAAGCTCGCAGCAATCTTGATGAACCCTTTGAAAACTTGACCTTTGCAAATGGCTACTTATCAGGGCTCAAATTTGATGTTTGTGGGCCCATCATTTGTTATTTGAAACCCAACGACTACTTGTTGAGGCTGAAGTTGACGTCCACGTAACTGTCATCAATTCCTTCAGAAGAAATCATTCGGACTTTTTGTTTCAACAATAATTCCTTTGGGCTTTTCATTCAGAGGAATTTTTTCGGACCTTCAATCTTCTTGAAAGTGACCTCCTTTTTTATCCTTCAAAATTTTGAAAAATCCCTTAGGAAGAATTGAAAATCATCTTTCGGCTTATCTGTTTGGACCTTTTGAAAAGAAGATCCCTTCAAAAATTTGAAAAGATCCCTCCAACTTTGTGAAAATGATTTTGTGGAAAAAATGCTTTGGCCCTTTGCGAAGGAAAAGTACCTTTCAGATACCTTTGAATGGACCGTTGGACTTTGAAAATGCCTTCAGCCTCTTTGAAATAGTCCTTAAGAAAAATTGAAAGGGTCTCTTTTTCCCTGAGAAAAGATATCTTTCAGAACTTTGAAAAGAACCATTTTCCCTTTGGAAGTGCCCTTCGGAAAAATGCAAGTGCCCCTTTGAAAATTTGAAATGGTCCTCAGAACTTTGAAATGACCTTTCAGAAAAGTTGAAAAGGTCCATTTCTAAAGAGAGTGATTTTTCGATTTTTTTGAAAAGGACTAATTCCTTCGGAATTTTTTAACTGGACCATTTGAAAAAGGAAGTGCCCTTTGGAAAAGTTGTTTCAGACAAAATGTCTGAAACAATCCATTTGGAAAGAATATCCTTAGGGAAAATTGCAAACATCCTTTTCTGAAACAAAAAGAATCATTCGAAACTCTTGAAAAGCTCCTTTCGAAACTTTTGAAATGGTCTTTGTCTTTCACTTCAGACATTTTGTCTGAAAAAATTATCCCTTTGAGAACTTTGTTTCGGACAACTTGTTCGAAAGAATTCAACACTTAGCCAAAAAAGGCCCCGCAAGAATGATCGAGTAAAGACTTAGCCGAATAAGAGATTTTGCACTTAGCTTTTTGGCTTGCAGGTTTATTCTTGAACACTATTGTTGGATCCTTGAAAACCTGCTTGGATCCTCCTCCAAGCCTTTGATCCATTGCTTCATCAAACAATGCAATAGCTTTAGTATGTGGGCTAAAAATGGCCAATATTTCTAGTGACTAGCAAGGAAGCATGCCTGCTATGCTTGAGAACCCAGAGCACTTGCCTTGCCTAGTCCATTGGGCATGGAGTCATTAGCCTCTGCAACTACACTGGTCTGAAATTGGATACAAGGCTGACCTTTTCTGGAACTTCCTCTTGAAACAACAAGGATAACAAGAATAAAACAAACACTATGCCCAAGGCACTTAGGGAAGGGAAACACACAACTGAAAAGATGTGCACAAGGCACTTAAGGGAAAACAAGAAAAACTATACAAAATGTACAATATATACAATGGCTGCAAACTCTTCTAATAGTAAGGCTTTAGATGAATCCCATTGATTGAGATGGGTAGTACCTCTCCATTTAGTTGGGTCAGCTGAAAAACATTATGTTGTTTGCATCCGTGGATCAAATAAAGACCACTCCACAAGCTGTCAAATTTGGTATGGTTACCTGACTTGGCCTTATTTGAATCCCACTTGAGGACTAAATCTCTTTCCTTGAAGTTCCTTACTGTGGCTCTTTTGTCAAAAGCTTTCTTGACTTGAGCCTGATGTGACTCTAGTGTTTTCATTGCAAGGTCTCTTTTCTTCAAGCTCCATGAGTTCTACTAGTCTCACATTCATGGGCTCATCTTCCATTAACTCCAGCTGATGGGCTAGTTTTAATGAAGGCAGCTCAAGAGAAATAGGTAGCTTGGCCTCCCTTCCATATACTAAGACATATGGAGAATTGCCATTGGCAGCTTTAGGAGTCACTCTGTTAGCCCATAAGGCTATCTTTAGTTTGGTGTGCCATGTCCTCTGATTCTCTTCCATAGTCTTGATAATTCTTAGCAAAATTATTATTTGTAGACTCAGCAAGTCCATTTCCTTGAGGATAATAGTTGGAAGAGGTTATGAGGTAGATGCCCATTTTAAGAGCCCATTCACTTATTTTCAGACGAATGAATGCTAATGCATTATCATAAATGATAGTGGATGGAACACAAAATCTGGTCACAATGTTGTCATAAAAGTCTAGGACTGCACTTTCATTAGCTTCCTTCAATGCAATGGCTTCCACTCACCTAGAGAAGTAGTCGATTGTAGTAAGCACCCATCTATGTCTTGCACTTGATGGAGGGTTGATCATTCCTATGAAATCTATCCCCCATTGCATGAAGGGTTGCTTCACCTGAATTGAATTGAGGGGAAACACTACCAATCTTTGCTTACCCACAAAGAAAGCACACTTTTGACACTTCCTTATCCATGCATATGCATTTTTGAAGAGGTTGGGCAATTAATAACCAACCCTCATTATATTTGCTGCTGTGGTTCTAGGTGCAAAATCACCTCCTGTAGGTCCATCATGGAATTGCTCCAAAAGCTTGGTCACCTGGTCATTATCTATGCACCTAAGGAGTACTTCATTTAAGTCTTTTTTGAATAAAACCCCATCAACCAATGCATAAGGTATGGACTGAAGTCTAAAATACCTTCTCTTTGCCTTATCTAGGCCCTGAGGGCATTCTCATGTTAGCAGAAAATGTGCCAAATCATGGAGTCAGCTCTGATGAAGTGGAGTTGCTCCCGCCTGTGAGTTGTCTTGTATCACCATGGCAACTTCTTTGTCCTCATGAAGGTCATCAACCATATACTCACACAAGCCTTTACCTCTTACTAGCTTAGTGACCTTGATCTCCACATCATACTCCATGACTTTTGTAATATAACCAACCCTCTTTTCATTCAAGTCTTTGTTAAGAAGGAAGTCTCTCACTTTAGAATGAGACACCATAAGATAGATTTTGCTATTAGAGAGCATTGGTTTGAATTTCTTGAGACTCCTCACAACTGCAAGGATTTGCTTTTCTACAAAAGTATACCTTACCTCATACCCTTTAAACCCCTGACTGAAAAATGCTATTGGCTATTCAAATCCTTCGCCATTCTCTTGCATCAGCATTGCTGATATATTCTCAATATTGGCAAAAGCATACAATATGAAATCCCTTGAGAAATAAGGATTCATGAGTGTGGGTGCTTGGGCAATGGCTTGTTTGATAGCCTCAAATGTTGATTTACCTTCATTTGACCAAGTGAACACTTGGTTCTTCTTCAGCGTGGTAGTGATGGGTTTGACCAAGTTTGCAAACTAGGTATAAACCTTCTCACGAAGTTTATTTTCGTAAAGAAGCTCTGGATTCCTTTCTTATGCTTGGGTAAGGATAAGGCCAAGATGGCACTTATTCTATTAGGATCAATAGCTAATCTTTGCTTTGAGATAATGTGTCCCAAGAGTTTACCTTCATGCATGCCAAACACACACTTCTTGGGATTCAAAGAAATTCCATACTCTATGTATCTCTCAAAGATCAATCTCAGGTGGTCGATGTGTTCTTTGGCATCCTTGGAGAAAATTGTGATGTCATCCAAGTAGACCAGCACCATTAGATTCAATAGCCTTTGGAAAGCCATGTCTATTGCTCTTTGAAAAGTGGCCCCAGCATTGGATAGGGCAAAAGACATTTTCTGATAAACATATATGCCCTATTTGGTTGTGAAGGCAGTCTTGTATTGATCTTCTTTCTTTATTAATACTTGACTGTAATCTGAATACTCATCCAAAAGAGAAAAACATTTTGAACCTGAAACTATTTGAAAAAGCTACTCCATAGATGGTAGAGGGTAATGGTCCTTCAAGGAGACCTTGTTCAGATCTCCCCACTCTTTTCCCTTACAGGTACCAAATTGGCTACCCATGATGAGTGCTTGATGGGAAAGATGATCTTGGATTCAATTAACTTGGTCAACTCTCTCCTCATAAGCTCTTTTATTTTGGGGTTAATAGGTCTTTGTTTTTGTTTCACGGGATAATTATCAGCATCCGACTCTATAGTATGATGGGCTAACTTTGGATCAAAACCTTTCAGGGCACTGTACTCCCAAGCAAATATGTCTGAATATTCCTTACAAAGTTCAATGAAAGCGTGCCTCTCTGCCTCATTGTTTACCTTTCCAAGCTTGAGGAACTTGTCCTTGAAAATAAGGACTCTTTCATAGTTCTCATAAGTTGACATCACTGTCTTGTCTTTCCTGATATGGTCTCCCTCATGGAAAAGACTTTCAAGGGTGACCAACCCTTTAGGAAGTTTGTTAGACTTCAGCTGATCAATTTGATTCTCATACTGATGTTAAAATTTACCTCGGTTCATTGAGAAAAACTCTACTTTTTGCTGCAAGAAACAAGCAATTTGTCTGTCATTTTTGAATACCTACTAGTGAGCCTCATTGTCTAGTACTAATGGCCTCACCACCACCTTGACATGTGGCTCAACTTTGGCCACTTTTAGCTTACCTGGAATATTAAACTGGGCTCCCACAACTGTCAACGTGTTAGCATGTTGATTTTGGTTCCTTGGCATAGCTTCAATTAGGTCCCATACTCTATTTTTTAGGACCTCATCAAAGGATTCTTCTTAATGTTCAGGCCCCTGACTTGGTTCACTATAAGCTCATTGTCTTCATATGCTTGCAACTGTTTGATTTGCCTCTTACTGGCCCATTGGAGGCCATGGATTAGGCCTTCATATTCTGCTACATTAGAGGAACAACTGAAATGGAACCTATAAGAAGAGAAATACTTATCATCTGAAGGGTAAACCAGCATTGCCCTTGCACTTACTCCATTTTTGCTCCTTGAACCATCAAAAAACAACTTCCACATACCATTGAGGCCTTCTTTAGGTCCAATGAGGGAAGGCATGAGTTGATTTTCTTTATGTAGCAAATAGACCCACATGTCTCTCTCTTCAACACCTTCCAAAGGGTTTAGAAATCGATTATCCTCCGATAGCTCATCCAAGAACAAGTCTAAAATCTCCTTAGGATAAGTATTTAGTTCTTGACCGATTATAAATTTATCCTCATCAAGGATGGTACAATTGAGGTTTATGCTATCTAGCTGATGGGATTCAATGTGAAATTGTGCCATGGGCTCAGCCTTGATTGATACTTGAGTTCCATACCCTTTTTTAAAAGCCATGTAGGACCAATCCACTGCTAGATAACCCCCAATTTTCGCTATGAATTCTCTAGAGAGGCATAACACAAAGTGAGGAACTACATCAAGGATCAACACATCTTGATCCATTGAAACACTAGGACAAGCATGCAAGGTCAAGTTGAGACCTTTGATAATACCAGATGACTTTGTGGAAGAACTATCAAGTTGCAGAACTCACTTAGTATGTGGCTCATATTTGAGGTTCAGTTGATCAGCTATCGACTTTGACATTACTGAAGTGCTAGCTCCACTATCTACCAAGAAATTATGCATCAAGGAATCATCAATGATCAATGAAATGTAGAATGGAGGAGGTGTAACCACCTTACTTGATCCTTCTCTTATAGGACCTTGGGTTGCATTGGTGAGGACCTCAGTTTCTTTGCTTGGTTGTCTGCTTGCAGTTGTTGTAACACCTATCTTGGACAAGCCTTTTTGAAGGATGTCCACTTGACGGGGCATGGAAAGCATGTCCCACATCGGTACACTCACACTAGATTTCTTCATTTGTTCAATAATATTGATGGGCAAACCACCAACTTTTGTTTGTGCTTTGGGAGCTACAACTATACTTTGAATTTGTGAGTTTTGTGGATCAGAACCTTTCTCTCGATTCTAATTTTTAGGAAGTGTCGAGACCTTTGGAGTGATATTAGGCTCATTAGGCTAGACAATAAAGGAGTAATGACAGAGGGTTCTTTGATCGTCTCTTGATTACCATCTATATTCCTTCTTTTGAACCTTGTATTAGTTGCCACTGGAATGTATGCTTGGTTAGAACTAGTCTGTTGATTGAGTGCATAACACTCTTTTTGCTCACTGATGACCATTGTAGCATCCAACTGATATGGTACCTGATCAGATCCTTGGTCTTGTGGAGACTGTCTTGGTTTTGTCATTATGGGGATCTCTGTGTTTTGAGCCATAAGAGCTTGATTGTATCCATAAGCAGTAGCTTACTGCCATTGGTCATTGAATGCCTGGTTAAAACCATTAGTTGGGACAATGGATTGCCCAAAAGATTGATTCCAAGGTATGGTCCCTTCAGCGTCTTGAGCCATATTGTTTTGAGCAGGAACCAACGAGTTGGAAGACCCTGTGGCATTTGGACTATAGCTACTTTATCTAGCATAGTTAGGTTGTCCTTGCCCTTGCTCACAGTTCTGGTTTTGGAAATTTCCTTTAAAGGGTTGTCTATTCCCTTGATAGGATTGCTGCTGAGTCTGATATGGACCCTGATAAGGTTTATTTAACTGAGCTTGCTGTCTTTTAACATTCACTACATCATTTTCCAAGGATTGGAGCATGCTCTTAAGTTTTAGGTAGTTTTTTTGCTATTGGGAATCACTTGATCCGCTAGTGGATGCCTTTTCCTATTTAGGTGAAGGTATAGCAACAATTGTTGGAGTTGGAAGAATAACATCAAGTGGGGGAATAACCATAGGAGGCGGTCTGATCGCAAGTAAAAGAGGCATTGGGGGTCTAGGAGTAAGCTTGCCAACCTGAACTAGGCAATTTTCTGCTTTAATAGCTATCTCATAAGCGTCTGGCAATATGTCCCCTCCCATGGATTGAATCATTATAGCTATATCGCTATTTAGAGCCTTTAAGTAATATAAGAATGCAAAGTTAGGGGACAGTCTAACAGAGTCTGAAATTCTGTCCAAGCTTTTTGGACTCTTGTGTTGAAGTCTTGCATGACTTCATGGTGGGCTCTCTTGATTGCAGTAAGTTGTTCTACTAGTGACAAATGGTCACTCTTATCTGCAAATCTTTTACACAAGGCCTCCCCTAGCTGATTCCATGATTGAATAGAATTAGGAGCTAAGCCTCTATACCAATCTAAATCTTTTCCCTTAAGGGATACAACTAACAATCTAATAGCTATATTGTTTGCAATGACATTATGGATATTGTACAAATTGGCTTTGTCATTGATGTGTTTAGCAGGTGTTGTGGCCTAGTCTCCTATAAAATATGGGACATTTTTGACAGCTGCTACTAGCGTAAGATTGTATTTTGGTAGAGTGAAAGGACTTTGGCCACTGAAGCCTACAAAAGCTCTTTGGAGAATCATGGTAACAAAAGGGGCTAACAAAGGTCTTCTTGCGTAGGTATACCTTACTATTGGTTTAGGAAAATGGTTTCCTATGTATGGGTGAGTATGGGTGAATCTTAACTTTATTGTTGAGTTTAAAGGTAATTCAACAAATTCAAAAGGAATACCTTTTAAAGCTTATCTTGTAGTCACTTTTGGCATGAAAGATAGTTACTATTCTGCTACTAGATTGTTGAGTGTTCTTCAGAGTTCCCAGATACTGAAAGATGAAAGCTATAACCGCTACAAATTGATCAAACCAACATCACCCTTTTGTAGTCTGAAATTACACCCTTGTGAGAGAGTTTTTCAGGCTCTCTCACTCCCAGCTACAATATTGGAGCAACCTCAAGTTGTGGGTATCCTGTAGTGAGGTTGAACCTCCGGAGAAGATTGGATTCCTTTTGGTAGATCACTTAAACTAATGTTTCTGCTTGGAAAAGAGGTAGAGAGGGGGTATAGGGTAACTAAGATAAATGGGTGATACACCAAATTGATTGACACTCACATAAATATGAAATAAACACTAATTCAACATAAGATAATTCTTGCCCATACAACCTCACAAACTAGTTATTTTGCATAAGTGTTTCATAAATTAGGCTCACCAAATAATACATGAAGCAAAGAGGATTTTCAAAATTCACACCAAGCATCCATTAATGGCAGAAAGAGCTCAAGTTCAGACCTGGAACTAACTTGAGAACACCTAAAAATAAGCAAAAAAGAAGAATAACAGACATGGAAGAACACTTCTTCACAAGGCCATTATGCACAAGCTTGTTAAGCACAATTTAGAGGCACGAGATAGGTAAAAAATGATCTTTTTTGCTTCAAAAGGTCTTTCTTAAAAAATTTTGACATATTTTTTTCTTGTCAAATGAGAGTCCTTAAAAAATGGGGGAGAAATGGGAGATATAGGAAAAAAAGGGAATCAAAAAGAGAGGCAAGCAAACAAAATTCAATAAATGAGATCCAACCACCCTATGTGAATACTCACCCACATTTGGGTTAATTAGAATTAATCCTTTTTCAATAAATTGGCCACCATTAACTCCAATAGTCTTCAAGCCCTCTCATTGTTTGAGAAACACACTAGAAGACAAGAACTTGTTGAGGATGATGATGTCATGATCCACTAAGAAAAGAAAAGTCCAGGAACGTCTTTATATGCTCGAGCTACCTTTTCTAATCCCCTGATCTTCATCTTCACTTCCATGCCATCCTTCAGTTGTCCTGCACGTATAAGGACAAAATCCCCATAACTTTGAAACTGGACTAAGTCATGCTGCTTCTGTCTTGAACAGCTATTGTCAGAGATGATGGCTATGTAGAAGGACGAGAGCCTCTTTATTAATCGTATACAATAGCAACTACTTCCTACCCTAGTCATTCGGCTCCCCGCATCCATTGATATCCAATCGCGAGATCTTGACAAGTGTCATGCTCGTGGCAATATTAATGAACCCTTTGAAAACTTAACCTTTGTAAATGGATACTTATTGGGGCTCAAACTTGATGTTTGTGAGCCCATCTTTTGTTATTTGAAACCCAATGACTACTTATTGAGGCTGAAGTTGACGTTTGCTCAACTGTCGTCAATTCCTTCAGAAGAATTCATTCAGACTATTTGTTTCAGCAATAATTCCTTTAGGCTTTTCATTTGGAAGAATTTTTTTGGAACTTTTGTTTATCACTTTCCCAAGGACAATTTGTCCGATGGAATTCATGTCTTTAGACTTTATGAAAATGCCCCTTTCCGAAAGGGAGGTACCCTTCGGTCTTCTTGAAATTAACCTCTTTTTTAATCCTTCGAAATTTTGAAAAAGCCCTTCGAAAGAATTGAAAATTACCCTTCGAGTTATCTATTTGGACCTTTCAGAAAGAAGACCCCTTCGGAAATTTGAAAAGACCCCTCCAACTTTGTGAAAACTTCTGACAAACTAATTACACTTAGAGGAGTTTGAGGGAGTTTACTACAACCTCCAATTTCTTATATATCCATACCAATCCATTATGAGCACTTTAGAACAAGATCTTTCACATCAGGTCATCGTTAGGGTTTTAGAGAGGGTTAACACTATTTTTGGTGTTAATGATTGTTTATAAAGGATTTCCTCTCATTTTGAAAACAAATGCCTAGAGATATTATCTAGGACCCTTCCGCATGTTTCCTGCTGATGTAGAGGTTACACATGCCAATGAACATGTGAAAGTCCTCGGATTGAGAACTCTTCATTCTGTGCACTCAAAAAACCTCAAAACCATTTTTCATGCCTTTTCTTGTAAACTTTGACCTAAAACTTGGTCAACACACCTAGGACAACTTATCATACCACTGAAAATGCTCACATTCTCATTATTTCCTTGGAAATTGATCATAATACCCCATTAGGCCATGTTATCACCATCTTGTTTTACTACACTAGAGTCTTCACACCTCATTAGGTGTTGAGCTGACCTTTAAACCTCTTTTCATGTGATATGCATATCACTTACATTCTCACACACCATCTCATATGCTTAAACAATGTCAAACATCCTTCATATGCCTTGACAACACTTCATGACACCTCATTAGTCTAGGTAGGGTTTAGAGATGGTCTAGGTACAGACTTGACCTGTAAGTTTTACCCCTATAAGCTCACCTTGTAATTATCATAAGTGTTATAATGCATTATATGCATGCTCAAGAAACCTTATACAACCTATTATGCCTTTGTTCATCCATCTCACAAAGACACCATACTCAAACCTCCTCACTAGAACTTTCAATACCATAACTAGTCTTAAGTTACTCAAGTACTTGACCTTCATGCCTCTTTTCATGTTCTCATCACCTCAATGCCATGTTATAAAAAATATTACCATGATAAACCACTTCTATACATGTTCTCACATGCGTGGAACCACTCATCTCACCAAGCAACCAAGCCCATGCCTTCACACAAAGTCTTTTCATGATATGAATATGCTCAGGCTACTTAAGCACTTGTATTCAAAAATCTCCCTTACAACACTTTTGAAGCATTCTACACCTGAATCTCAATCCCATACAATGAAAAAAAACTTCTCACATGCCTAGGCTCACTCACTTGACCATGATACCTGCACATACCATCTCACAAGGTCTAGATAAGGTTTCACAAAACACCTTGATGCCTTGACCTATTCCTTCCACGTCATGACCTTGATACAACATCAACCAAGTAGATATGAGACACTTGGACCTGTAGCTTTCTCTCTCTTGGAAATCGCTACATTCCTTCGATTCGCATAAGCTTGTCAAAACACACACTACCATGCTCATCTTAGACACCAACCTCATTTATCATGATTACTCACCATCATCTTAACCAAATGTATCTAGACATCAATGAAAACATACTTTGACATTAATGACATCAGATTGACATCAACGACAACACTATGACAACAAACGCCCTCTTTGTTAGTGATGGCAAAACACACTACAGTCTGATCAATCTCTTCTCCCTTAAACATGTCTTTCTCCCCCGTTAACATTTAAGATAAAGGGTCCATAAAGAACTATCTGATCTTTGGACCTGAACTTCAATAAACCACTCAATGAAATGTTGACCAAATACTCACCTTCAACCTCTGAAATGCTTGAGGGTTGAAGAATCCTTTTTGCCAGAGTACCTATGAGTACATGCTTTTTACGGTATATTACATACTTGGGTAAGAGCATGGTATGTTCACGACAAACGACATTTAGGTACCTGTTTCTGGTATTTGTTAAAAAAAGGTGATCTCAATGTTGTCTTACTCATCCCTAAGGATGGATTTGTGCCTTACTTTCCAAGCCATGCATGCAGTTATTGGTGACCCTAGTCCCATGCGACATATACATGATGTACTAGAAGAAGGCTTGGATCTATTTATTGATCCATATGAGCAGTCCGTCCCCACACCAGAACCTGTCCTTAATCAGGGATGCTGTGAAGAGATTCACCAAAGGAAGCAAAAACTAGTTTTTCATGTTGATGAAGGTGAAGGGTCCAACCCACCTGATCAATTGACAAATCATTTAGATGTCTCTATAGACTATGGTTCTTGAACTTTCATGATAGTGGTCCTGATGTAGAGCACCTGTACTCCAAACCTCTTTAAACTATTTAATGCAACATCGACACAGAGGAGGAACCAAAGATAGCTACTTTGGGTAACTATTGGTCTGATATGGAGGATTAAAAAATATTTGAGTTGTTAAAAAAGTACCAAGATGTCTATCTAAGAAATTATAGTGAGATGAAAGGTGTTCATCTGTAATTAGGTAAAATGCATATCAAAATGGTTGACGATGCTCAACCAGTCAGGAAACAGTCATATAAAATGAATCCAAATTTACATGCATGAGTGAAAGAGGAAATTGATAGTATGCTACATGCTGGGATGATAACCCCAATTGACGAGTTCGAGTGGGTCAGCCCTATGGTCATCAGCATAAAGAAATATGGGCGCATTAGAATTTGTATTGACTATTTCATAATGGCGTTACTAATCCTTTTCCAATGCCATTCATAGAAGAAATCCTTGAAGGTGTTGTCAGTTGTGAAATTTACACTTTCACAGATGGATTATTTGGGTACCATCAGATCCAGATCGTCGAGGAGGATAAACCTAAGATTACATTTGCTACCAAATGGGGATCTTTCACATATACCATCATGCACTTTGGGTTGAAAAATACACCTGTTCTATTCCCCTATATAGTCGTTGATGCCTTTAAAGACTTCATCCGTAAATTTCTTTCTATTTATTTGGATGACTGGATAGTCGAGTGATTCAAATTTCACTTAATCTAAAGAAAGGTCTTTTCGCTACACCATTTGGTGTTCTTCAGGGTCATATTATCTGTAAAGATGGACTTCTAGTAGACCTTGCTAAAGTGGTTATCATTATTTGTCTACCAGCGCCAACATCCCAATGCATGGTTCGTGCATTTCTAGGACATACAAGGTATTATAAAAAATTCCTCCAAGGATATGCAAGGATTGCTGCACCCTAGGCGGAACCTTTGAAACACATTGAACATTTTGTTGGCAATTTGAGTGTCATGGTATACAAGGAGATTGTTGTCTGTAATATTGTCATCAATGTCAAATGATGAATGTTCCATCAAGCATTAATGACAAAGGTGTTGCGCTGTGTTGAGCTGAACAGATTAGTTGTAGAGTCCTTATAGAGGTTGAATGTGCATCTTGACTTCCCAGAGCAGTCATATGAATGTCTTCACTTGTTGAATGTGGCTGGGTACATAGGTTGTTGGTGACTACACTTGTATAAATATCATCATTCGAAGGAATCAGTCACACCAAGCAGTTGAACGGTATTTGAACACTTAATCGATTTCACAAGCTTGGTCAATTCTTTTAGATATATTGGTCTAAGTTCTAATGCATAAGGTTGTGTGTGCAAATGTTTCAAAACTTAGTCGATTTTACGAGCTTGATTTATTCTTTCAGAAAAAGTATCTTAGTCATTTTTTTCGAAAAAATGTGTTAAGTCATTTCTTTCAGGAAACTATGTTGAGTCATTTCTTTCAGAAAAATCATTTCTTTCGGCAATATTGGTGAAGGCAATTTTTTTTGGGAAAATCTATTAAGTTCTTGTTGAACAAAAAGTCTAAAGGACTTTTTGGAAAAGGCTTGGTCTCATCAACTTGGGAATTCTTTCGGAACAATTGTTCCGAACAAAAAGATCTGAAGCCTCGTCGAATTCTCTCGAACAAAAAGTCTGAAGAAAATAGGTCAAATGGTTAAGTCAATTCTTTCAGTAATTTTGGTGAGTCTTTATTAGAAAAATTATCTACAACAAAGTTTCCAAAGGATATTTTGTAAAAGGTCGAAGGGTGTGTTGACACTTGCATAAATGTTGAAGGGTAGTTTGCAGAAAGTCCGAAGGGCAAGTAGACCGTTCAAATGTGCCGAAGGGTAATTTGTAGAAAGTCCGAAGGGCAAGTGGACCGTTCAAACGTGCCGAAGGGTAGTTTGCAAAAAGTCTGAAGGGCAAGTGGACCGTTCAAATGTGTCAAAGGGTAGTTTGCGGAAAGTCCAAAGGGCAAGTGGACTGTTCAAATGTGCCGAAGGGTAGTTTACAGAAAGTTTGAAGGGAAAATGGACCGTTCAAATGTGTTGAAGGGTAGTTTGCAAAAAGGTCGAAGGGTATGAGGACCTTTACAGAAAAGCTGAAGGGTATGTGGATGTTTCCAAGAATTTTGAAGGACACTTAGACAAAAATTCCATAAAAATTATCTCGAAGGACACTCGGACAAAAAGTCTGCAAAAATTGTCCCGAAGGGGACTCGAGCAAAAAGTTCGTAGAAATTGTCCTAAAGAAGACTCGGACAAAAGACCTGTGGAAATTGATTCCGAAGGGAACTTTGACAAAAGGCCGCAACAAAATTGTCCAAAAGATATAGTTTGAGTGAATAGATGACAATTGCAAAGGTTTCTGAAAGGCATTTAGGCAAAGATAAAGATCGAGCTTATTGAATATAATCGAAAGGAGTGAAAGCGAATCAATCATATATAAGATATCGAGTTGCAAGAAAAATCTTGACGGTTAATACAAGAGAGATCGATGGTTCTGAAGAAATAGGGCATACATTTGATGGTTTAAGATAGACAATGATTGGCGCCAAAGACAAGATGAATAATCCTCGATTAAAGACATGACCGGATAAATAGTGAGCTTAAAAAAATGTCCACATAGAGCCCAAGATTGATCGATCCATCTTATCAATCATCGATTAAGGAAATGGCACAGTAATGACCAGAATCTAGCAGTTGTCAAACATAGTAAAGGGACATGACCATTGCAATGTGATACATGATATGAGACATAAGATGCGTGCAAGTCAAAGTTGCATTGAATGAGAACCGGTTAAGTGCAGCTGAAATATGAACGCAATCAGAGACTTGGAACCCTAAAAAAGTTTATTGTAAATACACGACTTAACAAGCATTGTTTTGTTGCTACTGCCATTGTAATTTGAAGAGATAGTCAAAGGCTATTGATGTGAGATATATGCAGAAAAAGTAGAGGGCTGTTATCTGCGATTGCTGAGACTGTTTTTAAATCTAAGCATGCGAGCAATACGAAGTGTGTAAAATAGAATATACAGACACAAACCATGAAAGTATAGACAGAGGTATAAAGACCAAGTAGAGGACGTGGATGTGTCAACCAAAGAATATATAAAAGACACAAAGGGAGAGATGCTGAAGCAGCAAGAGTAAATGGACTGTGTCAAACAGAAGATATAATGACATAAAACTAGAAAGATAGAAGAGAGAAAGGGGATTAAAGCTGCTTGAACAAAATATGACCAAATGTATGCAAACAAAGTAAAAGGTAAAAAGGAAAGGGAATGAAGTGTGTCCAACTGGAATATATCCAGACACAGAGATTGAGAAGACATAAAGAAAGAGCACACAGAGACTGAGCAGTTATAGACTAGACTTATAACAAAGAAACTAAACTAGATTCATTTGTGAATCTGTCTTGTATACTGGAGTTGTAGCTCCATAGTTTTGATTGGTTGGTGCCTTCAGAAAAACTGAGTTGGTGCTCAGTTAGGGGATTGGTGTCTTCTAAGAATAGGTGTCCTTGAATGTAACCAGTGTGGTTTTACCAATGAGGTGATTTAATTGTGAGGCTGGATTAGAACAGTAGATTCTAATAGCTATTCTCCCCGTGGTTTTTCCTTTTGAGTTTTCCACATATAATTCTGGTGTAATGTGCGTTTGTGTGTGTGATTTTTGCAACTATTCTTTAATATGCATATGAATTGATATCTCCTCTAAAAGTTTTAATCAACTAATTTTAGCTCATCTACTGATTCACCCCCCCTCTCAATAGATAGGTGTGGTCAATAATTAGTATCAGAGCCTAGGGTTCCTTGGGAAGAAGCTTAATCGGCTCAGGTAGATCTTGGTTAGTGAACACAATGGCGAGTCAAGAAAGATCCTCTTCAAACAAAGCATATCTGTTTAATGGGTATAACTACGCTTTTTGGAGCATAAGAATGGAAGCATATTTGTCCTCATTAGGATTTGATGTATGGATGTCTGTAGTAAATGGATATACAGCGCCTGTTATAGTTTCTCCTGATCAGGCTGCCAAGAAGGCATATGAAAACAATGCTAAGGCAAAGAATGTTATTCTTTGTGGACTGTCAAACTCAAAATTTGTCAAAGCTATGCACTGTCAGAGTGCAAAAGACATCCAAAACAAGTTAAAGAGTATTTATGAAAGAGATGATAGAGTGAAACAAGCCAAGCTACAAACATACAAATGGCAGTTTAAGAGTCTTAAGATGAATGAAGAAGAAACGATTGGTGACTATCTCCGCAAGGTAGATGATATAGTCAATGCTATCAGAGGTCTTGTGAAGAAATGGAAGAGTCAACTATAGTCAATTAGGTGTTAAGATTGCTGCCATCAATATATGATTTGAAATTTTTTGTAATAGAGGAAGTAAGAGATTTGGACAAATTCATTGTTGATGAGTTGAATGGAACATTCACAGCGTATGAGATGAGAATGGGAGAGACAAAGACCTTTAAAAGAGAAGCTACATTCAAAGTAGCAAAGTAGGCAAAAGAAGAAACTTCTATGTCTGAATTTGAGGAGTCTGATGGAGAAGAAGTTAGTTAACTTTGTCAGAAAATTAAAGAGAGGGTTAGGAAAATATAAAGGTAAGCTACCATTCAAATGCTTCAACTGTGGAAATGTAGGACACTTTGCTGCCAAATGTCCTTATAATAAAAAGGACAATTCTGAGCAAGAAGAGAGCAGCAAAAGGATGAAACTTCACTATGCAAAAAGGAAAAACTTCAAGAGCAAAAAAGGTTTATGAGCAAAAAAGGTTTATATACAAAAGAAGATAGTAACTCAGTGAAGGGTAGTGATAGTGATAGTTTGGATGATCATCATGATTATGCTTTTGTAGCAAAAGGAAAATAATTTCTACTCATGGCAGAAGAATCCACTCACATAAATCAAGAATAGGGCGAAGATGAAGATTGGGATGAAGAATAGGAAGGTGAAGTTGGTCTAGAAGACGAGCTAGTTTGTGCTCTAGAAGAGATTGAAAAATTAAAAAAAGAGATCTCAAAACAGAAGAAGCTTGGGCAGAAGAAACTTGACAAATCTATTCAAATGATAGTGACCCTAAAAATGCAATTTGAGGAGGCTAAAAGAATAGAAGTAGTTAAGATGGAACTACAGACTAAATCCAAAGAATGCATGAAGTTTGAGGCAAAAATAGTAGCTTTGAGGAAAGAACTTGAGAAGGCAAAAAGTCAAATAGACAAAAGTCTAAAGTTAACAAAAGGATCAAACATTTTTAATGAATTAATCAGTGGTCAGAAGCCTTCAAATGAAAAATCTGGTCTTGGATATGATAAAGGAAATGGTTCTTCAACTAATATGTTGACCAAGGAGCAAAAGCAAAGAAAGAAAGGATCAGTAAGGACAATAAGAATGATCCAAACAAAGATAAGATGAGAAGAATGAATTCTGAAAAGAAGCCTGAAATCAAAGATGCAGGATATATGAAAGTGGCAGATTTGAAGAAATGAAAGTATATGAAAGGTCAATATACTGCACCAAAGAATGTTATGACCAGGTATTATTCATCTTTTTATGGTTATTGTTACAGTTGTAATCAGTTTGGTCATAGGGCTATTGAATGTAGAGTTGTACCTATTAGGAGAACTAATTTTGTAAGTAGAAACTCATTTGCTCCTCTGTTGGATTCAAGTACAATATGCTACAATTGCAATAATTTTGGTTATATAGCTAGGCATTGTAGGACTAACCTTGTAATGTCAAAAATAAACAATGTAAAGAAAGGCAAGTCTCCTAATAAGAATAAAGGTTCTCAAGTCACTAATGAAAGAAAAAAAAGGGCATCTGAGAGACCTAAGAAGATGTAAAAAGTGAAAACTCAATCCTTGATTGCTCAAACAACACGTCAAAGAGCAGAATTTGTGGGTGATAGACAGTGGGTACTCAAAGCAAATGATTGGTGACAAGAGCAAGTTCACCAACTTGAGAAAGTGTAAGGAAGGGACTGTCATCTTGGGAGACAACACAGTAGTAAAAATCGAAGGCAAAGGATCCTTGCATGTTGATGGTAAGCTTCCTACACATGACGTTTTTTATGTCAAAGGACTGAAGCATAATCTATTGAGTGTCAGCGAAATGTGTGATAATGGATACAAGGTCATATTTGATGTTGGACGCTGCAAGCTAAAGTGATCTGAAAAAATAGTTGTGAAAAGGAAAAGAACTGAGAATAATATCTACAATTTTGTTGAGGTAAACAATAATAGCTGCCTCATAAGAAAGGTTGATGAAAGCTGGTTGTGGCATAGAAGAATGGGACATATCAATTTTAATAATTTAGTTAAAGTAAGTTCAAATAAGTGTGTAAGAAATATGCCCAAGATAACCAAATCCACATATACTACATGTAGAGAATGTCAATTAGGCAAGTAAACAAGGGTCAAGTTTCAAACAAAAGAGTATGCGACCATAAAGCCTCTGTAATTAGTCCATATTGATCTCTATGGTCCTACCCAGACAAGAGGATCAAAATGAGTTTATTACTTCATGTTGTTTGTAGATGATTATTCAAGGATGAAATAGGTAAGTTTTTTTAAGGACAAATCTCAAGCCTTTGAGAGAGTTAAAATCTTTAGAGCCATGGTTGGAAAATGAATGGGAAGAAAGATCAAATATTTGAGATCAAATAAAGGTGGAAAATTCATCTCCAATGAGTTCATAGAATATTGTGAAAAGCATGGGATTAAAAGGCACTACTCTACTGCAAGAACTCCACAGCAAAATAGAGTTGTTGAGAGAAAGAATAGGACTATTAAAGAGATAGTCTAAACAATGTTGAAAGAGGCCAAATTATCTAATGGATATTGGAGAGAAGCAGCCCAAACAACAGTATACATTTTGAACAAAGTTCAATTGAGGGTGAAAAGTGATAAAACACCATATGAACTGTGGTATGGAAAGCCTGCATCAGTTAAATACTTTAGAGTGTTTGGAAGCAAATGCTACATCAGAAGAAAAGAGGACAATCTAGGCAGTTTTGAGTCAAGATGTGATGAGGGAATCTTTTTTGGTTACTCCATTCAGAGCAAAGCATATGCATGTTACAATAAGAGGCTGCATAAAATAGTTGAGCAATGTAAGGCCGAAGAAGGATTTAAACATGCCAAACCTGTTGAGGAGATCAGAATTGAAGAATTAGGAACATAAAATGAAGTAGAAGATAGTGAAGAGGAGGAAGAAAAGAGTGAAAAGGCACCTGCAAGGTTTGTTCAAAAGGAACATCTCAAGGAGTAAATAATTGGAAACAAAAATGAGGGTGTTTAGACTAGGAGAAGAGCTGTAATGAACAAGGAGCAAGTAAGTTTTGTTTTATTTTCAGAAATTAAGCCTAAAACCTTTGTGAAGCCAATAAAGATGAAAACTGGTTAAAAGCCATGGAAGAAAAACTGACTCAAATAGAAAAGAATAAAACATGGGAATTAGTTCTTAGACCCTCAAACAAGAATGTGATAGGAACAAAATGGGTTTATAGAAACAAACTCAATGAAGATGGAGCTATCATAAGAAACAAAGCAAGATTGGGGAGTAAGGGATATGCCCAAGTAGAAGGCATAGACTTTGAAGAGACATTTTCCCCAGTGGCAAGACTGGAAGCCATAAGAATGTTTTTGACATTTTCTGTTCATAAGAAATTCAAAGTATATCAAATGGATGTAAAGTCAGCCATTTGAATGGAAATTTATAAAAAAAAATTTATATTGAACAACCAAAAGGCTTTCAACTAGTAAATGAAGAAGATTATGTGTGCAGACTGAAAAATGCATTGTATGGTCTGAAATAGGCACCTAGAGCATGGTATTCACAATTGGATCGATACTTGCAACAACAAGGCTTTAGCAAAGGATGTGCAGACAACTTATACTTTAGATTAGAAGGTAAGCATATGTTGATTATTGTTGTCTATGTAGATGATATCATCTTTGGATGTGGCAATAGTAATATGTGCAAAGAATTTGCCACACAAATGCAAAATGAATTTGATATGTCTATGCTAGGAGAACTTTCGTTCTTTCTTGGTTTACATGTTGCATAAACCAATGAAGGGATATTCATATCTCAAACCAAGTATGCAAAGGAGATGCTCAAAAAATTTGAAATGGAAGACAACAAACCAGTTAGTTGACCCATGACAACTGGATGTAAGTTGAGCAAAGAAGATGAGTCCCTTGATGTGAATAATACTATGTATAGATCAATGATAGGCAACTTGTACCTAACTGCATGAAGACTAGATATTATGCAAACTGTATGCATGGTTACAAGATTTCAAGCAGCTTCCAAGGAATCACATGTCAATGCTGTGAAAAGAATCTTCAGATTACATTAAGAGCATAATTGACTATGGATTGTGGTACCCTACAAGTGATGATCTCACTTTGATTGCATATGTAGATGTTGATTGGGCAGGAAGTGTGGATGACAGGAGAAACACTAATGGTGGTGCATTATTCCTCGGAAATAGATTTGTGTCATCGCTGACCAAAAAACAAGAGTCAGTTACGCATTCTACAACAGAATCAGAGTATGTAGCATTAGCGGCATGTTGCACCCAAGTCTTGTGGATGAAGAAAACTCTCAGAGACATCAAAGTAGAATACAAAGAACCCATATCTATCTTTTGTGATAACTCAAGTGCCATAAACATATCTAAGAATCCAATGATGCATTTCGGAACCAAGCATATATCCATCAAATATCACTTTCTGAAAGACAAGGTTGCAAATCAGGAGGTTAAAATTGAGTATGTGCCAACAAAGGACCAAATTGCAGAAATATTTACCAAGCCTCTTCCCAAAGAGCAATTTGTGTATCTAAGAGAGAAGTTGGGAGTAGTGGCTCCCACACTACATCACTAGCTTTTAGTGATAGGGCATGGATCCAGGGGGAGTATTGAAGGAATATTCTTAACTCCTAGATTAAGAGAAAAGGCAGTCTGGTGAGATAACTGCAGTCCCTTTGCTATTTGTTGACAAAGGAGGTTACAAAGGTATGTTGGCTCTAGATTATTATGCCTATCTATAGAGAGATATGTCAATTATTGATTGGTCTTTCAGACCAATGCTATATACATGACTTGTTGAGGAATAATGGAGTCAAAGGAATCAGATTTGAATGTGTTCGAGTAAGAGTTAGGCAAATGTGGTATTGCCTAAGGGGGAGTTTTCTCTCAAATGTGTTCTAATCTGCCAGGTCCAAGGATCATAAATGCCTGCAAAGGAGTAGATTGTTGACATATTATGGCACTCTTTGTCATTAATGTCAAAGGGGCAGAAAACAGAATGATGAAGGAATGAAGAAGGGTAGTCATTCTGAGGATGTGTTGCCATCAATGACAAAGGGGGAGATTGTTGGCAGTTTGAGTGTCATGGTGTACAAGGAGATTGATGTTTGTAATATTGTCATTGATGTCAATTGATGAATGTTCCATCAAGCATTAATGACAAAGGTGTTGTGCTGTATTGAGCTAAACAGATCAGTTGTAGAGTCCTCATGGAGGTTAAATGTGCATCTTGACTTCCCAAAGCAGTCATATGAATGTCTTTGCTTGCTTGTTGAATATGGCTGGGTACATAGGTTGTTGGTGACTACACTTGTATATATAACAGCATCCTAAGGAATCAATCACACCAAGTTGTTAAACGGTATCTGAACACTTAGTCGATTTCACAAGCTTGGTCAATTCTTTTGAAAATATTGGTCTAAGTTCTAATGCATAAGGTTGTGTGTGCAAATGTTTCAACACTTAGTCAATTTTATGAGCTTGATTTATTCTTTCGGAAAAAGCATCTTAGTCATTTCTTTTGGAAAAATGTGTTAAGTCATTTCTTTCAGAAAAATGTGTTGAGTCATTTCTTTCGGCAATATTGGTGAAGGCAATTTTTTTGGGAAAATCGGTTAAGTTCTTGTTAGACAAAAAGTTCGAAGGACTTTTGGGAAAAGGCTTGGTCTCATCAACTTGGGAATTCTTTCAGAACAATTGTTCCGAACAAAAATATCCAAAGCCTCATCGAATTCTCTCAGACAAAAAGTGTGAAGAAAACAGGGCAAAAGAAAACAAGGCAAATGGTTAAGTCAATTCTTTTGGCAATTTTGGTGAGTCTTTATCGGACAAATTGTCCACAACAAAGTTTATGAACGGTATTTTGCAAAAGGCCGAAGGGTGTGGGAACACTTGTATAAATGCCAAAGGCTAGTTTGTAGAAAGTCCGAAGGGCAAGTGGACCATTCAAATGTGCCGAAGGGTAGTTTACAGAAAGTCCGAAGGGTAAGTGGATCGTTCAAATGTGTCAAAGGACCGTTCAAATGTGTCAAAGGGTAGTTTGCAGAAAGTCCAAAGGGCAAGTGGACCGTTCAAATGTGCCGAAGGGTAGTTTGTAGAAAGTCTAAAGGGCAAACGGACCATTCAAATGTGCCGAAGGGTAGTTTGTAGAAAGGCCGAAGGGTATGAGGACCTTTACAGAAAAGCCGAAGGGTATGTGGACATTTCCAATAATTTTGAAGGACACTCGGACAGAAAGCCCACAAAAATTGCCCTGAAGGGGACTCGGACAAAAAGTTTGTAGAAATTGTCCCAAAGGGGACTCAGACAAAAGACTTGCAGAAATTGATTCCGAAGGGAGCTTTGACAAAAGGCCACAACAAACTTGTCTAAAGGATATAGTTCAATTGAATAGAGGACACTTGCAAATGTTTTCGAAAGTCATTTAGGCAAAGATAAAGATTAAGCATATCGAATATAATTGAAAGGAGCGAAAGTGAACCAATCATATAGAAGATATCGAGATGCAAGAAAAAGCTTGACAATTAATACAAGAGACATCAACGGTTCTGAAGAAATAGGGCATACATTTGACGGTTCAAGATAGATAGTGATTGGTGCCAAAGACAAGATGAATAATCCTCGATTAAAGACATGACCAGACAAGTGGTGAGCTAAAAAAAAGTCCACAGGGAGCTTAAGATTGATCGATCCAACTGATCAATCATCGATTAAGGAGATGGCATAATAATGACCAGAATCTGGCAGTTGCCAAACATAGTAAAGGGACGTGACCATTGCAATGTGATGCATGAACCGAGACACGAGATGCATGCAAGTCAAAGTTGTATTGAATGAGAACCGATTAAGCGCAACTGAAGTATGAATGCAATTAGAGACTTGGAACCCTAAAATATTCATTGTATATACACGACTTAACAAGCATTGCTTTGCTGCTACTACCATTGCAATATGAAGAGAGAGTCAAAGGCTGCCAATGTGAGATGTATGTAGAAAAAGTAGAGGGCTGTTATCTTTGATTGCTGAGACTATTATTGAATCCAAGGATGTGAGCAATACAAAGAGTGTAAAATAGAATATACAGACACAGACCATGAAAGTATAGATAGAGGCATAAAGACCAAGTAGAGCATGTGGATGTGTCAAACAAAGAATATATAAAAGACACAAAGGAAGAGAGGCTGAAGTAGCAGGAGTAAATAGATTGTGTCAAATAGAAGATATAACGACATAAAACTAGAATGTTAGAAGAGAGAAAGGGGATTGAAGCGTGCTTGAATAGAATATGACCAAACGTATGCAGACAAAGTAAAAGGCAGAAAGGAAAGGAAATGAAGTGTGTCCAACTAAAATATATCTAGACACAAAGAGATTGAGCAGACAAAAAGAAAGAGCACATAGAGACTGAGCAGTGAGTGAGCAGTTATAGACTAGACTTGTAACAAAGAAATTGAACTGGATTCATTTGTGAATCTGTCTTGTATACTGGAGTTGTAGCTCCATAGTTCTGATTGGTTGGTGCCTTCAGAAAAACTGAGTTGGTGCTCAGTTAGAGGATTGGTGTCTCCTAAGGATGGGTGTCTTTGAATGTAACTTTTGTGGTTTTACCAGTGAGGTGATTTAACTGTGAGGCTGTATTAGAACAGTAGATTCTAGCAGCTATCCTCACCATGGTTTTTTCCTTTGGGTTTTTCACGTATAAATCTGGTGTATTGTGCTTTTGTGTGTGTTTGTGATTTCTGCAAATGTTCTTTAATACGCTTATGCATTGATATCTCCCCTAAAACTTTTAATCAACTCGTTTTATCTTAGCTACTAATTCACCTCCCCTCTCAGTAGATAGATGTGTTCAACACATGTTATTTGGACCTATTCTTGCCAAGTAGCCTTTGAGGCTTTAAAGGAAAAACTCATTACTGCACCGATTCTCTAGTTCCCTGATTAGACAAAACAATTCCATGTCCATGTTGATGCTTTTGGAATGGCCGTTGGTGTGATCCTTGTACAACCTGGTGAAGGTTACCTTGATCACCCCATCTATTTTGCCAATAGAAAATTTAATTTGACTGAGAGGAATTACAACACCACAGAGCACGAAGCACTCTCCATAGTTTATGCTTTACAAAATTTTGACAGTGCCTATTGGCAACTCTTTTTGTATTCTATATAGAACATAAAGCTTTAAAATATCTAGTTAATAAACTTGTGTTACATGGCCACATCTGCCTCTAGATTGTATTGTTCCAAGAATTCCAATTCGCTATGATGGTCAAACTAGGAAAGACTAATTGTGGTCCTGACCATCTCTCTTGAATTAATTCCAAAGAACCGATGTGCACCATTGAGGATGACCTACTTGATGTACTGTTATTTCATGTTTCACATTTGCTTGAAGAATTAGAAGATATAACAACTTTCTGAACTACTAGCGCAGTGCCAAAATCTTTAAGTCCACAGTCTAAAAATCTACTAGCTATTTGCGCCGCACCATTCCAACTCATTAGAGGAGACTTCTACAAGCTTGGACGAGATGAAATCCTTTGTTATTGTGTCATAAAACATGAGCATCTTGAAGTACTTTGTGAAGTTCACAAAGGAATTACTGGCGGACGCTATGCTGGTGAGGCTACTATGCATAAATTACTCCTAGTAGGACTATGGTGGCCTACGCTTTTTCATGAAGCCAAGCTATATGTTAAACAGTGTGATATTTGCCAGCATGTGGGAAAACCAAATCGCCGGGATGCCATGCCATTACATCCTATTTTATCTCAAGAACCATTTGAGAAATGGGCCACTATTTTTGTGAGCTCCATCAGCGCACTAGATGACGTACAGGTTCTCGCTACATCATAACAACTGATTATCTCATGTGCCAGGTTGAGGCTGCATCGACAAGGGATTGTGCTACAACCACCACTAAACGCTTCATATCGGAGCATATCATAACCCGTTTTGGCTGTCAATTAAGTTTGACTAGTGATTGCAGTACACATTTCCTTAATGAGACTTTTTACATCTTACTCGATGAGTTCATGATTGCCCACCACAAAACAACACCATATCTTCCCCACGCTAATGGCACTGTTGAGGGATTCAACGAAATTTTATGCACAACATTTTCAAAGATTTGTATTAATGGTTGTACTGACTAGGATGATCAAGTGTCTGTAGTACTTTGGGCTTATTGAACAACTTATAAGCACCTCAACAAGAGTACACCTTTCAATCTAGTGTTCGGAACATAAGCAGTTCTTTTGATTGAATTCTTGGTATCATCTCTTCACATTGCATGCATTAGATAATCAGACGATGAGTCATCATTGAAAGCATGTTTGGATGCTTAATTGCGATTGGATAAAGCCCATTTCCTTGCTCACTAGAGTCAAGATATGGAGACACACAGACAAAAGGCATAGCATGATTGCCACCTTAAACACAAGACATTTACCCTCAAAATGAAAGTCTTGCTGTATGACTCCAAGTTTATGCACCATTCTTGGAAGCTCTATGTTCACTGGTACAGTGCTTTTGTTGTTCATAGCATTAGCAAAACCAGGCTTGTCATTTACAAAGATTGGATGGCCAGTTTCTTCTTGGACACTACAATGGTAGTCGGCTAAGGCCACATTTCTCTGCTTAAAGTTTAGTTTTATTTGTATCAATAAGGTGTATGCCATTAGTTTAAGATTTTCTATCTTCAATAAAAATGCTGCCTTAGTTGCACAACTTTCTTTTATTTTATGCTCTTTTTAATTTTGTACTTGTGATTTCATGGAGGACCACGATGCACATTTAGTGTGGAGTAAGGGGGGCTACCTATATTGGGAAATGGTCCATAAGGATATGCACACAAGTTAAAAAGTCCTAGGATAAAGATTCCTGCCAAATGGTATGAATATTCAAAGGGTTTAATAGCTGTCATGCACTTTGAAGAAAAGCATGAGACAAGACGTGCCATTAATATAAAGGGAGAAGTGGTTTTGATAAGCATGCCAACATTGTGTTATGACGATACCATTTAAAGAATTTATGATGAGAAGTGATAGTTGAAGAAAGGAGAATGTTAAAATGCATTGATTACAAGAAGTGATAGTCGCAGAGAGTGGGGAAGTAAATGCAAGTTACCCCCTTGAGCCTATAGATAGAATTTAATGGCTCATTTTAAACTTTACCTATGCTTTCATTTGAGTTTTTACAAAGCCGAAGAGCGAACTAAGTCCAAATGATTCTAGAATAAGTGCAGAGCATCAAATTCCCATTCGTTGGCTGTTAAGAAGGATTTTGACTGAGTAATCAAGTAGAAATTAGCTAACCTTAAAGCCTGAAGAAGAAAACTGGTAGTTCTAGGTTGTAGAGGTAGGTGTCCACTATTAATAGGAGTCGAAGCAAGAAAGTTGAGTCACTTCCACTGTAAACACGTATTCCTTTGAGAATGTTGGACGACCATGCCTCAAACTTCAGGCTCCACGGAGGGTGATGCGACCTAAGAAGGCCCAAAGAAGTGATTCATTACTAGCCATTCTCGAGGAAGAAGAGCCACATATTATGGGGAAGCGGTATTGATCAGAGAGGAAATACCTAAAGAACAGAGGGAGCGCATGGAAGGCAAAGGATTCTAAATGACACAATAGATAAAAAAAGGTGACACAAATGCCTCCATCTCCGTTGTTAATGATAGAAGAGATGCAATACCTAATAACAATGTTGTACGCAAAAAATTGGGTATCAAAAGTACCCTCCTATACCATTTTTGACTATAACCACCACCAACTAAGAAATGTGGTTGAATTACAGAATGACTACCGGGTTGAATGCCAAAACACTAGGAGTGAATTGGTGTATGACCTAAAAATCTTCAATGCCTTGGAATCTGTAAGGCTTTTCCAGTTATTTAACCTTTCATATTTTGGAAAACCAGTGGAAGCAATAAAACTTCTGCTTTCGCACATCCATAAGGACTATATTTATTTTTTCGAGCATTGCATGAAGATTACACCCAAAAGAATAAGCAAGGTGTCAGGGTTGCAATGCTTTGACACAGATGTTGAATTGACTTGGAGGATTCAGAGGAGATAGAGAAGACCGCCATGAAGCTGGAGTACCGAAAGTAAGGCCATGCCATGAACATTAAGAACTTGTAAGACCCTACCCTCTGAGTAGTAACGCACATCATTATGACCAAGATCAGCAGCACTGATTGATGGAAAGAGATGAACATTGCTCACCTATTCATCACCCATCATTTAATTGAGGGGCTAAAGTACAATTGGTCAATGTATTTTGCCAACAAAATCATACTTGATGTAGAGAAGACTCATCAGATAGTGAGCCATACGTTCCCATGGGGGGTATTTATTTTATTGATGGTGTTCGATGAAATTAGTGTACCTAATTATAGTTTTGGCGAGTTGAAATGAGTATACCCATCAGAGCATAAGTCCCCAACAAAGCGCTACAAGGCATTCACATGACCTAGTTATATCACTCCGACATTCAAAATAAAGAAAGTTGTGGTATGATGGCATGAAGGAGACCTTTGGAAACGAATGGCACATTCCTAAGGACTTGCTTGTCCAGGTTGGTGAGCAAGCCCAATTTGCTATAAAACAACATTTTTCTTTGGCCTGTATTAAAATTGCCCCCTCTAGAGAACTTTCAACCTGGTTGAAGCTGCCTTATGCCTTTATATGATGCACAACCCTTGACCTTGGAAGGAGGCTAAATCGACTTGGAGATTCACACTCTCCAAAAGATGTATGGTTATCCTAGCAAGAATCCATATAGGGAAAAGCATGAGACTAAAAAAACCAACATCAAGGTTAAGCAGACCATGGTTGAAAAAACTATTCATAATTATTTTATATGCTTCGACCTAAAAGGAAATCTTTAGGAGATGCAGAGCTTACAAGAGAAAAGCTTCTACCTGTACCACGACTTGACAATAAGAAGTGAGCCAGGCATGATGCCAGCATAAGTTCACGACCAAAACTATCAAAACGTCAGAGGACTACCCAGGCACTGCCACCAAGGATTTCACCACTAAAGGACTCCTTATGAAGGGCCTCCCCACCACGGGCTTCCCCACTAAAGGTGTCACCATCGAGGGCTTCACCTAAACAAAATACACCATAAAGACAACATGAGGGTTCAACACCATTACCCCTAATCAATCTGTAGGAAGAAGAGCCTATAGGACTTAGGGAAGAACTGGAGGAGTCCGACTTAGAAAAGACACCCCTGAAGTAAGAGGAGGAAACCACCCTTGATGAGGCACAATTGAACATTGAAGATCCACTTGGTGAAGAGAAGGATGGTTTTGACATAGAACAGATGAGTGGCATGGACATCGACAACACTTCATTGGCCTCAGACACGGATGTCGAGATCCTTGAGCAGGATCCCCTCAAAGGGAAGAAGTTGGTTGACTCCGAAGTTCAACCACCTTTGGGTGATCCAACCACCAACTTGTGTGCTCAATACCAAATAGGCATTCCAAATAGGATGCTATATTTGTGGTCGCATTTCCATCCTCAGGATGCAACTATTGATGCCAGGCGTCAGGTGTCCTTTTTCTTGGACATGTACAACAAAGAATGCTTATTTAAATTCCCTCTAGATATCCTAATTTTAGATTCTCAAATAACGGCCTTGTCCACTCCAATTTCAGTTGATCCCCAACAGATCTCTCCCGTACAAGCTAGCATCACATTTTTGAAATTGGCCTTTGAAGTCTTGTGGTAAATTATACTTTTAGATTTTGATGTGCGCGAAGAAAAGAAGAAACATGGTCAGGTGGTGGCAATGTATGACAAGGAAGTTGTCGTTCAGAAGGCGCTAAAAGAGGAAGTGGCCACGTTGAAGCAACAAATAGAAGAAGCCATAACAACCAAAGTAAAAACTTTAAATTTATGTAAAACTATTTTGGGCCAAGAATCGATATTGGTAGATGGAGTCCCTTTGGAGGGAGAAGCCATCGATAAGGTGGAAACCCTTGTAAATCTTCTGTTAAAGTAGTGTAAAGAATAACATGTGCCTAAAAATGAAGCATTATGGGTGGCTGAGCAATTTAAAGTAGTGGAAGGTGAAAGAGTCTCAATGGTAGCTACCAATTGGTGGATGCTACCCTTTTAATAAAAGACTACACCGAGCATGCTAAGGCATTTAAGGATGTTGAGACTATATGGAGCAAACAATAAATGTAAATCAACAACAAATAAATCCGAATTTTGCAGCTCTCCGAGGACAGGTTGTACATGAAGTCACTTTGCTTGAAGAGGTCCAAAAGGATGCTACTACATCCCTCAACCAATTGGTTAATAAGGCAAATGAGTGTGTTGGTCAACTTGAGGAGATGAAAAAGTTGAAGGTGACGATTGAGGAAATAACTTCGAAGCTTTTTGACACCTTGTCACATTGGGATAGTGTTAGAAAACAAATTGGGACTGAATTTTTTGGCTGAGGCCAAGATAGGTGCTTAGTCTGGGACAGACTAAGAGCATATTGTGGGGTGATGTTGGACCCCAAATTTTGACTAACTATTTTGGATTTTGGTGCGAAACTAGCATGACACAAGAGAAGCATGGCACAGAACCAGTATGGCATAGGAAGACCATGGCATGGAACCAACATGGTGTAGGAGGACCATGGTGCAGAACCAGCATATCATGAGAGGATAATGGCACGAGAGATAACAACACAAGAAGACCCAGTCAAAGATGAAACATAACTATAGAGAACCCGAGAGCATAGAACTCAGTACAATAGCGAAAGACTTGGGGAACGCAAAGAAAGCAGGAAACGGTTGAGGAATGATTCTCAAAGACAAACTAGACTTTAATCATCACATGTGTTTCACACTAGCACGCACAAAGGACATTTTGCAGCAAGGATCTAGCATCAAGCAAAATTAGAAGGGGCGCGAAGGCTCGGAACTTTAGAAGAAAACAAGTAAATGGCTGCCACGAGTCTCAGTCTACTAGAGATTATTGGCTAATCTCCTAATTATCATTAATAATGTTATTATTAATAATGTAACTACTTAGTAAGGGAAAACCAAATATAAATACCCCTATGTAGAGATGTGTAAGGTGATTGAACATTGGTATTATGTAATGAATCCTGATGATAATAGCAGAATTATAGAAGTTACAATCAATTTTGGTGTTATGCTTCAGTTGATTGATAGGTAGAACATTGAGTGATATGTGGCTTATAATTGACTATGATATATGCATTGTATGAGTTTGCGTAATTAACACTTGAACCTCGTGGCAGTTATCTTTGTGTTCTTATTTGTTTGAATTTATGAGACAAGGTCCACAGTTATGCATTTCCTTTTTTATGTAATCACTTATTAGATATATGAACAAACTCAAGTATATGACAAGTGTGTTACTATGCAACATAACCCACGGGAACCAGTTTCTTGCCGTGTGCTTTGGGTGAGTGCACAAGAGCTTAGTATTGCATGAAAAGCTAGTGTGTAAGCTTGTTGGGACTAAACACTTCAATGCTTTAAGGAAAATGTGATAGAAAACACTCAACAATGTGTTAGAATTCATGTGCTTCATGAGGAAATAGAGAACAAGGATGATCAGTTCAAAGTTTATATGCTTCCAACATGTTCCTCACATACTCCACATGGTCACCATTTGATCATATATCATATCTCCTTCAAGTTTACTCAACACCCACCATATGAAAGAAGAAGAAAAGCTCCAAGCAATACTTAGTTTGTTCTCCTGGCAATCCATATCGAGGTTGCAAGTATATGAATGATGTCTTATTTAAGTGGCAAGGGTGATGTAAGAATGTAAAGGAGATCTTCTTTCAAAAGAAACAAGCTTCCATATGGCCCTCAAGACAAACACTCACAAACCAGCCCTAAATGCATTCATCAGCCTTTAGCATACTTTAAGGTTTCTTAGCATTGTTTAAGGTTTTTGAGGATTCATAGGCTTCATTTTCTCCATTATGATACCTGGTCCACCTAGTCAAATGCAACACCTTGTTGGATACCTAGATAGGGGATGTTTAGGTCTCAATAGGTGGTCTTGAATGGAGAAGTAATAGTCCATATGAGGTCTCCTAAAAGACATTTGCTTCATAATGGCTATATCAAGCCATCTTCACCTTATAGTGGGCCATGGCTTCCAAACTCAGAATTTCAAAAGGATTGTATAATACACCTATAGGCCTAGAGAAGTAACAATCCATATGAGGTCTCCCAAAAGACATCTACTTCATAATGGCTATATCAAGCCATCTTCACTTATAGTGGGCCTTGGCTTCGAAATTCAAAGTTTTAAAAGAACTGTATAATACACCTACAAGCCTAGATCCTCATACGCAAGCCTATGTATGATGGTAAGACCAAAAGCTTGTACAATGCCATGAATGGCCAATGAAATCGTGAGAAAGGAATTCCAATCAAGCTTGGCCATTTTAAGATGTTAGTGACATAGTTGAAAAGGTCAGTTTCAAGCCTAACTTTTAAGAATTCTCCCAAATCATCACCTACAACTGATGATGTGGAGGCACTATTCACATTGGTGAGGTGTGAAGGACGCTATTCTTGATTATTACTATTTGACACTATTCCGGATGGGCACTATTCCTAAATGAAACTATTCTTGGTTGGCTTAGGTGGAATGGGACAGTTTCCCCATATGAGGACAAAAATATTAGTCAAAAAGTATATATATCCTCTTTTGGAAGGATATGCAAGCAAAGGAGACAAGATCCACTATTCTAAATTGGCATCTCCTTTTCCATTTTGTCTTTGTATGAAGGTGGTGCCAAATTTACCAAAAGAGAGTTTGTCTTTGGTAATAATGACCCCAAGTGGGATATGGGGCATGCCTTTGCTTGTCCTCTAGCCCATCTACCATGTCTTTACCCATCTTAGAGAGAGGTAGCCGAATTTCTCTTTACTAGTGTTTTTTTTCTGTATAAGGATGAAAATCCTCATTGTAATTTGATAGTGGTTTGGATGCTTTAAAGAGAGTTGTAGGAAAGTTTGTTGAGATTTGTAGTATTTTTGTATTGAAGATTTGTATGACTCATATTTGAAATAATGTGTGTGAGGTTGAGAATCATCTTCATTTGAGAAATTATATTGTCTTTCTTCCCTTATGTGTTTGAGTTGATTTGTGAGATTGTTTTATGGCCACATCAAGTGGTATCAGATCAAGTTATAATCCTTGGGAGAGTTTTTGGAGAGTGTTTGTGTTTTTTTTGCAGGTATGGCAAGAACAGAAGAAAGAGGACGATAGGCTTAAGTAAGTAGAGATATGCAAGAGCTGCAGAAGGAAGTGGCACATCTAGGCACCATGTTCAATAATCAAGGGAAAAGGCAAAGAGGGGATGATATTGAAGAAGAAATATTTTGTGGAGAAGAATATAAGCATGAAGCAGAGCCACTATCAATGGAGGAGAGAGTGATTAGAGCCTTAGAGGGAAGTAATGATGGATTCAAAGTGGAATTTCTAGACTATGGGGGTAGTTTACAACCATAGGAGCTTGTTGATTAGTTGAATAGCATGGATACATTTTTTGAGTGGAAGACCATGCTAGAAGAGAAGAAGGTGAAGTTTGCATGTACCAAGTTGAAAGGTCATGCAATGATCTAGTGGGATCATTTGTAGAAGAAGAGATAGAGGAAGAACAAGCAAAGGATTAGCACATGGAGCAAAATGTAGAAGAAGCTAAGGGAGAAATTCCTTCCTATAGATTATTCCCAAAACCTCTACAAAAGGTTTCATAATTTGAGGCAAATGGAACATAGTGTACAAGAGTACACATATGAGTTCTACAAGCTATTCATACGAGTGGAGCATGAGGAAACATATGAGCAAATGGCTGCAAGGTATGTGAATGGTTTAAAATTTTCCATTCAATATGAGTTAAGTATGCATAGATTATTTTGTATGGAAGAGGCTTATCAATTAGCCTTAAGAGCAAAAGAGAAGCAAAATCGACAAGTTACTAGGAGGGTATTTGATCCAAGAAGAGTCCAATCCCCTCAAGCATGGGGACGATATGGTTTCAATTCCACTATTGGTGTATTTGATCATATAAGGGTAGAATCATCACATGGTGTAGAAAATCAAGAAGAGAACAAACAAGGATTTTAGTATTAGTAGAGACAGAGGATTCCAAAAAGGATGAGGTTATGGAGGTGCTAAAAGTTGGTTTCCTCACTAACCCAAAGCCATAATTTGTTACATATGTAGAGGACATTAGGCAAATGAGTGTCCTCATAGACAAAAAAGGAGGAAATAGTACCATCTAAGAGTTAGCTTGGTTGAAGTCGAGCCAGAAGATCAAGCTACTGAAGTTACAATAGTAGTTGTGGGAGAAAGCCTTATGATGAGGAGGATCGTGATACCTCTAAGGTAAAATTTGGAGCAGAGCAAAGGAGGAGGTGATGCATGGTTGTGGAAAAATATTTTTCGACCAAGATGCACTTTGGGAGGAAAGGTATGCAAAGTAATTGTTGATGGTGGTAGTTGTGAGATGCATGGGACCAATATCTATTAGGGATATTTGAGGGGGTCTATGTATGCAAGATTCATGGCCTTAAGTTTGAAATTCAAGGCTTGTGCTTTACAAACCATCGTTAAGAAGGTAGGCCACTTCAAACCCTCCAAAACCCTCATGAAGAACCCAATGGTCGAGAATCTATTCCTCATGACTCCAATGACTGTGAGACACCATGAAAACATCAGGAAGACACTTACAAGCCCTATGTGTTCCCTGTAGGCTAGAAATTTGGCACATGTGAGTCAAAATGTGCAAGAAAATGGCTTATGAGGTCTGATTTTGAGGCTATTTTCATGTTTCCAGGTCATGTTTGAACCCTTGAGTGAATTGGGAGGCCTCTTGGGCTTGTGAAAAGATGAAATGGCCTTCAAAAAACCACTCTTCAAATCCACAATAGTACAAGCAAACCCAATGAGCAGACCTAAAGGCAAGAGAAGAGATAATCATTGGCATTAAGAGAAGAGTGTTGCAAGTCTGCTCATATGGTGAAGATGTTTTCTAGAGCATAAGCACCCTTCTATCAACTTTTCTAGGCCACTACCAATCTCAACACACACTTGAGGATGTCTAAGTCTCAGGTCTCTCACTCATTAGGAGAACAAATGCATTGAATGGGTTGGGAATGGCATGAAAAGTGGTAGCTAGGTGAGTAGTGACCATTTTCAAACATGTAAATGTCATCCCAAAATAGGTGCATGGCCTCTTACTGCATTTCAAGGAGTAATGGATCAATTTCAAGGAGCATGGTGTCTTCGTGGGCTCAACTATGACCAAGAATAGGCAATCCACCACACTTCTTTGCCCACAAGGCTCATTGAAGGCCACTATTCCACCAAGGCAATAAATGGGGAGAGTTATGGGGCTATTTCTACCCCTTATTCATGTTTGTAACTGCTTATTGGATGAATGATGGTCATCATGGCCTCTACACTCTATTTCTACACCATATTCTCCTCTCTCCTCATTTTCTATAAATTGGGCTTAGAAAGCCATTGTATGCATCCCTTTGCTGGGTATGAGAAAGTTCTATCCATTTGTATCTTGCAAACTTGAGCTAATATAAGTACTGATGCATCTTTCTTCATTCTAGTTTCTAGTGTGTTCATGCATGTCTGATTTGCATAAGTGGTTGAGTCTTTCTCCCTTTACAAGTCCTTGTTTTCACCTAGATGTTAGTGGACTATTCTTATGTAGGTTACATGGTGTGTGAAGGTGCTAATGATTGTGTTTGCAGTGAAAACTGGCTGATAGTGTCTTGAACTAGACCTCTCATTCATCATCCTCAGATCATAGCCATTTAGCGTAACTTTCATGTGAAGCACTATGTGTAGAAGTCCTTTGGAGAGAGTGTCTTAGAAATTAGTCTTTATTTTGGTTCATAAGTGTTGTTGAAGGATACTATAGAGGAGACACAAAATATTGGTGCATCACCTCACATAGCTTATGTTTGATTTCATGCTTTCTTTTATCCCTTTTCATTGGGAAAACAAGTAGGTTTAGGCATTGAGTTTAGATGATGCATCATGGGAGATAGCCCCAAAACTAGAGACTCACCTCACCCATTAGGCCATCCACACTTAGAGGTGATTCCATTGTATCAGCTGGATGAGGCAGGTCTAAAACTCCTTTGCCTCAAGGGTGCAATAAAAACTGATAACACCAATTTCGTGTAATATCATAGAGTTGAGTTTTATTAGACTTAATAACTTATATTTTAAGGTTTGTTGTTGGTTTCTCACACATAGTTTGGTCTCTCAATCAGATCTTTAATGCCAAGGCAACATTCCACTAGACACCTAAATAAAAATGTGTTTTTGATGAGCTTAAGTAGCACCTTTGCACACCAATGATTATGGAAATCCTTGACATTGCTCAATCCTTTGAGATCTTAAGCGAGACATCTGACTATGCACTTGGAGTACTCACAATATAGACATCTAGTTTCCTATCTATTATGTATCTAGGCTCAACATATGTTATAATATGTTGTCCCTTTTTATTCTTAGCATTATTATCAAGTGATGTTCTATTTTATATGCTTAGAGTTAGTGAAGTGTTCTGGGTTCTTGTGGGTTTGGTATAAAGGCTAGACAAATCCTTAATAATGCACTTTTTTCCTTTCTAATTTCTAATGCAAATAGAGAACCGCCATTATGTGAGAAATCCTATGTTGTAGATGGATTTATAGGTGCCATCTAGTCTTGGTGAGAAGGTACCCCCATTTTGTTGTTTAATCATTTATTTTACTTTATATTTGTGGTTTTGTTTTCTGTTGCTTTTTAGAATGCAACTAGTGGTATCAAAGCTTTAGTTTATTTTCACAATTGCTGCCAAAATGCTAAGGAAAATTTATCCAAGAAACAACTTCAAGTTTGTTACCAAGTATGAGATAAAGGGGTTATTGGCTGAGTTTTTCAAGAAAGTTTGAGAGGAGATTTGTTTCATGGGAAGATAACTAGAGGAACCAAATGATGAAGAGGATGTTATAAACCCTAGGGGTGATATGGGGCCTAGGAAAACCATGGTGGAAAACACCCTAAACGAGGATCTAGATGTATTGTATCCATGTGAGGAAGTTATATCAATTAATATGCAAAGAATCAAAAGAGTGATATTTGAACTGGAACAATTTTTTTTATTGAATGTGTGCATTTTATACCTAACATTCAATTGAGAAAGATGTATGGCTATCTATCTATTACTCTAATTTATAACTAAAGCTATAGATGTGTATACATTTATTGCAAAGCCATAAAGGTAGAAAGAACCGTAATAAAATTTGAAATGTTTGAGCTTATACCTGACTCTTCGTTTCATGATGATTGGGTTGATTGGCATCTAAAGTAACACTCAATGGCCCGTGTTGGGATGAAGGCAACAAGGTGATGGCACCTTGTAATAACACTCATTGTGTATTGGCCTTTGTGGTATGGCAGTGAGGTGCATTAGACCCTATTTATACCAATGGCAAATATTGCATAGCTGTTTGTGAACACATGGGTGGCATCATGTTTGATATGTACAAGTTGAATTGTGCCAATGTTAGAGTATTTGTGGGATCCTATGGAGTTGGAATAATGAACTGGGAAGTACCAGGAGTTTGTAGGTGTGATTTTTAAGTATTATAGACCATTTAGTAGGAATGCTTTTATTGCAAGCTGTGAGAACAGGTTTGATAGTATCATTGAAATTGTTGTTGGGAGATCCTCTTGGATTAGTCACCCCTCATAAAGCAGTAGTCCTTATAACCTTAAGTCTAGGAAGTAGGTGTGGAATCTTGTATTACAGTTGATGCATCATAAACCATTTGGCTTATTGTGGGAGTTGACCTGCCCTTATGACTCTGTTCACTAGCATAGAACAATTATGTGTATAAACAGTGTATGCTATTGTTGTTGCTTGTCTGGTGGTTGCTACAATGTATAGATATGTGTCAATATTCCATTAAAGGGATTGACTTCATAATTCTCTATTTTTCTTATGCAAGCAAATTCTATTGATTATGACACTTTCGGTGTGAGAGGTTAGTGTTTTTGTGTTTGTCGCATCATTTATCTATCTTAGATTGCAGTTTATTCTTGTTTGAAGAAGGAGGTTTATTTGGTGAAGAGAATGCGTTTTGCATGCCCTTCAGGGTAGACTCTTCTATAATGCTTTTCACATAGTGACAGGTTTCTTCCATCATCTTAACCTTGGCTAGCTCCAGTTTGGACTAAATGAATGGTCCTAGGCCACTGTGGTGCTTGATAACTCTACGTTGTTGTGATTCAAATAATCCTAGACTTGTATATATGTCATTGCAGGAATCTATGTAGGCACAGATTGATTGCTTATGTCCTTGCCATAGTTATTGCCACTAAATGTAGCGATCATCATAGACATCTTTAGGTTAATATTAATCATTAAAGGCTTACATGAATTAATGGTAGGTTGGCTTAGATTCATATTCGACCTGGTATTCCTCCCATAGAGAATGGGCTTGTTACCACCACTTGACAGGGGAAAAAACTTTTAGAAGTGCAATATTGAGTTTTGTCTTCATTAAAAAACTTGTTTATAGAGAAATACTACTCTAAGTGATTTACCCAGTTATCTATTGCATTTGCATTTATTTTACCCTCAAATGCATGATCATATAGATTTACTTGAAACCTAGGGGGAACTCAACCATTAAAAGCTTTACCAAGTTTGTGAATTGATGGAACCACCCATTCAAGGAATCTACCAAACTGGTTGAAAAAAATGTATTTTTCTCTTGAATTTATTTTGTTTATCCATCATTGGTCATCTCTTGGATTGCATCTTGTAAGTTTTTATCTCATGCCATCTAATCTTTATTGAAATGACATGGCATATAGTTTGATGTGTCTCATAGTTTGATGTTGAGCTTCAAATGATTTGATCTCATTTAATGACACATGTATAAATAAGATGAACCGCTTTGGTATAAGTAATGCTCGACATTTTGGTATAGGGTGTTGTCTCGTGAAAGGAAGTGCCACCCCTCCACTTTGCCCATGTTAAGTGTTTAAAAAACATGTGCTCTATCCCTGTTGAGATGGACCCAACAAGATGTTAGCACCTAGTGGTTTGATGCAATGTGAATTAGCTATTGTGATTGGCATGGATTTGTGTTAGACCCTGTTGAAGCCGATGGTAGGAACCATAAAAGGTTTAGTGTACACATGGGTGGTAGCACATACGATATACATGGATTGCACTGCATCACTCTTGGAATATGTGTGACATCTGTTAGAGACTAGATGATGATAAGCTTTTAAATATTCATATAGAGGAAATCATGGGAGGTGAAAAATATTAAAGACTTTTTTCCTTATTCCACTCCACTCACAATTTGATTTCACAGGAGTATTCTCAGAAATGATGGAGATAATGAGCAATTGACTTACAAAAGCAACCCAAAATTAATGGCATCATTTAAATAGGCAGTTTTTGCATTGAATGGTGACTAAAAAGTTTGACATAGGATTGCACAATCGAAGCCCACTACTCTTCTTTCTTTTTCCATATTTGTAATGAATAGTGTTTCTCTACTTTACCTCATTCCATGGGTTCCCTATGTAAATGTAATATCCCCAAGAAGATTGCTGAATTTAAGGAGAGGTGCTGCCATTTCACATGAAGAAATCATTACCAAGGAGAAATCACTGCCAAGGAGAAATCCCTGCCAAGGAGCAGTGCTGCCATTTAATACAATAGTCATTAAATGGATATGAATGGAAATGTCAAACGAAATTATGGTTGGAAGTGAATGAAAGTGTCAAATGGAATTATCAATGGAAATGTTGATGGAATTATCAACGGAAATGTCAATGGTCACATCTTTTGGTGAAGAGGTGCCTCTTGGATGGGACATCTCCTTTGTGAGAAGTTTTTAAAGGTTATATAAGGGAGAAGAGATGTGGAAGTATTACAAGCATCCAATTATGAATTCAATCATCTAACTCATATAAGCATCTTGCAATACAACCACTCTCAAGGATAAAATCTATAGTGATTATAACAACCCAAGGATGAAACCCTTGTGGACTTATATTTTATTTACTTTATCATTTTAAATGCAATATTTATATTTATAAAAAAATAGGTTTTTCGAGAAAACGAAAAGAATGTAAAATATTCCAATTTAGAATATTACAGTGGTATCAGAGCTATGTTTTCTTCCCAACCTATGAATCATGGGGTCACTACATAAGGAAATTATGAATAGGTTTGAGTCGTATAACACTCTTTCAATAGAGATTCAAAAAGATTTTTTTTTTTTCAAACTATTGGATTTAAAAGAGTCATGGAATGGAAATAGGGTCTATGAGAAAGACGAGTTTGTGAATCATAGTTATGGCAGTACTGAATATGATGAGAAATTCAATTTCCAAGAGGTCCTAGAAGAAAGGAAGACGACAAATTCCAATATTGACTTCCATACCTAGGAGCAAACGAATAAGGCATCCAACATTGAACTAAGACAATGCCCAAACATACTTATCCAAGAAGAAGTTGATATTTATAGAGACTCGTCTATTGGGAAGAATGACATAAAAGTTTTGGAAATTCGAGATGTACATGAGTTATCTATCCAAAACACTAATGATGATGTTGATATGTGTTGTCTACGTCAGAGTGAAGATAAACTTCAGTGTGTGCAAGGGAGAGGTCTTGAGAATTGTTCCTCAAACACAGGTTCTAAGTTTAATAAACCAATTAATTGTCTAATTAATGCACACTATCAACAAGATATCATGGGATAAGGTCTTAAAATTAAACAAGGTGGAGATCCAACCACAATAATTGATAGGATATGGAATAAATGTTCACCAGATAACCTTGATGCCTTAGAAGATGAACAATCATTAATTGTACCGCACTAGTTCAAGGATACCGAGGAGACTTCCAGTGATATTATGGATAACAAACAAGACTCTACATGTGCACCTTTTCTTTTATATTTGCTTGGCTATTTTGGAGTAATAGGAAATTCACATGTTAAACATGGAGAGTCCTTAGAGGTGTGCTTAAAACATTCAGAATTCAATAAAAGCAATCAAGCTATAACTGTTAATCTTGGAAAAGCTGCACTTGAGGGCTATGACTTAGAGATAAATTAAACACAACCATCCACAACAAAAAATGAATGAGAAGCTAATTCCATGTTTGCTTCTTCGATAGGAGGCGCTCAAGTGATATTGGAAGAAGTAAACTATGATGATGGGCTATTAAAGGATGTTAATGAATGTCATGCCAAGGATGTGGTGAACCTAACAACTAGATGAAAAAGTCCAAATTTATTCATATTAAATATAAGGGTTGTGTATCCATACATCAAGCTATTAGAGGATGTAGGTTTTCAAGCGCGAACTTTTAAGGAGCTTGAAGTTATCCATAATTCAAATTTCATATTCCCAGAGTTACAATATCATGAGTCTCAAGAGTTTGAACTTGCCTTTGCATCTCAAATGGTTAAACCTTCGTTAGTGTATAAGGAAGAAGACATTCTTCATGGGAAGTTTGTATTCAAAACAAGGGACCCAAACTTGAGATTAGAAAGTTTAAGTCTCTCAAAACCACATGAACCATGGTTTGGTGTCCCTTACCTTGTTGAAGACATTCCATTTCCTATTTTAGAGGAAAGGAAAAGGCCTTTATTAAGAGACTCCACTCTACATCTGCCACTTAAAACAATTATATTCTGGAGCACTATTGTATAACAAACTTAATTGGCTTGAAGAATTTCGAACAGAACCTGGAAATTCCCAAATGTGTAGTAGATGATCTTTTGATCAAAGTATGCCCTAAATAACAAGAGATTACAGTTTCATCAAGTGATTTTCTAGAGATAAATGTGAACAAAATAGATGAACATAATGGCAATCATACTATTGTTAAAGATGAAGACAAAGCTATTCAACCTGTTCGTAACATTTTCAGAAATGGAAGGATCAGAACTGATGGATTGTTACATACAATTGTGCCTATTGATGAGACCACAAACATTTTTGTTGGCCTTTTGATTTCCTTGGAAAATTGGATGAAGGGTTTCAAGAACTGGTTTACAAAGATAGGTATTGGATTAATTGTGAAGCTGGGTATACCATGGTTATGGAAGGATTGTCGATCTGTTAGTATCGATGAAGTTGAGTTATCTATAGAAGACCCTACAGATATAATATTACTTCCACACCAAATCATCATCTATGTGTTGTTTATACATAGATCCTCATTTTGTATACTAAAGTACACTAATAAGTTGAATGTGTAGGAGTGTCTTTATGCATTTGTAATTTTATATTACTCAGAATGAGAGAACAACTTGGATCAATGCAGGTTCATTGAAGGATCTATATTTGGATTCCATGGAAATTCCACCTGTACTTGGTACTCTATCATAAAGAATGGCTTAAAGGGTTTGTGTAAGATAAAGTACATGTCTGCTGGAAATGTTTGCATCCACCTCTTGATTGACAAGAGCTATTCATATTTTTTTTTCTATCCTTTGCTATTGAGTGAAAACAAGAAACCTAAAGATTTTAGAGTATTGGTTCTTTGTATAATTGTCTCATGGAAAACGTATACAAAGTTTTCTAACATTTTGGTGGTTCCCAATGAGACTGAGGTTGTCATATGGTATTTACTCATATGGAGTTCATATGATCTTTCTACTTCTAGTTTGTCAATAGAAGATGCAATGTGGGAAGGAGCCTTAATGCTTGAATATTCCAATTTTTCATTAATTGAGGACAAGCAATTTGAGGCAAGGAGGTCTGTAATATCCGCAAGGAGGAAATCACTAAATTTAAGGAAAGGTGTTGCCATTTCACATGAAGAAATCATTGCCAAGGAGAAATCGCTGTCAAGGAGCAGCGCTACCATTTAATACAACAGTCATTAAATGGATATGAATGGAAATGTCAAATGGAATTATAGTCAGAAGTGAACGAAGTGTCAAACAAAATTATTGCCGGAAGTGAATGGAAATGTCAACGGAAATGTTAACGGAATTATCAATTGAAATGTCGATGGAATTATCAATGGAAATGTTAAAGGTCACATCTTTTGGTGAAGAAGTGCCTCTTGGATGGGACGCCTCCTTTGTGAGAAGTTTTTAAAGGCAATACAAGGGAAAAGAGATGTGGAAGTATTACAAGCATTCAATTATGAATTCAATCATCTAACTCATATAAGCATCATGCTATACAACCACTCTCAAAGAACTAAAACCCTTTTGATTATAACAACCCAATGATGAAACCCCTTGTGGACTTATATTTTATTTAATTTATCATTTTAACTGCAATATTTATATTTATTAAAAAGTAGGTTTTCCAAGAAAACCAAATTAATGTAAAATATTCCAATTTGGAATATTACAATAAATTCTAAATACTTATATACTAGTGTGTTCTATTTCGTGTCTATTTCTTGTTTTCTATACCATTGTTATTTCCTATTACAATTAACATATTATTGAAATGTTATATTTTGTACACAACCGCGAAGTCAACTAGTACAAGTGGGATGGGTTATAGTTTGTTACACATATTGAAATTGTTACATTTATCGAAACACTTAGAAACTAATACAACTGCTTTTATTAGACAATCGTTTCAGCTAGAAAAGTAAAATGTATGTGAAAACCAAAGCCGCTCACACAATCTATGCTATGAAACTAGAAGATAAAATACTTGAAGACAAGGTAAAATTAATTATTTTCCATATAAAGGTAAGATAGTTTTCTAGGTCACCACCTTAGTATTGAGACTATGAGTAAGAAATTGAAGTTTTAGTTAAGGCAAGTATGGTAGAAGACAAGTGAAGTTAGACTATGTAGAAGTGGGAGTACAAATGTAGAATCAAATAATTTAAACACAACATTAGAACCCTTCCATGAATCATTATCTCCTCTCTCACGCGATAAGTTAGCCTTAGATCTGATTATCCATTTGCTGGTTACTTGGGTAATTAAGGGCTCTCATCCCATTGGAACTCGAAGCTAGGCTTTTCACCTGGCAATGCCTTGTATCAACCAGTCAGCCTAGCCTAATGGAATTTCGAGGAGTCTTAGCTAGGTCATACCTTAGATATAAAAAGGCCAAGGTACATGTTGATACCTCTCCAAAGAAACTAATATCTACTTGAAAACTTAGAAAAATTGGACATTATTAGAGGACATCGTAGAGGATAGACCCAAATTATGGCATAAATAGTCAACTAGTTAATCTCATGAGTCTTTGATTTAGTGCCTCGGTGGTGAATTGGTGGAAAAATCACTAGATGAGAATCCAAATGAAGTTGTAGGTGTATGTGGAAGTTTTGAGATAGTGCAAAGGGAAAAAGAGAGATAGAACTAAAACAATACAAGTATTTTATATATTTGTTCATCTTGCACATGGCATACTCTTGATGAAGATGTATGGTTGCTATTTTCTAGTCCAATCGGTACTAGTTCTCTATTCTAATGCTACAAGTTTGTATATATAGGTTTACATGTCGATAGATTGAGACTCATTATCGAAGTTGAACTATTTCCATGTATGACTCATCATCTCTGATGGTTATGTGATGACATCACCAACTGACGCTACTATAGTACTGACACAATAAGAAATGTACGATAACACAAAGGTCGATTTGGATTGTGAGAATTGGTAAGTAGGTGTTAATCCTTGTGAAGAGTCTATTGCTATTAACACAGAGCTAGCTGAGCAATAATGGTGATCTATGATCAATCCAAGTGGTGTAGACCCCCTTGAATCAAGCACATATTTTGCTAGGTTTCTAACTTTTCTGAGTATGGAATTGGACTACATAAAAGGCATTTTACATTGTGGTTCCATATAACATTGTTAATCTCTAGCTGAGACTTGTGTGTGTTTCATTAACTTCTTCTCTGACTGTGAACTTCATTGGATTTTCCATGAGACGTTAAAAATGTGGCAAGACTTTCCAGAGGCATAGGCATTTTTTTTTAAAGTTCCATAGCGTAGGCCATGTACCAAATCCTCTATATTTTTCAAAAAGTTGTGTATTAGTTTTAAGGCTACATGGAGGAGAATAGGTAGAGGTTGAGTTATCAACTAAAGGAGTACGTGGAAGTCTTCATTTGCTTGAATCCATCCATATATATTCTTATTTTCAGTATTGGGAAATTTTTCATATACGACAAAATTGGAGCAGAGGTATAAAATTTTTAAGCTTTTTTATTTAAAAAAGCAAATTTTAGTTTTTTAATTACTCTTATTCAAATTTTAAAAATCATTTAAATTTGAAAAACATTTAAAATTTGAGCAATTTTTTACTGAAATAACCTTGAACAAACAACTCTAAGTAAAATTGGCAAACAACAATCAATTTTCACAAATTCAAGAAGAAATAAGGAGAGCTACTCTTTTACCCATTCGTCACTATAGATAGATACAAATCCAAAAATTAAGAAAAACTAAGTATATTAATGTATGAGGTTTTCTTTTTGAGTTAGTGCTAATGATAGGGCGAATCCTTTTCAGTATCATTGTGTATATAGAAAAGGGGATCATTTTGGAGTGATAAGGAACCAATTGGGGTTAAACTAAAAACTAAAAACTCTAAAAACTCAAACAAAAACCATATATTCCATCACATCTAATATTAACACTACATTGACCAACAAAGACGATTGGCAAGAATGGTTTCGACAAGTGGAAAATACACTCATCATCAATGATCTATGGTTCGATATTTATGATGGAAAAAAACAATCAGCTGAACCGATAGGGAATGCAAAGGATACTCACACATAGAAGCAGAAGAAATAGAAAGCATTGCCTTTAATGAGGGAATCAGTGGACGAAGATGTGTTTTTTCATATATAGGGGTGCAATACACCATGGGAAGCATTTCACAAATTGAAGAAGCTATATGATTCCCACTCAAAGATGGAATTCATTCAGTTGCAGTTGAAATTTTTCAACTAGAGTTGAAAGATGATGATATGATGAGATTGGTTTCAGAGATACATGCCATCAAACATGATGTAAAAGCAATGGGTGTCAAAATTGACATCTACATGTGTATTCATAAAAGCCTTTCTTCGTAACTATTAAACTTATTTGGAGTATTTACATGCAAGCAATCAGTTAAAGACTCTCACATTTGACCAGTTTTTTAAAAAGATGGCAGAAAGTGAAAAGGCCTTTGGAAAAAAAATTGAATCCACAACAGGTGAAAGTGTGTGCTATGTCAAATCATATTTTTTTAAAACATAAAAAAAGACCATGTCTTCTAAAAATGAAGGCAATAATAAGTACAAGGGAAAAGGTGGCAAAAATGAAAATCATGGTGGTCAAAATAAAAAATATGATGATAAACAAAACCTCTACTGTGAATGGTGTGACTGAAAAGGAAGTCATGAGACTCACGAATATGGGAGAAAATTGAAGCATACCATAAGAAGAAAGAGGAAAAATCAAAGAAACAATCAAAAGAGTCAAATTGAACCTAGTGCATTTGTGAATGTGTGTTTTCCAATACAAATGATGAAGCAAATAGTGTTTCATGGTTTGATGCTTGGGTTCTTGATACTGGTCCCACTCAACATATGACTTTTTTCAAAAAGTCTTCTTTGAGGAGTACAGTGAAGAAAGTTGTGTCTTAGTATACTTTGCAAATAGATCAAGTCTGCAACCATAGGGAAGAGGTACAATTCGACTCAAGTGTTCAGGGCTTCAAGACTACAAACTTGAGAATGTTCTCTACCTTCCTTATTTGAAACGAAACTTGTTATCCCTAGTGCTCACAAGGCAACAAGGCCATCCATTTTGTTGGATAATGGTGATGTTATAATCAGCAGAAAAAGTTGTAATGCAATCGTCTAGACTGGATATGAGAAAGGAAAGTTACTCAAACTCAAGGGTGGGCCATCAAATTCAAGGAATTATGCTCATCTCGTGGAAGATTGAATGCCTACAAACATGTTGTGGCATGCTCGATTCAGGCACACTCACTATAACAACATTCATGTATTGCTAAAAAATGGTCTTGTTGGCATGCCTATGTTACCTGGAAAATTAGGTGAAAAGTGTGAAGCCTGCATCTTGGCTAGACACTCAAGAGAACCGTTCCCAAAGTCATAGTAAACGCTGACAGAAAATTGCAACTCATTCAAAGTTGTGTTCTCTTCCAATCCTCTCCATTGGTGGTCATAAGTACTTTATGTTGTTTATTGATCATTATAGTCAGATGACATGGATATACTTTCTGAAGAAAAAATTAGAAGCCTTGGAGACTTTCCAAAAGTTTTGAAACATAATTGAAGATGAAGCACAAACCCACATTGAGACACTCAGGATAGACAATGGTGGTGAATTCACTTCAAAGAAGTTTGAATCCTATCTTGAGTAAAATGGAATCAAACACCATCTCACAGTTCCATACACTTTACAATAGAATGGAGTTGTAGAAATGATGAATAGAATTGTGATGATTATGGTTCATACAATGTTGTATTTCAAAGGGGTAAATTTGCACTTTTGGGCCTAAGCAACCAAAATAATAGTATACCTCCTCAATAGATCACCATCAACAACCCTGCATTCTAAGACTCCATATGAGATGTGGTGTGGTCATGTTCCTTCAATACGACATCTTGACATTTTTAGATCCACTTGTTCTGCATTGATTCCAAAGGAGAAGAGAAATAAGTTGAACCATAGGAGTCAAAAATGCATCCACTTGGAATATTCTAAATCCTCCAAGGCATACAATCTATATGATGAGAAAGAGAATGAAGTTCTTATTGTAGAGAAGTTATCTTTTATGAGTCTGCAAAGGACAAAGAGCATATTGATAGACAACTTATTCGATTTGACAAGTACGCAAAGTTTGATGTCTACAAAGAGAGTGATTTGTATGTTCCAAACAATGAGTGGGGGACACATAGTTGGGAATATATTAATTTTTTATTGTCTCTTGTACATGAACTTGGAACTCCTAAAGGGGAGAATGAAACTTCACCAAACAATGAACAGGGTCCTCTAGAATAGAAGGTAGAAAGTGATGGAACTTTAGAGGATGAAATTGAAGCACCTAAAATACATAAATAAATGGCTAAGTGGGACAAAAATTGAAAGATGTGAAACTTGATGAAGTTGGAAAAATAGGCACAAGAATTGCACATGCAGTTGTATCACAATCAGACAAGTCCCTTGAAGAAATTCAAGACAGAATTGAAAAACTCATCTTGAATGATTCTCTAGAAGAATAACTCACTATTGTGTTTGATTCAGAACCAACATCTTTCAAACAGGCTGAAAAGCTTGAATCTTAGATAAAAGCAATGAAAAATGAGTACAGTGTACTGGTAAAAAATGGGACTTGGAAATTGGTTGATCCTTCATATGGCTACAATCTGATTCGCTGCAAGTGTGTCTACCACAACAAATACAATGTCGATGGCTCACTTGACAAGCACAAGGCACATCTTGTCATAAAGGGGGATGCTCAAAAAGAAGGAATTGACTACAATTAAACCTTTGCACCTACATCAAAATGGACTATCATTCGAACCATGTTAGCTCTGATAACTCATAACAGATGGAAAGTTCACCAAATAGACGTGAAAATTGCATTCTCAAATGGTTAGCTCAAGGAAATTGTGTACATGACACAACCCAAAGGTTTTACAGTAAACAGACGAGCACAAGGTGTGCAAACTAGAAAAGTCAATGTATAATTTGAAACAAGTCCCTCGAGCATGATACGATAAACTAGCTGAGCACTTTATGAACATGAACTTCAAACATTTTAAGTTGGAAGATGCAACTCTTTTTGTCAAAATAGTTCACAAAATAGTTGTATTAGTTGTTGTGTATGTTGATTATTTGCTCATCATAGAGAACAATGAATGGTACATAGAAAAATTCAAATCATAGTTGATGAAAAGCTTTGAAATGATTTATTTGGGTTATCTTTATTACTATTTAGGTATTGAAGTAATTCAAAAACCAAAGTATTTCTTCATCACTCAACAGAAGTTCATTGGTGATATTTTGAGCAAGTTCGAAATGAAAGATTGTATGTCTCTCAACATGCCCATGGAACAGAATCTCAAATTAACATTTGAAAATTCAATAGATTTGGTTGATGTTATTAAATACAGATAATTCATTAGAACTCTAATTTATGTGACTAACTTGACAAAATATATCATTTGTAGTTGGTGTCCTCTCAAGATTTATGCAACAACCCAGGGATAATCATTGGGTAGCAGTAAAAAGGGTCCTCAAATATCTCAAAGGAACATAGAATTTTGGACTCAAATACTCTAGGGTAGAAGACTTCAAATGGGTTGGGTATTCAGAAAAAATTAAAAAGTTTAGAGGAATGCTTGGTCTGACAAAGACCTCTGTAGATTAATAGGGGATGTAATAATATTGTATATATTTGTTATTAATCCTAGGTGTCTAGCATAGGTGTCATGTTTTGTCTTATTCAATAATTTCTTCATCTCCGTAGGAATAAGAATAGTCACATTGGGAATGTGAATTGAATAACCATTTTGGATTATATATTGTAATGTTTTCTTTTATTCCAATATGAATTGTGAAATAGAATTTAATGTGCATTCTGAGTGAGATTATCTCGCCTATCATATAAACCACCGAAGCGTATGCACAATTACTATAGGCCATGATAATGTTATGAACATTAACAATGGAGTCACTATTAGTTAATCCATATTGATCAGTTGCCTCTTCTTGTAAAATAGTAGGCCTAATGGCGTTACGTCTAGAAAGCAAGTGCAGAACCCTGCCCTTTAGTTGTTGCTTGGTGAACCGTTTGGCTTATTGTGGGTGTTAACGCATCCTGATGACCCTATATACAAGTATAAAACAATTATTTGTAAACATGGTTTCCAAATTCTTATCTATCTTTACCGCTGAAGGTTATTTGTAAGTTGGTGGTGAAGTTATAAAAAGCTGAATATGCATAGTTGTATGGCACAATGTTCTTTGCAGTGTGCACATGTGTTGATCATGGAATCACTTTAGGTATCCATTATATCTTATTGTCTAATGATGCAACTACACTGCGAGGATTGGCATTGTATAGACACTAGTGATTATGTAGGTATGGATGTCCAAGGAGTACATCACAGACATTAATGGGTGCTACATCACAAAAAATCTAGTGGCTGCCCTGATAACCACATATGTGCATGGAATAGGTGTTCTACTTCAACATCTAGTGCCATGGCAATTTCTTTTGTGGTGTTGACAAGAATGCTAGGATTTGCGTCAATGATTCTATTTGAGGGCCTAACACCATCATTCTCTTTTTTCAATTTATGTAAGTAGAGTCTTTTGCTCATGGCACTCTATGTTGGAGTAGCTATTGGGTTTGTGCTTGTTGCACCATTTATGCAGCATAGATGGTTTGGACTTATCTGATGGTTGTCATATAATGATAGGCATCACCCATCATCTTGAATTTAACCAACTTTAGTTTGGATTGAATAGATGTTTGTACGTCATAGGCCATTACGATACTTGAGGACTCGATATTACTATCTCGAAAGAACCTAGTTTTTGCATAGAAAATATGGAAAGTATCAATATAGTCTTGGACTAACTAGCCATGTCCTTGTTGCCGCTCTCACCACTGCATGTAGTGATCATCAAAGAAATCTTTAGGGTAATATTCATCCTTGAGGGCTTCCAAAAAGTTATCGAAGCATATTTGAGGATTGCCTTCTATCTGGTCTTATTCTCCCATAAAGAATGCGCTCAACACCACTACTTGGTAGAGGAAGAGAGTTTACAAAGTGCAATCTTAATCTAATTCATCTATGTCAATTTTACCCTCAAGCATAGGAATGTCTAAGTTTACTTGAAACATGAATGGGCTTCACCACCAAACTATTTACCTAATGATGAAGTCAATGGAACTACCCATTCAAGAAATTTTGCAAACTAGTTGACTAGAAATTTCTAATACTACATGAGTGCTTTTATGGTTTCATGTCTGATCAATGCATGAATCTCCTCTTTCTTTAGTTTGGCCATTCTGTCAAAACTACTCATTCTGTAGTTTGATCAATTTCGAGGTTTGATGCCAAGGCTTAAATATTTTGATTACGTTACGTAGGTCATAAAAGAATGAGATGATAATGCTTTGATACCATTGATTCAGTGCCTAGGTGGTGAACTAATGGAAAAATCTCCAGATGAGAATCCAAATGAAGTTTTAGGTGTATGCGGAAGATTTTAGTTAGTGCAAAGAGATAGAGATATAGAACTGAAATAGTAGGTGCTAACCCTCATGAAGAGTATGTTGTCATTAGGGTAGAGCTAGTTGATCAACAACGATGATCTATAATTGATCCAAGTGGCGAAAACCCTCCTTAATCAATACAAACCATAGAAGCATCTCAACAAATAACACAGGGCATGATAATGCTCTGATCATTAACGCTAGAGCCACTATTGGTTAATCTAACTAGATTAATCTTTGGTGGGCGTTAGGCTAAGTGGGGTATTTTTAATGTAGATAACTATGTAGTGCATCCAAATGTAATATTACTTTATTAATGCAAATATTTTGGAATTTTGTCTTGTATTTTCATGTACCAAAAACGTTAGGGTGTATTTCCGTAATTTATGTTTGTAAATGCATCAGATTTGTCTGGAGATAGGTATATAATTTTAGATTAACACTCGAGAGAAGAAATTGTTTGTAATGGGTTATTTGGAGATCTTTACATTCTTTGGTACTGAATTTAGGATCTTTCCATGTCCAATGAGTTGTGTTGGCAGGGTCTAAAATGTAAAAATATTGTAGCAAAGAGATTGAAATATGCATATGTAAACTTTTTAATTCTTCAACTTCATGTATGTACCATATTTATGTAGTTTTTATTATTTGTTTTTTTTTGTATTTTCGTCCATCTCATGCAATATCTTTCCATGTAGGATGGCTTCTATTTGTTTATAATGTGTATCAAGTAAATATAAGACATTGTGTTATCTGATACAAGGAATAATTTTTTTGTCATCTCATAATGATTATCAGAGTAAAGGACAAAGTTCTTGCAAACATACTAGAGGAGTAAATTTTGATTCACAGGACCAACCATAATCCATTAACAAGACAAATTATGAGATTAATTACTCGGATGATATGTTTGGCATTGATCCCTTCTATATCATGAAAAGTATTGATTATTTGTAATTCAAAGTGCACTTGAAATGATGATGATTGTCCCATACATGAAATATAAAGTATTTATCGTAAAATGTTAGGATCCAATATAGCTAATTGTAATCTAATACCACTGATTTGGTGCCTAGGTGGTGAACCAATGGACAACTCTCTAGATGAGAATCCAACAAAACCTGTAGGCATATGCGAAATCTTTGATATGGCACAAAGAGAGAGATATAAAACTGAAATAGTGGGTGTTAACCCTTGTGAAGAGTCCATTACCATTAGTGTAAAGCTAGTTGAGCAACAACTATGTTCTATGATTGATCCAAGTGGTGCAGACTCTCCCAAATCAACACAAACTAGAGAAGCATCTCCACAATTAATACAAGCCATGAGAATGGTCTGAGCATTAATGCTGGATCCACTATTGGTTAATCCAACTAGAGGACAAAGTCCTTGCAAACATGCTAGAGGAGTAAATTTTATTTAATGGGACCAATTAGAATCTATTAACAGGCCAAATGTTTAGAATAATTAGTCGGATGAATTTTTTTGTATTGATCCCTTCTATATTATGAAAGCTAATAATATTACTTCATATTTGTAATTTAGAGTGAGTTGAGGGGTTTCGTCATGATCTGAAACTCATAAAAATACAATTTTCACTATTTTTAGGCATCTTATACCTTCTTGTATTTTACATTTTTGAAGCTCTTTGGTGTGGAATTTGGACCCTAAACTTTGGGTGGTGCCTTACATGTTTGCAAGGCATAATTGTAACACACAGAAACTAGTCTACTTGATTAGATTTCTAACATATATTATGGTTTATAATTCCAATCAATCGTCTAGGAGATATGACCTTGGTAAGGCGATGTACTAGTGATATGCTATTTTTTTGGGTATCTAGATCAGAATATTGTCGCAAATTACAATTTGGATCATTAACCCTTCATTGAAACGCAATGGGCCCCATTGCTTTTAGTTTTGATTTTTGATGAACATAGGAAACTTTGGTTGTATTTATGATTTCTTTCCTCTTGAGTGGGTTCACCTGAAATTTATTTTTGTTGATTTCGAAAACACGTGTAGGAATACCAATCAATTAACATATATATTTTTCATGGTTGTAGTTCCTGCATAATTTACTAGTTTGGTGATTCCAACAATGATTAAAATCATGACCTCTTTTACCACAATGGCTACATATAATGTGATGGAACAAATACCTTTGGTGTGTTTGAGTAGAATGTCTGCACTACTTATGAACAGGTTGTTATACATCCATGTTTGTGTTAAGCACGGGATATATTGAGAGAGGAGGGGCGGGGGAGGGCCGGCCACGTGACCCAGCATATCATATATCTTATAAACTTTCACTTAATCAAATTTCACTTAACCATACATTCAAGATATGCAATAAAATGAAACAATAATAAGCACCACACAAGAGAGAGAGAGACACCAAAGTTTAACGTGGAAACTCAATGTGGAAAAAACCACAGAAAATAATCTCAAGTAAATGAATGAGCATCAACTCAAATTACAAAGTTCGCAAGCACCAACTTGCAGGAACACCAACCCCTTTCCTAAGCACTAACACAACTATTTGTGAGCACCAACCTACAGGAGCACCATCCCCTCTTGTGTATAAAACACAACTATCTCTCAATGTTGCATTCTCAACAAATGATAGAATTCTACATCTCTTTTTATTCTTTCCTCTTTTCTTAAAATAAAACAATTACAAACCATGCACTCTTACATATTATAAATGGCTTCCCAAGCCTTTATTTATAGCTTTTCAAAACACCTTTGGCATTCACCCTTTGTGACCCTTCACTCCTCATGGAAAATGGCGTCAAACTTTTATGACCCTTTGAATCCTTGTATTTAAAAAGTCACATGGTGACCATTCATAAGCAAATGCGTCCTTTTCCCTTTTGTCTTTATCTTGGTGAACTTTCAAATTCCTTAAAGTGACTCTCCATGGAAAAATGCACCCTTCCTCTTTTGTCTTTACTTGGTGACCCTTCGAATTCCTCAAGGTGACCTTTCATAAAAAAATGCGCCTTTCCCTCTTTTGTCTTTTCCTTGTGACTCTTTGACTTCCTCATGGGCCCTCTTTTGACTTTATGCAACTAAAAATATATTCGTTAATATTAAATAAATATCAACACATTTAGCCAAAATATGAACATTAAAAACACCTTTAGACAATAAATGCTATGGGGCCTTTGTCACCAACAATACTATATTTTTGACATCAATGACAATATTTCCAACAGTTTGATTTATTGAAAGGAGGACCAATGATGGGTTGATAAGATTCTCCAATGTACCCAAGACCAAAATTCTTAGGCTTATTATGTTTTGAGAGGTTTTTGAATTCCTTGATCATTTTTTCCAAGGACGTGACCAATATATCTCATTTTATTCAACAACTTGAAACTCATGCCTTTTGTGTGTTTTTATAAACTGCAAACTACATATGGAGGAAGATTTGAATTTGAGGAACTGGGATAGCATACCATGTTTTCCTTTGTTTTTGTTTGTGCATCTGCAACAAGTGCCTTCTTCTCTTTCATCTTTTTAAATTCCACATCTAAGATGGCTAGGTCCTTTTGAATGTTTTTACATAATAATTCTTTTTCAGTAAGTTCTTGTTGAAGTTTGTGCATAGCTTTGTTGCACCTTTTAGTCTACTTGGAGTAATTTTTCTACATAAGGCTTCCAAATTGGGGAAGATAATTTGCATCTCTATCATCTGATCCATGACAATGCTCAAGGTGGTTTCCAACCGTTAGATTTTGATCTTAAACCATTGTTTTTCTTCTAGTAGTAACTCATGCTCACTTTGTGGTACCGAAAATGGATTTACATCTTTGATTGGGTGCTCGTCTTTTTTTCTTGCTGGCTTTTCCCATGTCTTTGAAATTCGTTTTGTGTTTCTTGAAATTATTACAAAATGTACAATTTTTTTTTCATAATTTGTGCGAAATGTATACTTTTTTTAACTTTGTTCTTTATTTTTTGAAATTCTCACAAAATGTATAGATTCATTTTCTCAAAATTCGTGCAAATGGTTCAATTTTTTTTTTTTTTTTTAAGATTTCTATTCAGATAACTGATTTGGATTGGGGATTTAGTGGACAACACAAAGTTACATAAACTTGAAGTTTTCTATAGGCAGAAATGATCTAATTAAAATAATTTCAGTAGAGAGTAATATTGCAAAACTAAAGGAAAATGAACCATGAATTAATTGAAATATATATATATATATATATATATATATATGAGAGAGAGAACAAATTATGAACAAATAATTTTATTACTTATTTGATGTGGGAGGTTTCTATGGCTATCTCTTAAATGAGATGTGAGCTTCTATCTATGATAAGAGATGTGAGCTATTGTCTTTGAGAAAAGATGTGAGCTATATTTCCCATACTGTAACAAATAGGAAGTAACAATCTTTGAGAAGAGACGTGAAGTTGTTGCACTCTATTCTACATATTATAAAATGGCAGCAATCTCTACAAGGAGACGAGAAGCTTCAATGCTCTATCTTCTTACAATTCATTCCTCTGTTTTTACAAGTCAAATGGAATCTCCTTTACAACTATTTTTAATAGGAAATAAAGATTCTAAAAATGGAATATGAAGTGTTTCGACTCGGAACATAAAGAGTAACATGACAAGCATTCCTTGAAGGAGTTGAAGGGTTTTGTCGTGACTCGAAACTCATACCTTTTTTTATTTTGTGTTTTTTAGGCTTTTAGGTATGGAAATCAGACCCTAAATGTTGGTCGGTGCATTATATGGTTGTCAAAGGCATGCTTGTAGTGTACCAAAACTAGTTTATTTGATTAGCTTTATAACCCATATTGCGGTTTACAATTTCAATCAACGCTCTGGGAGATATGATCCCAAAAATGTGATGTACTAGTAATATACTCGTTATTTTTAGAAATGTAGTTCTTAAACATACCAATAAAATAATATAGGCACAATTGGGTTAAACTGCACTAATTTTTAAAAATTTTAAAATCAAAATAACCACTTCAATCTTATGTAAACAATAGGTCCCGCACATAACCAAACATCATTGAAAGATTATCCCATCCAAACTTTGTGACGGTAAGGGGAAGCCATATTACATAGGTTGTGGAATGAACAATTTGACAAAAGAGTGCAATGCTCGGATTAATCATAATATCCAATTGTACCTCTCTAAAGACTATTTCAAGTTTGCCAATAATTATAATGTTTTATATTTAAGCCAAAACTATTAATTGAATAAATAAATAAACCCATGAGGACACGTGAAAAAGACCTAAAGCTATTTAATAAATTAAGACATTAAAGAGATTAAATAAAATAATACTACCACATTACACTTCACACAATGTTTTTTTTAAATCAACTTATATTAAAAGGGAAGAGCTTAAATGGACTTTAATCCGTACCAAGCTCTAATAGATCTCAACAATTAGATCCTTCTGCCCTAAAATAATCCTAATTTATTTTATAAAAAAATGCATAAGCATAACACATTTCATTCACCAACTCAAGCACTTGAATGCACACAGGGAAAATAAGCTAAGTGGGGAAGCTTTGTCATGCTTTAACCCTTATAGGGCATTGAAACTAGTTCGTTTGATTAGCTTTGTAACCCATATTACAATTTACAATGTCGATCAACGGTCTAGGAGATATGATCCCGACAAGGTCATGTACTAATAATATACTAGTTATTTTCAAAAATGCATTGCTCAAACTTAGCAATAAATCCATAGGCACAATTGGGCTAACATGACAAGCATTCCCCAAAGGAGTTGAAGGGTTTTGTCATGACTTGAAACTCACAAAAATAAAATTATATTTTTAGGCATCTTTATACCTTTTTTGATTTTACATTTTTTTAACTTTTTGGTGTGGAATTTGGACCCTAAACATTGGTCGGTACCTTATATGGTTGCCAAAGGCATACTTGTAGGGCACCAAAACTAGTTTATCTGATTAGCTTTCTAACCCATATTATGGTTTACAATGTTGATCAATGGCTAGGAGACATGATCCCCACAAGGTGATGTACAAATAATATACTAGTTATTTTTGGAAATATAATGCTCAAACATACCAATAAAACCATAGGCACAATTGGGTGGGCTAAATTGCAAGGATTTTTTTAATTTTTAAAATTAAAATAACCAATTCAAGCTTATGCAAACAATAAGTCCTGCACATAACCAGACAACACTGAAAGACTATCTCATCCAAACTCTGTGATGGTTAAGGGAAGCCACATTATGCAGGGTGTGGAATGAACAATTTGACAAAAGAGTGCAATGCTTGGATTAATCATATTATTCAACCGTACTTCTCTAAAGACTATTCCGAGTTTGCCAATAATTATAATGTTTTATATTCAAGCCAAAATTATTAACTGAATAAATAAACCAATGAGGACACGTGAAAAAGACCTAAAGTTATTTAATAAATTTAGGCATTAAGAGATTAAATGAAATAATACTTCCACATTAATTTCATAAAAAAAATTAATAAATCAACTTATATTAAAAGGGAAAGGCTTAAAGGGACTTTAATATTTACCATTGGATCTAATGTATCGCACTGATTAGATCCTTTTGCCCTAAAATAATCCTAATTTATTTTATAAAAACATGTCTAAGCATAACACATTTCATTTGCCACCTCAAACACTTAAATGCACACAAGTAAAAGAAGCCAAGAGGGGAAGCTCTGTCATACTTTAACCCTTATAGGGCACTAAAACTAGTTCGTTTGATTAAATTTCTAACCCATATTACAGTTTACAATGTTGATCAACTTTCGAGGAAATATGATCCCAACAAAGTGATGTATTGGTAATATACGAGTTATTTTCAGAAGTGCAATGCACAAACATACATATAAAACCATAGGCACATGCCCGAAAATAATCCTAATTTATTTTCTAAAAACATGTTTGAGTATAACATATTTCATCGCCACTTCAACCAGTTGAATGCACAAAGGAAGAAGAAGCCAAGTAGGGAAGCTTTGTCATGCTTCAACCGTTCTAGCTTCTAGCACATGGTTTTTCCCCCTTGAAGTCATTGTGTGAACAATCTCTTTAGTTGGATTTTATTTCTAATAGTAAGGATAATGTCTCAGAGGCTTGCATAGGCCACCATTCCTTCCATTCAGTGCTCTTTTCATGTTTTTTTTTTTTTTAGTAAAGTTGATTCAAGCTTTCTTTAGAGGGAATGTTAGAAACTCAAGTTAGTTAGAGATAATTTCTCCCACCTCCACTCATGCATGCAAGCTGTTAAGCATCAGTTAGTAAACTGACAGTTAGAATTGAGTTAGTTAACAATCAGTTAGATAGGAGTTTGTTTGAACAAGCAGTTAGTTAAGTAGTTAAAGCTAATAATAGATGAGTCTATTTTCAGTTATTGTTTAGATTTTAAATCTATAAAAAGACGCTTGGGCGCACAATGTAATCATGGAAATATGAAGATTAATAAAAATCTATTTTCTTCAAGAAATTGCTATAGCAATTGTTCAGTTCTTGTTTAGTGATTAGAGTTCTTGTTTTTGCTCTCTAATTGGCCTACAAAATTGGTATCAGAGCCAGAAACAAGAAAAAGCCAGCAAGAGAGGCATCCAGCAAGAAAAGAGATCCCTGACCAAGTTAGAGAGCATACAGTCAGAATTTGAAGCACCTGGTTGGAAGCTCAGGCGCAGTCAACCCAGGCAAAGCAAGCGCAGTCAGGTCGACACATAGTAGTCAAGAAGCAGAGTTAAAAAAATAAAATAAAATAAAATGAGCGCAGTCAGCCCAATCTAAGCGGTCAAGGCAGAGCCGTGGGATAGATGAAGCGCAGCTGATCAAAGAAAAGAGGCGACGCAGCAACAGCAGGTCGCGTGGAGAGAAGCGCAGGCACTCACATCCGCAGCAGTAGACAGTTGGATGCTCCAGAAGTCCAGCGACAGTCAAAGCAAAAACAATACAAGGCGGCCATCCAGCAGACCGTAGGGATCGCGTAGAGAAGCTGCTGCAGTAGCAAACTCATTAGAGGTAAGTAGTTGAAGAATTGCGCAGCTGGCAGAAGGTGTTTGAAACCGCAGCCAGCAGGGAGTCGCATAGCAAGGAAGACACGGTCGAGTGATGTGGAAGACTTGCAGTCAAATCGCAGGTTAGAAAGCACAGTCAACCTCAAACAAAATCGCCCAGTCAGCAGATCGCAACAGTTAAGCGAAGCACAGGAAAAGTGCAGGTTAAAAGACAAGCGCCCAGCGGCACATGCAGAATTGGTAGCCGTATAAGGTGTTGTTAAAGAATTATTTTTAGCCGTGAAGCATACCAAGCAAAGCTCACCCAGCGTTGGAAAAGTGAAAAGTGTGGACATAGCACTTAGTTCGAGAAGCATACCCGAGTTTTACAATCATCAATTGTCATGGCAGCGAACAACAGTATTTCACAGCCTCAAATTCCCGTTTTCAATGGTAAGAATTACGATTTTTGGGCAATTAAGATGAGAACTTTATTTTGCTCACAAGATGTACGGGATTTGGTAGAAAGTGGTTTTGTAGAACCACAAGACGAGGCAACCCATCTGGCGTTAAATCAAGCACAAAAGGACCACCTTAAAGAGAACAGAAAGAAAGATGCAAAACCTTTATTTATAATCCAACAGGGATTGGATAAATCTATATTTTCTAGAGTTGCAGCAGCAACGCGATCCAGAGAGGCATGGAAAATCCTGGAGACCACTTATAGAGGTAATACGAAGGTAAAAATTGCTAAATTGCAATCTCTAAGAAGAACTTTTGAAAATTTGCAAATGAATGAATCAGAATCAATAGATAAGTTTATGGGTCAAGTTTTGAATATAGTGAATCAGATTAGATTTAATGGAGAAACTATGACAGATCAGAAGATTATAGAGAAAGTACTCAGATGTTTACCCAATAAATTTGATGCTATAGTTGTAGCTATTGAAGAAACTAAGGATTTGGAGCAATTATCTGTAGATGAATTAATGGGTTCTTTGTTAACACATGAATCCAGAATGAATAGAAATAACTCTTCGCTTGAGAATGCATTCAAGTCACAGGTATCAGTTGGCAGAGGAAGAGGAAGAGCCAGGTCAAGCTTCAGAGGAAGAGGCAGAGGCAGATATGGAAAGAACAATTCAGATGAATGTGAAAACAGTAATCAAAACTACAGTAGTAGAGGAAACTACAGCAACAGAGGACGTGGTCACAGCCACTCACAGCAAGGTTCTCAAAGGTTTGATAAATCTAATGTTCAATGTTATTACTGCAAGAAATATGGTCATTATGCTAGTGACTGCAGAAATAAACCAGGGTATGTGTACAAACAGAATGCTAATTACACAGATGAATCTAGTTCTAATTCTGGAAGCATGTTTCTTACTTGTAATGTTACTCAAGAAAAAGCTAAAGATATTTGGTTTTTAGACAGTGGATGCAGTAATCATATGACAGGAAATAAAGAATTTTTTGCTAGTCTTGATGATTCTGTAAGATCAGAAGTGAAACTAGGAAATGATATCACAGTAGATGTCATGGGTAAAGGTGTCATAAATGTTTTGGCCAAGAATGGTGAAAGAAGATTTATACCTAATGTTTATTTTGTACCTAGACTAAAACATAATCTTTTGAGTGTTGGTCAGTTAGTGCAGAAAGGTTACAGAGTATCTTTTATGGATAATATCTGCACAATATTGGACAAGGTTCCAAGTGACAGGTTGATAGGAAAAGTGGAGATGACCAAGAATCGCATGTTCCCTCTTCATATTCAGTGCATCCAAGGAAAAGAGGAAGCACACTTCAAATCCATACAGCTAGATCAATCATGGCTATGGCACTTAAGGTATGGACATTTACATTTTGGAGCTTTAAATTTGTTACAGAAGAAAAATATGGTGAAGGGTTTACCACCAATAGAACAGCCAAAAAGTTCATGTGACAGTTGTATTTTGGCAAAACAGCATAGAGAGAGTTTTCCAGTAGGAGGCTCATATAGAGCTAAGGTAATATTGGAGTTAGTCCATAGTGATTTATGTGGACCAATGCAAACTCCATCATTTGGAGGTAGTACTTATTTTCTAACATTCATTGATGACTTTAGCAGAAAGACTTGGATCTACTTTCTCAAAAACAAATCTGAAGCATTTGAAAAGTTTAAAGAATTCAAGGCAATGGTTGAAAAGCAGAGTGGCCGATATATCAAGGTACTCAAATCTGATAGAGGTGGTGAATATATGTCTAATCAATTTCAAGATTTTTGCAGATATCATGGAATCAAAAGACAGTTGACTACAAGGTACACACCACAGCAGAATGGTGTAGCAGAAAGAAAGAACAAAACAATCATGGAAATGGCAAGAAGCATGTTGAAAGCTAAACACTTTTCAAATGAATATTGGGCAGAAGCAGTAGCCTGTGCAGTGTATATTCTGAACAGAAGCCCAACAAAGAGTGTCAGAGATCGAATTCCACAAGAAGCATGGAGTGGTAAGAAATATAGTGTATATCATTTCAGAATTTTTGGTTGTGTAGCATATTCTCTTATACCATCTAAATTGAGAAAGAAACTTGTTGATAGAGGTGAGAAATGCATTTTTATTGGCTATTCTGAAGAATCAAAGGCATACAAGTTATATAACCCAATTTCAAAGCAAGTGATTATTAGCAGGGATGTTGAATTTAAGGAAGCAGAAGCATGGGATGGTAGCACCATCATTGTTGGGGCACCAATTCCACAGGATGAAGAAGTTTTTGAAGAAGAACAAAATTTGCAAGGTGGACAATCCTCTCCACAAGCAGGCACAAGCACTCCAGTAAGAACCCCCAGGAGGTTTGAACAAGGTGAATCTAATCATGCAGGTCACCCTACTCCAAATTCACAAGTAAGTGATGAATCAGATCCAACTCTTGCTACTTTAAGAGCAAGATTTAAAGGTAAGAAGATGAGAAGTTTAAATGAGATTTATAATCAAGAAGAAGAGAAATTAGTTTTGGTTTCAAATTTTGCTCTTTTCACTCATGACCCTATGTCTTATGAAGAAGCAGTTAATGAGGAACATTGGCTAAAAGCAATGGATGAAGAGTTGAATGCTATTGAAAGAAATCAGACATGGGATCTAACTACTCTACCTGAAGGTAAGGATTGTATTGGAGTCAAATGGGTTTATAAGACTAAATTTGATGTAGATGGAAATGTTGAAAAGCACAAGGCAAGGTTAGTTGCAAAAGGTTTTGCACAAGAACATGGAGTTGACTATAATGAAACATTTGCACCAGTTGCTAGACTAGATACTGTAAGAATGGCATTATCCATAGCTGCTCAAAATAATTGGTATGTATATCAAATGGATGTATTATCAGCTTTTTTGAATGGATTTCTAAATGAAGAAGTATATGTGAAACAGCCCACAGGTTATGAAGTTCAAGGACATGAAGAAAAAGTTTACAGATTGAAGAAAGCTCTTTATGGTCTTAAGCAAGCACCAAGAGCATGGTATAGCAGGATAGATTCTTATATGATAAGCAAAGGATTCAGCAGAAGCGATAGTGAGCCTACTTTGTACACAAAAATCAGCAAAGAAGGTCAAATTTTAATTGTGTGTTTATATGTTGATGATTTGATTTTTACTGAAAATTTGTCTGTAGACACTTTTAAATCAGCAATGAAGAATGAATTTGAAATGACAGATTTGGGATTAATGAAGTATTTTTTGGAAATAGAAGTTGAACAATCAGAGAAAGGAATTTTTATCTGTCAAACTAAGTATGCAAAGGATGTGTTAAAGAGATTTAGGATGCTGAATTGTAAACCAGCACCTACACCAGTTGCTACAGGGACTAAACTTAGCAAAGAAGACCAAGGGTCTAATGTTGATTCCACAACATTCAAAAGGCTAGTTGGTAGTTTGATGTATCTTACAGCTACTAGACTAGATATCAGTTATGGGGTTAGTTTAATCTCAAGATTCATGGAGTCACCAAAAGACTCACATTGGCAAGTTGGAAAAAAGATATTGAGATATGTGGCAGGAACTACAGATTATGGAATTTTATATTCCACAACTAACGATTTTAGTTTGATTGGTTTTACAGATAGTGATTTTGCAGGTAGCGTTGATGATAGGAAGAGTACTTCTGGACATGCCTTTATATTAGGCACAGGTGTGGTCACATGGGCATCCAAAAAGCAGCCTATAGTGACACTTTCATCAGCTGAAGCAGAGTATGTTGCAGCCACATCAGCAGCATGTCAAGCAACATGGATGAGAAGAATATTGAAAGATTTATTACAGGCACAGAAAGAGTCAACACCAATCTTCTGTGATAACAAATCAGCAATTGCTTTATCAAAAAATCATGTGTTTCATAAGAGGAGCAAGCACATAGATACAAGATTTCACTTTATCAGAGAGTTAGTGAACAATGGAGAAATCCATCTAAATTTTTGTAGATCTGAAGATCAACTAGCAGATATATTTACAAAGGCATTACCAAAAGAGACCTTTGATTATTTGAGACAAAATTTAGGCATTGTAAATGCCAAAATTGTAAGTGGTAGAAATTAAGGGGGAGTGTTAGAAACTCAAGTTAGTTAGAGATAATTTCTCCCACCTCCACTCATGCATGCAAGCTGTTAAGCATCAGTTAGTAAACTGACAGTTAGAATTGAGTTAGTTAACAATCAGTTAGATAGGAGTTTGTTTGAACAAGCAGTTAGTTAAGTAGTTAAAGCTAATAATAGATGAGTCTATTTTCAGTTATTGTTTAGATTTTAAATCTATAAAAAGACGCTTGGGCGCACAATGTAATCATGGAAATTTGAAGATTAATAAAAATCTATTTTCTTCAAGAAATTGCTGTAGCAATTGTTCAGTTCTTGTTTAGTGATTAGAGTTTTTGTTTTTGCTCTCTAATTGGCCTATAGGGAAGACGTTTTCTTTTTGCAGAGTTGAATCACATTTTTTGGTATATATATATATATATATATAATTTTAGTCTATTTGGGCTTATGTTTTTATTGGTATGTTTGAGTGTTCCATTTTTTGTATCAAAGAAATCCAGACAATCACAATTATGTATATACTAAGCAAATCAAAAGAGCAACATTGGGTACAGAACCCATCAATAATCAAAACTATTCCACACATAGGAGGATACAAAAACAGGGATGTGACATATCCTAATCAAAAGATTGTCCCGAATTGCCATCTAAATCACACATACTTATTATAAGATGCGGGAAACAATAGAAATAAAAGTTGTTTGTGAGGGGAAATGTTTCTAAAGCGAAACGACAATCCAAAATGACATGACATATCCTAACCAAAATATTGTTCCAAATTGCCATCTAGATCACATAAACTTACTAAGGTGCAGGAAACAATAGAAATAAAGAGTGTTTGTGAGGTCGAAACAGCGATTCGAAACACCTTCGAAAATATGCCACATCTCGAGTACTTGTCCAAAATGACAGTTCAAAAAACCTTTGAAAATATGCCACATCTTGGGTACTTACCTGAAATGGCCATGTCATTTTCAGCAAGTACCTGGCATTTCTAAACGGTAAAAAATGTTTAAGAAAGTTTAAAATTTAAAAAAAAACAACTAAAACCCTACTAAATTAACCTAAAAAGCTTAATGTTAAGAAAGCTAAATGTTTTGAATTTTTGTGAATTCTATATTTTTTAAATTTTTATGAAAGAAAAAAAAGTATTCATAATTTTTTTTGGGTATATTTTATGATTAATTTATAGACGTTCTAATGTTGTTTTGTTTAGTGGTGTGATGGTATTCTTTTGCAGGTTGTTTTTGCGTTTGAGGCCATTTCATCTATTTCATACTTAAATGTAATTTTCAAGAATTACAAGGACTTGCTCACAACTTTTTAGTATTTGGAGATGGGCATTGAAGGCTGGAAGTTGGGTTGTACTAGATGAACTGAATCTTGCTCCAGTATATCTGTGCTCGTAACTTTTTAGTATTTGGAGATGGGCATTGAAGGCTGGAAGTTGGGTTGTACTAGATGAACTGAATCTTGCTCCAGTCTATCCGTGCTCGTAACTTTTTAGTATTTGGAGATGGGCATTGAAGGCTGGAAGTTGGGTTGTACTAGATGAACTGAATCTTGCTCCAGTCTATCTGTGCTCATAACTTTTTAGTAATTGGAGACGAGCATTGAAAGCTGGAAGTTGGGTTATGCTAGATCAACTGAATCTTGCTCCACAGTCTGTCCTTGCCAACAACTTTTTAATATTTGGAGATGGACATTGAAGGCTGGAAGTTGGTTTGTGCTAGATGAATTGAATCTTGCTCCACAGTCTATCCTGGACGTACTCTAAGTTCGCTTTCTTTTTTAGGCTGACAATGGCTATTTAATATGAAGGACAGGTCTCAATGTTAAGAATATATATTTATTTCTGATTTTATTATTGGATGAAACGATAGGGTTTGAATGCAATATTGGATCACCTTGGAGAAGTTGGGACAAAGTTTTAAATGTCCACCCTCTTTTCGACTTTCACGTGCCAGAATCCTTCTCGTCAACGAGGTGGGAAGAAGAGTTTACCAAAGTCTTTTCTTGATTGTTTCACCAAGGTCAGTCATATTTCCAGTACTTTATATACATCTATTCCGAGGACAATTCTTACAAAGTTAATAGACTTTAATGCACGTGTTGATGATGATATTATGGTTCGATGCAAACATGGGCAAACTGGATCAGTGTGGGAGTTCAACTTGCGTGATGTATTGCGATCATGCCATCTGATTGAAGATTGTCCATTATGAAAGAGATGCATATTTGTTGTCTTGTAACTCTAAAACTGGTTGTTTTCTATGGGTTGAAATATCATCTTTTCCCCATATTGTACTTAGTTATGTTATTTCGCATAATATCACTGCATTTTATGATCCATGAACATGCTCGACAATCATTGTTTTTCTTGGTGAATCTACTGTCAGGTGCTCAGTCATTACAGTGGATGCGCACACATGAAAATCGTAAGATTGTTTTGGTGTTAGTGCAGGTATAAAAGCTTTTTCGAAATTAAAAATTACCCCAGAACTTTGTTTGCTGGGAGGCTATTGTTCAGCTTTTTTTCGGGCTTGTTAACTCTTTTGAATCTGTGATGCATTGTGGGGAGCAAGATTGGATGTGCATTATGGTTGACCCATCTTCATCAAGGTGCTTGCTGAACTCACCGGGAATACATTGCATGAATGTAATCTTTCAGATGGAACAGATAATTCAGAATTGCCTGGTTGTTTTGAGCAATATGATGGTTTTTGGTATTGGCACGATACTGTTGTGCAGAGTCATAGTTATCTGGAAGAACTCTGTGCGGCATGTTTGGGGCTCCTGCAACAGAATTATCAGCAGAGCACAGAAAAACTGTTGTCAAAGATTTGCTTGGTGGGTGGGAAGCATTTCAGATGTGTATCAATATCAACATTGAGGGCATTGTGCCAATTTGAAGTTCAGCATCTGATAAAAACATAGAATGCGGGCCAATTAATGATCTGGCAATATTATTATTGATGAATATTTTGGAGCGCTTGAAAGAAATTGCAAGTGCAATGAAGATATCTATGTTTTGGTCTGTGGTAGACATTGACAACCTAATAAAAACCCTCAGAAATTTTGAACAATCCGTAGGCATGAAGGGAATTTCTGGACATTTTGAATGGATGAGTGGAGGTTTGATTACACCACACAAAAAATTTAATAAATCAACGTATATTAAAAAGGACGTGCTTAAAGGGAACTTAATCCTTACCGCTGGATCTAATGGATCTCAATGATTCGATCCTTTTTTCCTAAAATAATCCTAATTTATTTTATAAAAACATGTCTAAGCATAACACATTTCTTTCGTCAACTCAAGTACTGGAACACACAGGGAAAAGAAGCTGAGAGGGAAAGCTTTGTCATGATTTAACCCTTTAAGGCACCAAAACTAGTTCATTTGATTATCTTTCTAACCCATGTTATGGTTTACAATGTTGATCAACGGTCCAGGAGATATGATCCCGGCAAGGTGACATACTAGTTCTTTTCAGAAATGTAATACTCAAACATACCAATAAAACTATTGGCATAATTGGGCTAACACGACAAGCATTCTCCGAAAATGTTGAGGGATTTTTCACGACTTGAAACTCATAAAAATACAAATATATGATTTTACTTTTTTTAGGCATCTTTATACCTTTTTGTGTTTTGCATTTTGTAGGCTTTTTGGTGTGGAACCTAGACCTTAAATGATGGTTGTTGTCTTATATGGTTTCTAAAGCCATACTTGTAGGGCATCAAAATTAGTTCGTTTGATTAGCTTTCTAACCCATTTTATGGTTTACAATGTTGATCAATGGTCTAGGAGATACAATCCCAACAGAGTGATGTACTAGTAATTTACTAGTTATTTTTGAAAATATAATGCTCAAACATACCAATAAACCATAGGCACTTACCCTAAAATAATCCTAATTTATAAAAACATGTATGAGCAGAACACATTTCATTCACCACCTCAAGCACTCAAATGCACACAAGGAAAAGAAGCCAAGAGGAGAAGCTATGTCATGCTTTAACCCTCTAGCTTCCATCACATGGTTCTCCCCCATAGAAATCATTGTGCGAACATTCTCTTTTGTTGGATTTTATTTGTAGTGATAAGGATGATTTCTCAGAGGCTTGCATAGGCCTCTATTCCTTCCACTCAGTGCTCTTTTCATGTTTCTTTTTATAGAGTTAAATCAAGCTTTAATTTAGAGGATTTTATTATATTATTTATGTATGTTTTCTTTTATATATAATTTTATTTTCTTGAGAGGGAAGAAGTTTTTTTTGTAGAGTTTAAATTGCATTATTTGGTGTGTGTGTATATAATTCGATTTTAATTGGGCTTATGTTTTTATTGGCATGTTTGAGTGTTCCATTTTTTATATCAAATCAAATGCAAATAATTACAATTACGTTCAAACCTTAGGTGACAGAAAAATATCATTATTAAGCAAATATGAAGAGTAACACTGTGTACACAACCCATCAATAACCAAAACTATTTCCAGACATAGGAGGATGCAAAAAGGATGTGGGCGGGGCGGGGCGGGGCGGGGCGGGGCGGGGCGTACTAAGATGTAGGAAACAATATAAATAGAGGGTGTTTGTGAAGGGAACTATTTCTGGAGCAAAACGGTAATCTGAAATGGCGTGAAAATCCTAACCAAACAATTGTCCTGAACTGCCATCTAAATTACATAAACTTATTAAGATGCATGAAACAATAAAAATAGAGAGGGTGTTTGCAAGGGCAACTATTTCTGGAGCAAAACAACGATTTGAAATGCCTCTGAAAAGATGCCACATATCCGATACTTGACCGAAACGGCCGTGTCATTTCTAGCAAGTACCAGGCCATTTTTAGCATGTAAAAAGTGTTTGAAAAGGTTTAATTTTTTTAAAAAAAGACCTTATAACTAACTAAATTAACTTAAAAAGCTTAATTTTAAGCATGTTAAATGTTTTGAATTTTTATATATTTTTTATGGAGTAAAAAAGAGTATTACTTTTTTTATTATTATAATATGTTATGATTGATGCATAAATGTTCCGGTGTTGTTTTGTTTCCAAGGGTTCTTGTAAAATTGGCGTTTCCATATTTGATATGTTTTTGTTTCTGGCAACTTAGCACATTTACAAGCAAAACAGAGCAGCTATTTCCATTTTATGTATTCTTAAATATGAAACATGAATCCCATAAAAATATATGATTTATCATTGCAAATTTTCTTGGTCTTATAAAGTAATCATGTTCTATGGCATTACCAAAAAAAATAGCAATGGTGATAGAAATTGGAAGTGTTGAAAGTCTTCATCATGCTGCTCGCTTTACAGGTTGGCACCATTTGTTAATAATGTGTTACGTCCTATTTTCATGGCAGATAAACATTATAGACCTATTAGGTTTTGATTTGCTTGTGGAGAGAACAAAGGGAATTGAGTTTCAGTGGTGTGATGGTAGGTTGTTTTTACATTTTCATCAATTTCATACTTAGATCTAATTGTTTAAGAATTACTAAGAACTTACTCACAAATTTTCAATATTTGGTGATGGGCATGAAGGTTGGAAGTTGGGTTGTCTGAGATGAACTGAATCTTGCTTCACTATTTGTCCTTGTTCATAACTTTTTAATATTTGGAGACGGGCATTGAACGCTAGAAGCTGAATTGTGCTAGATGAACTGAATCTTACTCCACAGTCTGTCCTTGCTCAAAACTTTTTAGTATTTGGAGATGGGCATTGAAGGCTGAAAGCTGGGTTGTGCTAGATGAACTGAATCTTGCTCAGTCTGTCCTAAAAGTAATCTAAGTTTGCTTTCTTTTTTAGGCTGATAATAGTTATTTAATGTGAGGGACAAGCCTTTAATGTTAAGAATATATTTATTTGTGATTTTATCATTGGATGAAACAATAGGGTTTGAGTGCAATATTGGATCATCGTGGAGAAGTCGAGACAAAGTTTTAAATGTCCACCCCCTTTTTGACTTTTCACGTGCCAGAATCCTTCTCATCAAGGAGGTGGTAAGAAGAGTTTATGAAAGTCTTTTCTTAATTGTTTCACCAAGGTTAGTCATATTATTTTAGTACCTTTTCTCAGAAGTATGTATCTTATTTATGGATCAGGGTAATGTGTTTAGAAGACTATGACTGTTATCAGTGAGTATTAGAATTTTCAAGGCACCATAGAGCTTTCCTGAAGTATAGGTTGAGGTAATTGTTATGATGAAGGCATATTGTCTATTGATTACAGGTTTTTGTGGATGCATTTCATGAGGATGATTTCCTTTTTATTTCCAGTACTTTATATCCATATATACCAACGACTATTCTTACAAAGTTAATAGACTTTAATGCACATGTTCATGATGATATCATGTTTTAATGCAAATATGGGTAAATTGGATCAGTGTGGGAGTTCAAATTGTGTGATGTATTGCGATCATGCCATCTGATTGAAGATTGTCCATCATGAAACATATGCGTATTTGTTGTTTTGTAACTCTAAAATTGGTTGTTTTCTATGGGTTTGAAAAATCATTTTTTCCACATTTTGTACTTAGTTATGTTATTTTGCAGACTATCATTGCATTTTATGATGCATGAACATGCTTGACAGCCATTGTTTTTATTGGTGACTCCATTGTCAGGGGTTCAATCATTTTATGATTCAAAGGAAGATTTTTTTTCTCAATATTGTATATTAATAGAGGATGCACAGACATGAGAATCGTAAGATTATTTTGGTGTTAGTGCGGATATAAATGCTTTTTCAAAATCAAAAATTACCCACAAAACTTTTTTGTTGGGGAGGTTGATATTCCACGTAGTACCATTTCTCATGGTCAAGATTTTAAGTAGCAACGTTCAGCTTTTTCTGGGCTTGTTGGATGTGTTGGGTTTCTTAGTATGCTTCTAAAGTTGGGTCAGATTGTCTTTTTTTATTTTCTTTGTGAAAATAATAGAAAAAGCAAAGGATCAACCTGTCACAAAATGCCTGACATCTATTTGGCGAGAATTGGAAATTTAGTTGTTGAGTCATTACCTATTTTTACAACCAAGTCAGTAAAATCAGTGCCTTAAAGTGAGATTACGAATCCAGTTGCGAAGGGGTTGCAACATCTAATTAAGAGGGTTTTGACTCTTAGATGTATCATGTGGTAATCGAAGATAGAGGATGAAACATGCAATGTAATTCTTAAATATAGCCTTGGAGAAGAGTTCTTTATCACTTTCTAAAAAAATATGTGGTTACATCTTGTAGGTATAGACACATACTTGATCTCAAGTTTATTTTTATGTTATACGTTTGATGGATTTTATTTTTTTTAATTTAATTAGATCATATGATTTAGACCCCAAATAATTGTTTATACTCTGTGTGTTCTTGTTTTCCTCTATGAAATGAGAGGAATTCACGTGGAGACACATCGTCTCATTATTCCTCATATAAATTCATAAGGCTTTAACTAAATGATACAACTTCGACTACCTTACCGCTAAGAGATGCTTGCCTCCATCTCAATCACTAATTATATATCAACTTTCTACTACCATTCCTTTTCGGGTAACTGTTCATGTGCCATGTGTATGGATGCCATATTAATCACTATAGTTTTTCTCATTTTGCTTCCACCTAGTGACCTATGACTAGTTATTTATTATTGTGATTGATTGATTATTTTACACAAGTGAAATAAGGTGTGATTAAAGCAGAAAATCTATAATATAATTATTTTAAATTTGAAAAGGTGGTCTAAATTAAATGGGCCTTAAAAGTGGTGGTATGGTTTTGTTTTGAATAATCATTGTGAGTTGAGCTAAATAAAACACCAAGGCACAAAAAATAGTTGATGCATGAGCCTTTGGATTACATTGTTAATAAAAGTCACTAGTTTAATAATGGTGGATGAAAAAATTGCTTCAATTTTAAGAATAGAACTTTGGGATATTATTATTTTACTATACATGTGCCATATATTACAATGACTTCTACTATTTGTTAAGTCACTAGGAGGTCAAGGATGGTAAAATTTATTCCCCAAGTTGGAGGATTGTTGTATATATTACAAGATTTGCCATTAGAAAAATCTTGAGGTTTTGTTTATATTGATATTCAAAAGAGTGGATTTCAAATTGTCCAGTAAACACAAAATTTATGATGTTTTAAAGAAGTGGAGTGAGAACCTTGGCTCTTGGAGAAACAAAAGAGACATGTCTTATTCTGTGAGGCCATTCAAGGTACCTGTTAGGGAGGCCATGGTCCTTAATAGATTATTTGAAAGGGCTTGCATGGATCATTTCAATACTTTTGGGTGCCCCAGCTCCACAGTGTGCTCAAAGAAGGGAAACCTACTAATTAGGGTGAGTTTGTTTCATTTTATCTCATTACATAATTCAAAGTATGCCAACAAGGAAATAATTTCTATTTGATTGATTTTATTTGCTATATGTTATCATTTAGTCTGGTTTTACTCAGTCCTTGGTCCCCATTGGAAAATAAACCAATTCATGTCACCTATAACATTCTATATAATCCTATACATTGCCTTAGTTATGGAAAAATATGCAACGAATTTCTCCCTATTGTCCATGAAGCTATCCATGACACCAACTGCTCCAAATTTAAGCAACCAAGAGGAAAGAGATTGAAAAAAACACTTTACATATGGGTAAATTTGCCTTGCAAACCTCAACAAATGTAATTATGGAATCTTGGTTGAATTATTTTGAGTCTTCTTAAAATTAAAAGAGTCTTTGTCCCAATTCATGTGAGTAAAAAAATATTGAAAGGAAAACAAGAATAAGAAGTTGGAAGTTAGAAAAATGATTGAGGTTATTGATGAAGCTCGAACAAAGAGAACTTTTGCAGACTTCAAAAAAATTGAATCAGAGATGGTTCTTAGTTATGTGATTCATTGTTCAAATGGCTTGGAGGGAATACGAATAAGATCTGAGGAAATGATTGAGACGCTCAAGTCCTTTGTAGTTAAAACCTAAGATTTGCTTTATCTGTTTCTAGTCCCTTATTTTCAAAACAAAGAATGAAATTAGATATTAGATATAGTAAAAGCTAAAGTCCAAGATTACCAAATAGAACGTTATGCCATTTATTTATTTCAAAAGGTAGAAAGTGCACACGTGCTAATAGGAGATGTTGTAAAAACATCCACAAAGATCAAAATGGGCCTTCATGAAACATAAAGAGGACTTGGGAAGTGTTAGTTGGTGGGCATAGCTTATATTCAAGAGTGTTCTTAGAGATGTGGAAATTTATTAGTTGAAAATTTATTGGCAGGGAAATCTTAAAATTCCAGTTAACCAAGTGTCATTTGAGATTAGTTAAGTTATGTAAGGATGAAAACACTTTGGTTATTTCTAGTTCAGGTTCGGTACAAGATCTATCTAGTATTCAATTAATAAAATCTTTGTGATACACCTATGCGAACCAATATCAATGAGAAATTTCATTTAGTGTGTAGGATTATTTAGGATGACCCTTCAAAAGATGAATCAATACGGCTTGAATCATGTGTACCTCAACAATATATTTAAATTTGATAAATATAATGATTTACCATGTGCTTTTTCTGATGATTGATGTGCATCGCTTAATTATGATTCCATTATTGGTTATATTTTCTCACCATTTACTTATTCTTGCAACTATATATGCTCTTGAATGTTTTAAGCATTCCCCATATTTATTTTCAATTATTTATTTCTTATTGTGTATCTCAAAATTATTGCGAATTCCTCTTTTCATCTTAGTTATTTTGTTTCTATCTTCCCACTTGGGATTTATATCTTTGATTCTTCTATGTTTGGTGATTTATGCTGTGGGGCCCCAAAACTAGATGCGTAGGAAACAATTGCGTGTTAGTGGTTACTCATAGTTATAAAGAGTGAATACATTCATAAAGCTTTAGATAAAATAATAAACACATATTCAATGGAATAGAAGTATGACACTTGCATAAATGCAACTTCTATTCAATGTGAATAAATAGGAAGATACATAAATATACAATGCTAATAGTAAGGCAAAGAGCACAAGTTCCTCTAGTGAGAAGGAGAAATATTTCCTCTAGTTTGAATTATTTACATTATGGGGGCCCAAGACCAAGTGCATAGGGACAAATGCACGCTAGTGGTAACTAGTAGTTATAAAGAGTGAATGTACATAGAGAGGTTTTGAAAAAATAATCATCACACATTTAATGAAGTGGAACTTTGATACTTGTACAAATACATATTTTATACAAAAATGTATAATGCTGACTGTAAGGCTAGGAGATCATGCTCTGATGGATAGTAGGGGAAACACTTGCTTTGGTTTTGCCTAGATTGAACAATATAACTCATGTATGACAGAAGATACGACGAGCATGCTAGTTATCACTACAAATGTGGATGGCATCAACCCTTGGTCAAATGTATATGTTACATATTTAAACATGCAATACAAGTGTAGTTACAACATTTTAATTTATAAAGAAGATAATTATGAGTCACTTCATCTTCCTTGTTAAGAAATGGTTGAACTTTTAGGCATGTGGTGGCTAACAATCCAACTAGATAATTGAGAGGTACTAGGTTGAGATTCGTCACTTGGTAAGCCTTGCAGTCATAACAAGTTGACACATGGATGCACTGGATTAATGCAAGTGTAAGTGCATGTGTGATCCAAAACTCAGAAGTTCTGGTTGACGAATATTTCAATAGAACAGAAATAACACAATAACAATGGATTCTCTAAGAAGAAATGTCATATTACTTAACAACTGCAATACAAATATAAGCTTATCTCTAAAAAGAGATGTTTTGTTGAATCAAAAATTTGCAGATACAAAACATACGCATATCTCTGAGAAGAGATGTCTGCCTTCCCCTTTCGGGTTAATATGCATTTATACATATTTTTGAAAACAACCTCGGGAGATTGCGTGGCTTGAGGAATTAACGGGTGACGATTTAATGTCCCAGCATTAAAACCATACAATGCTCTCATTAAAACAATACAACGCTCGAGGACATACGTCCTAGCATTAAAACAATACAATGCTCGAGGACATACTCGAGGATATAATAGCTCGAGGAACAAAACTATCACCAACAATACAAAATGAAAACAATACAAAATTTGAAGAATTACTGTCCGAATGCTCACCTCGAATTATTGCTCGAATCATTCCTTCCTCCTTGAAAAGCAATGGTCCCCATTGTGTCACCGTTCCCCATCAGGTGTGGTAGTTGTGTCTTGATTTGATTCCCGATGCACACTTGGAAGGGACTGTGGTTTATGGAACTGTGCGGGGCCTGATTGTTCACCATTTCTGTCTGACCATCAGTCTGTGGATGGAAAGCTGTGAACTTCTTTAGCGCGGTATCTATTTGCTTATGTTGTTGTGTTGTCAAGGCTGTAACATCGGCCTTTTTGGATTCCTATGGCTTGACCTCCATGAAAACAAATTTTTTGGTGCTAAGCAAAGAGACAGATGTGGAAGGTGGTACTTCTGGTACCCTGTAGCGCCATGTTCCAAGAGTAAGTGATCCGTCTAGTTCTTGATTCATATATATCATGTCGATCATACATGAATGGCTGACCAAAGAGTACATCACAAACATCTAGATTGACCACATCACATAAGACCTCATCTTGGAAAGGTTGTATTGCATATGAGAGAAGACACTGGTGGGTGACACGGAGGTCTCTCCCTGGGCTCAACCATCCAATACTGTATGGTTTTGGGTGAGGCTTCATGGACAAATTTAGGCTTTTCACAACATTAGTAGAGATTAAATTCTTTTGACTTTTGCTATCAAGAATGAAATGCAGAGGCTTACCTTTCACCCATAACTTAGAGTGAAACAACATTTTCTTGTCATCTAGCATCTCGTCGTGTGTCTATGATGAAGCTACAGTGGCTTCAGGATTAGCATCTATAATTTCTTCTTCAACCTCTTCGACTGCAGGGTCTGTATGAGGTAGAGCAGTAGATGTTGTGGATGGTGACTCAGAAAGCAGTCATTTGATAGCTCGACATTCTTCTTTGGAGTGAGTTCCAAATTTGTGATAACCACACAACTTCTCGGTCTTTCCTTCTTTTTACTTCCAATTTTGGCCTTGTGTTTGACCTTCTTTATCACTTTTGTCAGGATCCTACTACCCACTAAGGGCACACTTGATTACCTTTGTATTAGCAACTAAACACGAAATTTAACTAGAATGAATAAGTAACTAGAAATATGAAACAACACAGGATATGAGAGACAATACTCAATTGTATTAATACTCATTCAGAAAAAAATACAATAAAGAAGATGCCACACTTCTTCTTTCCACACCTCTAGAGCTCCCACACTTCTAGGGTTCACCAGTAATTTTTTTTCAACAGTTCACTCTCTCATCACGGTCACAACAATCAACTCAAACACAGAGTTGGTGTTCACCTCCACCAGTCAGTAACGTTGCCAGTACACCAAGTACACAATCGTACTCCAAGTAGATCTTTCCTTCTCTTGCTGCCACCTACAAGTCAACATACCTTACTTACCATGTAGATATCTCTACAACCTGAAGAACTTTTGTCCTTGCCTCACCAAGTCCTCATGATTCTTCAACCAGTACCCCGATGGATCTCCTAGTAGAACTTGCACAACCTGCAACTCTCCCTGATCATACACACTCAGCACCCCTTTAGAACTAGGAGGAGCTACTCTTGCTCTCTCTTCAAGCACAATGGCTTTCTAGCACACTTTTACAATATAGCCCATGAGTCTATTATATAGATTTCATGCATACAATAATTAGACTTTCTTAATTACAATAATTAGACTCGCAACTCCAAGACTAAATTAAGTCTTTACATGCAAATTGACTGTCCAAAAATAGACCAGTCTGCAACCTGCATGCACACACAGGTTGCCGACGTCGACTCCTTGACCGATGTCGGTTGCTTCTACACTGTAATATGACCGATGTCAGTTGATCAGACAGACGTCGATTGCCCTACAACTTGTTCTGCAACTCAGCAACCTCCGCAACCTCAACAACCTCCTTCCTTGTTTGCATCAGTGAAGCTTTTAGCTCCACAACCTAACAATCTCCCACTTGGAGATAAATAGCTGCACTGTACCTGTACCTGTAAACCGTCTAATTTGTTTTTTGGCTTGTATCCCTCTTCAAGCTCAATCTTGAAGACCAACCACCACACAACCTGTGGTGCACCTTCTGTCATCCAAGTAGCCTGTCGCATCCGAACCTACAACTCCATGTAGTGAAGACCTTGACCTTGCGTAGCATGAATCCCTACTGCTGGTCTCTCTAGATATCTGAGAACCCACTTCCCCGAATTGGCTCCTAACTCTCTGACAGCACCCACTGCTTGAGCAAACTCAGGGCTATACCAGACCTCATGTGATTTCAGACACTGAACTGTCCAGCTTTTAGTGTGCTCCAGCTCTGCATCCTGTGTATTGAACCTCGCCAACACCTGATTCACATCAACTCCCACTAGAGACAAAATCAACATGTGATCTTTCATGTCTCTCATGCCAAAGAATTTCGCTGCTCCAAATTCCTCATGACATGCCACTGAACTAACTTTACCCTTAGCTCGGCAAAACATTGTATGTCTGAACCTTCAGCATGCATACCATCCACATACAGTAACAGGATAATGTTGCAATCATCATCCACCTGGTAAGACAAACACAAAGGTTACACTGACATTGACTAAAGCCCTGTTTTGTCATCCACCTGTCAAAACCTGTACCACTGTCCTGCAGCTTCCTTAAGACCATATGACCTGGTCTTCCATCTCACGTGTCCATTCTCTCTATTCTTTAACTAAGGTATCCGTTCGTCTCAGTGCTTTCATACCGGCTGGCAACCCTACCAAATCTCTCATTTGGTTTTGCATCCTCATCATGCCATGCTCCCATTGTTTTCTGGATCCTTTCTGCTCTGCAATGAGCAACGAGTATAAAGAAGAGGAACAATGAATTTGAGGCTTACTTACCCTTTCAATCTTCCATATGGGCGTTTGAGACCCCTTGACAGCTTGTTGTCCACCCAAAATCTGTCACAGTGATCGACCTCGGCCACCACACAATCTGCATCCGATCGACGTCAATTCCCATGCAACTGTCTTTTCTGCCGACGTTAGTTTTTTGATCGACGTCGATCTTATCTGGTCGTCGACGTCAGTTATCTTACCGACGCCAACAGCCAACCTGCCCAACACCACCGGCTCTGGTCTGCACATGACCGACATCGGCACTTGTCTGTTCAACGTCGGTTCCCCTTGACTGACGCTGATATCTGTGTATGCCTGTGAGTGATAAATTTTTACCCGCGAGCTCTTTTGAATCAATTCCATGTCCAAACTGCCATGCTCAGAAGTATCTAGCCCCATCCACTGGTCTCTGTCCGTCATCTCCTCCAAGAACACCAAGGCTTTCTAGTTCTTAAGTTTATCAAATACATCAGTCTTCCTTTTCCTACAATAAACACAATCCTTTCTTGTAGCATCCCACTGCTTAGAGAAATCTTGGTCTATGCTCTCTGAAGCTGAACTCTTACCATCTGACTTAAGAACATCCATTCCCTTCTCACTTATGTGACCAAGCCTATAAAGCCACACCTGTGCAACAGAAGTGAAATCAGTAATATATGTAGATAGATAAATGATACCTACTTTCTTACCATCGTCTAATTCAAGTGCATTCACTGTGAGAGTTATTGTGCATCTCTCATCACCCAACTTTCCTGAAGAAATTAGACTCATCTCCAAGACTAGAACCTGCATGACCTTCTTCAACACCTATGTGTTACCCGTCTGCAGTTTCAGCTTCACTTTCCCTTTGCCATCAATCTGACAAGGCTCACCAACCCCTAAATAAATATCTCCAAAATCTCCCTAGACATACTCATGAAAAGATGCTCTATTTCAGGTTGCATGAAAAGAGGCAATAGAATCTATAGACCAAGATTCTACTTTATTCAGAGCAACCTGTGCAACAACACCTACAACATCTGCTTCTACACGCTGATCTTCTACCAACCAACAATCTCCCTTTACCTGCTCTTTCTTTCCATCAATCTGACCATTCGTGCTATTCAGTGTCTTTATTCGTAGCTTACTTTCTTCTGCCATTGCTATACTCCCACTCAATCAGAAACCCCTGTGAGTAACTTGTAATCAACAAACACTAACCAAATATGAACCACCTGTTAGTCGACCCAATCAAAAGCTCTGATACCAACTGTCAGGATCTTACTGCCCACTAAGGGCACACTTGATTACCTTTGTATAGCAACTAAACACGAAATTTAACTAGAATGAATAAGTAACTAGAAATATGAAACAACATAAGATATGAGAGACAATATCCAATTGTATTAATACTCATTCAAAAGAAAATACAATAAAGAAGATGCCACACTTCTTCTTCCCACACCTCTAGAACTCCCACACTTCTAAGGTTCACAAGTAATTCTCCTTCAACAGTTCACTCTCTCATCACGGTCATAACAATCAATTCAAACACAGAGTTGGTGTTCACCTCCACTAGTCAGTAACAACGCTGCCAGTACACCAAGTACACAACCGTACTCCAAGTAGATCTTCCCTTCTCTTGCTGCCACCTGCAAGTCAACAGACCTTACTTACCATCTAGATATCTCTACAACCTGAAGAACCCTTCTCCTTGCCTCACCAAGTCCTCATGATTCTTCAACCAGTACCCCGATGGATCTCCTAGTAGAACTTGCACAACCTGTAACTCTCCCTGATCATACACACTCAACACCTCTTTGAAACTAGGAGGAGCTACTCTTGCTCTCTCTTCAAGCACAATGGCTTTCTAGCACACTTTTACAATACAGCCCATGAGTCTATTATATAGATCTCAAACATACAATAATTAGACTTTCTTAATTACAATAATTAGACTCGCAACTCCAAGACTAAATTAAGTCTTTACATGCAAACTGACTGTCCAAAAATAGACCAGTCTGAAACTCGTATGCAAACTGCATGCACACACAGGTTGTCGACGTCGGCTCCTTCCTGACCGATGTCGACCGACTCATAATCGACGTCGGTTGCCCTGCAACTTGTTCTGAAACTCAACAACCTCCTTCCTTGTTTGCATCAGTGAAGCTTTTAGCTTCACAACCTAACAACTTTTCCATTTTGAAGACTGATTCTTTATATCCATTCTTCCATGCTTCTGCTCAATCTTTATTGCGAACTTGTATGCCTCATCGATCGTTTCCAAATTGAAGAGATCCATTTCCCCTCGGATGTACCATTGTAGTCCACCACGATATTTGAGAGTTTTATGTTTCTCACTTTCTTGAATGCCCAGTCTTGCAGACAAAGAATGAAAAGTGTCTGTGTAATCTTGCACAGATTGGTCCTTACCTTGGCGAAGTTGTTGCCACTGTATGTACAGATCATCATACGCGTCGATGGGATAGTATTCTTCGTTAACTGCTTCCGTAAAATCATCCCAGGTGGGTTCCACCCCAAAGCCAATGATATCCGTAATGAAACTCTTTTTGTACACTTCCCATCAGTTTTTCATAGGCAATGATGATTTCAAAAGAGCAAAAGTGATCTTTTCTCCATCGGTGAACTTATTTACAGTGAAGTAGGACGACAGTTGATCCAACCAATTTTTCACTACATCAACATTGATTTTGCCTTCAAATATAGGAATATCAAAATTTACCTGAACCTTGAAGGGTGTTGGGGCACAGAAAGGAAGCTCCCTCGATGAGGAGCCCAGATGTGTAGCCGCGGAGCCAGAATTTCCCATCGAAAGTGTTTGAGGAATTTGAGCAAATTGTTGGAGCATCTGTGCTTGTTTCCGCTGGAGGGCTTCATTCACCATTTCCTTGAAAGGATCAGATGTCTCGGTGTCGTCCACCATTTGAGGTCATTTGGGACACACAGGTGGAGCGTTTGGAAGCTTTGTCGCTTCCCACCCAAGTTTCCTGTATCCTGACCTCGTCCTCGGGAACATACACTCTCAAGACAAACCGCTCTGATACCATTGATCCAAAACTCAGAAGTTCTGGTTGACGAATATTTCAATAACACAAAAATAACACAATAACAATGGATTCTCTGAAAAGAGACGTATTACTTAACAACCGCAATACAAATATAGGCTTATCTCTGAAAAGAGATGTTTTGTTGAATAAAAAATTTGCAGATACAAAACATATGCTTATCTCTGAGAAGAGATGTTTGCCTTCCCTTTTTGGGTTAATATGCATTTATACATATTTTTGAAAACAACCTCGGGAGATTGTGTGGCTCGAGGAATTAACGGGTGACGATTTAACGTCCCAGCATTAAAACCATACAACGCTCGCATTAAAACAATACAACGCTCGAGGACATATGTCCTAGCATTAAAACAATACAACGCTTGAGGACATAATCGCTCGAGGACATACTCGAGGATATAATGGCTCGAGGAACAAAACTGTCACTGACAATACAAAATTTGAGGAATTACTGTCCGAATGGTCACCTCGAATTTTTGCCCGGATCAATGTGAGTGATTATAGGCTTAATAAAAAAATGGGCATAAAACTACAAGGAAACATAAGATTGTGAACACATGTGAGTAATATTTAATTTTTCTTATATATTGACTTTTATATTATTTAACATATACTTTATCTTTTATTGACATTCCCTCTTTTTATCAAAATTAATTTTTAATTTATTTTTTTAGTCTATTTTCTGCTTCATGTTTTATCCACAATGACTTCTTAATGTTTTGAGATAATGTTAGTAATTTAATGTGTTTAGATATAATGAGTGGATGGTAGGGATCCACTATTTTTTTTTATTAGATATGGTTAAAAGACGAGTTATCCCATGCTCAATACAAAAGAGTTTGAAAGATATAACAATGAAGCTCAAGATGGGTGCCACAATAAGCAACCCACGATTTCTATTTATTACCCTTATCCTTTGGCTTTATTTCATCTTTGTGTATAAGTTTTTATAAATGCATATTTTTTTGTTAATTGTTGTAAGTGTTTTCCTCGATAATGATTGCTATAAGATGTAGCGGTTTATCTACGTTATGTATGTGTTTTTTTTTTTTTGGTTTCTATATTAAGCCATGATTTTATTATTTTATTTTAATAAATTGTGTTTGTAAAATGATTTTTTACATTTTGGTTGTATTAGAATACAAATATTAATCAAAAAATAAACTATATTATCCATATATAGGTACATAGTATGTAAGGGAAACATGAGCCATATAAATCATGTATTAGATATAGTGGAATGATCCTTTTTCCTCTCCTCTCTAACTTATGAGGAAACAAACAATGTGGATATAGAAGCCTATGTCCTATTTAGTGTCCTATCCCTAGGCCCTGACCTTAAAGCACCTAGCTCTTAGTAACACGTGATATCTAACATAACCTTAATGTATTTATGTTGTAGCTACAACTATTCAATGAATATGGTGAGAAAAATTGTCACTAGAAAGAGGAGTATGATCACCTTGTGTCTCTCTATCTCTATAGTAATTCAATGTTGCTAATGAAGCCTCAAGCCAAGAGATGTGTTTTTATGCTTGTGTGAATTGTTATTTTGCATGTGTAAGCTCTATGGTCACCTCTCATAACTTGGAAGATTCATTTAGATAACTCACAACAACATTGTTGATAGGATAAAATAGGAAGAATGTATCTTTGAATCTAAGCTAGATCTATTGACTGTACTAATAATGCCTTCTCATTTGCCTTAAATCAATTTATTTTTTAATCTGTAAAAAAGAAGATTGGTGAGTCTCTTTCCCTTTCATTGAGTTTATAATATTTTCATACATATATAGCAATCTACCTAACCAACAAGATACCAAAAAAACACTTATTTTATATTCAGAAGTCCATACTTCTACAACATCTAAGTTGAGGAACCGAATTCCATAATCCCACAAATATCACAAAAAGATAATGACTAGATTACATTTTTAGTGAGACATACAAGCTAAAACTATAATATAAACTATTAAAAAAGTACATACAAGTTATCATCTATATCAATTACCCAAATAACCATATCAATCAATCACAACTAACTTATGCATCAATAACCATTCACACTTCACGACCAAAGAATCCAAACCTAAAATTACAGTCATATTACATAGTAGTTTAATTAACCACCATTTTTTTAAGTGTATCAAAGCATATATGCCTAAATGCCATCTCTTTTTATGTCAATTTTTATGTTTTGACTATTTTCCTCCCTTTGAAGTCATATAAATTGGAAGACTCATTAAAAATCCTTGTCATCAAGGTAAATATTCCAACCAAAGAATAAATATGCTCAAGTAAACCAAGAACCATGCCTAAGTCCATTGGATTTATGAAACCTTCCAAGGGAGAAGAGAATCTCAAGGTGGGGGAAATAAAAGTTTTTGGTGGAATCATAGTATCTGGTAGCCCAAACAAATTTTCATAAAAGTAGGTTGGCAACAGTGAGCAGTTTCCAAAGAAATCTAAAAGAGTTTTTATAATGATCTTCAAATAGTATTTAAACAGGGAATTTCATATAACTATAAAAGTAGGTTAAGCATCTCAACTAAAATTAGGGACACAAAAAAATAATGCGTAGAAGGATTGAACTTAGGAAACTAGGATTTCATGCAATATATTTCCAATTCCTATGACCAAGCACCAAAATATATTAATACTTCCTTATTCTCCTCAAATATGTTTCATATCCATATAAAATAATAAAATAATGTTGAGCATAAGGGTAAATCAAGATTTCCTCAAATAATTTCCAATTATTTGATATCCATAAATGTGATTCAAGAAGATGAGGCCATAACTTATGAAATAAGTAAATCATCTGAAAATCTACATAAGAATATAATCTCCCATCACTAATACATAATTTACCTCAACTTTTGGCACGTGTATGGGGGTATAAGGAGTAGCATGGAAATGATTTAGACCTTCCAAAGGACTAGGTTTTTCCTTAGCCTTCCCACCTACTTTAACACCTACACCTATATCTTTCTCAAACAAATCTAGTTTTAAGAGAATGAACTTGGATATAGTCCTAATTGATCCCAATAATGGAACGTAATCAGCAAAAGGAGATTAATTATGAGATACCAAATACGATGAATAGGTCACAAATTTATGTAGTTTAAAAGCGTCATGAGTCTTAAAGACCTATTGAAGGCAATTTATGCCCTTAAGATCCTAGTCTACCCTAGTAGATTTATTAAAATGAGAGGCTTCTTTAGTATTTACCATAGGATTCTCCCCTTTATTTTTTCCAAGCACATCAACAAGAGTTGAAAATATTTTTTAAAAATTTTTATTCTTATTTATTTATTTTATAGCCATAAAATTTATGAATTAGCAAGGAAAATGTGGGTAAATAGTAGATGGAATTGAATAAGAGAGTGTATCCCCATGTGGAGGGAAATAAACCACATGAATATACTTACAAAATAGGAATAAGGGGTAGGTCAATAAGAATCTCAAGATCCCATGAAATCCCTCATTGAGGTATAATTAGCAATTAGTAGAATCTCCACCCTATTCCAAATAGGAGCAACATCACATATAAGTGATGAAAAGACATTATTATACAATTATCAAGCCTTTGATTTTAGGTTTACAAAGAATGGAACACTTGTGTGAAGATAAATAACATGTTTGATTGAAGAAGAGAAACCTTCATGTATGGGCCCTCTTAAATTGACTCTATAACAATAATTAATTATAGATGTTGTCACAATCCACACTACTATAATGTGAATTAAAGTAGTAGAACTTGGGCATGAAAGGAAAAAATAAATGATATGGATGCTCAAAACACCCATCATGTATTTTTTTCTTTCTTTAACCCACATTACAAAATATTAATGAATGAACATTCAAAAATTAAACTAAAGATAAAGAATTAGTTTGTTTGACCTATTCACTTAGTTTCACCTTCCAAGATATTAGGTCACCCATACCTCAATTAGTATAAACCATAATTTATTCCTTATCTACCCCCTTTTTTCCTATTTCCTCAATAACCTTTCCATAGTGTACCTCTTCTGGGTAGTGTCATTCTACCTTCAATGAGAATAATGGTGTTAAGTGAACCCCAATAACCATGCCATGGATCCTTATATAAACCTAACATCATGACAAGTAGATTATGGATGTTTCATGATCATTTGTGGGTTCCTGAGCCTTAAAATGAGTTGGCATCTACTCTTCATCCCTCTTGGTGAATCATGCTGTCATGAATAAGAATGCAATGATTGGAGGCATATAATGTTTCTAACTCTAAGAAATACCTTAATACCCTCTCATACTAAAATATTTCAAGGATTTCTATAAATTATCACCAATACCATTTACTCCACCTAATTTGTTGCATATGTGTGACACCCCCATCCAAAGCTAGATGATCTTTGCATGGTCACCTAATGATGTCTATCTCTATTAGAGACTTTATAGTCCTCCACTATGATACATCTAGGTATTAATGTATCTTATTACCATATGCTTTGTCATGTGTCTCATACACAAATTAGTGGAGGTGCATATACACATTAGTTATAATGAGGCACCATAAGGAGTTTATAGTGCACCTCTTTGCCATTGCCGAAACTCTGCGATGGAAGTCATACAAATAAGACACACCCTCCTACCACCCATTTCTGATGATTTCAATAATACAACTTAGTATTTTAGAAATTCTGTGTCTTCTTAAGTAATGGTCATATATAGAATATTTCCCCCATCTTCAGGGTATCTAACTCTTCCCATATAATACTCATGATCTAATCATTATTCCTCCTTAGTAATATGATCTAATAGAGTATGGTCTATTTCATAGGTAACTTTAGAATCCCCCACTCATTTTATAGTCACTATCATCTCCCATTTTAAGAGCTAGAACATGTAGGATTCATTCTTTCACCATTTAGATAATGTAGTGAGCATAGTGTGGTAAAATTGCATCTTGGGAAGACACACACTGTCTCCTTCACCAACTATGTCAATGTATAACCACTATGTAAAACATTTTTGTATAAAAATTTATATTTTTAAGTATCATTAAGTAAAAAAATCATAGAATATATAAATACCATACATTATTCACCATACTTGTATGGGTTTACCATGAATATATAAATGCTAACTAAGACCTAAAAATCATGTAAGGAGTGGACATGTCCAGAATTGGGGAAAACATATAACCCTATGATAAGTATGCATATTTCAAAAAAAATTGAAATAATTTTTTCTTGAAAAAAGTCTCATAATGATATTACAAATCATGTCCTTAATTTATTTTTTTATTGGTGTTAATGAATCAACTAAGAAAAGGATGACCACCCTTAGTATTTGTCTTTGATGGGATTAATATTGTCTAGGACAATTCATACAATGGACCTTTATCCATATATTTTTTAATAAAAAATTGAAAACAATAAAATAATGGATGCCAAAGGTCATATTATAAATTTATGCATTGGTTAATTATTTATAGTCTTAGATTTATTAATAATGATTTAACATACAATGGTATAATTATCACTTGATATGACATTGTAATAAGAGAATCACTTCATTATATTCTTTGCTAATCTAGTGGGTTTAAATATTGTTCAAAGTTTATTTTGTGTGTACTTAATAATGGATCGTACATTGTTTTACTTGGTAGATCTTGGCTACATAAAATGAAATTAATTTATTTTAATATGCATCCATGTTTTAAAATTTTGGCATGAGGGTCAAGTCGCTGTAATTAAAATTTTAAGGATTTCAAAAAGAAAAATAACAATATGAAACATTGAAAAAATAAGTACCACATGAGAAATTAAGACTCGGAATTAAGAAACAAGAGTATACAATATAAATGTATAAATCTATTCTAATAAGAATTTGCATGAAATAATATATAACCAATATAAAATCTAAGGAAAAATAAATGATACACTTGCACAAACCAACATTGATGATAAATGTCATTTAGTGAATAACATTATTAAAGAGAACCCTTCAGAAAATAAATTATCATAGCTTAACTTTTGGGTACTTCAAGACTTGATATTTATATCTAATAGTTATAATGATTTTCCTAATACTTTGCTCATTATTATTATTATGAAATACTTGCTAATTTATTATGCTTGTACTTGAATATGGACTTATAAGTTCTAAATATTCCTTATCTTTCTTTTCAATTATTTCTTAATTTATTTTCTCTTCTTATTTCTCTCAAAATTATAGTGACCTCTAATTTTCATTTAAATTTGTATGTTTGTATCTTACCACTTATGGTTTATATATTTGATTCTTTTATGTTTGAAAAGTATAATTTGTATTTCTCTTATATCTTGGCTTTTATATATTTTTAGTATGTGCTCTAACTTTTGTGCACATTATTTCTTTCTATCAATATTGATTTTGAGTTGATTTCCTTAGCCTATGTTACCATTAATGGATTATCCTTCATTGTGCCTTAGTTGTTTCAAAAAAAAGCTTTGTTATGCACTTGTGCCATAGTTGTTTCAAAATTGATTTTCTATGCACATGTGCCTCTTTTGCTTTTATTCATGTTTCAAGTTATATTGTTATTTTATTTTAATTATCCATCTTATTTATTTATTTATTTTATATTTCCTTGTAATCTACAATGACGTTTTAATAGTGAATGCATATTTGGAGATAGTTTTGGTAATTTAATGTGTTTAGAATGGACTACATGAGTAGGGATACACTATTTATTTATTATCCTTATCCATTGTTGTTATTTCATTTTTGTGTGTAAATTGTAAAAAATATATGTTTTTCTATTAATTTTTGTGTTTTTCACAATTATAATTTCTTAAAGTTGTAATGGTGGATTTATATTTTTTTGGTTGTTATATTATGTTATGAATGGTGCAATGAGGGCATAGGTTGACAAATATTGAGCCTTAGAGAAACGAAATAGAGAACTCAAGGCAACAAATAGAAAACTTAGGGTAATGAACAAAATAATTATAGTAGAGGTCAGTGATTCTGTGGCCTTAGGGAGACACAATGACCAACAAAATATAGATTATCCAACAAGTATTTACGATCATCAAAGAAGCCCTCCTAAAAAGGAAGGGGACAAATTTCACTAAGAATCACTTCTTGATAACTACAAGCAGTTGTATAATAGTAAAATATTTGAAGTAGAATAACCAAAATTAAATGAATCACTGAGATACTCTCTTAGAAGCTTGAATTGTCAAAATGCTTTCTTAGATCTTACAACTCTCAAAGAAGAGGAATTCCTACTTGTGAGAAAAAGAAAACACAAGAAACATAAAGGTAATAACTTTGTTTTATCTTGTATTAGAGGCATTTTAGTTAGGCTTGTTGTGGTTTTGTTGTTTTTGACAACAGTTATTTTACAGGTATGTTTATAATCTTATCATGTTTTTTTGTCCCTCTCATTTTACACTGTCTTATCTTTCGGTCCTATTGTATTAATGGTTTGGGCCCTTTCAAAAAATGATTTTGATCACTATTAAAAAAATGGTACGTCATGATTTATTTATTATATCTTACTATAGTGTGTTTGCAAAAATATTGTTTATATTGTGATTGTATTATAACACACACATAAATCAAAAGATAAAATATATTACCCATTCCTAGGTAAACAATACATAGGGGGAACATGGCTTATAAAAATCATGTATCAAGTGTAGTGTAATAATCCCCTCACCTCTCCTATATAACATATGGGGAAACTAAAAATGTGGATCTGGGAGCTAGTTTGTGTCACATTCCTAAAACTTGACCCAAAGGCATCTTTGTCTTGATATTTTACAACCTTAGCATACTTATGTTGTAGCTAAAAGTACATAATGAATATGGTATAAACAAACTCGTCTCTAGTAGGATGGGTATGCTTTTGTATCTCTAAAAAATATTTCTCTAGTAAGTCAACGTTGCTAGTGAAGCTTCAAGCTAAAAGATGTGTGTTTTTGGTTGTGTGAGTTATATGATCACATCCCCCAACTAGGAAAATGCATGTAAATATCATACACTATCCTTCTTGACTAGATCAACTAGGGGTTATGTCTCCATATCTGAAATTCAAATTGATTTACCATATCAAGAATGTCTTCTAGTATGCATTGTGTCAATATTTATACTTTGGTCACAATGGTTGTCATCTATTATTTGACTTTACCTTTCTCACATTACAAAAATATTAATCAATGAACATTAACACATTAAATTGAATATAAAAAATGAGTTTTTATACCTATTCATCTGGGTCTCCCTCCTAAGGGCTTAGGTCCCTCGTCACTCAAATTATATAAACTAAACTCTTTTCATCATCTACCCAATTTTATCCTACCTCCTTAGTAACCTTTACATAGTTTTCTTTCCAAAGATAGTGTCACCATCCCTTTGGTTGGAATGGTGGTTTTGGGTGAACCACAACCACCATTCCATACATCCATCTATAGATATGGCATCATCGACTTTAGGCTATAAATACCTCTCATCCTCCTGTCACTTTTGAGTTCCTGATCTTGAAAGGGAGGCACCATCTAATATTTGTTCCTTTGGGTGTATCATCATTATCTTGAATACTAATGTAATGTCTATGGGCACATCATGTATCCACTTTGATAACTACCTTAATACCCTCTCATCCTTAAATCTCTCAAATATGTCTATAAATTATCAATAATACCATCTAATTTACCTAATTTGTTGCATTCGTGTGACATTTATATCCTAATCTAAATGATCCTTATATGACAATTAAGTGCAACTCTATTCTAATGTGAGATATATAAGTCTCATTGTATCTTCTATTTGTATGGCATCTCAATTCTAATGATCTATCTATTCTTTATACAAGTGGGTGGGTTGATGGCCCTGGTCACTTTTAAGGGATCATATTCTTAATATTAATATAGTGTTCCCATTGCATTCTCTCTAGCATTTATATTATACATAAATATATAGAGTTCTTTGTGAAATTTGATGACAATGAAGCATCACAAAGAATACATGGTACACCTCTCCCCCATTGCCTATACTATGTGATGAAGGCCATATGATCAAGATACACCCCCATTTAAAACCCCTTCCAATAATATAAATAATACAACCTAATACTTTTGTAATCGTGGTACATATTGTTAAGCAACAATATTAAACAAATTACCTCCTCCATCCTCAAGATCCTTAATTCTACCCATATTGTACCCCATGAGATAATCATTGTTCCTTATTAAAAATATCTTCTAATATAATGTTCCCCAAAATGCCCTACATATCTATAGGCACTATCATCTTCCCTGTCATAGGCTCAAATGTGTAGGTGTCACTATTTCACTACCTAGCCAAAGCAGTGAGCATAGCTTGGTTAAATCACATCCCACCAAGATTCATTACATGACATTGTAAAATCATGTCAATATGCACCCATTGAGCCTCCTCTAGTCTTGGTGCTTATCTTCTCTTTAGTAAGGTGTCATGGCATAACTCTCGTATGCATACAATCTCTTGCATCATGGTAAAAAATAAAAATAAAAATAGTTTGTTACTAATGTAGAATGTGTTTGTATCAATATTTTATAGTTGTAGGTATCATAAATTCAAAAATTTGTACAATATTTAAGGACCATATACTATTTACCATAATTGTATAGATTTGATCGAGACCATATAGATACTAACAAGGATTGAAATACTCATGTGTGTATAGGTCCATAATTGGGGGAAACCTAGATATGCATATTTTAAAATTTCAAGACTAAAATAAAAAAATCGAGAGGCTCATAACGACTTATTGGACTTATTGGCCTTTGCACCTAAGTTGGTGGGGTGGATGCAATCACATGATACAATCAATGGGGTAAGAATGTTTATCAGTTTTCCATGGTAATAACGTTCTCTTGTGTTTTGACTAAAAAATGTAAAGTTAAGAGCGACGTAATATTTTCTATTTTCACATTCAATTTATACATGTTGGGGGAAATCCCTTAAAATTTATTAGTGTTCATTTTTTATTATTATACAATTTTCAAAAAAAAATTAAGATCAAATTGATTTCGCATATTGATTAAAGTCATCACAGGGTAAATTTAATACACATTTTTCATATTTATTAATCATGTTATCATGTATGTATTTTTATATTATCTATGTAATATGTATAATGTTTTATTAGATTTCATCATATGATCAATATCGTTTATCATTTTCAAATTTTGATTTTCATTATATTTTATACATTCTTCTTGAATCTTGAAGAGGGAATTATATTTTATATTCATCATTCTTGAACTGATTTGATTATCATGTATATTGTAGTACATAGGTTATTAATAATGATAAGGATTGAAATCTCGTGACTACTAGAGTGTCTTACTTTAACTCTTGATGACTCAGATTCTACTCATGATTTACTCGTATTAAATTCATATTTTATTCAAGTTGAGTACAAATTATATTCAATTTTTTTTTCAGATTATACTACTTCATTGTATCATTGTCAAATGTTATTTTATTTCATAATTTTAGATTTAAGAATTTATTTTGATTATTTGGTGATTACCAATGTGTGCAAGAAAAAAATATTGGTTTTACAAGCTCCACATGCATTAATTACAATTCTAGAGGATATAGATGTGCAATTATATCTTTTATTTATGCTTATTCAAAATTTAAAGTGTTATAAAAATGTGTGTTTTTGTACACAAATCAAAATGGGGAAAATGTAGGCACCCAACAATAACCTTGAAGAAATTATTAAATGCAAATTCATATGGTTTTAGTGTACTTGTTAATTTTTTAATTATCAGTTCAGGTTTGATGTTATTGGTGCATTTTTCATACTTTTGATGTATCACCCAATCTATTATCTCTTTATCTTTCTATGACTCTTAGGCTATAAGCTGGGAGTTTTAGCATTCTTAATACAAGTTAGAAGCACCGACATTTTTGGACCCAACATTTGTTGTTTACTCTAGGTTATAATGCTCTCGTTCTCTTAGTCTTATCTTTTTCTTTTCTAGTCTTTTGATTTCGTTTCATAGACCAATAGGATCCTAATTTGAATTTGATTATCTATAAATACATAAACATTGTAAACCATTTTACACTAATGATATATTAATATATATACAAAGAATGTATCTAATACTCACATATAAATCATAATAACATATGAAATGTCAAGTATATATATACAAAGAATGTATCTAATACTCACATATATATCATAATAACATATGAAATGTCAAAGAGTCATTAAAATATTTATCATTGTCTGAAATGGTAATTTTCTATTATAACAATTTTGTGAATAATCTAGGGGTTTACTTATGAAATTTACATTTATGAAGTTATTTATTTCTGAAAATATTTATAATATAGATTGAAGTTCCTACTCTTTAGGCTTATTACAACTAACAAGATAATTATCATATTCGCTAGTTGTAATGTAGACCCCTAATACTACCTTTTTCCATTGAAGTCTTAAGATGTCATAAATAAATTAGAGCCATTTAGGAAAAGGAAAAAATTATTATTTGTAGGTACATAAGAGGTGAAACATGGTAATTAAGGTAAAAAAACTTGAAGGAAGGAATAGGCACATAAAAATTTAAAAAAATAAAGATTTTTAAATTGTATCTGTTGACCCAAAGTGGCCATCATGCTTCTACATCTAAAAATGGCAATGGTCTTAGCATTTTTTTTATAACAATAACAAATTTATAAGTCACCTTTGTGACATGAATGAAAATTCATTTGTATATATAGATTCAGGAGACAATCTTTAAATTATAATTTATTCTATTTATGTATCTAAATCTTAATTATTTTCCCACTCAATTGGCATATAAATAATTAATAATTTCTTCTATTTACATGCTAAAATAAAACTAATTCATTTATTTTCATTATATTTAGTTTTAATCCACTTGTTGTAATTACATTAATGTTGATAAAATATATGTAACAAAATTAAAAAAATGCAAAGAATAAATAGATAATATATTAATAAAATGAAAATGTTTTTTTATTTTATTTTATAATCTTACATCTATATAGTTCATGTATTACCCATAGCAAATTAAAAACAGATCAAAGCAGATAGATCCAAATATATAGTTTTTATTTCTAATCACTTTTATTTCTTTGTAATTCAATATTTTAAAACAAAGAGAAGAAAAATATATTTACTAGTGTTACATATAAATGACCTACAATTAAAAATAATAAATATTATATATGAAAAGTGATTTACACATTTTTATTCTCTTAACATTTTGTTTTCTATTGTTATGGCCAACTTTATCTCCTTAATGAGTTTTATATTTCCTTTTAAATGTTATTTAATGTTTTTTTTTTAAATTGATTTTGTAGTAAACATTGAGTTTCACCTTTAGGTAACACTTTTGTTAGTTGATGTTGCTTGTGAATGTTGTTTTGGTGGATAGGTGAATGCGTTTGGAAAAATATTTTACGTTAAATCCCACTGCAATTCAAGTTGAAAGGTGAAATACTAATAATGTTTCATCTCCAAAAAAAAACTATAATTTTTTAGCGTGTCTCTTTCTATTACTTCCACTTTCATATGTTTCATCACCTTTTTTCCTCTCAACAATTTCATAGCATGAACAACTCTTTATGTCCATCTTAATCTCCCTATAAAATTTTCAGCCCTCTACATGAAAAGGTGATTTGCTCATTTTTATTATCTTAACTTTTTTTAATTATTATGATCATTTTAATCTCCCTTCAAAATTTAATCTCTCTCTTTCAATGTTATTTAGTATTTTTTTTTGTTTTAGTAAATATGACCTTTATGTTGCACTTGTGTTGGTACATGATAGTTGTGAAGGATGTGTGGTGGATAGGTAAATGTGTTTGAAGAAATGTTTTTCATGAAAATTCACTAAAATTCAAGTTGAAAATAGAAAATAAATAAGAAAAATTATGCTCAAAATTAATTACTAACTCTTGTTACTTAATTGGTGTGGAGGATACAATCACGCGATCTAATAAGTTTTCCATGACTTCTTTTCAATTCCACATCAAAAAAATTCTTTCTCGCACTCTAATTTTATAATTAAAAGGTAATAATGAGTTTATATTTTATATTTTAATTTTTAATTTATATATAATGAGGTATGCTGAAGAGCAACAGGGAGAATTTGTTTAAGGAGGGGCTCATGTCTGATTAGCTAGTTGTTGAAGTAATGGATTCCAAAGGCTCTAATCAATAGTTGGTCTAAGATGATTATCAATTGCACTAGGACTAAAGAACAACCCAAACCCTTATGGGACTAAGTAGTATGAGGTTTTCTATAATGGGCGAAAGCATGATGGCATAATATCACAAGGAATAAGGCTATTCACTTGCTACTACTTTACATGTTCAATAAAATTGAAATTGTTATGGTCAAATTGGTTTGGAATATTGATTCATGTTCCACATGATGAAATATATTATTTTTGACATATTCATTTATTATTCTATCTTTTATATTTTATGTTGATATTTATCAATGATATATGATTTTTTATAATTTCCCCACATGGAAGATGTCTTTTATTATTCTTGAGATCCTTCTACCAGTGTTCCATGGGCTCTAGTATGTTCAATAATTTCTTCTCAAATCTTAAGAGGGAAGATATATTTTATACTTATTATTATTAAACTAATTTAATTATAAAATATATGTTTCAGTACATAGATTAATTATGATGCCAAGGATTGGGAGCCCATGACTAGAATGGTGCCTCAATTCAATTCTTGATGACTCAAATTTCATTTCAGAATTTGCTCATATTATATTTAAATACTAAGGTTATGCTCAAATTATATTCAAATTTTGTTCAGACTTGATTTTATCATTTTATTACCAACAAATGTTATTTTTTTATTATTTCATATTTTATAATTTCTTATTATTTTTTTATTCTTGGAAGTGTCTATAAAAAATAACATTGGATTTGAAGGTACCACATGTGCATCGAATTTGGTTCTAGGAGATAACATATAAAATGTTATATCATTTTTTATTTTAAATTGTGTTCTTACACAGATATTGAAGTAGGGAAATTGTAGACACTTAAAATCTAGATATTTATAAAGTGTTAACTCATAAATAATAAGCATGTAAGAAATATTAAACAATTATTAGAACATCTATCATTGTCTAAAGCTATAATTTTTATTAGGAGCACTTTTAGCACAAAACCTATGATTCTATCTATGTAATTTATATTTATGAAACTATTTATTTAAGTAAATCACTATTTTATATTTTGAAAATCCCACCCTTTAGGGGTAAGACATGACAAAAAGATATTTATACCATTCAAAAAATTTAAGACAAACCCTTAAAGACCATAAAGATATTTTATTTTTCTCAAAGTCTCCATTTATCACAAGTACATTGAAGCCATTTTAAGAAAAGGAATAAATTTTGTTTGTGTATGCATAGAAAGCATAACAAAAGACCTAAATTTATAAAATCAAAGGGTAGGAGCATCCACACAAAACCCAAAACTTGTATTTTCAATTTTGTCACCTAACTAAAAGTGGAAGCACTTTTGGAACCATAAGTGGTGGTGCTCCTAGAACCAAAAGTGGCATATATTTATGACGTGTTAGATATTTGTAGATAAAACTTATTACATAACACACATTGTATTTGTAGATATAAATTTAGATGACAATCTTCCTATTATGATTTATTCGAACTATTAATTAATCCATAAGTGTTGGATTGCATGATTATCACTTAGAAATAATTAATTAAGAATTATTTATTGTATTTAATCATTTATTTACCTGCTTAATTTAAATATTTCATCAATTTATAATATATTTAATTATAATCTATATATTACAATCACACATTTATGTTGATAACACACTTTATACAATTTTATGATAGATTAAAAATGCAAAGAATTAAAAGAGATTATATTATCAAATTTAAAAAAAAAAGTATTTTATCATCTCATATATTTATTTCCCATACTAAAGTGTGCTAAAGAAAGATAAAGATCAAAATAAATAGATTCATAACTTTGTCTTTGTATTTCATTGATTTTCTAACATTTTGAAATACAGATGAAATATTTATTTCTAACATCTAATTGTTTTCTAACACTTTTATCTTTATGTAGTTCAATATTCTCAATTCATGTTTATATTAATAATAGAGTTATTTTGATTTTTTTTTTTAATTTGAAAAGTAAATAAATTTGTTCTAAAATTTTAGTACCTCCAAGAGTTCCTTAATTATTAGAGAAGTACCCTTTATTTCATGATTTAAGTTTTGTTATATTTACCACTACAAGATTCTCCTCGACTAGCACCTAAATGGCAATGGAGCTCTCACAAATATCTGTCCTCCCCTACTTCTTACCAAGGGGGAGGGTTGGAATCTACCACTATTAGGAATTTATAGTGGTTGACATTATTAATTATATATAAATAATGTTGTATTTTTAATAATGTGATACGTAATAAAAGTTAATATATGAATTGTTTATCAAACAATTCATATAATAATATTTATTGTGTGAGTTATAGGAACTCACTTAAACTAATTTAGAGTTTTTGTAGGAGTTATTTATGGAGATTCACTCTCCTTGAATATAGGAGCAGGATCTCCTACATAATTATATGTTTATCTGTTGAATAAATCAACAAATGAAATATAACAACCTACTTATTATGAGTATTGGTCTTTATTATTCTTTATCTGTGTTAAAGATTTGCTTAATCTTTTTCAAATATTTTCAGTGATATTAGAGCATGCTTAGAGCCAAGATTTCTTTGATGAAGGATTAGAAGGATCTTAGGAGTAGAACCATTTTACTACTTGGTTTCCCTAGTTAATGAGAGAAGAATAATGTGTGAAGGATTTTATAGTATAGTTTGATTTAGTTTATGTTTCAATAGTCCCTCCATATATGATCGTATAGTTTATGTTTTGTATCAGCCTAGTTATCTTCAGATTCCATTCGTAGTCTTGCATGAATCCACACATGTTTGAACATCTGTATCAGATTATATCGCTTCATTAGAACAATAAAAAAAAAAAAATTGTTTTTGGTTTTAATTATTTTAGGTCTTGATCTACCTTCTGCATATGCTTGGACAATATTATGAAACAACCTCCTTCAATGGCATTGAAACCTCCACCAGCTTGTATAGAAATAGTATTGTCTTGGATTTCCTTCCATCAAATCAACATTCAAAGGCTCAACTTTGACTATTTTTGACATTGCATCGAAGTCTTCAAATAACTGCACCACATTGTATTAATGGATTCGCATTAATTTCAGACCAGACATACCACACAATGTTATTCAACTTATATTGATAGTCTAACAACTATGTATTGAACAACGAGTAAGCATCAAGATCAAATCACCATCGACTCATATCTACATGATGTCATTCATATTATAATTGTGTCCAACAAAACTATCTGTGATTTACTAATCTAAAATGATTTGACATGTTTGGGCGGCCAAGAATTATCTTAACCAACCTTCGACATCTCTTTGCCAAGAAAGCGGGTGTGGCAAGTTGGCAACGTAGATGCAAATAATTATTTGTATTATGTATTTAGTCTTTAGTATTTCTTTATAATAAATAGTTATTATTTTGGTATCGCAAGTAAAAATCATATGTTTTATATTTGCTTAATATTTGTTTATAAGTACCTGACAAGTATTATTGTTTTCCTTGGAGGTATTTATTCTCAATTTTCTTCTTGTCTACGACCAATCGCATCAACATATTTATGTGTGGGGTTTTGATTTTAAATCTACACAAGCTAGGAAAATTAAAAAATATTTCCTTAGTAATAAGTGGGAAATAGTTTGTTTTGTTCAGGCTAATCAAATGGCTTCGCATTTTATATGTTGTGTTTTGCTAAGATGAGGGTGGAGAGAAGGTAGGTGGTTACAGAGGAGTAGAGTACCCAACACATGTTTGTCATTGGTAGATAGTGCTATCCCTTGTAGTTTTGTGGTAGCGACTGTGTGATGTATTTTTCTATTTGAGGGTTTGTTGTTGTTACCCTTACACTTGAAGTAGCTATTTGCATTTGGGCATTATTAAGAAGTGCTTGATTGCTTACTATGAAAGGATTTAATGCATGTAAATATGTTCCTATTGATGGTGGTGCATTATTGTTCAGTATGTGATTTTTAAGTGTACTTAGTTTAACATTTTGTGGGTTCCAATTTTATACAACAACCACGAAATGCCTTAGCACTTTATCCAAGAGAAATAGAGAACACATCTACTACATCATATAACCCTACATCAAATCGCACAAAAATATATGCATCATAACACGAGCTTTCACCTGTATTTTTATTAGACCAATAAACTTTGTCAGCCATAACCCTAGCATGGGGAGCCCCTCCCTTTGTAGTACCTTCTACATATCCATAAATAATTGCATTTTTTACAAAATTCCCACTTATTGTGGACAAAGTATGGGTCCCATGTCCATCTGTATCTCTTGGCGAAATATAATCTCCTATTTTGGTGAAAATTTGAGGCTTATTTGCAAATAGATATCCCCTGATGAAGTATTTAAAACCAATAAATTTTTTGGATCGATGCCAATGATGTTTCCCTATATTTCATTGTGAATATAAAACATTTTAATTTGTTAAAATAATTAGTATTATTATTTTTGCTTTCTTGTGGGATGCTTCCCAATGGCTATTGTATCTACTTTGGAGTATTTTGCTTGCAAATATATTGAGAGAAATTTGATTCTTATTTTTTTGGGTCATCTAGTTTTGTAATTGGTTTTTATGATAGTTTAATTCTTTGTTTTTGGGAATTATTTTTGATACAAAGGAATTGAATTCCTAATAAGCCATATAATAGTGTAAAGATGAATGCACCATGATTAAAGGGGCATGCAGTTTAAAATTTTCTTAGGAACAGAGTCTGCCATATAGGAAATGTTTCTGTGATTCATATTTACACAAACAAGCAGGGAAGGATTAGGATTGGTATCTACTTATCTCTTAGCAAGAAAGTTGAGATATATATGGGAATTATCATCCTTCTCATTGTTTCACAATATCTATACACAAAAGAGACAACATTGTGAAACATGCAAGTTACAATTGCCTTTTCCTTTTCATATAAATGCACAAGATATTGCATAAAGATTGGTAAAAACAATATACATTAATTTCTGTGGAAAAATCAAGTTTTATTTTTGTTGTTTTTTGGTAGAATATAAAAATACAACCAGTAGAAAATACAATGATAAAATGGATTTGAAGTTCTTAGAAAGCTGACATCAAACAAAATGGAGTTGAAGTGCTTAAAAATTTGATGCAACATATAGTACAATATTGACACCCTTACTGAAAGTGAAAAGAGTGTTAAAACTATTTTTTGAACCCAAGTTTCTAGTTTAAAAATCTATCAATTCATTTAGGGAAATACTTTTTCCAAAAATCTATGTGCACAACCAAAGCCTCAAAATAATTAAGAGTTTTATCCACCCTTCGAAGCTGAGAGCTACTCAAATTTTTGCTATCTAAAACATTGAAAGCTACTCTAAAACTTCATAGCAGTTTTAAATAAGGCTCTAGGATAGTATTTATTCTCTTTCTAAGTCACTTTTTTTCCATTAACCCCTTTCTTTCTCAAGCAAAGCACAATAATAAGCACCCAAAGAAGATAGATTGTCCATTATCTTTCCTTGGATACTCTTCAAGTTGAGAAACCCACATCATAATACATATACAACAAGCTAGTATATAGATAAAATCACAACCACAAAATTCAAACATGTATTATTATAAATGCAATTAGAGAAAAGTCAATGTCTCTGATTTCTATGATTGTTGTGCATCAACTCCACAATTAATATCTATTAAAAAAGCATTGGAATTTCCTCGAGGGGAGAATTCAATGGTTATTAGAAAACATAATCTTAACTCTATAACCCATAACTCTTGAAGCTACTTATAGGATGCTTTCATGCAATATTCATGGAAACAAAGTGGTCCTTTAGTAAATTACTTGCATCCACAACAACATGCTCTTCTTCTAAATGAGCAGTAAACCCATTCACACTTTTAGTGTAGGAGTAAAATATTAAATCCTTGGCTGCTTCCTTGCTGTGAATAAAATAAAATTTCAAAATCATATCACATAATTACGTAATTTCATCGAATCTTGATTCTCAATCAAATCTCATAGAAAAAACCCACAAATTCATGTAGTCTCAATTGAAAATCTAGAAGAGTATTATTGAGTTGTAACCAACCATTTTTTCCTTATAAATATCATGAAAAAGATTTTTTGCCATGGTACTCATGGCAAACAATTCGATTATCAACTAACCATGAGTAATTTTAGAGTATCATGGGATTATTTATAATATTTACCTACATGTGTTTAAATAACACATTGAACTTTAGAGGATCATTTGGTGATCTGAAAACTGAAATTGCAAGTGTTGCACAAATCGAATAACACTCGTCATTTTTCTAAGATATACTAATTTCTCAACTTTTCCATTTAACTTTTATTCATGAAATAAAAACTAGAATTAAAATGAAGATCAAAATTATAAAACAGTAGAGAAAAATTAGAAGAAATCACTAGCAAATTGATAACGGAGTTCGGCTTCAATAGCCTACGTCTCCGGATCCACTCGAAGTGAGGACCATTTCAATTAATTTTGTGCATCAAATGGCTTCCAAAATCAATACAAGTCTTCAATTCACCTTCCCTGGTCTCTGCTTGCTTGAAATAATACCTCTCAGACTTGAAAATAATGGCCCAAGGCCATATAAGGCTTAATTAATTCTATAATCTTCTTAATTCTTTACACAGTCGGCTGCCTAATACCCTTCAATTAGAAATTTTATGCGTTTATAGCACTTACAAGCCCATGGCTCAAGCGGTCAAGGCTTATATTTTTGCTTGGGAGGTGTTGGGTTCAAGGCGTCGACCTCCTTCTTGGGTGCTTAGTTATCTCTTTAATCCCACATTGGCATTTTGAAAATTGTTTATATGCTTTTTAAGGGTTGGTGGCCCCCTTGATAAGTGTCGACATCCCTTTTGGGGGAGACTTAGGCATAAGGCTTAGCCAGTTTTCAAACTTAGGCACTAAGCTTGGCTAAGTCTATACTTAGGCTGATGTGTGGAGATATGTGGCTTAGCTCGTGGTGTTTACGTGGCATGATAGGTTGGCGTGGTAGATTTGAAAAGTCTTATTACAAAGTGAAAAATAATTATCCCACATTGGTGGGGTTTGAGCAGCCTTTGTAACTTAAATATAATTTCTCAAACAATAATATATGAAGATTAGGAGGCTAAGGCACCCCTCCACAAGAGTGTGTCAACCCTCGCTGAGGGCCCCCAACAAGTAAATAGCGGGGTGCACGGATCCTCATATGACTGCCTGTCAAAGACCGGAGGCTAAAAACAAACACCAAACCAAATTTTTTGCACCAATTCATATTGCCATGTGTCAAATGGTTATTGGACCACTTGGTAGGTTTAAACAGTGCCACGTCACTTTTCAACACCCATTATTCACCTGTCGCAAGAATGCTTCAGCAAGCTATATCTTGAGCATCTGGACTCCATTTTGCATTTTGGAAGAAGTAGCGGAAAGCTCTCAATGAATTCTACGATGTGAAAATGGTTCGACTAGAATTTGAAGACTTTTAAAATGAAACAGTACATGGATCCACCTTGATCAATCCTCCCCACTGGGAACTTTTGGACCTTTGAAAGTTGAAATTAATTGGTAATGAGGTGAGGGTATTTCTCCCTCACCCTTCCAGCTTCCATCCATTTGACCTTATTTGGGTGCATCCGTTTGAGACCAACACAAAGATATTCAACATCACCTCTTCGCAAAGTCCGCACATTCTTGACAAGAATAGTATCTTTCTGCAATTTTGTTAGATATTCAGAAGCAAAATCATCAACAGAAGGAATGGATACACTTTCATCATGATCAATTATCATTGGAGGCTCGTATAATTTGAGATTTTCCACATTTACAATTGAATAAATCTGCATGTAAGATGGTAAATCTAACCGAAAAGCATTTGTACCAATTTTTTTCGTAATCTGAAAAGGACCATACCAGATTGGTTTCAACTTTTTACCTTCACCTGTCAGTCTTTCCTTACTAATGTAAAGCCATACCATATCACCTACAACAAATTGGTGATCAATATGATGTTTGTCATGTCTGGCTTTATACTTGGCTTGACTTTTCTCCAATTGAGTACAAACAGTCTGATGTATGAGCTGTATTTATTCAATGAACTTATTAGCTTGAATGGCTTCTTTTGGTTCATCAACCGTTGTATCCTGTCTATAGCAAACATCTAGAGGAGATTTAGGCAAGTATCCATAACAAACTTCAAATGGAGATTTCATAGTAGAAGAATGAAGTGCCCGGTTATATGCATGTTATATGTAACACAATTGTTCATCCCATAACTTTGGATGTTTATTGCTATATCCCCTAAGCAAATGTACCACTGTGCGATTCACAACCTCTGTTTTACCATCAAATTATGGATGAAATTCAGTGCTCTTTTTTAATTTAGTGTCCATTAGTCCCCACAAAGTTGACCAAAAATCCCCAATAAATCGAGAATCCTGATCAGAAATAATTGAAGTAGGCAAACCAAAATGAACCCATACATGTTTAAAGAACAAGTGTGCAGTGCCTTCCCCAGTAATTTTCTTAGTGCAAGGAATCAAAACACACATCTTGCTAAATCTATCCACAACCACATATAAATAGTCATGTTTTCTTTGTGTCATAGGCAAACCCCCCACAAAATCCATGGAGATACTTTCCCAGGGGCGAGGAGGAATAGGTAGAGGAGTGTAAAGTCCTAGTTTCCTAGTACTAGGTTTTCTTGTGGCACAAAAAGTACATCCCTTAATATATTTGTCAACAATTTCCTATATACGGGCCCAGTAACAATACATTTTCAAATGTGCAACCATTTTAGCAACTCCAAAATGACCAGAAATAAGAGAAGTATGTCTTCTCTAATCATGTGCACCCTCTCATTTTGAGGAATGCATAGTTTACCCAAATGATACGAAAGATCATTGTGTACATGATAGTCCAATTCCTCTACTTGTCTACTACTCATCAAGTCTTTATAAACATCCTAAAAATCAAGATCATTAACATACTACTCTTTATAACTTCTTAAATCTAGCTTAGTGAAATAAATAACATGTTTTAATTGATCCAATAAATCATCAATACGAAGAAGAGGGTAACGATTCTTAATAGTAATTTTGTTTAAAGCACAAAAATCAACACATATTCGCCAAGTGCCATATTTCTTTGGCACCAAAATAATGGGCGAACCAACAGGATATGAACTTGGATGAATAATACCTCTATTCAATAGATCTATTACCTATTTTTTGATTTCCTTATTTTCCATCACTGATAACCTGTATATGCCAATGTTAGGGAGAGGAAAATCTTGCAATAGCTGAATTTCATGTTGAACTCCCCTTTTAGGGGGGAAACCCTTAGGATCCTGAAATATATCATCATAAGTATAAATGATTTCAACCAATTCATTCTCATGTTTAGGATCACAATTTTCCAAATCTTGAAAATATTCTTTTTCTTTAGACTTAATCAACATGAGACAAAAAGTCTTGCTTGAATTAACTAGTCTTTTCATTTTCCCTGTTGTAACCAAGGAAAGACTTGTTTTAATGTGATGTGCTCTGACTATATATTCAATGCCATCCTTAACAAGTAAGTACTTATTCTCCTCTCTATAAAAGATTGCTTTTCTATCATAAAGATATAGGCTTCCCAAAATAATCCCACATATGTCCAATGGGACAACATCTAACTCAACCTCATCTACGAACTTGGATGTGATGGCAAACCTTAGTCTACAAGTTTGTGAGACTTGTAGCTTCGCATTGTCACCAACCCAACCTAGTGGATAAGGCTTTGGATGGGTATTGGTTTGTAAGCCTAACTTCTTAACAACATCTTCGCAAATTAAATTTGCTTGTGAACCACTATCAAATAGAGTGTCAATCTTAGTATGTTTTGAAAGAACTCTAATGTGGAACAATTCATTTATTTTCTTATCAACATGCACACAATTCTGTTTAGAAGAAGATGCATCATTTGATGACTTAGTGCTAGAAACTGAAAGAGAAGAATCATTATGCAATCCCACAGCTGTGATCTTAGTTTCATCTCTTGAATCTAAACTTAAGTCCTGAATCGTAGCATTAGTCTTCTTTTCTTTCTTTTGAAACCTGTTAGGCCTTAACTTAGGGTGTAGTTTCCAACACTTAAACTCGTCATGACTTTTCTTGCAATGATTACAAAATGGTTTTCCTTCTTCTTTTTTAACAGTAAAAGTGGATTTCTATTTACCCTTTCTTGATGAACTTTCCCCTTTGGATTGCTTAACATTAGATTGCTTACTTTTAGCCTTAGGAAGAGATTCTTTTGATTGTTTTCCTCTAGCCTCTAAATGAGTGGCTTGTACACATACTGCATCTAAATTAGTGGGGTTGAACATAAGAATCATATGTATTAAGTAACTATGTATCCCACCTATATATTTTAGTAGTGTTTCTTGTGTGTAAAGAGGAACATTCAAAAGTAAAGATTTTTTCCTAAATTCTTGTGTATAATCTTGAACATTTTGGCCTTTTCCTTGTCTGAAACTTTGCCAATCCATCATGGGTTTTTGCATATAGCCTAAAGGATAAAATTGTTTTCAGAGTTCTTCAATAAATCCATTCCATGTAGAAATCAAGTTACCTTTTTGAAGCTCAGGTTCTTTCAACTTACTCTCCCACCAGATGAGAGATGTTCCTCCCATACGAAGAGTAGCCAAATGAATTTTTGATTCATCCCCTGCAATCTTTTGGACCCTAAAATAAACTTCTATCTGCTTGACCCAATTATCCAACTTTTCGGCATTAACTTCACTATTAAACATTGGTAATTCAAACTTAATATCTAATTTAAGTGAAGGGAGAGATTCTATAGTTTTTTTACCGTCATCCGATGAAGAAGGTTTTTCAATTTCTTTACCTTTTGATTATTGTGAATCACCTTCTTTTTCATTGTCAAATTTCCTTTGTTTTTCATGGTATAATTCCTTAACCATGCTTATCATCTCCATGAAAGCTCAACGGAAAGCTTGTTCAGATTCCATCTCTTCTTTGGCCATCTTTGAAGCACACCTTGAGCCAATCTCCGAATTATACTCAACGAGATTTCCTTCACCCTTTTGGGGTTTAGACCTTGTCAACATACACTAGCAATCACTGTTAAATAACAACCGCTTTGATACCAAAAATTTGATCTAAAAATTGAAATTGCAAGTGTTGCACAAATAGAATAACACTTGTCGCTTTTCTAAGATCTACTAATTTCTTGACTTTTTCATTTAATTTTTATTCATGAAATAAAAACTAGAATTAAAATGAAGATAAAAATTGTAAAATAGCAGAGAAAAATTAGAAAAAATCACCAGCAAATTGATAATAGAGTTTGGCTTCAATAGCTTGTCTCCGAGTCCGATTGACGTAAGGACTATGTCCATTAATTTTGTGCATCAAATGGCTTCCAAAATCAATACAAGTCTTCAATTCATCTTCCCTGGTCTCTGCTTGCCTGTAATAATATCTCTTAAACCTAAAAATAATGGCCCAAGGCCGTACAAGGCTTAATTAATTCTATAATCTTCTTAATTCTTTACATAGTTGGCTGCTTAATACCCTTCAATTAGAAATTCGCTCCCTTTATAGCACTTACAAGCCCGTGGCTCAAGCGTTCAAGGCTTATCTTTTTGCTTGGGAGGTGATGGGTTCAAGGTGCCTTCCTCCTTCTTGGGCGCTTCATTATCTCTTTAATCCCACATTGGCATTTTGAAAACTATTTATATGCCTTTTAAGGGTTAGTGGCCCCCTTGATAAGTGCCGACATCCCTTTTGGGGGAGACTTAGGTGTAAAGCTTAGCCGGTTTTCAAACTTAGGTGCTAAGCTTGGCTAAGTCTATACTTAGGCCGATGTGTGGAGATATGTGGCTTAGCTTGTGGTGTTTGCGTGGCATGATAGGTTGGTGTGGTAGATTTGAAAAGTCTTCTTACAAAGTGAAAAATAATTATCTCACATTGGTGGGGTTTGAGCAGCCTTTGTAACTTAAATATAATTTCTCAAACAATAATATATGAAGATTAGGAGGCCAAGGCACCCCTCTACAAGAGTGTGTCAACCCTTGCTGAGGGCCCCTAGTGAGCAAATAGTGGGCCCCACAGATCCTCATATGACAACCTGTCACAGACCAGAGGCTAAAAACAAACACCAAACCAATTTTTTTGCACCAATTCATATTGCCATGTGTCAAATGGTTATTGGACCACTTGGTGTGTTTAAATAGTGCCACATCACTTTTTGACACCCATTATTCACCTGTCACAAGAATGTTTCAGCTAGTTATATCTCGAGCATCCAGACTCCGTTTTGCATTCCAGAAGAAGCACCAAAAAGCTATCGATGAATTCTATGATGTGTAAATGGTTCGACCAGAATTTGAAGACTTTCAAAATGAAATGGTACATTGATCCACTTGGATCATTTGGGGCACCCATCAAGCAAATACCTTCAAGTATGTATACAAATGCCATAGATTATTTACATTAATCTGATAAATAATTGATCAATTATATGAAGTACAACATTATGGTCTTTAGCACACCTAGATTTTCATTTCCTATTGTAGCCTCACATATGCAAAGTACCATGAACTTATGGTAAGATTCTATTGATTTATTAAGCATATCCAAGGCACGTCAATCATCCTCATTTACTACTACTAAATTTTATGTCATTAAATATCCTAACAACATAATTAGACTAAGCATCCCACATGCAAATAGTACAATCCTTGGATGCCAAAACCAAGGTAGTTCCATCAATGCTAAAATTCAGGGCTCTTATACATCTATTGTGATTAAAAATGGAACCAATTACCCCATCCTCATCACTAATTTCATTATTTCCTTTGAAATATACTTTAATAACAACAACATAGACTCTCATATCATATGTACACGTATATATGTTTCTAAATGTTGCATACATGTCTACTAGGGCACTTGAAACAAAAACATCTAACGAAAAATCTTCTTTTGATCATTTCAACAAATCCATTTTGTACATTTCCTACAATCATTGTAGTTTGTGAGATGACAATGAGGCATTTTTTAAACAGTTACATGTGCATGTATGTATCTACAAGGGTAGTCACAACTAGAACATATAACTAAAATATTCTTTTGATTATGCTCTCATGGATGTCCATTTCCTCTTCAAAAACTTTCATTTTGGCATAGGCTAGGAGGATGCTAGCAAATTTTGTGGATTCTCATAGTATAATTGCCAATTACATTTGTTTTAAATTTTACAAAGCATTTTCAGCATACTCATTTTGTGCATATTATATGGTGCATTTTTTTTCCTGTATGCATAATAATACATTTGTAAAATACAATTTTATTTATTTTGTAATATGTTTTAGGGCGTAATTTATTCCATTCTTCTTTGCATTGGAGCAAGCATTTCATTGTTTACATTGAAGATATTGGTGAAGGTATGAACACTCTTATCAATTGTGAAAAACAAATTAAAAACATAGTTGGGAAAACCTTTTTTTGTAAATTTCCATTGACATTTACCTGGGAGTTATGGACATAAATTATAAGATGTAATTAACCCACCATCCACTTGTGCACATTTAGAATAATAAAAATATTGTTATAAATTGCCAATTTGCTAATAAGTATGTTTTCTTTGTCAAAAACTAGTTGCGGCATTTATTCATAAGTTCATCTAGTTCAGTAACATGAATAGAAATGGGTTTTAATTAAAACAATAGACTTGTACCCTGATACATTTGACAATATGCAATTTTTAAAAAGGAAATTAATGCTAATAAGTTTTAACTACTCCAAGCATAAAAGCATTTTTTATTGTATCTTTGGCATGAAGTGTGAGGTAGAGTATTAGAAATACTATTATGTCAATTAGAACATGTGAAATTCTACTAATATGTTAATCACAAAATGTAAATGATTTTTTGTTACATCTACTATTATGTTAATCGCAACATGTAAATGATTTTCTGTTGTATGTACTAAATGCACATGTTCTACACTTTCCAATGCACTATGTTGTCTGTTACATGTACTATGTCAACTCATTTAGCATATTATGCCAATAATATTCCTCCCACATCCAATCATCAAGTACATAGGCCACTGCATGACACTTGTTTCTTATAGTAGTCGGTCATGGTATTTTTTATTGTTCAATATATTAGATTATTTAAAATAGTACTAAAGTCAAAAATAGTAATTTTAGTGTCATTATGTCTTGATGGGTCCATTTTTTTTATAGAATTCATTTAGAACACATAAGGTCTTTAGTCATGTCAATCCAAACCAAATTAAATATGTTATTTTTATTGTTGTCTAAGTAGAATAATTTTATATTTATCAAAAGTCAAAAAGAGTTTTTTGAGTTTATGTAGGTTATCAACAAAAATAAAAATTGCCTAGATTTTAACTAGATGCAATATCACTTGTACACAACGTCTGTCATTGTAAAATAAAATTCAAAGTCTATTTCGCTAAGTAGTGATATTTAGAGGATGAAGGCTATTGAAGTTGAAGTACATTAAATGTCCTCTTGTTAGTCACAAGTGACGGGTCTATTCTATAATATTGTAACATGTTTTTAGTATTGTATTTATTTTTTGATATAGTATATTTAATTTTTTAGTGTATTGTTGGTTTGCTAAATAAACCCCTTTGTATAATTTTGGGAAAGATTCATGTTTTTTTAGGAAACTCATTTTTAGGGAGCAAGAGAAGATCATAAGATAAACTTTGGGATGGCTATCTAGCTAGTTCTGAGCTTGTGGATCTGGAAGATTCAAAATTCGGGTGCCTAAGGAAGAAGGGAAAGTCCCATAAGAACTCAAAAATCAAGGGATTAGTCGTACATCATTTGAATCATCGTTATGTATTCACAAAGGTAAAGATATAATCTATGGAGTTTTGTACCTAGGCTAAGTAACACTTTCAAGAGGTTGTTCAATTTTTTGGACAAGTAATTTTCTCTATGTTCACATTAAAGGGGAGAATATTAGGAATTAATAATGTTCACACTAAGAGGGTGAATGTTAGAAATTTAGAGTGGTGACATTATTGATTATGTATAAATAATATTGTGTTTGTAATTATGTGAGATATACTCATGTATATAGTAAAAGTTAATATGAATTATTTATCAAATAACTCATATAACAATATTAATTGTGTGAGTTTCAACAACTCACATAGAATAGTGTAAAGTTGTTGTAGGATTTATTTATGGAGATTCACTCTCCTTGTATGTTTTGTTGTTGATTAAATCAACGAATGAAATATAATAGTTTGTATATTATTATCAAGTCATGAATACAAAACAACCACTTTTATGTTGTAACCATTTATAGAATTTTTTTATATTAATAATATATATGTGTTTCAATTAAAAAATAAATAGATAAAAATAAATAAACTAACTAAAGATGTAGAAATAAATTTAATCGTGTTACAAATAAATTACCTAAATTAAAAATATGGTCTTACACTCTTACACTAAAGACGTGAAATAATAATTTTAATTTATTTTTTAATATTTTATATCATAGACTATTCTTTAAATGTATTATTTAAAAAAAAAAAATTAAACAGGGTTTAATTGGGGCCCTCACTTATATGAAATAATGAGATTTGAGACAATATAGACCTAGAAGAAGAAATGCAAAGGCAAATAATATAATAAGAAGAGAAAGAGGAGAGGAATTATAGTAAAATAAAAAAAGATACATGAACCATTGATAATGAAGCTATCTTAAACAGGTGAAAAAATCATTTCAAACCCTTCCTCAATTTAAAGAACATCTAATTAGGAAGATATTGCTTCCCTCAAACTTTTTTTTAAAAATGTTTGTCTAGAAATTCTCATCAGAATCCTCAAAGGGTTTCTCCAACACAATGATTATATAGGAGTGGAGGCTTTGAGAGGAAGCACATAAATCTATGTCAGCTATTTTAAAAAGGGACTAAGCATTGTCATAAGCTAATTTGAAGAAGGATCAACCTTTGATAGAGTCATGCATTGAATAATAGGAGGTGGTAAGTCATTGAGAGAAATAAGATGAACATTGATGATTTACAATTCCATATGAATTAAGGATAACTTCTTCTAATGGAAATGATGGATCCTAAGAAGGAGAAGAATAAGAGAGAGGAATCCCATGTGGGAAAGATTTAATCTCCACCTTAGTGGAGTAAGGAGGAGCCACCATATGGTGGTGGTTTTTAGAACCACACCACTACGTTGGTGGTGGATTTTATCACCTTTTTTCATCTCTTGTACCTGAATTTGTTTCATTAGGCTTCTTAATACACTAAACAACTAGGTGGCTATGAGATAAGGATGCATCATATCTAAAATCCTATACACATAATTTGATATTTTTTCTTCCAAATACTATTTCCCATTTTAAGTCAAATTTACTCTAAGAGGCCATTTTCAAATTTTATCTTGACTCAAAGCCTGGCAAAAGTGGTGAAATGTCTATTTTCTATCTGTCAATCATAAAATTGAAATAATCCAAGTGAAATTCCAATGGCACATAATGTGAAAGGAGTCCAGAAGTGAAGAGGGTGGTTCAAAAACTTAACCCGAATTGGGGAAAAATAAAAGAAATCCAAATATTGATTGAAAGAGCCATACAATGGCTTCATACGAAGGTTAACCCCTTCCAAAATTAGGTCTCAAATTTTATAATATATATTTTCACCTTGACATCTTCACATATAATAATGAATAAGCCATGTGCTCATGGATAATAAAAACTTTAGAGAAATCAAAGGATTCCAAATAATGGTGACCTATTGATAAAGGCCATCTAGTTTAGGCCAAAGCCTAGTGAACCTATAAATGAGCCAATGCTCTTTGAGATAGTCCTCTTATTTAAAATCCTCTCCATCCAATTTAAAAATAGAGGAAACACCTACAACTTTGAATCTAAAGTGGCCATAGTGAAGAGGTTTTGATGCTAAAATGGAAGGATTAAGCATTTCCTTAAAGTAAGGAGTAGAACAAAGGTTGGGAGAATTAGGCAGATATTAATTAGAGATGTAGTAGAGATGAAGAAGGTGATTTCAAATAAGGGTTTGAGGAAAATGACATGGATGAGAAAGATAGATTACTTTGTAATTGGATAACCAAGGAGACAAATGGGTAAGATGGATAAAAATTCCCATTGGAGAGGCAAGGAGTAAGGATGGGAATTTTGAAATTAAAAATTGCATTATTTTAATATTTTACTTATTTGTTATGCCCTCAATATAATATAGTTGTGAAAAAAGTAAACTTTTCATTTCGATAATTGTCTAGCTGAATTGGTGCCTTTATATAAATTTTCTCACATCATAAAATCCAATTGGAAAAAATGATACATTGATGTGAATTAAAGAATAAAACACATACTTTCTAGTGTGTCCCCTAAATATACTTGTCACGGACTTGTTAGTGAAGAAAGAACAACATTTTTAAATAAATATTTCCACCATAAATCTTTGGTGGTTGAGACTATTAGAACATTCTATGGTCTCATAGATGATTAAATTTTACATACATAATTAAAATCATTTCATTAAAATACAACTGCAGTGAACCCCTCCACCCACAATTTCCATGAAAATGAGGCATCTTCATGACAATAATCATAAATAATCAGAAGTAAAGGACAATTTAGATTAAATGTGAAATACCCTTCCCCACTAAGGGAGAGGGCCCAATACTTGAGAAGGCACCAATACTTTGGATAAAAAAAAGGATAAGAGTTAAACACATTTAATTAAAAATTTGGTATGAAATTTACATGTGATTGTACGAATTTGATGAAATAGTAGTGTAAACTGACCAATCCTATGATGTCTTGTCACCCTCATAAGTATAAGATACTCAATGCATATGTTTTGGTCACATTTACTTTCTAATAAATTTTAAATTTCTCATTTTATATTGATTCAAAATGTGACTTTCCCTCCATGTAAAATTTTTAATAGGTTTTGTTTTTTTTTGTAAATGTGATTTTTATAAAGAAAAATATGAAATATTATCTAAATTCAAAGAATTTAAAGCTATTGTTGAAAATGTTTCTATTTTTTCTTTTAAGATATTAATAATTAATAATGGTAGTGAATATATTAATAAATAATTTTATTCTTTTTGTATTAGTTGTGGCAGTCAAAGGGAATTAACAACTCCTTATTACCCACATTAAAATGGAATTATTGAAAGAAAAAACTATACCATTAGTACCATTATTGAAATGGCTAGAACAATGTTGCATTCTAAAAGTTTTTATGGATAAAATCAATGACTATTTTTGTGCATGTTCTAAATAAGGTTTCTACTAAAGATTTACATCTTTCTACCCTTTTATAAATGTGGTCTAAAAATAAATCTAGTGTGGCTCATATTAGGATCTTTGTTAATCTTATTTTTATCTTTGTTCATAAACTTAAAAGAAAGAAACTTGATCCTACCTCTTATTCATACATCTTTGTAGATTATGGAGGTAAAACTAAGTGATTAAGAGTGTACGATCCATTTAAAATACAAATCATTGAGAATAGAAATGTTCTTATCATTGAAAAATATTTATATTACTTCTTTGTAGAATGCCCTCAATGTTCTTCGTTAAATAAACCGGGATCTATTTTTTCTCCTTATGATGAAATTGAAGCTCTAGATGAAGTTGACCCTTTTTTGGATAACTAAAACACTGAGAAACTTGTTAAGTTTCATATTCAATATAAAAGACCTAAATGAGCAAAATCTCTAATTTAGTTTCTAGTCTTGATAATCTTAATAAATTAATTAGAAGTTAACATTATTATCATGCTTTAATGACTATGTATGAATGTGAAACTCAATATTTTGAGAAATCCATTCAATATGATAAATAAAAAATCACTATGTAAGTTGAGTGTAATACTTTAATTAAAAATCAGACCTGTGATTATATCCAACCTCTTCCTAAAATACATATTGCTAGTTGTAGATGGATTTATATAGTCAAATATAATTCAATTGGTAAAATTGACAAATTTAAAACAAGATTAGTCACTTGTGGTTTTACTCAAAAACTTGGAATTGAATATGTTGAAACATTTACTCTTGTAGAAAAATGAGTACTATTAGACTACTCAATATTGTAATTCGGAATGGTTAGGTTATACACCAAATAAATGTCAAAAATTATATTATCTAATGGTGATTTAGAAGAAGAAATATATATGACTCAACCAAAAAAATTCATTGGCCCTAACAAAGAGTGTTTTGTTTGTAACTTTAAAAAATATTTGTATGGTTTAAAACAAGCTCCTCAAACTTGGTATTTTAAAATTACTATTATTTTAAATAATTAGGTTTCTCTAACTATAATTGTGATAATGATCTCTTTGTAAAAATTGATTGTCATATTATTTTAATTGTATTATATGTTGATGATCTTCTTATTACTAGAGATATAATTAGCTTAATTCATAAATATAATGATAAATTAAGTTAAATATTTAAAATGACTAATTTATGCATTCTTCATCATTTTTTAAGAATTAATATATTTCAAGATAAAAAATCAATTGTTGTTTCACAATATTAGTAGGCACATAATCTTATTGTTAAATTTAATGGATTTATTATTTGCCTACATCCACTCCTGTTGAAGTTGGTATTAAGATTGATCCAAAACTTGCAAGTAAAAAAACTAATCCTACACTTTACAAACAAATCATTGGTTGTTTGATTTATTTAACCATTACTAAGCTAGATATTTCATTTGTTGTAAGTGTTTCTTCTAAGTTTATTAAAGATCCATATTTGAATCATTAGAAATTAACAAAACACTCTTTATTATATTAAAAGAGTAGTAAATCTTGGTTTATTTTATTCTTCCATTGATAACACTAAATTATATAATTATTGTAATGTTGACAATGCTAGTGATACCATAAATATCAAATCTACTTTTGGATATTTGTTTAAGTTTTGTGCATGTGTTATCACTTGGAGCAGAAAAAACAACCCACTGTCTCTATCTCTTCTAGTGAACCAAAGCACAAAAGTCCCATGGAAAATGCTAAACAAGTCATGTAGCTACAAATATTTTTAAGAGAATTTAATTTGGATGTTTCTCACAATATCACCTTTCATTGTGATAATAAAAACTGTATATCTCCAGTGAAAAATATAGTGTATCGCCAATGAGTTAAACATATTATATTTCATGTGTATTTTATCTTTAAAAAGTCCTCCATGCTGATATTGCTATGTAATTTTGTCTTACAAATAAATAAGTGGCAAATATTTTCACAAAATCAGTTGTTGCTACCAATTATATAATGATAGACCTTTTAAAGTTACCATTGAGGGTGAATGTACATGACAATATCACTTTATAATGGCTATGTGTTTCTTTCTTCTCTATACTTTTTCTCATTGTAAAGCATTGTAATATATCATTATGTGATTTTCGTAAAATTTGTTTGAAATTTTTACTTTTTTACCCTAATACTTTAAAACATATATTGTACTAGAGGTCCTTATGTTATAAAAGGCTCTAAGTATGCTTGGTTGATTATTTGTGATAAATTGTGACATGTAGTCTCACGATCATGCTAGCTTAAACTTACTTATAACAATATATATATTGTAATTCTTTTTATCTTAAGAGGTGATATTGGCATGGAATTTTTTTTTTTAATCTTTCAAATTTTACATAGTATATGATTCTTTTATTAAGGTGAATATGGTACATATCTCCACTTACCATTAAGGAGTGTTGTAACAAATAATGTTTAAGTGACACTATTTATCTTTAACATTATTACAATGGTTAATAAATGAAATATATATATATTTAATTTAATAACTTGGGGCAATATCGTGTAAATAAATTAAATATATTTTACTATTGAGGTTCCTCAAGGAGAAGTTGGACCTGTTGGTTACAACGATCCACCTCCACACCCTAGCATATAAAGATATCTTACCCTTGGTAAATGGCATATTGAAATTCATGAACTTTGCAAAAAAAATTATTTATATTTTCATGTGTCAAATATTGTATACAAATTTTTGTGAAGGTTTATCAAATGAATGAGAGGAATAGGATTTATGTATTAGGGTGTTTCTCATTAATGAATATCAACTGTGGGTTTTCACCTCCATTAGAGGTTTTCTCACCTATATAATATGTCATTGGTCTATATATTTACTTATTAATTACATATCTAGATATCCTTTGTGTTCTCAGATATATGTACTACATATATTTTATCATCACAAAGATGGTACATTGATTGGGTTAATGAGTCAAAAGATGCACGTTCTAGTGATCAATTTTTGGTCTCTAAAGCAAGATTTAGTTGCAATATAAAACGTGCAATTTTTTTTCCCTCATTAAATGTGTCATAAAATCATATAAGAGAAGATCATAGGATTCTCATATGCAACTCTATGAGTCAAAGGTTCATCTTTACCCCTCACGATTTTCCTACAATGACTATTCAACATTTATTCATTTTTCTCCTTAGGGACGAGAATATTATATTAAGGGATGTATTTAACTACTTTTAAATTTTATATATGAGGCACGAAGAATCATGGAATAAGGTCATTCTTGAATTTATACGTCCATCTAGATATATCCGTAAAAATGGTTTGTTGATTGTGCTAGTGAGTCAAAAGACATGTAACCTATTAATCAACTTTTAGACCTTAAAGAGAGTTTTTATTACTAGATAAAATGTGCTTCAATTTTTACCTTGACTATAGTATTATATAATACACTAGGGGTTTCTTAGATGACTCATCCATGCAAGTATATAATTTGATGATTCGTATCTACCCCTCACGATTCTCATGCAATGTCTAAGTAAAGTTTATTCTATATCTCACCTTAGGGATGAGAACATTATCTTAAGGGATGATCTAAATGCATGTAAATTTTGTATATCAGGCCTAAAATAGTATGGAATAAGGCTAGTATTACATTTATACACACATCCAAATGTGTATGTGAATATGGTTCATCAAAATTTCTAGTTATTCAAAAGATACGAGACTTACTAACCAGATTTTATCCCATAAAGAGAGTTTTGGATGTGATATAAAATGTGCCTCCATTTCTCCTTTGAATAAAGTGGTAGATAATCCTCTAGGGGGTGATTAGATGACATTTATGCAATCTTAGGAGTTGACGGTTCATCTCTACCCCTCACAATTTTTCTTGCAATGTCTACACAAAGTTTCTTTCATTTTTACCCTTAAGGAAGGGAATATTCTCTTAAAGGATCCATCTAGACACATTAAAAATTCATCTATGGGGATAGATAAAATTCAAATTAATTCCATTCCTATTTTTATATGGTCATTCAGGCAAGTTTGGGAAGATGGTTCATCGATTAGGCTAGTGAGTCAAAACCTGAATGACCTATCGACCAACTTTTGGTTTGTAGAGAGAGTTTTAGCTATGAGAGAAAATATGTTGAGAATTATTCTTCATATCAAGTGGTAGATAATATTTAGGTGGTGTTTATAGGACTTGCCCATACACATTTAGGAGTTAATGGTTCATCTGTACCTTTCATGGTTCTCTTATAATAGCTACATAAAGTTTGTTCCATTTTTACTCTTAGAGACAAGAATATTCTCTTGAGTGATGTGTCTAACTGCATGCAACTTTAGACTCTAAGGATTTAAAAAATATGGAATAATTACATTCCTATGTTTCTATGCCCATCTAGATGCATCCTTGAAGATGATTCATTTATTGGGTTAACAAGTTAAAAAATACATGACCTACTAATTGAATTTTTGTCTTTAGAGAGAGTTTTAGATGTGAGAAAAAATGTGTTTCCTTCTCTTCCTCAACTAGACTGGTAGTGAACCCTCAATGGGGTGATCATTTGAATGTCTCATGGAAGTGTAAAAAATAACAACTCATCTCTACCCCTCATAGTTCTCCTATAATATCTACACAAAGATCATCCCATTTTTAGACTTAGGGATGAGAAGACTCTCTTAAGGTACGCATTTGACCGCATAAAAATTATGTGCATATTACTTTCATACATACACTTAATAGTATAAAGGTCAATAGAAATATTTTTATGGAGTACCACTTTTATATGAATAATGACAAATCACATTCTCCATAATTTGTCCAAAATTATTTTGAGATATTTTATATAAATATGAATGCAAGAGAAATCATGTTCAGTACACACTATATTTGGTCACACAATTGTGGAAGATAATTTAATAATTATTAAGTGTTTTGTTGGCTAAGTGGGATGCATAAAAAAAGTGGGGTTTAATATTTTTTGAGTTTTTTAAGGCTGGGCATGGCAAAGGGGAACATGATGATGTAGGTGCATGTGTAAAAAGAGATCTTTAAAAATAGAAATAAAAACACAGGGATGGTGTAGATTTGATTGATGTTGCAAGTATTGTGACTTTGTGTAATGAAATAATTTCTAATAGATTAGATAAATATTCTCATGTGTGAAGATTCTTTTGTAATGTCTCAAGATTTTAATATAATATCTGGATCGAATTGTTTTCACTCAATCCAAAACTCAAATTCTATTTTATGGATTATTTATACTAGGGATATGGCATGCTTTTGTTTGGATTGTATGGAATTTGATTGGAATAAATTTGAGTCAAAATAATGGGTTGATGAATGGAATTGTATACCCCTATTGCCTGAGGAAACTAATAATTCATTCCAACCACTAGGGGATCATGAAATGACATCAATAGTTGAGTTTGACAACATCTCAGATCTTGTGCAACTAAGTACAATTTATTTATAATTTAAATGTAGCCTTAAAAATTAACTTGATATTTTATTTTTTCCTATAGGTCCTTAAAAATTGATTTTATTTTGAAATTCAAGGAATTTTTTCATAGTAATTTCCACTAAGGATAATGATGAGGGAATAAATTATTATTTATCTCATTGTGTAGAGACATAAAAAATAACCATAATTGTCATGGATGGAGAAGACCTAGTTTATCCCACTAGATTTGTGGTGGTTACAAGAACCTAGCTTCGTATAAACTTTCATTAAAAAAAGCAATGGTAATTTGAGGACTTTGAAATGAATACTATGATAATTATTCAAATTTGGTTATCACTACAAATATTCAATTCATCAAATTTAATGAATAGCCTCACAATAAAATTTTGTGGAAATTTCATGAATCCGAGCATGAATTAATTTTTAAAATACGTAAAAATAGAGTTGATACTGAAGCTACATTGGATTGAATTGTTAAGGTTAGTATTCAATACAAATTACATTTTGAATTACTATTTTAAATTAATTTATTTGATTTAGTGTATTTTAATTTAGAATTATTTTGTAATTATATGTTTATCTCTATTTTAAATCATTACTAGCAAATTTACTATAGGTTAGTGGTACTAGACGAGCTTTCAGCTTCACATGGTTGGTCTCATCAATAGATAAGATTATCTTATTGAAACAAAAAGAATCCTAAAAAATACTACTTGTTGAGTAGATAAGTTTTTTCCTCTTGGAAAGGGTCAGATAATCCTTTGGAGTTCTTAGATCACTCCCTCATGCAATTGTAGGAGCTTACATCAAAGATTTGTCTATAATTCTTATCTAAAATTCATTATATTTTTTATTATCAGAACAAGAAAATTATCTTAATGGATGTGTTTGGATACATATAAATTTTAACTCTAGGGGGTGATAGAGAACATGAAAATGGTATTCATGTGTTTATACGGGTATTTGGATGTGTCCACAATCATGGTTCATCAATTATGGTAGTGAGTCAAAATATACACATTCTACTGAGCAACTTTTGGTCTCTAAGGTGATATTTATCTATGAGAGAAAATGTGTATCTATTTAACTCTCTTCATGAGTGTCACAGAATCATCCTAGGGTGCACATAAGACTCACACATGTAACTATAGAAGCTGAAGATTCATCTCTACCCATCATAATTCTCATGTAACACCTATGAAAAATTCATTCTATTTTCTCCCTTAGGGATGAAAAGATTATCTTAAGGTATGTGTCTAGCTACGTGAAACTTTCATCTTTAGGGCCTAATGGAACATGGATGAATGCCATTCCTTTGTTTATACATCCATCTAGACATGTCTATGAAGATGGTTCATTGATTTTACTAATAAGTCAAAAGATATGTGATATACTAACCAACTTTTAGTCCCTAAAGAGTGTTATGGATATGAGAGAAAATGTTCCACCATTTATGCATCATCATGATTGATATAGAATCCTCTGTAGGTTCTCAGAAGACTCTCTTGTGCAAGTGTAGGATTTAATTGTTTGTCTCTACCCCTCACATTCATCCTACAACTCCTACACAAAGTTTTATCCATTTTTCCACTAATGACAAAAATATTCTCTTAACGGATGCATCTGGTCGCGTATAATTTTTCACTCTATATCCATTTGGAGCAACAAAAAATATTATTCATGCATTTATATGTCTATATAGATGCATTCATAAATATGGTTCATCGATTAGCCCAAAGAGTTTAATAAATAACTTACTAAATTTTAGTTCGTAAAAAGAGTTTTGGCTACAAAATAATACATGTTTTCATTTTTCTCTTAAGTGGAGTGGCAAATAATCCTCCAACAGGTGATCAAAGGACTCACCCATGAAAGTGTAATATTTGACAGTTTGCCTCTACCCCTCATGGTTATTTTGTAACACCTACACAGATTTTATCTTATTTTTTCACTTAGGTACAAGAAGATTATCTTAAGGGATGAGTCTAGGGATAAGAATACTATCTTAGGTAATGCATCTATCCACAAGAAAAATTTAATCTCCAAGGCTTGATGGAGAATAAAATAAGGTCATTCATGTATTTATACACCCATATGGACATGTCTGTGAAGACAATCATTGATTTGGCTAGTGACTAAAAAAATGTTTATTTTAGTGACCAAAATTTGGCCTCTAAAGTGATATTTGATCACGAGATAAAATTTGTATCCATTTTTCCCTTATCATGAGTGACATAAAACCATCTCATTAGTCCCTGGGGCCTGATGGATTACATAAGAAGGTCATTTCTACATTTATATGCCCATATCGGCATGTCTACAAAAATGCTTCATCGATTTAGACTAGTGAGTCAAAAGATATACGACCAACTGACCAACTTTCAATCCTTAAAAAGAGTTTTATCTAGGAAAGAAAACATGCCACCATTTCTCCCTCAAATATAATGGTATAAAATCCTTCTTGGGGTGATTACATGGCTTTTATGTGCAATTATAAGAGCTAACAATCTGTCTCTACCCCTCACAATTCTCATGCAATGCCTACACAAGGTTCATTATAGTTTTTCCCTTTAAGGTGAGAAATTTACCTTAATGTATGCATCCATCTTCATGAAAATTTAATCTTTAGGCCCTGAAGGAGTATATAATAATTACATTCTTACATTTATACACCTATCCAGACACGTATGTAAAGACAGTTCATTGATTGGGCTAGTAAGTTATAATATACGTAACCTATTATCTGAGTTTTGGACCTCAAATAGAGTTTTGGATATGAGAAAAATTTATTTCCATTTATCACTTAACCAAAATGGTGAATAATACTTTGGAGGTTCTTCGAGGACTCGATCATGCAAGTGTAGGATCTGACAATTCATCTCTACCCCTCGATTCTCCTAAAATGCCTACATAAAGTTCATTCTATTTTTTAACTTAGGGATGAGAATATTATCTTAATAAATTTGTCTATTTCCACGAAAAATTCATCTCTATGGCTCAATGAAACACAAATTAAGGCCATTATTACATTTATATGCCCATCTAAATGCATCTAGGAATATGGTTGATCGACTAGGCTAGGGAGTCAAAATATATGCAGCCTATTGATTGATTTTTTGTCTCTAGAGAGAGTTTTGATATGAAATAAATCTTATCATTATTTATACCCCATCCCAAGTGGTGAATAATCATATAGGGGTTCTTATAGTAATTACCTATGAAAATGTATTAGTAGACCATATATCTTTACCTTTATGGTTCTCCTCCAACTCCCACATAAAGTTTGTGTTATTTTTATCCTTACGAACAAGAATATTATCTTAAGAGACACGTTAAGTCATGTGTAAATTTAAACTATAGGTTATATTGAAGCATATATGAAGGTTAGTCATACATTTATGAACCTATCTAGATGTGTTTATAGAGATGGTTCATCGATTGGGCTAGTAAATCAAAAGATAAATGGCTTACTAACTAACTTTTGGTCCCTAGAGAGAGTTTTAGATATGAGAAAAAAATGTGTGAACATTTATTCCTTGACTATATTGACTAATAATCCTATACGGGTTGATCATATTAATTTCCCATGCAAGTGTAGGATCTAACAATTCATCTCTACCCCTCACAGTTCTCCTACAATCCCTGCATAAAGTTTGATTCATTTTTTCATTTAGGGATAAGAAGAATCTCTTAAGAGATGTGTTTGACCACATAAAAAATTTTAATTTGGGGCATAGTAGATCATGGACAAAGACTTTTAAGGATTTTATTTACCCCTTTAGATGTGTTCACAAAGATGGTTTGTCAATTAGGCTAATGATTCAAAAAATACGTGATCGATTGACTGAATTTTGGTCCCTAAAATGAGTTTTGGTTATGAGAGAAAACATGCCATATTTTATTCCTCATTTTTAGTGGTAAATAATCATACACTAGGTTCTTAGATTACTTTTCCATGGAATTTATTGAGCTAACGATTCATCTCTACCTCTTATACTTCTCCTGAATGCTTACGTAAAGTTTGTTCTATTTTTCACTTGGGGATTAGAAGATTATCTTAAGGGATGCATTAGAACACTGTGAATTTCATATTTATGGTTTGATAAATAATATAATATGGTAATTATTAAATTTATACACCCATCTAGACGTGTCTAAAAATATGGTTCATCGATTGGCCTAGCGAGTTAAAATATACATAACTATTAACCAATTTTTGGTCTTTGAAGTGAGATTTAACTGCAAAAGAAAATGTGTAACCATTTCACCCTCATTGAGAGTTGTATATTATATTCTTGAGGGTGATTATAGTACTCTCGCATGAAACTATAGGAGCTAAATATTTGTATCTACCACTCACAATTTTCCTATAATGATTATACAAAATTCATTCCTTTTTTCCCTTTAGGGATGAGAAGTGTTTCACTATTTTAATTTATTTTATTTTAGGCAAGCAAGAAGAAATTTTAAAGAAGGGTGTGGTATAAAAACATGATGTGTTGTGTGCATGTGATTCTAGATGATTTTAGATACTCCTATTTGTTTGGGGAAGATGACCTATATATATGAAAGTAACTTGAAGAATGGTTGATTAGTGAGATAGTTGGGTGGATTGCCTAACGTGAGCTAGATACAAGAAGCACTGAGCTCGCTCAGAAGATATCAATCCACACTTTTAAAACATTTAATTTATTAAAAATAAAATTAAATGCTTGCATAAAATAACAAAAGGTGTTGAAATCAAATGCAAGAGATAAATGAAGTCATTTTATTAAAATAACAATAACTTGATGATGACTAGTGCTAAATTTTTAAAACCTAATTCAAAAAATAAGTTGAACCTCTATGATGTAGTAGAAAATCAAAACTTATAATTTGGGTATGGACTAGTAGGTGAATTTTTTTTGTTTTAAAATAGAACACACAGTGACCATCAACAGTTAGGACCAATCATCGACAGTTAGGGTATGACCCTCGACGATTACTATGAAATTTGGTTTGGGTAAGAAAGGGTATTGGAGTGAGTTGCAAAAAGTTTTTAAATGTGATTTATGGGTTGGATATTTGTCGTGAGTGAGAAATTAATTATCATAAGTACATGTTTCATAGTTGGGTATTTAGGGGAGTAATAATGGTTTGAGGGTGGTTTAGGGTAGAGGGTGAAATGTTTGGAATTGCCAAATTCTAACCCAATTACACTAATGACTGGTGGTTAAGACATTGGAAAATGGTCTAATGTTAATAAAGGGTTCATAAGGATCCATAAGGAATAAGTTTTGTAGGTTAGGGTCATTAAATGTCAGGGTATAAATGGTCTCTAGGCTGAGTATCAATCAACTAGCCATTAGTTTAGGTAGTTGAGTTGTAAATAGGCTTTATTTAATTAATTAAATTAACTAATTTAGCCAAAGGGGGTAAATGGGTATGTTTAAGGATTTTAATAGGTAATCCTAACCCAAGGGGATAAGGGGACCAAGGGGTGTGTGGATGCCGACTAGAACCATGTTAAATGGTTTTTGAGTTTACATTTTCCCCCTTTTTGTTATGTAGTTTGCATTCTCAAGATATGAAATAAAAACAACAGGTGTAATGGCAAGTTGGATGGATGCCCTAAGTATAGGAGGAGGTGTTCTCCCTCAAACCCAAATACGATGAGGTGAAAATGGAGTTGGGTGTGGGATTGACAAGTGTAAATGGGCGTTAAAATGGGTAGGATGGTACAAAGTGGAAAAATAGGTAGTGACAAGGAGATCAAGTGACAAGTGAATCATGCCACTGCATTTAGATGTAAAAGATATGGGTGCACTCGTAAACTCATGTCATCTGAGCAAAGGTCATCTTAATATCAAGGGTCCAAAAATTGAGTGATCTTAAGAAAATAGAATAGGTTGCAAGTGTCAAAATTACCAATAGGCATAATCAAAGGCATATGAAAGGTTAATGTTCAAAATGGTCGAGGGTGAGTGTATTGTCATAAAACATGGCAAAGTGGAAAAAATGATGTTTAAGGGTAATGATTGGTGAGGATAGTATGGCACAAGATGAATGAAGAAACTATCAAAGTGTCCAAAATAGAACTACGTATATGTTGTAAGGTTAAGTTAGACAAGGGGTCCTAGTGGAAAAATTAAGGGTAGGGTGTAAAAACCCTAACTAGGTTGATCGATGGTTGTTGGAGTTGACTAATGGTGGTCTATATGTGACAATCAGTGGTCACATAAAACCATAAAAGGGGCCCATAGCCACAAAAATGTCAAAAGGAAATCTTATTTTTTAATTTTTGATTATGTTGATTGCCAAGTAATCTACTAATTGTCTAAGTGAAAATGACACTTGTCCCTGTGAGTTGATAGTGGGTTGAGTAGATGGTGTGTTTGACTAGGATAAACGTAGGCTAGGTGGGTCAGAGAGGAGGTAAGGATGTAGAGAGGAAGAGTTTGAGCATGGGGATGAGCGGTAGCGGTGGTACAGGGCTCCACCATGATGATGGACATGGAATGAGGTAGACCTCTTGTCTAGCTTTGTGTTTGCTTTTGCTTGTTTGTTGTTTGAGTGTGTGTGCATTATAAAATGGTAGGTTTTAATTTTTTGGTATAAAATTGGGTATCAGTGGGGGGAATTAGTTATAAAAATGAATTAGAAATAGGCTTTATTTAATTAATTAATTTAGCCAAAGGGGGTAAATGGGTATGTTTAAGGATTTTAATAGGTAATCCTAACCCAAGAGGCTAAGGGGGCCAAGGGGTGTGTGGATGCTGACTAGAACCATGTTACATAGTTTTTGAGTGTCTACATTTTCCCCCTTTTTGTTACGTAGTTTGTATCCTCAATCTATGAAATAAAAAAATAGGTGTAATGGCAAGTTGGATGGATGCCCTAAGTATAGGAGGAGGTGTTTTCCATCAAACCTAGATACAATGAGGTGAAAATGGATTTGGGAATAACATTGACATGTGTAAATGGGTGGTAAAATGGGTAGGATGGTACAAAGTGGAAAAATAGGTAGTGACAAGGAGATCAAGTGACAAGGGAACTAGGCCACTATATTTAGACGTAAAAGATATGAATGTACTTGTAAACTCATGTCATTTGAGCAAAGGTCATTTTAATATCAATGGTCCAAAAATTGAGTGATCCTAAGAAAATAGAATAGGTTGAAAGTGTCAAAATTACCAATAGGCATAATCAAAGGCATTTGAAAGGTTAATTTTCAAAATGGCCGAGGGTGAGTGTATTGTTATAAAAAATGGAAAAGTGGCAAAAATGATGTTTAAAGGTAATGATTGGTGAGGTTAGTATGGCACAAGAGGAACGAAGAAACTATCAAAGTGTCCAAAGTAGAACTAGGTATATGGTGTAAGGTTGAGTTAGATAAGGGGACCTAGTGGAAAAACTAAGGGTAGGGTGTAAAAACCCTAACTAGGTTGATCAGTGGCGGTTGGAGTCGACTAATGGTGGTTGATATATGACTATCAGTGGTCACATAAAACCATAAAAAGGGTTCGTAGCCATAAAAAGGTCAAAAGGAAATCTTATTTTTTCATTTTTGATTGTGTTGATTGCCAAGTAATCTATCGATTGTCTAAGTGAAAATGACACTTGTCCCTGTGAGTTGATAGTGGGTTAAATGGATGGTGTGTTGGACTAGGATAGACATAGGCCAGGTGGGTCAAAGAGGAGGTAAGGATGTAGAGAGGAAAAGGTCAAACATGGGGATGAGTGATAGTCATGGTACAAAGGGCTCCACCATGATGATGGTCATGGTGTGAGGTAGGCCTCTTGTCTATCTTTGTGTATGCTTTTGCTTGTTTGTTGTTTGAGTGTGTGTGCATTGTAAAATGGTAGGTTTTAATTTTATGGTATAAAATTGGGTATAGGTGGGGGGAATTAGTTATACAAATGAAGGTGAAGTAGGAAATAGATCAGGTTTAGCCAAGAAATTAGGTTTTTTATTGAGGTATTAGGGATTTTTGGGTAGGACCTAGGGTTTGGTCATTGGTGGTCGTTACATAGAGACAATCAGTGGTAGATATTAACCAACACTAGTTGATAGTATACTGGTGGATGGTCACTATGTTGACTATCAGTGGTCCAAAACCTTAACCATCACTAGTTGAGGATCGATCAATAGTGACTCCACAAAGAACCATCACTAGTTGGGACTCGACTGTCAGTGGTCTGTAAAAAAAGCTAAGGAATAGGTTAAGGTATGGTTTGGTTTTAAGAGTGGAAATAAAATTTAGAGTTAACGGTAGTTTCATAGAATTAGGCATGTAATAGGTTAGTAGGGGGTAGGGTTAATAGGTATAACTCATAGGCTATGTTGGAAGGGTAAGGTAAGTTAAGGTATATGTCTATCCTTACAAGTGAGGGAGCAACTGGAAATGCAAGACAAAGTGCCTCTACTTTTAGATGAGATACGTAAGGGCATGATGCTATCTAAGTGAGAACACATGGAAACAGTTAGATTAGGCAACATGCACTATTACTAACACGTGTTAAGAAACATAGTGATGTTGGTATCCCTCATCAAGAGATAAGACCTGACTACCAATACTTTCTTATTATCAACTAGGGAGATGACTATTCTACTAGAGGATATACATAGGATTTTATGAATATTGAAATGGGGTGAGGTGATAGAGCACATATACCTTGAGGAGTGAGATGTATATATGGACTAGTTGTTTGAGGTGGACTTCATTTAGGCAAGGTGACACATAGGAGGCTTCTACTTTAGATCCATGTACTAGATGGATAGAGTATGGAGATGACTAGTTACCATGATGATGATAGTTGTGACATGTTACATGATTCTAGACTCGAGTGGAGGTAGATTTCATTGGGTTCTATTAGGCATCCCAACAGACATGATGGTTGATTAGATGATGTTTTCATGGACCCTACTTTGACTAGTGCAGATCTATCGTGAGCTTTGGGGTATTGCATTCATAGGAGGTATGGCATGAGTGTCTAAGTTTTTATGCATTAATGGGCCTATGAGCATATCAGGGTGTTACAACTAGTTGGACTGCCATGGCATACTTGGGATTAGAGAGGTTATAGGGTCAGTTTTATGAGATGGAGAGATGATCAAGCACTTATAGCAATAGTGGAAATGGTACAAGATCTATATTGGTTCAGAGATAGATTAGATGTGTTGGTTGATGGGGAGGTCATCTAGAGACCTTACACAACATTCCCCTTATGACAAGGCTATACCAGACATGATTTTTCACTATAGAGATACAAGTGGTTTGATGGGAAATGGGAGGATGAGGTAGAGTTGATCCCATTTGACAAGGTCAAAAGATAGTTTGGATTAATTTAGGGTGTTTTGAGGGCCTTCCCCAAATATAGGAAAGAGAACACAAAGGTACCACTACCACCTCCATACGTAATCGAGGTGGAGATTGATCATGAGGAGCTATTAGTGGCCATAGACATTGATGATGTTGGTGTTACATAGGATTGCATTGTATGGTTTCATGGTCATTATGCAGTGGTAGGATTTGGAGGACATGGTATACAGGTTGGAGGTATATGTGGGCAATAGGCTTCTGATCTAGATATAGAGGAGGGAGATGGGGATTAAATGGTTGTGGATGCCTTGAACAGATAGGTGTTTGTGATAGAGAAAGACCAGTCAAGAGCATCATTAGTCACAACATAGGAAATGTTGGCAGTGATGACTCTAGAGAGAGATACTATATAAGGTTAGCTTACAGGGAGGACATAAGAGAGGGATACTCTCTAGGGATAGGTCACTACTTTTAATCAGGAGAGATACCAAACATGGGGACACATATCAAGCCTCATATAGGAGATATATATAGCATGAGCTTAGTTATCCTCTATCACATAGCTGAGAGATTAGGCACAGGGTCAAGTTACCTTGATATTTAGAGAGAGGAATTCCCTTAGATAGGAAGGAGGGCATGTACCATCAAGACCATCACAGACTATTGTTATGTCTAGATATGTGGCCACATTTGAGGAGCTCAAATATTATAAGGAATTAGTCTTTACTCACCTTTTAGATCATCCTTGCTTTTACAAGTATGTGGTAGAGCATATTGTTGGAGGGAGAGTCAATAGTGCTACACCTAGTCAGTGGGTAGTATTTGTAGGTGTAAAGAGGGGTCTGATAGATGGATAAGATCTAGGGACTATCAATGCTCCAACACCCTAGACTCTATGAGACTCTCTATTTTGTATTTATATGATTATGATATCAGTCGGTGAGTTGATGCACCAAGATGTATATACCCTTTTTTTACAGATATGGACATTATGATGATATATATGATTATTTTAATTATGATCAATGATGTGATTATGGTTGATGGATGTTGTCTATGTTTATGGTTATTGATGATGTGATGATGTTGTTTATGATGTTACATGACATAGTTATGATATTTGATTAACATTTTACTTATGAGTAGATGTATGCTTATTTAGATATTTATAAATGTGGATGTTGTAAATTAATGAATCTATGCAATGGATAACACATGTGAATGACTCATTGATTTAAAAAAGACAAGATTAAATTATTATAAATGTGATAAAATGGTTATGGTTATTTGGATTGATGTGATTGTTACTTATATAGATGAGATGATATTTGATATATGAGATGGTGAATTTATTAAAATGTCTTCATGGTTAAAAACACTTAAACAAATAAGATAAATGGCAATCACTAAATACAACACATAATGTTTTATAAATGTTTTAATGATTTTCATTTAATTAGATGAAGGGTGGATCATCTTAAATACATAGATGAAGTTTGGACAATAAAACTATATGTTAAGCACGAAATATACTGAGAGGGGGGGGTGAATCAGTATATTATATATCTTATAAAACTTTTCCTTTATCAAATTCCACTTAATCAAACATTCAAGATATGAAATAAAACTCAAACAATAAACACCACACAAGATAGAGAGAGACACCATATATAACGTGAAAACCTAATGTGGGAAAAACCATAGAGAATCAATCTCAAATATATTCGTGAGAAAAAACCCACAGGAGCACCATACCCCTTTTTCAAGTACCACCTCAGCTACAATTCATGAGCACCAACCCACAGGAGCTTCAAACCCCTTTGTTGAGCACCAAACCAGCACCTATTTATGAGCACCAACCCATAGGAGCACCAACCCCTTTGCCAAGCACCAACCCACAGGAGCACCAACCCCTTTGCCGAGCACCAACCCAACACCTATTCATGAGCACCAACCCACAAGAGCACCAACCCCTTTGTGTATACCACACACCTATCTCTCAATGTTTCTATCTTAACAAATGAGAGATCAATACAACATCTCCTTCCTCTCTCTCACCTTTGCTCTTCTAAGCTAGATATAGCAAATACAAATCATATTCATCTCTCACAATTGCTCTTCTAAGCTAGATATTACAATATCAAATCAACCTCTCACTCTTGTGTTACAAATGGCTACTCAAGCCTTTATTTATAGCTTTCCAAATGACCTTTGGCCTTCCCCCTTTGTGACCCTTCAATCCTCATGGAAAATGGTGCCAATCTTGGATGACTCTTCATATCTAAGCATTTGAAAAGTCATGTGGTGACCCTTCATGACCAAAAATGTCCTTCACTCTTTTATCTTCACTAGGTGACTCTTGGTATTCCCCAAGATGACTCTTCATGGGAAAATGCATCCCATCCTTCTTTTGTCTTTATCCCATGGCTCTTCGACTTCTCCATGGGCCCTTCTTTTGTCTCATATGTAACCAAAAATATATTCGTTAATATTAAATAAATATTAACTCACATTAGCCAAGATAAACAACATTAAATGTAATGGGGCCTTTATCACCAATAATACTAAACCTTTGACATCAATGACAATATTTCCAACACTATATGTAAGAAAAGAAAATAAAGGTAAAACACTCAAAAGATAAGCGTCTTAATGAATATATCAATGAGTAGGTATGATAAATAAGAAGGAGATAGGATGTTATTTATTTGGTAAAGATAAAAATTGAAAGCAAGCTTTATTGGCTTATGAACATAAGACCTTCACATTCTTTGCATTAGAGCTCATTGATTTGTTAAAAAATTTCTTGATCACATAGTGTCAAGTAAGCTCAAAATCCCTTATTTATAGAAGGTAAAAAGAGAGATGGATGATAATGGAACCTGTTTATGAGACTAGCTTACCCCTTCTATAGGTTACCAAAGAGTCAGTATAAACACGTCTATGTCATAGATGGTTTAGACTAATTGATGCAAGAAGTCTACTTATTAAATCTAATTATGGCTTCCTAAATTATTTTGTTTTTTTAATTTTTGATAGTGGGTATTTTTGATGTTTTTATGGGTTGGGAAAGCTGATCAATGTGAGAAGCTTCCATAATATTGCTTGATTTGACAAATTATTTACTTATCCATCCTTTAGGGGAGTGGTCTAAGCTTTTGAGATTTGTGTTAGGATTTGATAGTTTTCCTTCAAGGGAGAAGTATACCTTATATTAAGCAATTTATATTTGGTTTAATAGTTGTCTTTCAAGGGAGAAATATGATAATGCTAGGAATGACCCATAGGATATATGATTTTTGTTTTTGCTCTTATTTAGACATAAACTTTCTTATATAGGCTTAAGGGCTTACCTTTATGGAGGTAAAACTAAAGCACAAGAAGGTTAAATAATAGGTGAGAGGATGATTTGAGAGATAAAAACCATGAGATTCTATCCTATTAGGGATGCAAAGTATCCATGAGAATAATGCCATGAGTAAAGATATGGTACCCATATTTAGGATTCAAAGCTATAACTATGATGGATAATCACATGATTCTATGCTATAATCATCTATCCTCAAACTGAGGGGATGAAGGTGAAAATCTTGTTAAAACAAGGGATGAGCTTAAGTTAGACAGAAGGTGAGTTTGATCTTGTTTAATTAAAGAAATGATGTAAATATGAAGCATTGAGGGGCTCATGTTACAAATTCCCTTCAAGAGATGATATTGGTAAGCTCTTGATCCATATTTGTGTGTTATGATATAAGGTCCAATCCAATTGAAAAAAACTTTCCACACTTATTTTTCTCCATATTGGTTACATGTCGATTCTCTTTTAAGATGAGATATTCGATGTTGAATTCTGTTCTCTTAGGATTTTTTATAAGCATGCTTAATTCATTCTTGATAGACATGAATATGTTTAAGCATGGCCAAATGGTGCTCATCCAATAGCTCAAGTTGGGCTAAATGTTCTTGATGATAATCACCCTTAGAAATGATATCCTATAAGGATATGCAAAGAGAGGGAATTTTTACTTTGAAAGGCAAGACAACCTCTACTCCAAAAATAAGAGAGAAAGGGGTAGCACCTATAGGGGTTTGAATGCTAGTACAATATGCCCATAAGGTAAAGGGAATGTGTAAATGTTAATCCTGACTAGATGCATTAACCATTTTAGTTAGCATTTTTTTAAAGGGTTTTGTTAGATGTTTTAACATGTCCATTAGCTTATGGATAATAAGGTGATGTAAAACTTAATTTAATATCGAATGCATCATAAATATCTTATACATTTTTATTTTAAAAATATTTACCATTATCAGTGATAATTTTATGAGGAACAATGAAATGGCAGATAATGTTATGGTTTATAAAGTTGATATTTTCAACTTTGGTTGATATGATGGGAATAGCTTGTACTGAATTGGTGAAATATTTTGTTGTAAGAATGATCGAATAGCGTTTCTACAAAGAATAGGCGTTAATTTCACCAATGAGATCTAATCCCCACTATGATAAGGGCTAGAAATCTTTAGAGAACTGAAGACTATGACTAGGCATGTGATACAAATTAGCATGCTACTGACATTTAACACACTTATTTACATAATCATAATGGTCTTGGTTAAGGGTAGGCCAATAATATCTAATGCAAAGGATACATTTAGTGATAGATAGACCACTAAAGTGTCCCCCACAAATCCCATCATATGTTTCCTTGATAGCATGAGATATTTTATGACCACATAAGCAACATAAGAGGAGACCATTAAAAGCCACATTTATAAATAATTACCCCAATATGGTATAACAATAGGTACTCTAAATAAACACTCTTTGACCATTCATATAAAGATTGGAAGGAATGATGACTAACATGAGATAGTCAAAGATCTATTTATATCAAAGATCAGGTTGGGCCTCCTCCACACTGTAGATGGAAGGAATGCCTTATTTAGTATAAGAGGGTTTATTAAGGTGATTTATAGTGACAAAGAGGTTAGAATCATAAGGCATGGATGGGAGCTAGGAAATAAGAGAATCCATTATATTAATGAACATGTTTATAAATTACAGTATGGATTAGATAAGGTAATACTCAAATGACATTAAGAGTATATCTACTAGTTTTTTGTACTATTGTAAAACACCATTCTTACATTGGTAAGAGTTTTTTATTTGATTGACCATAATTTGGGAGTCACCAAAAATACTAATCATTTTGACTCCTAAGGCTAAAGTAGTTTAGAGACCTATCACTAGGGCTTCGTACTTAGCCATGTTATTGGTACAATCAAAATCAAGCTTGAAGGATAAATGAAGAGGTTCATCATCAAGGGGAATAAGGACGATACCATCTCCCCCATTATGATAACATTTTTATCCATCAAATAACATGGTCATTTTGTAGGTGATATCCTCTTAAGAAAGGGTCACAATGGACTCATCAAGAAACTCGAGAGGGGAAGGTTGGTTGTCTGCTAAGGGTGCTTTGGCTAATTAGTCATCAATTAATTTCCCTTTAAATGACATCTATTAGAGGAACTCAAGATCAAACTCATCTACATACGTGAGCCATTTAGCCATATGTTGGTTCTGGTATGGCTTAGAATGTATATACTTGAGTGGGTCAATTTTGGTTATGACATATGTTTTATGGTTAAGGAGGTAATGGCAAAGTTTGGAAGCCACAAAGACCAAGGTGAGATAAATTTTATCAGTATGGGTGTACCAAATTTCATACTCTATAAGCATTTAACTTATATAGTATGTAGATTGCTCTTTATGCTTATCATCATGATGTGTAGCATTGCCCCTAAGGAGTGGTTGGTCATGGAAATATATAGGTAGAAACATTGATCCTCTTTTAGAGGAACAAGAATGGGTGGAGAAATAAGATATTCCTTAAGTGATTCAAAGGCCTTTTGATAGTCTTTGTTCCACTTAAAATGTATATCCTTTTTCAAAAGGTGATGGAAAGGTTGGCATTTGTCAGATAGCTGAGAGATGAAGTGATGAATGGATTAGAGCTTCCCCTATAAACTATGGAGTTGCTTAAGATTATTAAAAGGAGCCATGTCAAGGATTTCCTTGACTTTAGTGGGATTGACTTTGATTCTATGGAGAGATACAATAAATCCAAGAAGCTTGCCTTATAACACCCCAAATATGCACTTCTTGGGGTTAAGGTAGACATAGAAATAGATAATATGTTTAAAGATAAACTTTAGGACTGCCAAATAATCTTTATGACATTTAGACTTTCCAAGAAGGTCATCTACGTAGTCTTATATGGTTTTGTGAATAAGTTCATGAAAGATATAGATCATATCATGTTGGTATATTGCACCAGCATTCTTCAGACCAAAAGGCATGACCCTATAGTAGAAGGTTCCCCATGGGGTGATAAAGGTGGTTTTATGTTGATCTTTAGGGGAAATCAAGATTTGATTATAGTCTGAGAACCCATCCATAAGAGATAGCATCTCATGGCTGACTGTAAGATCAACAAGTTGGTTAATTCTTAGAAAATGGAAGTCATCCTTTGGGAAAGCAAGGTTAAGATCATGAAAATCCATGTAAATGTGAAGTCCACTTATTACTTTGGTAATAAAAAACATTTGAGACCCATTAGGGATAGTTAATGGGTTGGATGAAATTAATGGATATGAGGAATCGAAGCTCTTATTTGACAAGAAGGGCTATGCGAGGGTGTGCAACCAATAAAGCTTTTGCCTGATAAGTTTGGCATTACAAGTTGTAACAATGTTATGGGTGGTGATGGAAGGGTTGATTCCTGACATGTCATTGTAATACTAATTAAATTTTATGCTACAGTCTTGTAGAAAGGAAGATAAATCTTAATGCTCCAATGGATCTAGGGATTGGCCAATTTTTATGATGCATGGGCTATCCTAAGTTCCCAAGTTAACATCCGTGGTGGACTCATTCAACATGGTTGAAGTCTCAAGGTTAAGAGATTTATGGATAGAGGAATATTATACACCAAGATTGTGAGAAGAGGATCACCATCTTGACACTGAATAGTATTAATGGTAGGAGAGTCATGTTCTACCATTTCAGGATGAGTCAGAGGAATGGTTATGGTCTCCCCATCTTTTTGACAAGTCAATGGTCCCAAAATGATCATGTTGATGAAAAAAAGTTGAAGGGAATGATATCGATATCCTTAGATTTTTATGAAGGGGTTGGCAAATATGGGATGTCTTACTCAACAATGGTGACAAGAGGCGAGTTGGTTGGCTCTTCTGGTAGAATGAATATGAGACCAAATATTTCATAAGGTTTTTGGGTCTTACATAGAATCAAATCATGTGTTATGTGCTCATAACATCCTAGACTAAATCCCTTCTAAGCACACCTATGGATGCATGTCTTAGCAAACTCTAGTTTATCCAAGTAGGATAAATTGGAGGTGGATGGTCTAGGAGAAGAGGAGGTAGCAAAAGTGGAAAGTGGTTTGTCAAGTACCCCATAAACAACATTAGTTTGGAGATTGGGAGGCTTAAAAGTAATAATGGTTCTGATATTGGAATCATAACTCATATTTTGGTTAAGGTTCCCATAGGCATCCAAAGTCAAGATGCGATACTCCAAAAATGAGAGATGTTGGAATGTTGATTCCAAGGTGTCCTTAGTGGGGGATTTGGGTGGAAGGTATGGAAGAGATACTACAAGTTTGGTTGATGGACAAAGAAGCGGATTCATCTATGGTTGGTGAAGGATTGGTTGATGGAAGGAAGAGAACATCATTAGTTTGGTAGGTCATATATCATGATGCAAAAGGACTTGGGTTAGCTCGTATTATAATGACTTGACATTCATGCTCAAACTTGATTCTTTTTAATGTATTACATCTACTAACATCATGTCCAATTACATGGTGGTAACCACACAATTTGTTTTCATTATACCAACTAGGTATAGGATGACAAGAATCAAATTATTGTGGGGGTTTGATTGGAGGAAGTTGTATGATATTTTCTTTTAATAATTTTTCAAAAAATGAAGCATGACTCCCCTATCAAAGTGTATTGCTTTTGGTTATTAAGGTTTTGGGTTTGGGTATTTTAATTGGAAGAATTGGATTGGTTGACAATAGGTGAGAGAGTTGTTTTAAGCACAACTGAATTTATGGTTCCCTTGGTTTTGGTGTTGTTGTTGGTTTGATTGTTAGTTTTGGAGGAAAAAGCTTCATTTGAATTAAAATTATGAACCTGCAAAGTGGAGGAAATATGTTTGGCACAACCCTGAGAGAAAATCTCAATCAACTTGAGTTGGGGTAAAGAGAAATAAATATGGGTAATAAAACCTCTCCAATGGAACACAAAGCCGGCAATTGACTCATCCTAAAATTTCTTGATGGAGTAAATATTGGTGATAGAGACATTCTTAGAAATATTTATAGAGAAATGATCTAAGAAGGTTTGGGATAATTGGGCAAAAGAGAAGAGGGAGTGTTTGGTGATATAACTATACCAATCTAATGCCAGACTAGATAAGGACATGGAATATGTGTGGAGAAGGAGAGCGTCATCATAATAAATGAAGTAACAAGGATGCCTAAATGCTCTAAGATGTTGTTGGGGATCTTCCTTGCTCTAAAATATCAGAAATTTCATAAGTTCCCATTGAGGAGGGTATGGTTATACTGGGATGGATGGGTGAATTGGTTCATTTAAAATTTTATTGTATGATAAGAGGTTATGGGAACCAAAAACATAAGACTCTAGATTGGTAATCTTGTCCACTAATATCTTGATTAGATCGATTTGTAGTTGTGCACCCCCATAGTTGTAAAATATATTATGTTGGGGTTGGGTAGGTGCAACATACGAGTATCTATTAGAAGGTTGGGAGGATGCCACATATTTTTAAGTGTACATGGCTGGTTTGGAAGAAACTACATATGGGTAAGTGACAATAGGAGGTTGGGTAGAAGGTAGAGGCACATAACCTTGTGGGTTAGGGATATAGCCTAGGGTGGGTGCAATGGACACTTGTTGGGGAATAGACATTGGTTGGGTTGGAGGAGTGGTTGGGTTGATGGGTTGAAGGTGGGTGGTAACCTTAGTTCTAATAAGTGGAAGGGTAGAAGGTATGCAAATTACTAAATTATGGAATGGGGTGGAGGTTGGGCATGCCAAAATGTTTCACTATTTTTTTTTTTTTTTAAATTTTAGGAAAGCAAGAAGAAACCGTAAAGAAGGGTGTGGTATAAAAAACTGATGTGTTTTGCATGAATGAATCCATACGATTGTAGATACTCTTATTTATTTGGGTAGGATGAACTGTAGATAAGAAAACAACTAGAAGAATGGTTGATTAGTGAGATTGTTAGGTGGACTGCCTAGCATGAGCTAGATCCAAGAAGCACTGAGCTTCCTTGGAGGCTATCAATCCACACTTTTAAAACACTTAAGTTATAAAAAATGAAAGTAAATTCTTCCATAAAATAACAAAAAGCATTGAAATCAAATGTAAGAGATAAATGAAGTGATTTTATTAAAATAACAATAACTTGATAAAAACTAGTGTTAAATTATTCAAACCTAATTTAGAAAATAAGTTGGACCTATGTGATGTAAAAAAAACTCAAAAATTAGAATTTGGGTACAAACTGATAGGTGAAATCTAATTTTTATTGTAAAATAGAAAACACTTTGACCGTTGGCAGTTAGGACCAACCATCAGTGTATGACCATCAACAATTACTATGAAGTTTAGTTTGGGCAAGAAAGGCTATTGGAGTGAGTTGTAGAAAGGTTCTAAAGGTGATTTCTAGGCTGGGTGTTGGTTGTGAGTGAGAAATGAATTCTCAGAAGTCCCTAGTTTAAAGGTTGGGTATTCAGGGGAGTAAGAATGGTTTGTGGGTAGTTTGGGGTAGAGGGTGAAGTGTCTAGAATTGTATAACTCCAACACAAGGAATGAGATGAAAGGAAATGGGAATGGATACAAGCAATGAAACTATTAAAACTAATTACTACACTTGATGAAAAAGTGCAGATACTTAGCTCTAAGTTTTCTAGTCTAGAAGAGTGTTGAGGTTCACTAAAAGCTATTATGGATCCTAGAGCTATGTCGATAGAGTAATGATAGTTAGCGATGTCTCTGATCTAGATCCTAGTTCACCTAGGAGATTTGATTTACCTAATAGTAATATTATCTCATGCCATAATGAATTCAACCTCATAAGGCAAACTCTTGGTAACATTAAATAACCACCAATGGTCTTAGTCAACTGTTATCGATCGAGAGGTGACTACTGATGGTTAGGGTGAACTAGTAAAAATTAGATAAAATTAGAAAATTACATGAATAAATAGTGGTTAAGATAGTGAGACATGGTCCAAGGTTAATAAAGGGTTCATGGGGATGCATGAGGAATAAGTCTAGGAGGTTAGGGTCATTAAATGTCAAGGTAGAAATGGTCTCTAGGCTAGGTGTCGATTAACTAGCCATTGGTTTGAGTAGGTGAGTTGTAAATAGGATTTATTTATTTAATTAACTTAATTAATTTATCCAAAGGGGATAAATGGGAATGTTTAAGGATTTTAATAGGTAATCCTAAACCAAGGGGCCAAGGGGGCCAAGGGGTGTGTGGATATCGACTAGAATCATGTTGTGTGGTTTTTGAGCATCTACAAGAAGATTATCTTTAAAGATTCATTTGGTTGTAAAAAAAATCATTTATAAGGCCTACTAGAGCATTGGATAAGGCCATTCCTAAATTTATACATCTATATGGACGTGTCTATGAGGATAGTTTATTGATTGAGCTAATGACTCAAAAAATGTGTGTTATAGTGACCAAAATTTGGTCTCTAAAGTGATATTTGGATGCGAGGTAAAATTTGAATCCATTTTTTACTCATTTATAAAGGTATATAATCATCTATAGGGTGATTAGAGGTCCCACATGTAACTATATGTGCTAAATTTTCATCTCTACCCCTTACGATTCTGCTACAACAATTGTGAAAAATTCATTCATTTTTCCCCTTAGGGATAAGAAGATTATCTTAAGAGATGCATTTGGTTGCATGAAAATTTAATATTTATGGATTTATAGAGCATGAAATAATTTAATTCTAATGTTTATACACCCATACATACATGTTTGTAAAAATGGTTCGTCTATTGGGCTAACAATTCAAAAAATACATGACCTATTGACCAAATTTTAGTCCCTAAATATAAGCTATGATAAAAAAACATGTCATCACTTATCCCTAAACCAAATTTAGATAATCCTCTAGGGGTTGCTTAAATTACTTCCCTGCTAAATTATAAGCACTGACAGTTTGCCCATACCCCTCATGGTGCTTTTGTAATACCTACATGAAGTTCAATCTTTTTTTCCCCTTAGGGATGATAATATTCTCTTAAGGGATGCATCTGGTCACCTAAAATATTCCTATTTAAGGCCTATAAAATCATTAAATAAGGTCATTAATGTTTTTATAAACCCATTAGATGTGTCTATGAAGATAGTTCATCAACTAGATCAATGGGTCAAAACATATGTGACTTCAGACTGACTTTTGGTTCTTAAAGTGAGTTTTGGCTATGAAATAAAATGTGCCTCAATTTATCCCTCAACTATATTGGAATATGATCCTATAAGAGGTGATTAGAGTAATTTTCCATGCATGTTTAGGAGTTAATTGTTTGTCTTTACCCCTCATGGTTCTCTTGTAATGCATGTGCAAAGTTTGTTCCATTTTTACACTTAAGGACAAGAATATTATCATAAGGGATGCATCTAACCACTTGTAGGTTTTAAATATAATCCTTTATGGATTACTAAAAAGGTCATTATAACATTTATAATCTCATTTAGACATGTCAGGGAGATGATTCATCAATTGGGATAGTGAGTCAATAAATATGTTACCTACTAACTAGTTATTAGTCCCTAAAGAGAGATTTAAATACAAGAGAAAATGTGTTGGTGTTTATTCCTTATCCTAAGTGGTAGATAATCCTAAATGTAGTTATCATAATACTTTCCCATGAAACTTTAGGAGCTAATGGTTTGTCCTTACCCCTCATGGTTCTCATGCAATCCTTGCATAAAGTTTGTTCCTTTTTTCTACTTAGGGATGGGAAGATTCCCTTAAGTAACACATCTGACTATGTGAAATTTTTTAATCTAGGGCTTGAATAAGTGTATAAAATTTTCATTTATGTCATTTATGTTCCCATCCTGATGCATATGTGAAGACAGTTCATCGATTGGGCTAGTGATTCAATGGATAAATGACCTACTTACCAAATTTTGGTCTCTAAAGAGATATTTATATGTAAGAGAAAATGTGTCATCATTTCTCCCTCATCCAAGTGGTAGATAATAATTTTGGGGGTTATAAAATGAATCACTCATGTAATTTTAGGATCTAATGATTCATCTCTACCACTCATAATTCTCTTCCAACGTATACCCAAGTTGGTCAGAAATATAAGAAAGTTGGTTTGGGAGAGGGTTCTAACTTTATGAGAACACAATAATAGAAATTTTAGTTTATATTGAATATATTTAAAATTAAGGCTACAAAATTGTCTTTCCATTAATCCAACTACCCCATTCAATAATGAAATGAATGATTAATGGTTGAATTTTAATTTGCTTCATGTAAGTTTCTATTGTATGCATTTTGGTTGTTTTTTTTTGTAGTTCCTATTTTATGTATTTCAATTGTATTTTTTAATTTAAAAAGGGAGAAGTGGCGTTTTCCTTTCCTCATGGTTTCTATAATTTGTGCCTACTACAAATAATGGATTATAGATGGTTATATTTCAATATTTTTACACTATTGACACAATATTAGAAGCTTCATTAGCATGGATTATGATGTCAACATTAAGGTATTAATATCAACTTAGAATTGATGTCGAGAAAAATATGAAAAATGAAAAGTTATTTATGCACTCTACATCTTCAAGCTTATTATGGATAGAGGACGGTGCAATAATCACACAATAACTACAAAATAATCATTGGATGCAAGTGACATGATTTTTTTTATATTGAAAATCAAACTAATGTCCATTATGGAGATACTCAAGGTAATCCAAAGGCCATTCAAACCACTACTAAAAATAAGCTTAGTCCTTATAGATTCACTATGCCATTTGTAAAAGTGTTAGGTGTCGATCATTTGAGATGAATGTAGAATAAGACATGCATGATGAGAATAATAAATGTTTAATATTTCAATGTAGTAACAACTTGTGTATGTCTTTGAGAGACTCTTACTATTTAAATTTACTTAAAATATTGATATATATACCTGGCTTTATAAGCTTAAAATTGTAGAAGGATTTAGGAAGCCAATGACAGATTGATTTGAATCTTCAATGCACACAACTTGATATGTCCTATGACTATATTTCAACATCAAATTCCAAAAAACAAATTTTATAGATCCTACTCTCAAATTGAAGTAAGGTAGTTAGAAATTAAATATAGTTAAGATAATTCCTTGCATACACTATTATAGATAAAGTGATAGTTTTAATCTCAAAATACATAAATTGAGTGTAGTAAGTGAAATAAAAAGTGAACCATAAAATAAAGGGATATATTAATGGCCCTTGAAAGGGTTTATCTCCAATAAATTAAGCTACACATCATTGATCCTCAAATGTTTAATATCTTGTAAAGATCCTTATTTTTCTATAAATCTATAGTGGTATATTTTACGAATCTCATAACACACTAAATGTTCTTTGGGGATAATGATGAGGGAATAAACTATTACTTATTTCATTGTGTAGAGATATAAAAAAATAACCATAATTGTCATGGATGGAGAAGACCAAGTTTATCCCACTAGATTTATGGTGGTTACAAGAACCTGGCTTTGTATAAACTTTCATTAAAAAAAGCAATGGTAATTTAAATACTTTGAAATGAATACTATGATACTTATTCAAATTTGGCTATCACTACAAATATTCAATTGATTAAATTTTATGAACAACCTCATAATAAAATTTTGTGGAAAGTTCATGAATCCAAGCATGAATTAATTTTTAAAACACTTAAAAATAGAGTTGATATTGAAGCTACATTGGATTGACGTGTTAAGGTTAGTATTGCATCAACTTACATTTTGAATTACTATTTTAAGTTAATTTATTTGATTTAGTGTATTTTAATTCAGAATTATTTTGTAATTATGTGTTTATCTCTATTTGAAATCATTACTATCAAATTTACTATAGGTTAGTGGTACTAGATGAGATTCCACCTTCACATGGTTGGTCTCATCAATAGAGAAGATTATCTTATTAAAATAAAGAGAATCCTGAAAAATAATACTTGTTGAGTAGATAAGTTTTTTCCTCTTGGCAAGGGTCAGATAATCCTTTGGAGTTCTTAGATCACTCCCTCATGCAATTGTAGGAGCTTACACCAAAGATTTGTCTATAATTCTTATGTAAAATTCATTCTATTTATTATTATCAGAACAAGAAAATTATTTGAATGGATGTGTTTGGATACATATAAATTTTAACTTTAGGGGGTGATAGAGAACATGAAAAGGCTATTCATGTGTTTATACGGGTATCCGGATGTGTCCACGATCATGGTTCATCAATTGTGGTAGTGAGTCAAAATATAGACATTCTACTGAGCAACTTTTGGTCTCTAAGGTGATATTTATCTATGAGAGAAAATGTGTATCCATTTAACTCTCTTCATGAGTGTCAAAAAATCATCCTAGGGTGCACATAAGACTCACACATGTAACTATAGGAGATGAAGATTCATCTCTAGCCATCATAATTCTCATGCAACACCTATAAAAAATTCATTATATTTTCTCCGTTAGGGATGAAAATATTATCTTAAGGGATGTGTCCAGCTATGTGAAACTTTCATCTCTAGGGCCTGATGGAACATGGATGAAGGCCATTCCTTTATTTATCCATCCATTCAGACATGTATGTGAAGATGGTTCATTGATTTTACTAATAAGTCAAAATATATGTGATATAATAACCAACTTTTAGTCCCTAAAGAGAGTTATGGATATGAGAAAAAATGTTCCACCATTTATTCATCATCATGACTAATATAGAATCCTCTGTAGGTTCTTAGAAGAATATCTTGTGAAAGTGTAAGAGTTAATTATTTGTCTCTACCCCTCACATTCATCCTACAACTCCTACACAAAGTTTTATCCACTTTCCACTAATGAGAAAAATATTCTCTTAACGGATGTATCTAGTCGCGTGTAATTTTTCACTCTAGATCCATTTGGAGCACAAAAAAATATTATTCATGTATTTATATGTCTATATAGATGCATTCATGAATATGGTTCATCGATTAGGCCAGAGATTTTAATAAGTAACTTACTAACTAAATTTTAGTCTGTAAAAAGAGTTTTGGCTACAAAATATAACATGTTGTCATTTTTCCCTTAAGCATAGTGGAAAATAATCCTCCAATAGGTGATCAGAGGACTCACCCAAGAAAGTTTAATATTTGATAGTTTGCCTCTACCCCTCATGGTTATTTTGTAACACCTACACCAAAAAATTTCTATTTTTTCACTTAGGTACAAGAAGATTATCTTAAGGGATGTGTCTAGGGACAAGAATACTATCTTAAGAAATGCATCTATCCACCTGCAAATTTCATCTTCGAGGCCTGATTGAGCATAAAATAAGGCCATTCATGTATTTATACACCCATATGGACATGTCTATGAAGACAATCATTGATTAGGCTAGTGACTCAAAAAATGTTTATTTTAGTGACCAAATTTTGGCCTCTAAAGTGATATTTGATCACGAGAGAAAATTTATATCCATTTTCCCCTTGTCATGAGTGACATAAAACCATCTCATTGGTCCCTAGGGCCTAATGGAGTACATAATAAGGTCATTTCTACATTCTACAAAAATTCTTCATTGATTTAGACTAGTGAGTCAAAATATATATGACCAACTGACCAACTTTTAGTCCTTAAAGAGAGTTGTATCTAGGAAATAAAACATGCAATAATTTCTCCATAAAATAGAATGGTATAAAATCCTCCATGGGGTGATTATAAGGCCTTTATGTGCAATTATAAGAGCTAACAATTTATCTCTACCCCTCATGATTCTCAAGCAATGCCTACACAAAGTTCATTATATTTTTTCCCTTCAAGATGAGAAGATTATATTAAGGTATGCATTTGTCTGCATGAAAATTTCATCTTTAGTTCCTGAAGGAGTATATAATAATTATATTCTTACATTTATACCCCTATCTAGACATGTATGAAAAGACAGTTCATTGATTGGGCTAGTAAGTTAAAATATACGCAACCTATTGTCTGAATTTTGGACCTCAAATAGAGTTTTGGATATGAGAAAAATCTATTATAATTTATAAATTAACCAAAGTGGTGAATAATCCTTTGGATGTTCTTTGAGGACTCGATCATACAAGTGTAGGATCTGACAATTCATCTCTACCCCTCGGTTCTCCTAAAATGCCTACATAAAGTTCATTCTATTTTTTAACTTAGGTATGAGAATATTATCTTAGTAAATTTGTCTATCTCCATGAATAATTAATCTCTATGGATTAATGGAGCACTAATGAAGGCCATTATTACATTTATATGCCCATCTAAATGCATCTAGGAATATGGTTCATCGACTAGGCTAGGGAGTCAAAATATATGCAACCTATTGATTGACTTTTTGTCTCTAGAGAGAGTTTTGCTATGAAATAAATCTTATCATTATCTATACCTAATCCCAAGTTGTGAATAATCATCTAGGGGTGATTATATTAATTACCTATGTTAAATGTATTAGTATACCATTCATCTTTACCTTTATGGTTTTCCTGCAACTCCCGCATAAAGTTTGTGTTATTTTCATTCTTATGAACAAGAATATTATATTAAGAGACACGTTCAATCACATGTAACTTTAATCTCTAGGGTCTATTGGATAATATATGAAGGTCATTCATACATTTATGCACCTATCTAGATGTGTCTACAAAGATGGTTCATCGATTGGGCTAGTAAATCAAAAGATAAATGGCTTATTGGCTGACTTTTGGTCCCTAGAGAGAGTTTTAGATATGAGAAAAAAATGTGCCACCATTTATTCCTTGACTATATTAAAAAATATTCCTCTACAAGTTGATCATTTTACTTCCCATGCAAGTGTAGGAGCTAACCGTTCATCTCTACCCCTCACACGTCTCTTACAATGCCTGCATAAAGTTTGATTCATTTTTTCATTTAGGGATAAGAAGAATCTCTTAAGGGATGTGTTTAACCACATACAAATTTTTAATTTAGGTCATAATAGATCATGGACAAAGAATTTTATGGATTATATTCACCCATTTAAATTAATTCACAAATATAGTTTGTCAATTAGGCTAAAAATTCAAAAAATACGTGATCAATTGACTGAATTTTGGTCCCTAAAATGAGTTTTAGTTATGAGAGAAAACATGACATATTTTATTCCTCATTTTTAGTGGCAGAGAATCCTCCAATGGGTTCTTTGAGGACTTACCCATGGAATTTCTTGAGCTAACTATTAATCTCTACCTATCACAGTTCTCCTGAATGCTTATGTAAGTTCATTCTAATTTTTCACTTAGGGATTAGAAGATTCCCTTAAGCGATGCATTAAAAAATGATGAATTTTATATTTATGGTTTGATAAAGCATAGAATAAGATAATTATTAAATTTATACACCCATCTAGACATGTCTAAAAATATGTTTCATCGATTGGGCTAGTGAGTTAAAATATACATAACTACTAACCAACTTTTGGTCTCTAAAGTGACATTTAACTGCAAAAGAAAATGTGAAACCATTTCTCCTTCATTGAGAGTGGTATATTATATTATTGAGGGTGATTAGAGTACTCTCGCATGAAACTATAGGAGCTAAATATTTGTATGTACCACTCACAGTTTTCCTATAATGATTGTGCAAAATTCATTCCTTTTTTCCCCTTAGGGATGAGAAGTGTTTCACTATTTTTCATTTATTTTATTTTAGGAAAGCAAGAAGAAATTTTAAATAAGGGTGTGGTATAAAAATATGATGTTTTGTGTGCATGTTAATCTAGATGATTGTAGATACTCCTATTTGTTTTGGGAAGATGACCTAGAGATAAGAAAGTATCTAGAAGAATGGTTGACTAGTGAGATGGGTGGATTGCCTAATGTGAGATAGATCCAAGAAGCACTGAGCTTCCTTAAAGGTTATCAATCCACACTTTTAAAATATTTAATTTCTTAAAACTGAAAGTAAATGCTTGCATAAAATAACAAAAGGTGTTGAAATCAAAAGTAAGAGATAAATGAAGTAATTTTATTAAAATAACAATAACTTGATAATCACTAGTGTTAAATTTTTTAAACCTAATCAAGAAATAAGTTGAACCTCTGTGATGTACTAGAAACTCAAAAATTAGAATTTGGGTATAGACTAGTAGATGAAATATACTTGCTTTTTTAAAATAGAAAACATAGTGACCATCAACAGTTAGGACCGATCATTGGCAGTTAGGGTATGACCCTCGACGGTTACTATGAAATTTGGTTGGGGTAAGAAAGGCTATTGGAGTGAGTTGCAGAAAGGTTCTAAAGGTGATTTATGGGTAGGGTATTGGTCGTGAGTGAGAAATGAATTATCATAAGTACCTATTTCATAGGTTGGGTATTTGGGGGAGCAATAATGGTTTATGGGTGGTTTAGGGTAGAGGGTCAAATGTTTGGAGTTGCAAAATTCCAACACAAGGAATGAGATGAAGGGAAATGGGAATGGATACAAGTATTGAAACTAATTACTGAACTTGATGAAAAATTGTAGATACTTAGCTCTAAGTTTAATGGTATGGAAGAGTGTTGAGGTTGGCATAACGCTATTGTGGATCTTGAAGTAATGTTGAAAGAGTAATTGTACTTAGGCTCTTGATAGTGAGTTATTGAAGCACCTGATGCATCTAATCTTATTCGTAGTTCTCTTGGGATCTTTGACTTGCCTGAGAGTAAGATTATCTCATGATAGAATGAATTCAACCTAATGAGGCAAAATCTTGGGTCACATTAAGTAACCAATGATGGTCTTAGTCAACCATTTCCATTTGAAAGGTGACCACCAATGGTTAGGGTGAACTAATCAAAATTGGCTAAAATTAGCCAATTAATCTAATGACTGGTGGTTAAGACATTGGAAAATGGTCTAATGTTAATAAAGGGTTCATAGGGATCCATATAGAAGAAGTTTAGTAGGTTAGGGTCATTAAATCTCATGCTACAAATGGTCTCTAGGTTGAGTATCAATCAACTTGCCACTAGTTTGGGTAGTTGAGTTATAAATAGGCTTTATTTAATTAATTAAATTAATTAATTTAGCCAAAGGGGTTAAATGGGTATGTTTAAGTATTTTAATAGCTAATCCTAACCTAAGGGGCTATGAGGGACAAGGGGTGTGTGGATGTCGACTAAAACCATGTTACATGGTTTTTGAGTGTCTACATTTTGCCCCTTTTTATTACATAGTTTGCATCCTCAAGTTACGAAATAAAAACAATAGGTGTAATGGCAAGTTGGATGGAGGGCATATGTATAGAATGAGGTGTTCTTCCTCAAACCTAGATACGATGAGGTTAAAATGGAGTTGGGTACGGGATTGATAAGTGTAAATGGGTGGTAAAATGGGTAGGATGGTACAAAGTGGCAAAATAGGTAGTGACAAGGAGATCAAGTGGTAAGTGAACCAGGCCACTGCATTTAGATGTATAAGATATGGGTCCATGATCAAAGGTCATCATAATATCAAGGGTCCAAAAATTGAGTGAGTGAGTGATTTTATTGTCATAATGGTCGAGGGTGAGTGTATTGTCATAAAACATGGTAAAGTGGCAAAAATGATGTTTAAGGGTAATAATTGGTGAGGCTAGTATGCCACAAGATGAATGAAGAAACTATCAAAGTGTCCAAAGTAGAACTATATATATGGTGTAAGGTTGACTTATACAAGGGGTCCTAATGGAAAAATTAAGGGAGGGTGTAAAAACCCTAACTAGGTTGATCAGTGGCAGTTAGAGTCGACTGATGGTGGTCGACATGTGACTATCAATGATCACATAAAACCATAAAAAGGCCCCATAACCATAAAAAGGTCAAAAGGAAATCTTATTTTTTCATTTTTGATTGTGTTGAATACCAAGTAATCTACTGATTATCTGAGTGAAAATGACACTTATCCCTGTGAGTTGATAGTGGATTTAGTGGAAGGTGTGTTTGACTAGGATAGATGTAGGCTAGGTGGGTCAAAGAGGAGGAAAGGATGTAGAGAGGAAGAGGTCAAGCACGGGGATGAGTGGTAGTGGTGGTACCAAGGGATCCACCATGATGATGGACATGGAATGAGGTAGGCCTCTTGTCTAGCTTTATGTTTACTTTTGCTTGTTTATTGTTTGAGTGTGTGTGCATTGTAAAATGGTAGGTTTTAATTTTTTTGGTATAAAATTGGGTATAGGTGGGGGGAATTAGTTATAGAAATGAAGGTGAAGTGATAAATAGAGTAGGTTTAGCTAAGAAATTAGTTTTTTTATTAAGGTATTAAGGATTTTTGAGTAGGACCTAGGGTTTGGTCATTGGTGGTCATTACATAATGACCATTAGTGCTAGTTATCAACCATCACCAGTCGATAGTAGACTGGTGGATGGTCACTATGTGGACTGTCAATGGTCCAAAACCTTAACCATCACTAGTTTAGGGTCGATCAGTAGTGACTCCACTAGGAACCATCACCAGTTGGGACTTAACTATCAATGGTCAGTAAAAAAAGCTAAGGAATGGTTTAAGGTAGGGTTTGGTTCGAGGAGTGGGAATAAAATTTAGAGTTAAGGGTAGTGTCATAGAATTAGGCATGTAATAGGTTAGTAAGGGGTAGGGTTAATAGGTATAATTCATAGGCTATGTTGGAAGGGTAGGGTAAGTTAAGGTATATATCTATCATTACAAGTGAAGGAGTAACTTGAAATGTAGGACCAAGTGCCTCTACTTTTAGATGAGATATGCAAGGGCATTATGTTATAGGAGTGAGAATATATGGAAACAATTAGATTAGGCAACATGCACTATTACTAACATGTGTTGAGAAACATAGCGATGTTGGTAGCCCTCATCAGGAGATAGGACCCGACTACCAATACTTTCTTATTATCAACTAGGGAGATGACTATTCTACTAGAGGATATACATAATATTTTATGGATATTGATATGGGGTGAGGTGATAGAACACATCTACCCTGAAGAGTGAGATGTCTATATGGACCAGTTATTTGAAGAGGACTTCATTTAGGCAAGGTGACACATGGGAGGCGTCTACTTCAGAGCCATGTACTGGATGGATAGGGTAGGGAGATGACTAGTTACCATGAGGTTGATAGTTGTGATGTGTTACATGATTCTATACTTGAGTGGAGGTATATTTCATTGGATTTTATTAGGCATCCTAGCAGACATGATGGTTGATTGAATGATGTTGATTGAATGAATGATGTTTAAATGATGTTTTACTAGTGCAGATCTATCGTGAGTTTTGGGGTATTGCATTCATAGGAGGTATGACATGAGTGTCTAATTTTCTATGCATTAATGGGCCTATGACCATATTAGGGTGTTACAACTAGTTTGACTTCCATGACATACTTGGGATTACAGAGGCTACAGGGTCAGGTTTATGAGATGGAGAGATGATCAAGAATTTCTAGCAGTAGGGGTAATGGTACGATATCTAGATTGGTTCAGAGACAGATTTGATGTGTTGGTTTATGGGGAGGTCATCTAGAGACCTTACACAACATTACCCTTATGAAAAGGATATGCTAGACATACTTTTTCACTATAGAGATATAGGTGGTTTGATGGGAAATGGGAGGATGAGGTAGAGTTGATCCCATTTGACAAGGTCAAGAGATAGTTTGAATTAATTTAGGGTGTTATGAGGGCCTTCCCCAAATATAGGAAAGGGAACACAAAGGCAACACTACCACCTCCATATCTAGTTGAGGTGGAGATTGATCATGAGGAGATATCAGTAGCCATAGACATCGATGATATTGGTGTTACATAGAATTACATCGTATGGTTTTAAGTTCATTATGAAATGATAGGGTTTGGAGGATATGGTATTGTCATGTCCCCTTTTCAATTGACATGTTCTGAGTTCATGGTTAGCCTATTATGCGACCTTCGTAGGCTAATAAGATGGATAGAGGGTCATAATGGAGCTTGGCTCGACTTTGATTCACAAGATTTCTACATTTGATTTTCATTCAGGGTATTTCAGACACATTTGGCCTGAGCTCCTACTTTTTAGGGATATTTGATATGCAGCGGAGCGCCTTTATTGTGGTATGGTTATGTGCAGAATCACTCCCTGATTCACTAGCTTCGATCGGTTCGTGGATCCGACATGTATTGAGGGAGATATTAATATTTGATTGATTTAATCAAATATTAATTATTTAGCCTATTTTTAGTTAGAAACCCTAATTCTAATTTAAGAAGCCCTAATTAGGGCAAGCATATCTTTTTGAGGGTATAAGGGTTTCTCATGGAGGCCATTGTTCATTATGCTATTGATTATTGATATTGAGTTTGAGAATTTCTTCTGTGAAGACTGAGCCTAGGGTTCAAGGATTCCATCTGCATTGGAGAACGTTCCCTCTTCAGTGTGTGCAATTAAGAGGCTGTGGAATATCAGCTGATATATTGCCAAAGTGAGAGATAGCTTCATCCAGAGGTTATCACAGAATTTCAGGTTTGAGAGATAACTTCACACAGAAGTTATCACAGATATTCCAGGTATTTATTGCTTTATGTTTTGATTCAATAAACTATACAACTAGAGATCTACTGTGCTAGAGACATATATTTCCAGATCAGGGGTTGAAAACAGGGAAGTTGTGCTTCAGTGGCAGCTGTACAGAGTCCGTACAGGTCCGTACAGATCAGTGCAAGAACCGATCTCAGTAGATAGAGGGTTTCCAGTGATCGACATCGGTCGACTGAAGATCGACGTCGGCAGAGATCTGACCTGAAGTGACCGACGTCGGCAATTTATCGACCGACGCCGGCGACTGTGTGTTCGACACAGCAGGCCGAGACCGTCCAGAATCTAGTTTTGACTTCCAGTTTTGCTAAGTCAGGGTTTTTAAGACTGTATTTCATATTTATATGCATAAGAAAGACTGCAATTGTAATAGTTTAGAAGGACAAGTGATACAATCTGTAATTTGCTATTGAGAGACTATATTATTGTGATCATTCTGATTTTATTTAACAGAAGTATATCTTGTTCAGAGTTTTTTTTGTGTTGCTTTATTTCCTATTTTGGAGGGGATATTACAGGTATATAGGTTGGAGTTATATGTGGGCAATAGGCTCTTGATGTAGATATATAGGATGGAGATGGGGATTAAATGGATGTGGATGCCCTGAATAGATAGGTTTTTGTGATAGAGAAAAACCAATCGAGAGTATCAATAGTCACAACATAGGGAATGCTAGCAGTGATGACTCTAGAGAGAGATATTGCATAAGCTTAGCTTACATGGATGACATAGGAGAGGGATACTCTCTAGGGATAGGTTACTAATTTTAATTAGGAGAGATACCAGACATGTGGACACATGTTGAGCCTCACATAGGAGAGATATATAGCACAAGCTTAGTTAGCCTCGATCACATAGGTGAGATATTAGGCAAAGGATTAAGTTACCTTGATATTTGGAGAGAGGGTTTCCCTTAGATAAGAAGGAGGACAGGTACCATCAAGACCATCACAAATTGTTTTTATGTCTAGATATGTGGCCACATTTGAGGATCTCAAGCATTATAAGGCATTAGTCTTTACTCACCTTTTAGATCATCTTTGCTTTTACAAGTATGTGACAGAGCGTATTGTTAGAGGGAGAGTTAGCAGTGCTACACATAGTCAGTGGGCAATATTTGTAGGGGTAAAGAGGGGTTTGATACATTGATAGGATCTAGGGAGTAGCAATGCCCCAACACCCTAAACTCTATGAGACTCTCTATTTTGTATTTAATGATTATGATATCAGTCGGTGAGCCGATGCACCAAGATGTATATATGATTTTTGAGAGATATGGACATTAAGATGATATATATGATTAGTTGAATTATGATCTATGATGTGATTATGGTTTATGGATGTTGTTTATGTTTATGGTTATTGATGATGTTTTTTATGATGTTACAAGACATAGTTATGATATTTGATTAGCATTTTACTTATGAGTAGATGTATGCTTATTTATGTATTTATACATGATGTATGCTTATTTAGATATTTATAAATGTGTATGTTGTAAATTAATGAATCTATGTGATGGATAACACATGTTAATGACTCATTGATTTATAAAAGACAAGATTAAATTATTATAAATGTGATAAAATGGTTATGATTAATTGGATTGATGTGATTGTTACTTATATATATATGAGATGATATTAGATATATGAGATGGTGAATTTATTAAAATGTCTTCATGGTTAAAAACACTTAAACAAATAAGATAAATGGCAATCACTAAATACAATACATAACGTCTTTTAAAAAATTTAATGATTTTCATTTAACTAGATGAAGGGTGGCTAATCTTAAATACATAGGTGAAGTTTGGACAACAAAACTATATGTAAGAAAATAAAATAAAGGTAAAACACTCAAAAAGATAAGCATCTTAATTAATATATCAACAAGTAGGTTTGAGAAATAAGGAGATAGGATGCTCTTTCTTTGCCAAGGATAAAAAATGAAAGCAAGGTAGATTGGCTTATGAACATAAGCCCTTCACATTATTTGCATTAGAGCTCGTTGATTTGTTAAAAAATTTATTGATAACATAGTGTCAAGTAAGCTCAAAATGCCTTATTTATAGAGGGTAAAAAGAGAGATGGATGATAATGGAACATTTTTATGAGATTAGCTTACCCCTTCTATAAGTTATCAAAGAGCCAGTATAAACACTTCTATGTTATAGATGGTTTAGACTGATCGATGCAAGAAGTCTACTTATTAAATCCAATTATGGCTTCCAAAATTATTTTGTTTTTCTATTTTTTTATAATGGGTCTTTTTTGATGTTCTGATGGGTTGAGAACGTTGGTCAATGTGAGAAGCTTCCATAATATTGCTTGCTTTGACAAATTATTTACTTAGCCATCCTTCAGGGGAGTGGTCTAAGCTTTTGATATTTATGTTATGATTTGATAGTTTTCCTTCAAGGGAGAAGTATACCTTATATTAAGCAATTTAGATTTGGTTTAATAGTTGTCCTTCAAGGGAGAAATATGCTAATTCTAGGAATGACCCATAGGATATATGATTTTTGCTTTTGATCTTATTTAGACATAGAATTTATTATATAGGCTTAAGGGCTTACCTTTATGGAGGTAATACTAAAGCATAATAAAGTTAAATAATGGGTGAGAGGACTATTTGAGAGATAACAACCATGAAATTCCATCTTATTAGGGATGAAAAGTATCCATGAGAATCATGCCATTGGTAGAGCTATGGTATCCATATTTAGGATTTGAAGCTATAACTATTATGGATAATCACATGATTCTGTGTTATAATCATTTGTCCTCAAAGTGATGGGATGAAGGTGAAAATATTATTAAAACAAGGGATGAGCTTAAGTTAGACAGAAGGTGAGTTTGATATTGTTTAATAAATGAAAGGATGTAATTACGAAGCATTGAGGGCCTCAGATTCTAATTCTCTTCAAGAAATGATAACCGATGAGCTCTTGATCCATATTTGTGTGTTATGATATAAGGTCCAATCCAATTGAAAAAAACTTTCTGCACTTATTTTTATCCATATTGTTTACGTGTCGATTCTCTTTTAAGATGAGATCTTCGATGTTGAATTATCATTCTCTTAGGTGTTTGTTATAAGCATGCTTAATTTTTTCTTGATAAACATGAATATGTTTAAGTGTTACCAAATGATGCTCATCTAGTAGCTCAAGTTGGGCTAAATGTTCTTGATGATAATCATCCTCATAAATGATATCCTATAGGGATATGCAAAGAGAGGGAATTTGGACTTCGAGAGGCAAGACAACCTCTACTCCAAAGATAAGATAGAAAGGGGTAGCTCCTATAGGGGTTTGAATGCTAGTAAGATATGCCCATAAGGTGAAGGGAATATGTAAATGCCAATCTTGACTAGATGTATTAACCATTTTAGTTAGAATTTTTTTAAGGGTTTTGTTAGAATCTTTAACCTATCCATTAACTTCTGGACAATAAGGAGATGAGAAACTTAACTTAATACTGAATGCATTAAAAATATCATATACATTTTTATTTTTAAAATATTTACCACTATCGGTGATAATTTTATGAGGAACACTGAAATGGCAAATAATGTTAAGGTTTATAAATTGGATGATATTTTCAATTTTGGTTGATATGATGGGAATATCTTGTACCGAATTGGTGAAATATTTTGTGGTAAGAATGATTGAATAGTTTTGATATAAATAATGGGTGTTAATTTCACCAATGAGATCTAATCCCCACTTTGAGAAGGGCTAAAAATATTTGGAGAACTAAAGACTATGACTAGGCACGTGATACAAATTAGCATGTTGCTGACATTTAACACACTTCTTTACGTAATCATAATGGTCCTGGTTAAGGGTAGGCTAATAATATCTAATGAAAAGGATATGTTTAGTGATAAATAGACCACTAAAGTGTCCCCCATAAATCCCATCATATATTTCCTTAATAACATGAGATATTTCATTACCACGTAAGCAAAATAAGAAGAGACCATTAAAACCACATTTATAAATAATTCCCCCAATATGGCATAATGAGAGGTACTCTAAATAAACACTCTTTGACCATTCATATAAATATTGGAAGGAATGATGACTAGCATGAGATAGTCAAATATCTGCTTATATCAAAGATCGGGTTGAGCCTCATCCACACTATAGATGGAAGCAATGCCATATTTAGTATAATAGGGTTTAGTGAGTCAAATCCATTTTGATAGTCTTTGTTCCGCTTAAAAGATATATTCTTTTTTAAAAGGTGATGGAAAGGTTGGAATTTGTTAGATAGCTAAGAGATGAAGTGACGAATGGATTAGAGCTTCCCATATAAACTATGGAGTTGCTTAAGATTGGTCAAAGGAGGCATGTCAAGGATTGCCTTGAATTTAGTGGGATTGACTTTGATTCCATGGAGAGATATAATAAAGCCAAGAATCTTGCCTGACAATACCCCAAATATGCACTTATTGGGGTTAAGGTGGACATAGAAATAGATAAGATGTTTGAAGATAAACTTTCAGACTCCCAAATGATCTTTACGACATTTAGAATTTCCAAGAAGGTCATCTGCATAGTCTTCTATGGTTTTGTGAATAAGGTCATGAAAGATATAGGCCATATCATTATAGTAGGTTGTAATAGCATTCTTCAGACCAAAAGGCATGACCCTATAGTAGAAGGTTCCCCATGGGGTGATAAAGGTGGTTTTATGTTGATCTTTATGGGAAATCAAGATTTGATTATAGTCTAAGAACCCATCCATAAGAGATAGCATCTCATGGTTGACTGTACAATCAACAAGTTGGTTAATGCTTAGAAAATGGAAGTCATCTTTTGGGTAAGCAAGGTTAAGCTAATGAAAATCCACATAAATGTGAAGTCCCCTTATTACTTTGGTAACAAAAAAACATTTGAGACCCATTAGGGATAGTCAATGGGTTGGATGAAATTAATGGATAGTTGGAATTGAATCTCTTCTTTGACAAGGGCTATGTAAGTGTGCATCCAACAAAGCTTTCACCTGATAAGTTTGGCATTGCAGGTGGTAACAATGTTATGGGTGGTGATGGAAGGGTTGACTCCTATCATGTCATTGTAATAATAATTAAATAGTATGCTATAATCTTACAGAAAGGAAGAAAAATCTTAATGCTTCAATGGATCTAGGGATTGGCCAATTTTTATGATGCAAGGGCTATCCTGAGTTCCCAAGATGACATCCATGGTGGACTCATTCAACATGGTTGAAGTATCAAGGTCAAGAGATTTATGGATAGAGGAATCTTCTACACCAATATATGTGAGAAGAGAATCATCATCCTAACACTAAATAGTATTAATGGTATGAGACTCATGTTCTACCATTTTAGGATGAGCTAAAGTAATGGTTATGGTCTCTCCATATTTTTGATAAGTTAGTGGTCCCAAAATGATAATGTTGATGAAAAAAGTCAAAGGGAATGATATCTATATCGTTAGATTTTTGTGGGGAAGGGGTTGACAAGGATGGGATGTCTTACTCAACAATGATGACAAGAGGTAGGTTGGTTGGCTCTTTTGGTAGAATGAATTTGAGACCAAATATTTCACAAGGTTTTTGGGTCTTGTATAGAATCAAATCATGTGGTATGTACTCATAATGTCCTAGACTGAATCCCTTCTAAGCACACCTATGGAGGAATGCCTTAGCAAACTCTAGTTTATCCAAGTAGGATAAATCAGAGGTGGATGGTTTAGGTGAAGAGGAGGTAGTAGAAGTGGAAAGTGGTTTGTCAAGTACCCCATAAACAAGATTAGTTTGAATATTAGGAGGCCTAAAAGGAATAATAGTTCTGATATTTGAATCGTAACTGGGATTTTGGTTAAGGTTCCCATAGGCATCTAAAGTCAAGAGGCGATACTCCAAAAATGAGAGACATTGGAATGGTTATTCCAAGGTGTCCTTAATGGAGATTTTGGTGGAAGTTATGGAAGAGCTACTATAAGTTTGGTTTATGGATGAAGAAGTGGATTCATCTTTGGTTGGTGAAGGCTTGGTTGATGGAAGGAGGAGAACATCATTAGGTTGGTAAGTTATACTTCATGATGCAAAAGGACTTGGGTTAGCTCGTATGATAATGACTTGACATTCAATCTCAAAATTTATGCTTTTTAATGTATTACATCTACTAACATCATGTCAAATGACATGGTGGTAACCACACAATTTATTTTCACTATACCAACTAGGTATAGGATGAAAATAATTAAATTATTGTGGGGTTTTGATTGGAGGAAGTTGTATGATATTTTATTTTAACAATTTTTCCAAAATAGAAGCATATGAATCTCCTAACAAAGTGTATTGCTTCTGGTTATTAAGGTTTTGGGTTCAAGTATTCTGATTGGAAGAATTAGATCGGTTGACAACTGGTGGGGGAGCTATTTTAAGCACAATTGCATTTATGGTTCCATTGATTTTGGTGTTGTTATTGGTTCGATTTTTAGTTTTGGAGGAAGAAGCTTCATTTGACTTAAAAGTCTGAACATGTAAAGGGGAGGAAATATGTTTGGCACAAGCCCGAGAGAAAAGCTTAATCAACTTGATTTGGGGTAAAGAGAAAGAAATCTGGGTAATCCAACCCCTCCAATATGACACAAATTCAACAATTGACTCATCCTCAAATTTCTAGATGGATTAAATATTGGTGATAGAGACATTATTATAAATATTTATAGAGAAATGATCTAAGAAGGTTTGGGATAATTGGACAAAAGATATGATGGAGTGTTTGGTGATATAACTATACCAATCTAATGCTAGACTGGATAAGGACATGGAAAATGTGTGGAGGAGGAGAGAATCATCATGATAAATCAAGTGACAAGGATGCCTAAATGCTCTAAGATGTTATTGGGGATCTTCCTTTCTCTAAAATATCAAAAATTTCATAAGTTCCCATTGGGGATAGTATGGTTAGATTGGGATGGATGGGTCAATTGGTTCATTGAAAATTTGACTATATGATAAGAGGTTATGGGCACCAAAAATGGATGAATATAGGTTGGTAATCTTGTCCCTTAATATCTTGATTAGATCGGTTTATAGTTGTGCACCCCCATAGTTGTAAAGTATATTATGTTAGGGTTAGGTCGGTGCAACATACGAGTAGCTAATAGAAGGTTGGGAGGATGCCACATATTGTTAAGTGGACATGGGTGGTTGGTAAGAAGCCACACATGTGTAAGTGGCCATAGGAGGTTGGGTATAAGGTGGATGCACATACCTTTGTGGGTTAGGGATATAGCCTAGGTTGGGTGCAATAGACATTTGTTAGGGAATAGACATGGTTGGGTTGGATGAGTGGTTGGGTTGAAGGATTGAAGGTGGGTGGTAACCTTAGTTATAATATGTGGAAAGGTAGAAGGTATGTAAATTACCAAATTTTGAAATGGGGTGGAGGTTGGGCATGCCAGAATGTTTCACTCTTTTTTGGTTTATTTTATTTTATAAAAATAAAAAGAAACTTTAAAGAAGGGTGTGGTATAAAAACATGATATGTTGTGCATGCATGAATCCATATGATTATAGATATTCCTCTTTATCTTGGGAGGATGACCTATAAATAATAAAACAACTAGAAGAATGGTTGATTAGTGAGATAGTTAGGTGGACTGCCTAGCGTGAGCTAGATCCAGGAAGCACTGAACTTCCTTGGAGGCTATCAATCCACACTTTTAAAACACTTAAGTTCTGAAAAATGAAAGTAAATTCTTGCATAAAATAACAAAAGGCATTGAAATCAAATGTAAGAGATAAATGAAGTGATTTTATTAAAATAACAATAACTTGATAAAGACTAGTGTTAAACTATTCAAACCTAATTTAGAAAATAAGTTGAACCTCTGTGATGTAATAGAAAATCAAAAATTAGAATTTGGGTACAAACTGATAGGTGAAATTTGATTGTTATTATAAAATAGAAAGCACAATGACTGTTGGCGATTAGGACCAACCATTGGCAGTGAAGGTATGGCCATCAATGATTACTATGAAGTTTAGTTTTGGAAAGAAAGGCTATTGGAGTGAGTTTTAGAAAGGTTTTAAAGGTGATTTTTGGGTTGGGTGTTGGTTTTGAGTGAGAAATGAATTCTCAAAAGTCCCTGGTTCAAAGGTTGGGTAGTTAGGGGAGTATTAATGGTTTATGGGTGGATTGGGGTAGAGGGTGAAGTGTCTAGAATTGTATAACTCCAACACAAGGAATGAGATGAAGGGAAATGGGAATGGATACAAGCAATAAAAATAATAAAACTAATTACTAAACTTGATGAAAAAGTGTAGATACTTAGCTCTAAGTTTTTTACTCTAGAAGAGTGTTGAGGTTCGCTGAAAGTTGTTGTGAATCCTAGAGCTATGTTGATAGAGTAATGATAGTTAGGCTCTTGAAAGTTAGTTGCTGAAGCACATGATGTCTCTAGTCTAGTTCTTAGTTCACCTAGGATCCTTGATTTATCTAATAGTAATATTATCTCATGCCATAATGAATTCAACCTCCTAAGGCAAAGTCTTGGGTAACATTAAATAACTGCCAATGGTCCTAGTCAACTATCATCGATTGAGAGGTGAGTACTGACGGTTAGGGTGAACTAGTAAAAATTAGATGAAATTAGCAAATTACACAAATTATTGGTGGTTAAGACATTGAGACACGGTTCAAGGTTAATAAAGGGTTCATGTGGATGCATGAGTAATAAGTCTAGGAGGTTAGGGTCATTAAATGTTAGGGTAAAAATGGTCTCTAGGTTGGGTGTCTATCAACTAGCCATTGGTTTGAGTAGGTGAGTTGTAAATAGGCTTTATTTAGATAATTAACTTAATTAATTTATCCAAAGGGGATAAATGGGTATGTTTAATGACTTTAATAGGTAATCTTAACCCAAGGGGCCAAGGGGACCAAGGGGTGTGTGGATGTCGACTAGAATTGTGTTGCGTGGTTTTTGAGCATCTACAAGAAGATTATCTTAAAGGATGCATTTGGTTGTAAAAAAAAATCATTTATAAGGACTACTAGAGCATTGGATAAGGCCATTCCTACATTTATACATCTATATGGACGTGTCTATGAGGATATTTTATTGATTGATCAAATGACTCAAAAAATGTGTGTTATAGTGACCAAAATTTGGTCTCTAAATTGATATTTGGATGCGAGGTAAAATTTGAATCCATTTTTTAATCATTTATAATGGTATATAATCATCTATGGGGTGCTTAGAGGTCTCACATGTAACTATATGTGCTAAATTTTCATCTCTACCCCTCACGATTCTGCTACAACAATTATGAAAAATTCATTCATTTTTCCTATTAGGGATAAGAAGATTATCTTAAGAGATGAATTTGGTTGAATGAAAATTTAATCTTTATGTCCTTAGAGATCATTAAATAAGGTCATTAATATGTTTATACACCCATACATGCATGTTTGTAAAAAGGGTTCGTCTATTAGGTTAACAATTCAAAAAATACATGACCTATTGACCAGATTTTAGTCCCTAAATATAAGCTATGATATTAAAACATGTCATAACTTATCCCTCAAAAAAATATAAATAATACTCTAGGGGTTTATTAAATTAATTCCATGTTAAATTATAAGCACTAACAGTTTGCCCATACCCCTCATGGTGCTTTTGTAATGCCTACATGAAGTTCAATCCTTTTTTCCCCTTAGGGATGATAAGATTATCTTAAAGGATGCATATGGTCACCTAAAATATTCCTATTAAAGGCCTAAAAAATCATTATATAAGGTAATTAATGTGTTTATAAACCCATTAGATGTGTCTGTGAAGACAGTTCATCAATTAGATCAATGGGTCAAAACATATGTGACTTCTGACTAACTTTTGGTTCTTAAAGTGAGTTTTGGCTCTAAAATAAAATGTGCCTCCATTTCTCCCTCAAATATATTGGAATATGATCATATAATAGGTGATTATATTAATTTTACATTCACGTTTAGGAGTTAATGGTTTGTCTTTAACCCTCACGGTTCTCTTGTAATGTATGTGCAAAGTTTGTTCCATTTTTACACTTAGGGACAAGAATATTCTCTTAAGGGATGCATCTGACCGCATGTAGGTTTTAAATATAATCCTTGATGTATCATGAACAAAGGTCATTATAACATTTATAATCTCATTTAGACATGTTCAAGGAGTTGATTCGTCAATTGGGATAGCGAGTCAATAAATAAGTTACCTACTAACTAGATATTAGTCCCTAAAGAGAGATTTAAATACGAGAAAAAAATTGTTGGTGTTTATTCCTTATTCTAAGTGGTATATAATCCTAAATGGAGTGATCATAAGACTTGCCCATGCAACTTTATGAGCTAATGGTTCATCCTTACCCCTCATGGTTCTCCTGCAATCCTTGCGTAAAGTTTGTTCCTTTTTTCTACTTAGGGATGGGAAGATTCCCTTAAGTAAAGCATCTGAATACATGAAAATTTTAAATCTAGGGCCTAAATGAGTGTATATATTTTTTATTTTTATCATTTATATTCCCATCGAGATCCATATGTGAAGATGGTTCATCGATTGGGCTAGTGACTCAATGGATAAATGACCTACTTACCAACTTTTGGTCTCTAAAGAGATATTTGGATGCAAGAAAAAATGTGTCATCATTTCTCCCTCATCCAAGTGGTAGATAATAATTTTGGGGGTTATTAAATGAATCACTCGTGTAATTTTAGGATCCAATGATTCATCTCTACCACTCATAATTCTCTTCCAACGTATACCCAAGTTGGTTAGAAATATAAGAAAGTTGGTTTGGGAGAGAGTTCTAACTATATGAGAACACAATAATAGAAAATTTAGTTTATATTGAATATATTGAAAAGTAAGGCTACAAAATTATCTTTCCATTAATCCAATTAGCCCATTCAATAATGAAATGAATGATCAATGGTTGACTATCAATTTGCTTCATGTAAGTTTCTATTGTATGCAGTTTGGTTGTTTTTTTCATGTAGTTCATATTTATGTATTTCAATTGTTTTTTTTAATTTCAAAAGGGAGAAGTGGAATTTTTATTTCCTCATGATTTCTATGATATGTCCCTACTACAAATAATGGATTCTAGATGGTCATATTTCAATATTTTTACACTATTGACACAATATTAGAAGTTTCATTAGCATGGATTATGATGTCAACATTAAGGTTTTAATAGAGACTTGGAATGGATGTCGAGAAAAGAATGAAAAATGAAAATTTATTTATGCACTCTACATCTTCAAGCCTATTATGGATAGAGGACGGTGCAATAATCACACAATAACTATAACATAATCATTGGATGCGAGTGACATGAATTTTTTATATATTGAAAATCAAACTAATCTCCATTGTGGAGGTGCTCAAGGTGATCCAAGGTATGCCATTTGTAAAAGTGTTAGGTTTTGATCATTTGAGATGAATGTACAATAAGACATACGTGATGAGGTGAATAAATGTTTGATATTTCAATGCAATACCAGCTTGTGTAAGTCTTTGAGAGAGTCTTATTATTTAAATTTACTAAAAATCTTGATATATATACCTGGATTTAGAAGCTTAAAATTTTAGAAGGATTTAGGAAGCTAATGACATATTGATTTGCATCCTCAATGCACTCAACGTGATATGTCCAATGACTATATTTCTCCATCAAATTCTAAAAAACAAATTTTCTAGATCCTACTCTCAAATTGAAGTAATGTAGTTGGAAATTAAATAGAGTTAAGATAATTCTGTATATACACTGCTATAGATAAAGTGATAGTTTTAATCTCAATATGCATAAATTGAGTGTAGTAAGTGAAATAAAAAGTGAACTATAAAACAAAGGGATACACTAATGTCCCTTGAAAGGGTCTTTCTCCAATAAGTTAAGATACATGTCATTGATCCTCAAATGTTTAAGATCTTGTAAAGATCCTTATTTTTCTATAAATCCATTGTGGAATATTTTTTGAATCTCATAACACACTAAATGTTCTTTGGGGTTATAGAGAATGTCAATATTAATACTTATAAACCAAACTTATTTTAGGCTTTCACCAAATCTGCACTTTGATACAATTTTATATCAAAGTTATTTAAGTCTATGGAAATCAATACACATAGATATCATATATGTTATTGTTAGTTAATTTTATATTTCATGGATTAAGACCTTAGACAACACTTGAATGCCACCATAAGTAGGCATATCAGACCTTTTAGGCCACTTACCCAAATTGAGTGATGCTTTACTTGTAAACTTTTGATTGAGAATACTCATCACAATTTACATCAAATACATCTAAAATAAGCAGTAAAATTAATATAATTTTAATAAACCATCACCTATGTATTTTAAAAAAATCATAACACAGATGTGTATAATAAAATAGCTCTATTATGTTCTCTATAACATTAGTACATCAATTTCATGAAATCTAAACATTATAACTATCCATTAATTGACAAAAACATGCTTGAAAACTTCTTCATTTATGAATAATTTCAAGAAGGATAACATGTATGTAGCAAAAACAACATCAAATAATAATGACATATAAGAAGCAAATATATATATACATAAATTATAACAGTGTATGATTCACATAGATATGTCATAAAATATGTATGTCAAAGTATGCCATATTGACATAAAAATGGGCCATATGGAGATACAATCTATATCATATACATATACAAAATGGCCCATATAGGCACAAAAGGGTGCCATATCAACATACAAAATAAATTGTGCCTACAACCACCCTAGCACAAGAAATAGCTCTCTCGTTGTTCATTACCTCCAAATAAATTATGATTCATCTCCATAGATGTAGAGCCTAGGGTAATGGATATCTCCTTATGGGGAAAAACTATACTCTTAGCATGTGAAGTATCAAAATTGTGTGCCTCAACCTAAAAAACTTGTGGTGCCTTCACAACATAAAAAATAAAAAAATAATGCATTAAAATGATATATTGAAAATGATAGAGTTTTCAAGAACAATTTTTTTCAAAAAGATGATTATAGACTCATTGCATTCCACCTAAAGGGATCCCAATGGTTGTGTGACCTTGAATAAATCAAATATGGAGAATCCTATTATGCATACATGTAGGGTTATATATAGATGTTCATACAAAGATAAATATTATGTAGATTATCATTATTCAAAGTTAAAAAAGATAATTTTACTATGTGTTATCACCAGTCTCTATCTCTGAATCAGGTTCTACTAGGGAGATAATGGATCTTGTGATGTAAATGCATCGTCAGTCACAAGTTTTTGTGATCCATGTAAGGTACCAATTAAATCTCGCATCATCTATAAAATAAATAAATAAATAGGTAATTATGAATTAATTACAACTAAACCTATTTTAAGATAATTCTAACTTATTCCTTCTACATAAATAGAGATAGACAATAACAATGAACCATAATTCTAATTGGAATGTTATCATCACATTGTTGTTATCTAAATGGGGTAATAATATCATCTATAATCATCCATACAAATAAGTTATGAAATATAAAAAACACATAACCTATTTTAAATAGATTAAAATTACTCATTTTGTATATAAAGAGAGAGTGAGAGAGGGATAGAAAGAAAAAAATAGTAACAATGAGGAGTGAGAAAGAGTGAGAGGGAGATAAATAAAGAGTGAAAGGAAGAGAGAGATAATGTAAATTTATCTCTCTTTCTATCCCTCTATCTTCTTATGTCTCTATCTCTCGTAAGAGGAGGGAAAGGTTGAGCAAGCAAGTACATTAAAACTATGGTGTATACAAAATATTCAAACAATATAGAAAATTGATAATTTACTTTCCAAACATGATTGTGGGGTATTTTAGTGCTAATTAAAGACTCAAAAACAAAATCCAAACTAGCTAAGGTGCCTAAAATATTGGTTGTCATCTATATAAGCAACAAATGAAAGAAGTTAAATATTATTCAATTAAGCAAAATTTAATTTAAAAAATAAACCTAAAATTCTTGTAAAAACATAAATAGATTTTATAATTAATTAAAATCATGTTTCAAATACATATGATGAAATAGATAAGCCCTACATATGTAGTTTTTTACTGGTAGGATGTGGTGAAGTAACTATAGATGCCATATATTATGGCATGCAAGTGTCTTGAGGTGTTTCACTAACTACATATGGCATATACTCTATCATGCTAGTGTCCTAAGATGTTGAAGAAATTATAGATTGAATATATTATTCTGTATTAGTCCCTGAAGGTGTTGAAGCAAATGTATATGTCATATATTATTGTGTACTAATATGTTGTATAAATGTGTGCCTAGTCTCCATAGGTGTGCCTATTAGATTTGTAGATGTAACCCTTGTATCTCTAACCTGAACATGTGGTCTAGTACAGTTACTCCCACATGATATGCAATGGTGTATAGGAAATGTCAGATGACTGTTAGTTATGCCACCACATGAAACACCCTTAGTAGGAGGGGCACTACTAGATATGTCAACATGTGAATCACTAATAGTATTAGGGACACTACTAAATTTTTCATCACCTATATCATGTGTACAACTCTTCAGTGTATGCATCCCATGGTCAATCATAACCTATGTGAGACTAATAACTACCTCAAGGGTGTCCATTTATGTACTAATTTATAATATTTTAGGTATATAATTATGTGTTATTGTCATTTAATATCTTTGTTAGTAGTTTCATCAGTTTTAGTCCCACTTGGCACTAGGTTTATCAAATGAGGACCCACCTCCCTTACCTTGGGAGGCCTTCATGTTAAAATAACTCATCGAGATTTCTTTTAGAACAAAATCAAAATTAATTTTTGTCAAAAAGTATAATGGAACCTCATTAAAATTACATGGAGACTTATCCAACAACATCTACCACCTGTCCCAAAAGTTATTTTTAATCTCCACATAAACACACCAATCAATGTTTGTGTTTACAACTTGTTAGTGGTGGTTGGGTGTTTATAGGCATAAAAAACAAAATGCATGCTTCTTATTTTGTTATCTTTTTTTAATGTCATCATATAAAAACTTATCATAATAATATTATTTCAATACCTCTCTTTGATGCAACATTGCATCAAGTTGGGAAGTGACATTTCCCACTTCATTATAAACTGCCTCTAGTGTGTTGGTGAGTGAATTGTGTGCACTATGAATTGAAGAGTCATGAAAACTATTGATGATAATTATGAATTATTTCCAATTTTAATTATATTGTGCATATAATTCAAATTATTCTTTTATGATGTCAAAATGCTGGGGATTTTCATCACGATTTTGATAAAGGTTTTCTTCAAGCAATAGATTCATCAAATCAAATATCTAAATTTATAAAAATAAACATTTTCTACGTCTAGTTGAAGGTTTTCTTGAGAGAAATTGAAATTTAATTTCAACACCTAAAATGCACCATAAAAATTATATTACACACCCTAAATAAGCCCTATGGAAAAATACATGCATGGGACCATGATGCAAGTGTGCATTCTTGGTGTAGATGTAAGGAGAGAAAAATAATGCAAGCCATTCTTATTTTTCTTCCAAAACATGAGATCGATAAGTAAAATCAAATTAAATGGGGGTTTTGTGAATATATGTCTTATTTTTACATTTAGAAAGGGTGTACACCCTTTTTGACAAATTAGAAAGAAGAGATGTTTTTATAAGAGTGTCTATTTTTTTGTCCCATAAAATTTTGCATATACTCAACTTTAAATATTGAAATTATTACTGAAAATTTCCCTAGAAAGCACTTTGACACTTGATATTAGGAATATTATTACACGCAACTTAATCTAGAAATAGAAATAAAATAATTGTATATTAAAACTAAAATAATATGGAAATATTTTATTAAAATAATATAAGCACATCATAATCTAATGTGGTCTTCTTTGAGGTGGAAACCTCCTTTGAGCACAACTCAATAAAAATATTCAATAGGTGCCTTTTCTTCTTACACAAGGTTTATATTTTAACTAATATATTCAAGATAACTACTACTTCGCAAACATGTGGGAAATTAAAAAAAATAACTAATGGGATGACTCACAAAGCATATGCCACCAAACTTTTATTAACAATAGTGAATATAATAGAGATGAGTTAGGATAAAAGGGCCCTAACACAGTTCTGAAATTTGTTATAGTTGTAGACACCCTAATATACATTTTCAAGATGTTTTAGTTACCTTAAAACTAATTATGAAATTGAATAAATTTTCTAGTTTATACATTAAGATATTTGTAATCATTACATTTTTTTTTCAAATAATTTACTTGCCTTCTCTATTATATATGTTGCTACATTTTTTAATTGATATTGCATTAATAATTTTAATGTTAATTATAGATTGGATTTTACAATCTAAACACATATACATAACTTTAGTTTCAACAATCAACACAAAATGTGAATCTTCTATTTGATATTCTAATCAAGTTTCAATTTGTTTGAGATCTTAAATTCATTCTTTACACTTACATTATGAGAGATAAAAGCTTATAAAGGACTTTCATCCCCTATTATAAAGGAGTCAATCCTTATTAATGAAAAAGAAACCATACCCATAATATCTTTATATTTATCCCATATATCTCTCACAATATCTCCCATCCCTTTATTCCCTCAACTTATCTAACCTATATGAGTTAGTTTACCAACCAAATAGCTCACATTATTGTAATATCATTCAAACTCATTCAATTTAACTAATTATAAATATATAGCTCAAACTTATGGGCACTAAGCTATTTTCTAACATTCCCCCTAGTGTGAACACGGGGAAAACATTATCTTGTACTACAATGTGTGACCTTTGCTTGTTCATGAACTAGCTGATTTTACAATGGTTGACCAATAATTAAAAAAAAATGTTTTTGACTAGGATTGACCAAAAACCTCAAATAAAATAGAATGGATTTACATATGATTAACCAATGACCATAATTTCATGATTTTATAGTACTTTATTAGCTCTCATCTTTTTCTTACATCATCAAAAAATATAAATAAATTGTGCTCACATATCATATGAACATGAATGTATCATCTATTCTTATTCACTAAAGTAAAAAAGCAAACATAAAACTGAAAAACATGTCACAAGAACATTGTGTGGACCCATCTCTTGTGGCTGATGAGAGGATGCTGCAATTCCTCCTTCCTCTATTGCCTCCATCCTCCTATTATAATCTACATACTTAGAAAAATTGGATTTGAAGTTCAATTTTAGAATGCACCCCCTCCACAAGATGGACATTAAGTACAAGTGATAGTGCATTCAGTTACAATTGAAGTAAATTTTTTGACACTCTGACTCTAACAAGATAATAGTAAAACTATTTTTGATTATTATAAAGACACCAAATTGAAGATACATGATGACATATAATACAAGACACAAACTCTTTTTTATTTTAAAATTTGACAATATAACAACATAAACCATTTGGAATGACATGACTAAAACACTTTTGATGAACATTAAATGACTCAACAAAAAGACTTAGATGTGTGACAACACTTAAAAAAAATAGTTTCTAATATAGATTAAAAAAATATCAATTAGAAATTAAATCAACCACAATTAAAGTTGGACTTAAATATCTAAATCATAACCTAAACAAAATAAATCTAAAATACTAACAACCACATACCTAAAACAAGTGCCTCTAAATAATAGAAAAAACCATGAATTTAGAGAAAAACTAGAACAGCTAAAGTCCCACATCATTTTTTTGTGGAGTTGAAACCGTGGGTGAAGAGCAATTTTGGTGAGGCAAGGATTTACCTACAGATGCTAAGGGTAGAACATATAGACCAAGTCAGTGAAGAGTTTGTCAGTGTATGGAGCTTGAGTGTGTGTTGTTTGGAACCAGATGATGCAACCATCTTAAGTCATGAGGACTATGCTATATGGAAAGCTTGTTGGTGGTGCCGAAGCTATAACTAGTTCAAAAAATGAAAGTGTAGATAGGTCATGGGTGATAATTCACAATTGCACATGGATCTATCTTGATAAAATACATGATTCACAATAGGCAAACACAAATGAAATTCTATAAGAGTTCACTTATAATATGCATGAGGCTCGCTATTTGGATGACTATGAAAGGTGTACATGAAAGAGATAATATCAATCCTACACACAATGATGTAAAGCCCATTGAAATAAGTATGTATAAGTGTATAAAAAAGATGATATATAAGTACATAAAGTTATATAAATGATGGTATCTGAACAAGTCCTTAATAGGTGGAAATAAACATTCTATGCTAAAATAAACATGCATAGATGTAGGCATAATTCACAATGACATGTATCTAAAATACATACAAACCCTGAATAGAGTTGTAGGAGATTGCATGCATAATGTCAATGCTTTGTCAACATACCCTCGAGGAATTACAAACATACATGGTAGAACTAGATAGAGTACAGATGCACATTAAAAACAAACTTTTTTAAGTTATAATATCTTAAACTCTAGAAAACATCTCACTCTAAAAAACTAAATTAATTAGATTTGTATTACAATCTCTCATAACTTGGGAAACTCAGACTATAGTGTTTTCCCTATATAAAATTTATTTTCTCAATTGAATATCCCTACTTTGATACCAAATGATAATTTTGGTTCAAATTCTACAATCTAAACACATATAAACATAACTCTAATTTCAACAATCAACACAAAACATGAATCTTCTATTTGATATTCTATTCAAGATTCAATTCATTTGATCTTCAATTCATTCAACATACAATATAAGAGATACAAGCTTATAAAGGGATTTCATACCCTATGACAAAGGAGTCATTCCTTATTAATGACAACTAATCCATACCCATAATATCTCTATTTATATCCCATATATCTCTCATAATATCTCCCATCCCTTTATTCCCTCAACTTATCTAATCTATGTGAGTTGGTTTACAAACCAAATAACTCACCTTATTACAATGTTATTCACACACACTCAATTTAACTAATTAAAAATATATAGCTCAACCTTGTCAGCACTAAGATATTTTCCTAACATTCCCCCTTAGTACAAACATGAGGAAAACATTATCTTGTATTACAATGTGTCACCTTTTCTTGCTCATGATTTGGATGGTTTTATTAGTGGTTAACCAACAACCAAAACAAGATGGTTTTGACTAGGATTAACTAACAACCTCAAATCAAATAGGATGGTTTTACATGTGGTTAACCAACAAGCATAATGTCATGATGCTACATTAATTTATTATCTCTCATAATTTTATTACATTATTGAAAATTATAAATAAACTATGCTTACATATCATATGAACTTGAATGCATCATTTTTTCAAATTCACTAAAGCAAAAATAAAAAACATAAATGAAAAACATGTCATAAAAACATTGTGTGACCCAATCACATGTGTTTGATGAGAAGACACTAAAAGTCATTTTTTTTCCTCCATCCCACTATTGGAAGTTA